>CM076969.1:13347227-13351033 GCA_039105355.1 Benthosema pterotum
GACCACAAAGTCAAACTACCGGTACAGGTTAATTTGCCTGTTGTGTATGCATGCATGTGCAACAGTTTGATAATTAAATTAGACTACATGCAACTCTAAATCACTGTGACATAAGGGCAAGACAATTAGTTGATAATACAAATACTTTCTCACACAGCCTGTCTTTTCTCCAACTCTCTCCCTCCTCACACAAACATAAGTAGATTGCAATTCATTAATTTCAAACAGCTTAACTGTGAATCACATGTTATACTGCATGACCAAATGCACAGCCAGTAAGCATATAACAAGTTGGACTATTGGTCAACCAACTATCAACAACAAAACAGAGTATGTTCTTATTATTTCTCTGAGAACACAGCCAATAGCATACATATGTCAGTACGAGTCAACAAGATCGTAAACTTAAGCAGTTTTGTGAGATGGGTAGTGGAGATGGAGAGTGTACACACAACACACAACACACACACACACACACACACACACACACACAACACACACACACACACACACAGGTCATGAAAGGGCCATAATGTTACAACCTTGATTGTGGTGTGGCGTAAAGACCCTCAACAGCAGGACAAATGCCCTCATGGGTCTAGCAATCTCTCTCTCTCTCACACACTCACACTCACACACACTCTCTCACACACACACACACACACACACACACAACACACACACACACACACACACACACACACACACCACTACACACCACACACACACACACACACACAACAAACAGTGTTTGTCAAAAATAAATAGCATTACTGTGACAAACCTTAGGGTTGTAGTGGCCTTGGTGTAGGTTAGTGGGGCCCTCCACAACTGCAGATTATTTCCAGGTTTGTCCACAAAGCTAAATCTGTAGATTTGTATAGAAAATATACTTATTTTACATACAGACTACAAATCAAAACTACAGTTACTTTGCCTGAGGTGTAGTGGAGTTGAAGTTAAGGTAAACACCCCAATAAAGTAATATCATTATATCAAAGTTGTACTTAAGTACAGCAGTACACTAACAAAGAATGATACATCTACAACAAATCTTATAATATACTCAGATAGCTAAATGAAGTAAGGAATTAATTACACTGCATTCAATGTACTTCATTCACTGTCAACAATGTCCTATATTACTGCCCCCCCCCCCCCCCCCCCCCCACACACACACACACACACACGTGTAAACTAAAGTAAAGTAAACTACAAACATCTGAAATTGTAGACAAAAAAACTTACCTATGACAACTGTTTCTTTTCAGCAACGAATGAAGCAATATGAAAGTTGTCCAAAGATGATCAGTTACAGTTTTTAGAAGCATCAGCATCACCTGCTATGTCTCTATGACTCTAACCTCTGGCTCAATGCCTGGTGCCTTAGAAGCTGTCCCCTTCCGTGTTTCTCTCCCCTTCTTGAATGTTATTGGGCAATCTTTAGCCAGGTCAACCAATAAGCTGACCTCAATGTGTCTCTACCCCCCCCTCCCCCTTCTCACACCCACACACCCACCCACCCACACACAGCCACCCCCCCCCCCCCCCCCCCCCCCCACAACACACACACACACACACAAACACACACACAGGCAAATGGCTATACAATCAGCAGGCTATACTATTTAAATTCTGGTATTTGCATTATGCAGACAAACTTGTACACAGATCTATGCAGAATCTGAATGAGGAATATAAAAATGTCTTGTGCAAAAAAAAAAAACAACTTCATGGTGTTACTAAAAAGGAGATGTGAAAATACAGGTCAATGGTTTGTCCTTGTCCTGAAGTGAGGGTGCATGTAGCATTTCATGTAGGGTGATTGCAACTTTTCATGTTGATGATGGGCGCATTTATAGGTAAGAATGTGAAAATCTGCCTCATGGTGGCGCTATAACAGGCCAAAGTGAAAAGGGTGGGATATGTTTATCAGCTAGTAAGTGTGTGAAAGATTACATATAAATTGCCTGCTGCGTTCATCTTTGATCAGAGATTCATGCTTGTGTGTACAAAACGTGCTAGTCCATCAAACCTGGACATGAAATTATAGAACACAAATGGAAACTTTTGGCCAGAGGATCAGGTTGCCATCCAGGGAGTGTGTACGCACATTGGGTCATCAGATTAACGTTTGAGATATTAGCTGGTAACAGACGGACATACACAGATTTTTTGCAAAAAACAAAAACAAAATAGGCCTCCTGGTGGCGCTATAAAATGCCGTTGTGGAAAAATTGAGCCAGAGTTCATGGTTGGCATCCAGGGAGTATGTGTGCAAATTGGGCATCGATCGGGTTAACGGTTTGGGAGATTAGCTGGTAACCACGGACCCACACACAGATTTTTGCATGACAAATGGCCAAAATAGGCCTCCTGGTGGCGCTATAACATGCCGTGGGTCAAAAAGTTGGGGCAGAGGTTCATGGTTGGCATCCAGGAGTGTGTGTGTTACATTGGGGCATCGATCGGATTAACGGTTTGGGAGATTAGCTGGTAACAGACGGACATACACACAGATTTTTGCAAAAAGATTGCACAAATCGGCCTCCTGTTGGCGCTATAAAATGTCGCTGTGGAAAATTTGAACCAGAGGTTCATGGTTGGCATCCAGGAGTGTGTCTGCAAATTGTGGCATTGATCGGGTTAACGGTTTGGGAGATTAGGTGGTAACAGACAGACATACACGCAGATTTTTGCAAAAGGATGCACAGATCGGCCTCCTGGTGGCGCTATAACATGCAGTGGTGTAAAAGTTGGGGCAGAGGTTCATGGTTGGCATCCAGGGAGTGTGTGTGCACATTGGGGCATCGATCGGATTAACGGTTTGGGAGATTAGCTGGTAACAGACGGACATACACACAGATTTTTGCAAAAAGATTGCACAAATCGGCCTCCTGTTGGCGCTCTAAAATGCCGCTGTGGAAAATTTGAGCCAGAGGTTCATGGTTGGCATCCAGGGAGTGTGTCTGCAAATTGTGGCATCGATCGGGTTAACGGTTTGCGAGATTAGGTGGTAACAGACAGACAAACACACAGATTTTTGTCAAAAAATGGCCAAAATAGGCCGCCTGGTGGCGCTATAACATGCGGTTGGGGAAACTTAGGGGCAGAGATTCATCGTTGGCACCCAGGGAGTATGTGTGCAAATTTTGGCATCAATCGGGTTAACGGTTTGGGAGATTAGGTGGTAACAGACAGACATACACGCAGATTTTTGCAAAAGGATGCACAGATCGGCCTCCTGGTGGCGCTATAACATGCCGTGGGTGAAAAAGTTGGGGCAGAGGTTCATGGTTGGCATCCAGGGAGTGTGTGTGTACATTGGGGCATCGATCGGATTAACGGTTTGGGAGATTAGCTGGTAACAGACGGACATACACACAGATTTTTGCAAAAAGATTGCACAAATCGGCCTCCTGTTGGCGCTCTAAAATGCCGCTGTGGACAATTTGAGCCAGAGGTTCATGGTTGCCATCCAGGGAGTGTGTCTGCAAATTGTGGCATCGATCGGGTTAACGGTTTGCGAGATTAGGTGGTAACAGACAGACAAACACACAGATTTTTGTCAAAAAATGGCCAAAATAGGCCGCCTGGTGGCGCTATAACATGCGGTTGGGGAAACTTAGGTGCAGAGATTCATCGTTGGCACCCAGGGAGTATGTGTGCAAATTTTGGCATCAATCGGGTTAACGGCGCCGGAGATTAGCTGGTAACAGACGGACACGGGACACACACACACACACACACACACACGGACGGAGTGCAAAACATATTCTCCACCAGGCCGCCGGCCTGGTGGAGAC
>CM076969.1:13351533-13384033 GCA_039105355.1 Benthosema pterotum
GGGAGATCCAAAAAAAAACATGCAACACAACTGGCTCAATACTTTGCCCTAACTTAAAGAGTATGCAATATATTAAAACTACAGAGATAGCAATGGGAATCTGGTGATCTTGTTTTTTAGTTTTTTAGTTTTTTTTTTTTTTTTTTTTTTTTAGGGGGGGGGGGGTGGGTGGGTCACAATCACAATCTTTAAAATCTATAACAGGGCTACCAACTCTCTATCATGTACCTATCTGGGTAGTGGGTATCACCTGGAACGCCCTCAAGGCCCACGGCCTTGAGGCTCTTAGTATCCCATGTGCGTTGGTGGTGTGTGTGTCACCATAGTTGGACTGACACTGTAAGAAAATATATGTTGGCCTGGAGTTACTTGGCTAGCTAGCATGCTGCCATGGAGAAATCCCATGGCCAAGTGCTTTTTATCATTCAACTGTGGTCTTATTTATGACTCCATCGCCATGGTAACAGACTCTGTAGGCTTCCAGGCCTGCGTGCGACATTGTCTTGATTATGATGAGCGTGACAAGCACAGCAGCTGGCCTATGTGCTTTTCAACTTACAATGCATGGATGTGGAGGCATGTGTGTCTTACTTAGGATCTCTCTGTTTCTATATAGTAAGGCGCAGACCCCTTTGGTTACAAAACTAGTTTGTAAAAACGTAAGGGAATTTGAAGAACCTGGACATAGTTTCAACATAGTTTAAACATTTCACTATTCACACCATGTGGATTTGAATGCCTCTGCTTTTTCACTTGCTGTTTCGGAAAAACACATGTTTAGTATGAAAATGCAACCGCAGAGTTGTATAATGCAACAGGCTGGTTGGTATTTGTAGTCTGGTCTGTTCTGATCATCACAACAAATGCAAAGAAGCTGTCTGATAGCCTCTTGTTATGTACTAATTGTCTTGGCGTGTACATAACTTTTAGTCTACTCTACACAATACACATTTCACCATTTCTCCGGAACCGTTTGTGGATCTTGCTCAAAAACTGTCTGCATCAATATAATCAAACCTGGCAGGAAGCGCTATTTGCAGGCCATTCAAAATGTTTTCCTGTCCACCACAATAGAACTGGCAGGCGGAATGGAGGAAAAAAGTAGAAGTCTATTCAATGGACACTTTTTTTGTTTGGCCTGTATGCACTAACCAAAACCGATTCTCTTGGTCATCTAAGGTAAACTTGAGTTTCAAATGAAGGATAACAAGGCCATGACATGCAGATAAAGCAGCCATTAGTTTCAAAGAAAGTGCCCCTATTGTCCACAACCTTGGTATCCTTCTTTTTGACGCTATAGACATTGAAATGGACTTTGTTTTTATCCAACGTTTCATACCCCGGGACTGCCGAGCTGTATTCTTATTCAGATCATACCTTTTTTTCTGTTAGAATATCTGAGGATAGCCAGTTCTCCACACAAAGCAACACAACAGTGATACACTTGACATCTGGATGCCACCAGACGATCGGTCTGTGTTTTTGTCCAGTGAACAAAGTGGTGGCAGTCCCAGGCTGCCACAAAGATGTCTGATTGAGTTTAGTTTAGCTGTTGGTCCCTCCTGACTCTGCTGTGGAAATGGAATAGCTTAATAAGTAGCAGTGCCAACCGGCTCGTATTGCAAAACAGGAGACCATGCGTGAAAATCAAGCCTTTATATTAAACCTGGAGGGAGTCGGGATTGAAGGGGGGAAGGTTGACAGCTCCGCCGTCGTAGCAGCTAAGACTAGTTAGTGGTCTGTGTGGTGTGTGTGTGTGTGTGCCGTGTGCGGTGTGTGTGTTTTAACTCTCAATTATCTCAATTATTTATGCATTTGCTGGATTAGCTACAGTTTATACAAAGGACCATTCGTGTCACGCACTGTTTGTGTTGCACAAGGAGTGTGTGTGCGTGTGTGTTGTGGCGTGTGTGTGTGTGTGCGTGTGTGTGTGCGTGTCAGACAGTGGTCTCTATCTTCTCTATAATCTCCACTAGAGACCTGGACGGAGCCAGCAGGGAGAACTCCTCGTTCCCCCACAAGAACCCCGACTCGACTCCACATCACTGTTCGTCTCCTCTTCTTCTTCATCTTCCTCGTCGTCGTCCTCGCCGTCCTCCTCGTCCTCGTCGTACGACTCCGTATACGTCCCGCCCCACCGCGTTTATCCCAGAATCCTCCGAGCTGGAAGGGAGGAGCAGGGCTGCGACTTCTGCCCAGTCGACTGGGACGACTGGTGTTTTTTGCGGCGTAGAGGCTGGGGTGGGAGGAGACCTGGGGCTCGGCGAGGAGTCATCGCGGGACGACGTCGTCGTCGTCGCTGCCGTCGCCAGGCTACTTGCTCGGCCGCCTTGGGGGGCGGGTCGGGGGCAGCCTCTGGACGTAGCACATCTTGCCGTTGATCCTCTTCACCACGTAGTCGTCCACGAAGAGCTCGGCGATGACGCAGAACCGGGTCTGGCTGGCCGGGGGCGGGGCCACCAGAGCCGGCGCGTTGCGCAGGAACCGCTGAGCCAGTGACACAGAGAGGCTGGAGGAGGACGAGGACGAGGAGGCGAGGTGGTTGTGGTGGTGGTGGTGCTGGCCGGCGTCGGAGGGAACCGGCGTGCTGGGAAGCTGGCACACGTTGGTCATCGGCTGGTACACGTATTTACCTGCCAGAGAGAGGAAAATAACGATCAATAGTGAAGTCATACCGGTGTTCGAGGTCACGGACATGATGTGCATGGAATTACAGCCTCACAGCCTCACCTTCACCCCTAGATAAATTCCTTCTTAACTCAATAGAGGCCAAAGTCGAGATGGACTGTAAACAAGCATTTACCTGTAGGTAAAGGTACCCAAAGACGTACAGACAAGCTTTGTTGAATTCTTTCCACTTTAACCGTGGTTGATGCTAACCGAATTAGAAACTTTAGCTAATGAGAATGGGATCGTTCTTTTGTAAATTATGTCCACAATACGGGGGTGCATGCGCATTCGTGCACGTGTGTGGTCTTTAGGTCCATATCTGAGCATTTTGTGGCAATCGGCGGCCAGATTGAAGCTGATTTCACTTAAGTATGACTCATTTTGGCTTTTTATCATCGTAGCAATCCGTCCACATTGTGTGTAATAGACTGATGGCCTGTTGTTGGTGATCGTCAGCAAGTGACCCAATGAAGCCATGGCAACGGTGGGATCGGCAGGGGTGTGGGTGTGTGTGTGTGGGGGGTTATTTTTACAAGGATCCCTAGCTAATTAGTCAAATAAGCTCTCAAACTTAAACAAATAAAAACAATTATATTATTTCTTTAATAAACAGCGCGTGTTTCACTCATTGGGGACTGTCTCCTGTCGCAGGTTGATGATGTCATATGTCTGTGTGATCCAGCTCTAAAAAAACAACAGCATAATACTTTTTAACTTTAACATGAGCATTAAATCAATATTTCAATTATTTTATTAGCCTGTTATTTCCATACATTCCATAAGGCTGGACCTCTCATGGACGTGTGACATCGACATCCTCAACCAGTGTCAGGAGTATTTCCTATTGAGCGAAATATTCTCTATTCATGAAAGAAATAAGATGTTGAAGGTGTTTTTGTCCTTACGTTGTCACAAGCTGTTACAAGCAGTAAACCTTCCTAATACATCAGCAATCAAGTTGGAAATGGAAAACGAGTTGGGGACCCCCATCTCAGCTCTCTCTGAGAAAAGGCCTTGAAGAGGTTAATCATTGCTCTATCAAATCAAGACATTGTCTAATACAGTTCCCAGTTATACGTAGACTCCATTATTCCAAATTAAGATTGCATTACAGATGTCTTCTCGCATCGTGACAATGTAACACAATAGATGCAAATCTCCTCCGCAGCTTCGCCCGCTGCCTCCAGATACAGAGTTATTGCATATCAGATATTTGAGACATTGTCTGATATTCTGAATATTCTTATTGACCCCTGATCCTGTACTAATTATTTTGAATTCATAAGACTCCATCTCTATGTTGATGGGAGCACAGAAACAACTTCTCTCATATGGTTTGATTAAAAAATAAATAAATAAGTATTCTAATGCACTGGAAAAAAGAGGAGGCTCCTACATGTAAACATTGGCTGAATGAGATGACTAGCCCCCTGAACAAAGGTTGCCTTTTAGATGTCTAAAAATCTGTTTAAAAATGGGGTAAAAATATTCTAATAATCAAAGTTTTTTAGTGGTCTAGGCTTGGATTAGACATTGAAACAACAATGTTTTTTTCAGCGTATATTTTAGAGACAACGTTGTTTCAACGTCTATATAAGTAGCCAGTTTATATGTAGACATTGATTAGCAAAGCTATTTTTTAGACCCCTATAAATATACGTTGCTTCAACGTCTTCTGGTAGTTCCTTCTTTTCTTCTATATAAAAAAGTAACAAAAAATATAGAGCACTTCCCTAAAGAGAGAGAGAGAGAGAGAGAGATGAGAAAGGCTTAGGATGAAAGGGAGCGAGAGATGAGAAAAGGAGGGATGGGAGTAAAAGCACTTTAAGGGCAGAGATGAGAAGAGTGGTCTTCCCTGACATGATTATGAAAGTTGAAAGACGGAGAGAGAGAAAAAGAGAGAGAGAGAGGGAGCCTGAGAGAGAAGAGAAGCAGTGGATGGGTAGAGGGATGTGAATGATACAACTGAGAGCCTGAATGTATATGTTCAGTGTAGCCTTTCAATTACTGTTTCGCTCACAGGGCTGTGTGGGTTTCCCGGCAAAAGTAGTTACCCCAGCATCACAGTCATTTTAACCACTTCTCCGTTTATACGTTGGCGATCAAAAGCAGACGATGTACCGGCTCATGCCACGCTGTGAGCTCGTTGAATTCTTTAAATGTTTAAACATAAAACTTCTCTTGGCGGAATACGTTTTCAGATGGGGGGTGTCCACTCAATACTTTCTTCATATAAATGTGGTTGTCCTTTATTAATAGTTAATAGTTGGAGAACCATCACTGCAGTTATACTGTATTATATTCACAGGAATACACACAGGATCACACAGTAAATGCCCTCACTGCTGCAGCTCCTGTGAGATATACCTGTGTGTGTATATATAAATTGCAGCCTCCGTGTACACAACAAACAACTCTCTCACAAAAGGAGGTATTTTAAAGCGGCATCTGCTGCTACGTAGTGCTAATGTATTTCTGTATCGCTGCCGTCAAGGTTCCCTGAGGTGATAAACAACTGAAGGTGACAGACAAGTCAGTCAGATAATCGTCACAAGTTTTGTTGCGTCGTGACGGACTCCTCTGTACTGCATGGCCATTTGAAGCGCAAGAATACAGTATAGGGTTTGGCAAACTTTCAAACTAACATTATTAAATGTGCAGTTTCTTACTGAAACTTTATCAGAATCTATATAGACTGTTAATAAAGGAGTTGATCAGTTTCACTGATACGTATTGTGAAAACTGCAGATTGCAATTTGTTGTCTGTTCATTGTATTATTTGGCAATTTGAACAATGTTTGTCCAGTTTTTATATACTCTTTCTCTTTCTTTCTTTCTTTTTCTTTCTTTCTTTTTCTTTCTTTCTTTCTTTCTTCTTTCTTTCTTTCTTTCTTTTTCTTTCTTCTTTTCTTTCTTTCTTTCTTTCTTGCTTTCTTTCTTTCTTGCTTTCTTTCTTTCTTTCTTTCTTTCTTTCTTTCTTCTTTCTTTCTTTCTTTCTTTCTTTCTTTCTTTCTTTCTTTCTGGAGCACTAATAATCAACAATTCTTAAAGGTATAGTTAAGTGATTTCACTTCAAGTTTGTTGTAGTTCTGTATTTTTTGGCTAGTCCTCCCTACTTGTGGTGTGAGTGTGGTGACCATATAAGGAGTTCCTCTCTGTCCCTGAAACATAGTTTCAGTTTGAGCTTCAGCAGAAAAGCCTTTCGTCCAATCAGGATGAGAGGGGCCTTCCTCTAATCAGAGTGTGTGCATGTGCACAACTTATTACTGCGGGGACCGGAGGGATTTCCAAAACACCCAAATCACCGACTACCCCATTAATGTCACTTTAATGTCATCTTAGGATTCCTGGGACCCCCTAAGTCATATGTGGACCCCCAGGTTGAGAACCATTCTTAGATCATGTTGCTTTTGGTTGTCATGTGGCACCTGGACATGCTAAGCTCTGATAAACATACATGTTACAAAATGTAACTTTTTGTACTGTAACTTTGTACTGGAAGTTTCCATTTTTTCTTTTGTGTTCACACTTGTGAAGGAGGGAAAAACGTGTGTGCGATCCTTTGATGGTCCCCTAAAGAATAATCAATTGACAACACAAACACACTTCCCGTCGTTCTGGATCCAGAAGAAAGGGATGAGAGAAACGGGAAAACGGGTTGTTGGAAACGGGAGGAATGTGAGAAGTATGCGAAGGGGAGGGACAGACGGACCGATGGACAGGAAAGAGCGAGAGAGAAGGAACGAGAGAGGGACGGAGGGGGAGAGAAAGAGAAGACAACTAGAAAAAGTGCCCTTCTGGGCACAGGTCTCCACCAGGTCTGCATGCCGCTGGTAGTGGTATAACAGCAGAAGGCCAAAAAAAGAATAAAACAGTATTGTTTGTGAAATGGTTTTATTGTTTAAACTAAACCTCAGGAGCATTCATGTACTGTAAAGTCACATAGTTATCCAATCCAATGGTTGTAATGGGAAAACAGTGGCATTGCTATTCATAGTGTATTATTCACACAGTCCAGTAAAGATCGAGATTGAAATAAGTATGTTTGCTGTGTTATAAAAAAGGCATTAAATTAGGATAGGATGCAAAGACAGTCATCGAAATGTGTCTATACAATTATGTTAGTGGAAGAAGTATTTGCATCAAGATTATCCAAGGTCATCCAAGGTTCTGCATGGGCACATCTGGAAGTCAGAAAGAAGAGAAGTGAAAAGTGTTAATATATATGTTAATAAATATGTTAACATATTGTAAAGTCCATATTTGTGTGTGTGAGTGTGTGAGTGTGTGAGTGTGTGAGTGAGTGAGTGAGTGAGTGAGTGAGTGAGTGAGTGAGTGAGTGAGTGAGTGAGTGAGTGAGTGAGTGAGTGAGTGAGTGAGTGAGAGAGTGAGAGAGTGAGAGAGGAGGGGGTATGTGTGTGTCCCACAAACCTTTTAGGGCTGGTGTATAGAACATGAGACTACTTGGGTCCTTCAGAGTTGGCTGAACTGTAAACATAAGGTGTGGAGGAAGAAGAAAAATATTGTTTTATTGTCAAGCAGAAATGAAAGTCTATTTGTAGTCAAATGTAAAAATCAGTGTGGATTCATGAATTGTTTGTAGAATGTAGTTGTTCTTACTGTAGCATTTCACAGGTTGATGTTGAATTATATTGATTATATCCCTGCCGCTGTGCTTTGTAATTGTATCACAGGATTAGGATTTGCTATAAAAGGGAGAGAAATGTTAAATACAATTGTGTATTATTAGTTAATAGTTGTATTACTGAATTTGTGTAATGGTGGGAAGATGAGGAAGTGAGAGTTGTATGTTTTAGATTTGTACGTGGATGAGACAATAGGGAAAGTGCACTCTTGAGTCATAATCATGGTAATATTATTTGGTGGATAGAATGAATTTAGTACATACATGTCACAGGTTGTAGTATAGGTAGCTTGTGTTCAGTGTGTGCCTGCGTAACTATTTGCATTGAGATCATCCCTGGTCCTCCAAGGTCCTGCATGGACATGCCTGGAAAAGAGAAAAGAAGACACAACATTCAAAGATACAGTGTAGTGCTTCATTTTTATAGGAATTACAATTGCTATTGTGTTAAGAAGTGGAAGATTTGTCTTGTAACAATATTTTGACATATAGCAAAGTCTATATTGTTCCTGGATGTTATAGTATGTGTGTGTGTGTGTGTGTGTGTGTGTGTGTGTTGTGTGTGTGTGTGTGTGTGTGTGTGTGTGTGTGTGTGTGTGTGTGTGTGGTGTGTGTGTGTGTGTGTGTGTGTGTGTGTTGGGGGGGGGGGTACGTGTGTGTCACACAAGCCTTTTAGGGCTGGTGTATAGAACATGAGACGACTTGGGTCCCTCAGAGTTGGGTGAACTGTAACCACAAGGTGTGGAGGAAGAAGAAAAACAATGTTTTATTGTCAAGCAGAAATGGCTGAAAATGTATTTGTAATCAAATGTAAAATCAATGTGGATTCATGAACTGTTTTTAGAATGTATGTTTTCTTACTGTAGTATTTCACAGGTTGATGTTCGATTATATAGATGTAACATCTCTGCTGTTGTGTTTTGTAATCGTATCACAGGATTAGGATTTGCTATAAAAGGGAGATAAATGTTAAATACAGTTGTGTATTATTAGTGAATGTGTTAATGAATGTGTGTAATGGTGGTCAGATGAGGAAGTGAGAGTTGTATGTTGAGCATACATGCTGGAGTTGTCCAGTTGTGGGGTGTATGCTTCTAAACTTTAGCAAAATAGTGTTTTGTCGTCAGAATGTATTTGGCAAATAAAAAGCCAAAAGATTTGGAGTTGTATGTGGAGGAGACAATAGGGAAAGTGCAGATTCAGTCATAATCATGTTAATATTATTTGGTGGAAAGAATGAATGTACTTTATACATGTTACAGGTTGTAGTATATGCAGCTTGTGTTCACTGTGTGCGTACGTGTCACAAACCTTTTAAGGCTGTGGTGTACAAACCAGCAAACATAGTGGCATCCAAGGTCATAAGTGGTGGGCAGCACTTGGCTCCTTCAGACTTGGGTGAAGTGTACAATGCTGGGTGTGGTAGAAGTCGAAAAATATTGGATTGTGAGACTGCTATATAGTATGGCATTGAAAGTAGTATGATGTCTTGCATGGCTGTACTTTGACCAACTGTACATACAGGATATGGAGAATAATGATCGTACCATAGCATTACATGTGTTGTTTGATTATAGTGATGCATATGTGTGGTTGTACAATGGTTTCACAGGATTTTGATTTGTTGTAAAGGTGAGATAAATGATCAAAACAGGTATTAATTATCTGTGGAGGTGTTGTATTGGTAAGATGAGAAGATTAGATTTATATTTTATATTAGATTTATGGTAAGAATGTATTGTTACAATCACAAGCATGGTAATGGTGTGTGTTGGTTGGTTTGTTTTGTTTTAGATTGTGTGATATACTGTGAGCCATTTCTGTTGTTCAATGTTGTAAGCATGTTGTTGAAATAGATTGTTCATTATTGTTTGCATCTGTAGTTAAGAGTTTTGTACTTACTGTGGTCTTTGTTTCTTGTATGTGTTGTCTTCTGAAGGGGTCTTTTATTGCCTGGATTGTGTCCTTGTACTGTACCACCTGTTATTACATGTTTTTTCCAGGAGTTGTCCTTTTCCATCGCCTGCTGTGTTATGTTTGTCAGTTGTTTTCCTGTGACTTATTTTGTGTGGTCATCAGCAATTATGGTAAATCCAATGTTATGTGGATTAGGTCATGGTCAGAGTAGTAGGTGTCTACAACATGTGTGGAGACTTTGTTGGGTCTGTTGACATACACATGGTCTAGGAGTGAGCCGTCATCTGTGGTAGGTGTTGAAACAAATTGATGGAAACCATACTGTAGCATGAGATTTAGAATTGGGTGTTGTGGGTCGGTGCTGAGGTTGTAGTTGAAGTCACCCAAAATTATTGTCAAAGTGTTGTTTTGGAGTGATTGGAGGAATTCGCAAAGGTTGTCGGTGAAGCTTGAGAAGTTCATTTTTGGAGGTTTATACAGTGTGATGACATTGATTGTAGTTTCACATTTGGACATTGTAAGTGCTGTGTGCTCCACATTGTTAAGTGACTTGTGCAGTTGTGTGGGGGAAAGGTTATTTGATGCTATGGTCATGACGCCACCTCCCCTTTGTGCTCGTCTGTCAGTACGGAAGCAGGTGGAATTTGGTAAGATGAGTGCGTGTTGTTCAAGGTTTTGGTGTGGTTTCAAAAATGTTTCCACAAAACATAGCATGTCAAGTTCAGTCAGTGTTGCATCTTTTTTTAGGTCAGCCACATGTGGTAAGTATGATCGGATGTTCAGCAGGGCAATAGTTAGGGTGGAGTCTTTTGCAGCAACTGGGATCGGTTGGGACATTGGTAATTGTGTATTGCGTAGTCGAATCATTTCTTTGTGTACTTCAGGGTGAGTTTTGATGTGTTTGGCATGAAAGCTGAGGAGGTACAGGCCTTGCAGGGATGTTACTCTGCTGAGCGCAACATAGACCTGGCCTGGGTTGAATTTGCCTTTTTCTTGTATTGTGACTACAATCTTGTCCAATGTTTTTCCTTGAACTTTATGAATTGTGCTAGCCCATGCCAGAGTAAAAGGGAATTGTGCTCGTGTTGCGTGAACAGTCTTTTTTCTACCAATGGTGAATTGGGCAGTGTGTCTTTGTATGGGTACCGCTTCAGGAAAGTGTTGTTTGTATTGACTTGTTGCTTTGGCTGCTTGTCCTATTCGATCACTGTCAAAGTTCACCAAGATGGTTTGGACTATTGTGTCGGCTTCTTGGATGTGAACAACTGTGCCGCATACTCCATTGCACAGTCCATCAGAGACACTGATATTGCAAGTTAACATGACTCTGGCTCCAACTGCTACAGACACAATCTCTCGTAAGCCTCCTGTTTCCGATGGTTTGCTTGGTATTGCAACATTAATCAGTCCCGTCTTACAGTCTTTTTGTGAATCAATAGCACTGATGTTGAATATTTGTGTTGGCAGTTTTATTAATTGTTCATCATTGTGTACATCTGCGGCAGCGTTTGTTGAGAAGACATGCAGTGCTGTACTTGGGTATGAGGGATCCGTTTTGGAGACAATTCTGGTTTTTAACAGTGCAATGTCTTCTTCAGTGTATGTGTTTGTACGGACTCTCATAAGTAGCTCTGCATAGGGTCGGTCGTCTTTTTGCCGCATTATTTCTGTGAGTTCAAACAGATGGAAATTCTCTTGCCACAATGATCCGTGTAGTTTTGCATAGGCATCAGAGGGGTTGTCAAAGATTTGCTTTGCCATGACTGGTGGTAGTTGGTGCAGGTCACCAACTGCAAGGATACTGACATTGCCAAAACGAGAGTCTGGGTTGTTTATGCCTGTGATGTCTTGAAGTCGTTTGTGAATGTGATAGAGAAAATCTGCACTCACCATGGAAACTTCATCAATAATCAGCAGCTTTAGTTTTCCAAGACGTGAGCGCAGTGTGTTTAATGTATCTGCTTTTGGAGGCTGGTATCCACTTGATTTTGTAGGTGCTAAGCTGAGGGCTGAATGAATTGTGATGCCGTCGATGGCAAATGCTGCTATTCCTGTGAATGCAGTCAATAGCACAGCAAGCTCGTTTGGCTCAAAGTGGCGAGACAATGGGTGAAGTAGGTGCATGGTTTCATAGTGGATTAGTTTGATAATGTGACTTTTTCCAACTCCTCCTGGCCCACTTAGAAAGATTTGGTAGGTAGGATGCGGTTTATGACTTTTAAGTGCAATAATTGTGTCTTTGCACCATTTTCTATGGAAGGTCACCATTTCCTTCTGTTTTGGAGTTAATGATCGCATCATGCCTAAGTATTGTTCACGAGTCATCATAGTTTTGTTTTGCTCTGCTGTGAAACGTGCTTGCAGTTCAGAATGGATAGGTGGGTGATCGGAATTGAGGTCAACATTTGCCAAGTCAACATTCTGCTGGAAGTCTCTTTCGATGACATTGCCTTCGTTTCGCTGTATGGCTCTTTCATGTTCAATGTTGGCTGCAATCAAGTCCCAGGCATGCTGTGGTGGTCCCATTTCTTCCATGTTTTCTATTGCTTGGTCAAGCTCCTCTGTGTTTGTACTGAACTTCTCTTCATTGTGGTGGATTAGTTGCTGAACATGATCGTAGTGCTCCTTGAAAGAGGGGTAATTGGAAAGCAGGTCTCTGTCCTCGTGACGCCAGGGTAAGTACAGCATTAGAAGGGTTCTGTATTTTTCTTCTCCCTCTGATTTTTCTTTGTGAAAGCGAATGATACAGTGGCACTTGCGGGCTTTCATTTGTCCAAGGTTGTTTTTTAGGGTTATGGGAGATGGATTTATGTTTTCGTTCTCACTGTCTTGAAGTCCATCATCCTCACCAGTGTTTGCGATGTGGTCACAGGCATCAGAAGTTGTTTCTTTGCTTGGTTTTACATATGTGGCAGCAAACTCTGCCAGACACATCATTTCAAGGGAGTCTGGTCGAGCTTCATACCTGTCAAGAAGTGAGGTGCAGAATATGTTTTGGTCGTCGTCATCCATGTTTTCTATCATACTTGGTGGCTTAAGTAGCGAAACTCTTTTGTCTCTGGGTGCTGTGTTGACAAATACCACCTTTCTGCTGGCCTTTTTTAAGGGCAGCGATAGTAATCTGTAGGCTGCCTCTTGTGCACTCACTTCTCTGTTGTTGAGAAATGCAGAGCCAACTTTCTTAAGTTGTGTGGTTACGTCTTCTCCTCTGTTATCATCGGCAACCTTCTTCAGCAGTTCACTCATTGCCCTTTCAGATTTCAACATGTAGCTTGTCATGTACACAACACAGGAGTATGCATCCAATACAAATTGAATGTCCATGTTTGCCTGCCATGTTTCCAGGATTTTTGCATTGTAGTAATTGATCCAACGTTCTGCCGGTTGCCGTTTTAACACAATTTTTTTGCCAGACTTCATGATCGAGAGAGCCCACTGGTATGCTTGTTGATCCACACACGCATGCTGGAGCAAGTCTTCAAGTGAGATATCCTCGGGAATGTCCTTGTTAAACATGGAGGTAGCTACTTTGTCTATTAACGTGCGGCTTGCTTTAAGAAGTTGTTGTGTAATTTCTGGGTCTTCTTCTTCAGGTTCTGTGGCTATTAAGGTTTCATTGCTTGGAAGGTGTGGGAAGTTGAATCTACAGAAGCCTTTTTTTTTGCATGTACTAGAATGTTTGTGCTTTTGTACTGATAACACTAATGTTTTGAACTCACCATCTTGTTGTGGGATTGCACATGTCTGATGTCTGTCAATGAAGGCAGCAACTTCAGCATCTGTGTTCACGCCAACTTTGGGGGCGTCCTTTATCCACAGTAATGAATGAGCATGTGGGGAGCCTCTTTGCTGGAACTCGATGCGTATGAAGAAATCTACAAGTTTATCAAGGGGGTTGGACCTGCCACCAAGGTAGTCTGTGAAATATGTGCGTAAGCGATAATCAAATTGGCGTGCAGCTGTAACTGGGTTGCGGCGCAGCCATCTGCATTTGTCTTCATAGCCCATATTTCTGACATCATCTGGCGTCAGGATTGTTCCATACTGACGCGCAACACTTTGGATGACTTCTGGCCATTGCATGTCTGCAGCACTCAGTGTTAAAAAGAAGGTTGGTATTCCTAATTGTCTGACTATGGCTAGTAATTCTAAAAGCACATTCTGCCAGTAGGCTGGTGAACCTCTTGTGTTTTTCAGAAATTTGTAGGCCATGTCTGTGCGTAACATGGCATGTACATTGTGTTTCAATTTCAGCATGCCAGCATTAACTCTTCGATTTTGGAATGTTTGACCACGGCTTTGTCGTAGGAATATTTGAAGTTGGTCTTTGACTTGTTGTGCTTCCACTATGTACTGAGCTGTCAGGAGATAGTCTATGTCTTTAGCAAAGCGGCCTTTAGAATTCAAAAGGCGTTGTTGAAAATATTTTCTGAGTGTGATTTTTTTTGGTCTTTTTGTGTTTAAGCCACCACGGCCATAAGGATATTTAGATGGATTTGCCAACTCTTCGAACTTCTCATCTTGGTAGAAAGGACGTGGTTTTTGATGCTCTGCAGGAGCAACGGAATATGTAGTCTCTGCATCTAGGAAATGTTCTTCTTGCAGCAAAGTGTCATATGGAATTCCTCGTAGTTGCGTGGTGTGTTCAAATGCTTGTCTGTCTTCTTCATCTTCATTGTCTTGAACAGTTTCAGCAGTTGATGGGTGTGTGTGATCTGTGTTATTTTTTTCCAGTGCTACATAATGGATTTGAGCAAGGTGGCCAATTGTTACAGTATTAACACTGTGACCTTGTTGTGGAGTCAATTCAACCTTATAGTCCTGTTCAGTGTCGCTGTTGTAGATGAGTATGTTAATATTCAGCATGTTTGCCACAGCATTTACGGCAAGGTTGTCGGCCCATTCACCTTTGCGTATGTTTTCAATGACCTTGTTCATTTCATGCTGCTGTTGGAATTTGAAGTCAGGTGAATCAATTGCATGTGCTTGAGGATTGGGCAAGGCAAGGAATTGCATGTAATGTTGCTGGTTGCCTGGCTGTTCTAGAAAAGTAACCAATTGTGTGCGTATTTCAGGACCTGTGATTTGTTGTATACCTGCATTCTCAAGGGTGGTTGCTACAGCGTGGTAAAAACAGTTACCATCTCCAGGCACATCATAGATGGTCAAGTCATCAGACTTAACATAATTGGCTAATTTTTTGTACAAATCTTCTGAAGTAAGTGAGGATGCACTTGTAGATGTGGTTGCATTGTTTGTTGGGTAATGTTGCTGTGGGGTTGTCATGGCTTCCCACAATTCCTCATTTCCATGGATCCAGCGATCCTCCCAGTCATCACAGATGTCAATGTCAGCATATAGAGGATTGTGTTTCTTTAGCCAGCATAGGGCGGCAAAGACTTTCTTTGGGCGCACATACTCATGGATGTAATGTCCTCTGTAGGCAAGTTTTCGTTTCAGTTTGAGGGGAACAACTTCAGCAGTGTCAGGAAGTCTTGGTAGTAATGTGACAATGTTGTGTAAGTCAGATGGTACATTGACTGCATTGCCATGAATTGCCTTTTGTCTGCCTCTTGGCAAGCCAACAAGTTTCATAAATGCAATACGTTGACTTATTAACCTCTCTTCTAAAGGGTGCAAATCTTGCAGTTCTGGGGGAATGTCATCCAGTGCCAAGTTGTTGGCCCAAGCTTGGGTTGGGAGTTTACCTACTTTAACCCATTTCAGACGGAGTCCAAATGTGGATCTTTACCTTTAAGAACGGGAGGCCATTTTGGACTTTAACCTTTCATGCCGGAGTCCAAATCTGGACTCTGGGTAGATTCCGCCCATTTTCCGGTCTCATAGCCAATCAAATGTGTCATAAGTCGATGACGTAATGTATTCTAGGGTGTCCGCAATGCATTATGGGAATTTTTTTTTCCTCTTAAGGCAACTTTATTGTCGGCAAAGTCGTGTTTTTTTTTTTTTTTTTTTTTTACTGCGTCACCGCTATCCATGCAGCAGCAGCAGCAGCGTTGAAGAAAACAACAACAACGACTCCACGTGAAATGGAAGATGTTTTGAGCGACGGCAGCGACATTGTTGATGAGTATAGCAGTAGAGACGAGGACGATGTTACTGATCCAGATTATATTCCCTCTTCGGAGCCGCTGGACAGAGCGCAATGGATGCGTGATCGCCTGACGACGATGATGATCAAGCCGAGTTCCGTGTTTTTTTGCCGACAGACAAAGACTTTGTTCCAGACCACAAAGTGATGGCCCGGACAGATTCAGCGCTATTTGGAGGTAATAATAACACTAATACAAACCGCTATGATGATAATTATAATGATAAAACAGTATGATAGCAGTGCTATTGTTATTAAAGAGTTGTACTATTGTGTGACCATAGAAGCCTATAATAGCGCAACAACAAAAGTCGTCGCGAGGTTTTCTGAGGTAATAGCAATAATACAAATTGTATAGTAGGCCTATGATAATAATAGCACTGCAAATATATAATGTTGAGTGATCTTGCTGATAATAACGGTAATAATTGATGTTGACGCTGCGATGGAAAACTTTTTTAGGCGCACCCTTTCATCATTTATCATCGCACCGCTACGTCTATGATGATAATACAGCCATGTTATGATACAGCATACAGCGCTACATGATGCTTATAATGGCAAATGACCTGGAGTATTGTAGTGTATACTGCATTACTGAACAATGTGCATGTATAATGCTATAATATAAACACACACACAGTGTGTGTGTGTGTGTGTGTGTGTGTGTGTGTGTGTGTGTGTGTGTGTGTGTGGGTGTGTGTGTGTGTGTGTGTGGTGTATTTATGTATTATAAACAACACAAAGAAGTATAAAAAATGACTAACACCTATGTGCATTTTCAGGTTTCTACAGCTCCAGGACAACAAGGCAGCTGTAGACCGGACTGACAAGATGTGGAAGCTGAGATGGTTCCTGGACTTCCCTCGTTGCTCGATTTCACCCCCGTGGTTGTCAGTGATGCTGAACTGACACTGAACTGTGACTTGTTGCAATAACAGACAATTTATTTTTTATTTTTTCATTTTTGAAAATATTGCTGCTTGATGGACAGTTCCCAGAGAATGGTCACCTTTTAGCTGCTTGTGAACTGTTTCCACAGAGAAATTTTCACCTTTTTATTGAACACATATCTTTTTGTCACTTTTTTTATTGAAAGGACACTTTATATTTTATTATTACTTTATTTAGTTTGATTTTCTGCTTTGTGTGCATTTTCAAAGTCTGCACAAATAAAAGTTATAGTTTTTGAAAGCCTACAGTGTGAGATCTAAAATACTTTTACGTTTAGTTCCTACCTGCTATTGTAGGACCTAGTCTTGGTCCAAGGCAACTATCAGACTATCAAATAGTGTTGTAATTGTGTTTCTATGTGTCTCTATGTGTTTTCAGAGCCTGCAAAAATGCAAAAATTGCTGTTTTTAGTAGGGCGTTTTACTAGTTTTATCATATTTTCTAGATTCCTAATTTTTCTGATTTTTTGATAAAGGTTTGGACCAGACAATTAATTTTTCCATGAAAGCCAAAGGTGTAAGCTATCAAATGCTTTTGGAATTTTGTTTCTAGCTGCTACAGAGCCTGAGAAACAAATATTTTAGTAAACGTTGACATCCCTGGTAAGTTTTTCCAGAAAAAGTCAGGATTTGGGGGTATTTTCAAAACCGCCCATAGGTTTTAATGGCTTTTTTTCTAGGCGGACTTAGGCCTGAAAGGGTTAAGGCAGTGATGACATGTGTGGCAGATCCAAGTTTGTTTCGATATGTAATAGTTGGTTCTGTGTCAAGAAGATTTGCTGTATCAATTGTAGCTCTGTATTTGTCAAGTTTTAGCTCCACTACTGTCTCTCTGTAAAGCAAGCGTTCACAGGAAAAACAAACATAATTAGGGCCACTTTCCGACATCTTTTTTAAGAAAGCAGCACCAGCTTCATCAACTGTTGGTATGTGCTGTATCTTCTGTGCTCTGGCATGTGCTTTAGCTTGTGTTTCTCTTTGAACGTGTAGTTGTTTTTCATCTGGAGTTTGAAGTGAGCGTTGTTTTTGCATGTTTGCAGCGTTTTTTTTACAGTATTTTGCTTTTTCATCTGGACTTTGGAGTGATCGTTGTTTTTGCATGTTTGCAGCGTTTTTTTTACAGTGTTGTGCTTTTTCATCTGGGGTTTGGAGTGATCGTTGTTTTTGCATGTTTGCAGCGTTTATTTTACAGTGTTGTGCTTTTTCATCTGGGGTTTGGAGTGATCGTTGTTTTTGCATGTTTGCAGCGTTTCTTTTACAGTGTTGTGCTTTTTCATCTGGGGTTTGGAGTGATCGTTGTTTTTGCATGTTTGCAGCGTTTCTTTTACAGTGTTGTGCTTTTTCACCTGGGGTTTGGAGTGATCGTTGTTTTTGCATGTTTGCAGCGTTTCTTTTACAGTGTTGTGCTTTTCATCTGGAGATTGGAGTGAGCGTTGCATTTGCTTGTTTGCAGCTTTTTCTTTATATTGTTGTGCTTTTTCATCTGGTGATTGGAGCAATCTTAGTTTTGTTTCGTATTCAGTGCGTCTTGCACGCCGGCGCCCTCTTTCATCAGGAGATTCAAGTGATCGTTTCCGTTTCTTTGTTTGCGTTTCCATTGCAGATCGTGCTTCGTGCTCTAATGAAGACTCCCGTTGTCGATGTTGTGCCTTTGCTTCTTTGTCAATTGTTCGACGAGCATTTGCTGCTTGTTCTGTCTCTGCCATCCGAATTTGTTGCATGCTTTGCCTTTTTTGTTTCCTGCGTGCTGCAAGACTGGATTTGTAGCGTGGCTTTTTACGGTGTTGTTCTTTTTCATCGGGAGTTTGAAGTGAGTTTTCAGCATTTTCTTCAGAGTGTTGTGCTTTTTCATCTGGGCTTTGGGCTGAGCGTGGTCTTTTCCTGTTTGCAGTGTTTTTTCACATTGTAATGCTTTTTCTTCTGGCCTTTGCAATGAGCGTTGCCTTTTCCTGTTTGCAGTGGTTGTGTCACAGTGTTGTTCTTTTTCATCTGGATTTTCGAGTGAGCGTTGACTTTGCATGCTTGCATTGTTTTTTTCGACATTGTTTGCATTTTTATCTGGTGATTGGATCAATCTTTGTTTTTTCTTGTATTGAGTGGTTCTCGCATGCTGGCACCCTGTTTCATCAGGAGATTCAAGTGATCGTTTACGTTTCTTTACTTGGGTTGCCACTGCACATTGTGCTTCCTGCTCTAATGTGGACTCCTGTTGTCGACGTTGTGCCTTTGCTTCTTTGTCAAGTGTTCGACGAATATTTGCTGCTTCTTCTGTCTCTGCCATTCGAACTTGTTGCATGCTTTGCCTTTTTTTTTTCCTGCGTGCTGCATGATTCAATTTGCAGCGTGGCATTTTGAAGGAAGTTGAATGTTTTGTTGAATAATAGTTACGTATTGTAGGTTATCCCTAAAAGTGAAATATAATAATAAAGGTGGTCAGTAAAGGTCCATAGGAATTATAGATGATGGAATTTGAAAGTAGAGAATGGTTTATACAAAATTTTCTGAAATAGTGGCATATGATATAAGTACCTTTTCCGTTGTGCAGTATTGACTAATGGACAAACAGCACATCTGTAAAAAACAGACAAACACAAACACTATGAACAACAGAAAACATGTAAATTTATAATATCCAGATAAATACATAAAAGCTGCCCTGTGGTAGAGAGAGTGCACACACACACGCGCGCCACGCACGCACGCACGCACGCACGCACGCACAACACACCACACACACACACACACACACACACACACACACACACACACACACACACACACACACACACACACACACACACACACACACACACGTCTCCTATTCTCAACTGCCTTCTGTCTCTCATGATTGTACTGTGCTAAGGTTTCAGACTCATCTAAGTTTCACCCTCTCTCTCTTTCTCTAACATCCAACTTAAAAATGACACTTATGGGTGGCACAAACGTTATTGACCTTAACATGTAGATCCTAACTGTGAGAGTGTAGCCTATACAAATGAAATCAAATTAACTTTTACAAGTCTGTGACTGAGAATGGTGACATGGTACCAAACACATCTTACACTCCCACATCTGTGACTATTGCTTTATACCACTGCGGTAGTGCTATTCATTTCTTAACTCAAATTAATGAAGGTGGCAAAGTTAAACAATTATTTTTTTCACTATGTCTAGATAGGTCACTCTTGAAGTGTACATCCACTGTAATTCTGCAGGTGTACAAATGGAACCAAATGGACTCTTACAGGTCTGTATTGTGGGATTGTAGTGTACAAATGTAGCCAGATAGACTCTTGTATAACTCTAAACATCAAGACTGTACATAAAGAGTGGGTTACTTTTTCTGGACTTCAATGTCGATTGCATATTGTTTTTGGCTATTCATTAATTTGCAAAGAGCTCAATTGTAAATTACATGTATATGCTTGACCAATACACAGCCAGTACCATATCATATAGTACCATATAATATATAACATATTAGACCAATTGCACCACTGCACAGCCAGTAGCATATTAACAAGTTGGACTAATTGGTCAACCTATCAACAACAAAACAGAGTATGTTCTTATATTTCTCTGAGAACACAGCCAATAGCATACATATGTCAGCTACGAGTCAACAAGATCGTAAACTTAAGCAGTTTTGTGAGATGGGGTAGTGGAGATGGAGAGTGTACACACACACACACACACACACACACACACACACACACACACACACACACACACACACACACACACAGACACACACACACACACACACACACACACACACACAGGTCATGAAAGGGCCATAATGTTACGACCTTGATTGTGGGTGTTGGCTAAAGACCCTCACAGCAGGACAAATGCCCTCATGGGGTCTAGCAATCTCTCTCTCACACTCACAGTCACGCACACACGCACACGCACACACACACACACACACACACACACACACACACACACACACACACACACACACACACACACAGACAAACAGTGTTTGCCAAAAATAAATAGCATTACTTGTGACAAACCTTTAGGTTGTAGTGGCCTTGGCTGGAGGTTAGTGGGGCCCTCCACAACTGCAGATGTATGTCCAGGTTTGTCCACAAAGCTAAATCTGTAGATTTGTATAGAAAATATCTATTTTACATACAGACTACAAAATCAAACTACAGGTTACTTTGCCTGAGATGTAGTGGAGTTGAAGTTAGACCAATTGGTCAAAAAAATACTGTATATTTTTATATTATTTAAAGAACACAGCCAATAGTACAGTACAGTACAGTATGTCAACAACTGCATTGAAAGCTACCAGTCAAAAAGAACAGTTACATGTCATCCACCATAAACTTGACCAGTTGTGTGAGATGGGGAAGTGGAGAGAGTGTACACACACACACACACACACACACACACACACACACACACACACACACACACACACACACACAGTTGATAATTAATTAGACTACTGTACATGCACCTCTTGCCTTAAACCAAAATCTAAATCAGTGGTTATGTTTTGACCAAGTACTACCTTCATCTATGTGAGGTGGCAGAGCTTAAAACTTTTTCCCCATAAGACCGTATAGTTGATAATACAAATACTTTCTCACACAGCCTGTCTTTTCTCCAACTCTCTCCCTCCTCACACACACATAAGTAGATCGCAGTTCATTAATTTCCAAAGAGCTTAACTGTAAATCACATGTATATGCATGACCAATGCACAGCCAGTAGCTAACAAGTTGGACTAATTGGTCAACCTATCAACAACAAAACAGAGTATGTTCTTATATTTCTCTGAGAACACAGCCAATAGCATACATATGTCAGCTACGAGTCAACAAGATCGTAAACTTAAGCAGTTCTGTGAGATGGGTAGTGGAGATGGAGAGAGTGCACACACACACACACACACACACACACACACACACACACACACACACACACACACACACACACACACACACACACACACACACACACACACACACACACACACACACACACACTAAACTCTGACACTGTATATGAACAACAGCTTACTTTTTCTGGGTTTCATTAGATTGCATAGTGTTTTCGCCAATTCATTAATTAAGAGTTCAATTGGAAACCATGTCTATATGCATGCATGTGCAGCAGGTTGACTTCACTAAGTACTATTTTCGTCCATGTGAGGTGGCAGAGCTATACATTTTCCCCATAAGATAGTATAGTTGATAATACAAATACTTTCTCACACACCTTCGCTTTTCTCCATCTCTCTCCCTCCTCACCCCCCCCCCCCCCCCCCCCCACACACACACACACTGTGCCATAATGTTACAATCTTAATTGTGGGTGTTGACTGAAGACCCTCACAGCAGGACAAAAGACCTCATGGGGTCTAACTCTCTCACTCACACTCACGCACACACAGACCCCCCCCCCCCCCCCCCCCCCCCCCCGCCCACGCGCGCGCACACACACACACACACACACACACACACACACACATAGAAAAACAGCGTTCGTTTACTTGTGGTTGTAGTGGCCTTGGCTGTAGATTAGTCCAGGTTTGTCCACAAAGCTGAATCTGTAGATTTGTACAGAACATATACTATTTTACATACAGACCACAAAGTCAAACTACCGGTACAGCTTAATTTGCCTGTTGTATATGCATGCATGTGCAACAGTTTGATAATTAATTAGACTACATGCAACTCTAAATCAACTGTGACATAAGGGCAAGACAATTAGTTGATAATACAAATACTTTCTCACACAGCCTGTCTTTTCTCCAACTCTCTCCCTCCTCACACAAACATAAGTAGATTGCAATTCATTAATTTCCAAACAGCTTAACTGTGAATCACATGTATATGCATGACCAATGCACAGCCAGTAGCATATTAACAAGTTGGACTAATTGGTCAACCTATCAACAACAAAACAGAGTATGTTCTTATATTTCTCTGAGAACACAGCCAATAGCATACATATGTCAGCTACGAGTCAACACGATCGTAAACTTAAGCAGTTTTTGTGAGATGGGGTAGTGGAGATGGAGAGTGTACACACACACACACACACACACACACACACACACTCACACACACACACACACACACACACACACACACACACACACACACACACACACACACACACACACACACAGGTCATGAAAGGGCCATAATGTTACAACCTTGATTGTGGGTGTTGGCTAAAGACCCTCACAGCAGGACAAATGCCCTCATGGGGTCTAGCAATCTCTCTCTCTCTCACACACTCACACTCACACACACTCTCTCACACACACACACACACACACACACACACACACACACACACACACACACACACACACACACACACACACACACACACACACACACAGACAAACAGTGTTTGCCAAAAATAAATAGCATTACTTGTGACAAACCTTTAGGTTGTAGTGGCCTTGGCTGTAGGTTAGTGGGGCCCTCCACAACTGCAGATGTATGTCCAGGTTTGTCCACAAAGCTAAATCTGTAGATTTGTATAGAAAATATACTATTTTACATACAGACTACAAAATCAAACTACAGGTTACTTTGCCTGAGGTGTAGTGGAGTTGAAGTTAAGTTAACACCCCAATAAAGTAATATCATTATATCAAAGTTGTACTTAAGTACAGCAGTACACTAACAAATGAATGATACATCTACAACAAATCTTATAATATACTCAGATAGGCTAAATGAAGTAAGGAATTAATTACACTGCATTCAATGTACTTCATTCACTGTCAACAATGTCCTATATTACTGCCCCCCCCCCCCCCCCCCACACACACACACACACACACGTGTAAACTAAAGTAAAGTAAACTACAAACATCTGAAAATTTGTAGACAAAAAACTTACCTATGACAACTGTTCTTTTCAGCAACGAATGAAGCAATATGAAAGTTGTCCAAAGATGATCAGTACAGTTTTTAGAAGCATCAGCATCACCTGCTATGTCTCTATGACTCTAACCTCTGGCTCAATGCCTGGTGCCTTAGAAGCTGTCCCCTTCCGTGTTTCTCCCCTTCTTGAATGTTATTGGGCAATCTTTAGCCAGGTCAACCAATAAGCTGACCTCAATGTGTCTCTACCCCCCCCCCTCTTCACACCCCCACCCACCCACCACCCACACACCCACCCCCCCCCCCACCCCCCCCCCCCCACCCCCCCCCCCCCCCCCCCCCCCCCCCCCCCACACACACACACACACACACACACACACACACACACACACACACACAGGCAAATGGCACAATCAGCAGGCTATACTATTTAAATTCTGGTATTTGCATTATGCAGACAAACTTGTACACAGATCTATGCAGAATCTGAATGAGGAATATAAAAATGTCTTGTGCAAAAAAAAAAAACAACTTCATGGTGTTACTAAAAAGGAGATGTGAAAATACAGGTCAATGGTTTGTCCTTGTCCTGAAGTGAGGGTGCATGTAGCATTTCATGTAGGGTGATTGCAACTTTTCATGTTGATGATGGGCGCATTTATAGGTAAGAATGTGAAAATCTGCCTCATGGTGGCGCTATAACAGGCCAAAGTGAAAAGGGTGGGATATGTTTATCAGCTAGTAAGTGTGTGAAAGATTACATATAAATTGCCTGCTGCGTTCAGTCTTTGATCAGAGATTCATGCTTGTTGTACAAAACGTGCTAGTCCATCAAACCTGGAAATGAAATTATAGACACAAATGGAAACTTTGGGCCAGAGGATCATGGTTGCCATCCAGGGAGTGTGTACGCACATTGGGTCATCAGATTAACGGTTTGAGATATTAGCTGGTAACAGACGGACATACACAGATTTTTTGCAAAAAAACAAAAACAAAATAGGCCTCCTGGTGGCGCTATAAAATGCCGTTGTGGAAAATTTGAGCCAGAGGTTCATGGTTGGCATCCAGGGAGTATGTGTGCAAATTGGGGCATCGATCGGGTTAACGGTTTGGGAGATTAGCTGGTAACAGACGGACCCACACACAGATTTTTGCATGAAAATGGCCAAAATAGGCCTCCTGGTGGCGCTATAACATGCCGTTGGGGGAAATCTGGGGCAGAGGTTTATGGTTGGCATCCAGGGAGTGTGTGTGTACATTGGGGCATCGATGGGATTAATGGTTTGGGAGATTAGCTGGTATCAGACGGACATACACACAGATTTCTGCAAAAAGATTGCACAAATTGGCCTCCTGTTGGCGCTATAAAATGCTGCTGTGGAAAATTTGAGCCAGAGGTTCATGGTTGGCATCCAGGGAGTGTGTCTGCAAATTGTGGCATCGATCGGGTTAACGGTTTGGCAGATTAGGTGGTAACAGACAGACATACACGCAGATTTTTGCAAAAAGATGCACAAATCGGCCTCCTGGTGGCGCTATAACATGCCGTGGGTCAAAAAGTTGGGGCAGAGGTTCATGGTTGGCATCCAGGGAGTGTGTGTGTACATTGGGGCATCGATCGGATTAACGGTTTGGGAGATTAGCTGGTAACAGACGGACATACACACAGATTTTTGCAAAAAGATTGCACAAATCGGCCTCCTGTTGGCGCTCTAAAATGCCGCTGTGGAAACTTTGAGCCAGAGGTTCATGGTTGGCATCCAGGGAGTGTGTCTGCAAATTGTGGCATCGATCGGGTTAACGGTTTGGGAGATTAGGTGGTAACAGACAGACATACACGCAGATTTTTGCAAAAGGATGCACAGATCGGCCTCCTGGTGGCGCTATAACATGCAGTGGGTGAAAAAGTTGGGGCAGAGGTTCATGGTTGGCATCCAGGGAGTGTGTGTGTACATTGGGGCATCGATCGGATTAACGGTTTGGGAGATTAGCTGGTAACAGACGGACATACACACAGATTTTTGCAAAAAGATTGCACAAATCGGCCTCCTGTTGGCGCTCTAAAATGCCGCTGTGGAAAATTTGAGCCAGAGGTTCATGGTTGGCATCCAGGGAGTGTGTCTGCAAATTGTGGCATCGATCGGGTTAACGGTTTGCGAGATTAGGTGGTAACAGACAGACAAACACACAGATTTTTGTCAAAAAATGGCCAAAATAGGCCGCCTGGTGGCGCTATAACATGCGGTTGGGGAAACTTAGGCGCAGAGATTCATCGATGGCACCCAGGGAGTATGTGTGCAAATTTTGGCATCAATCGGGTTAACGGTTTGGGAGATTAGGTGGTAACAGACAGACATACATGCAGATTTTTGCAAAAGGATGCACAGATCGGCCTCCTGGTGGCGCTATAACATGCCGTGGGTGAAAAAGTTGGGGCAGAGGTTCATGGTTGGCATCCAGGGAGTGTGTGTGTACATTGGGGCATCGATCGGATTAACGGTTTGGGAGATTAGCTGGTAACAGACGGACATACACACAGATTTTTGCAAAAAGATTGCACAAATCGGCCTCCTGTTGGCGCTCTAAAATGCCGCTGTGGAAAATTTGAGCCAGAGGTTCATGGTTGGCATCCAGGGAGTGTGTCTGCAAATTGTGGCATCGATCGGGTTAACGGTTTGCGAGATTAGGTGGTAACAGACAGACAAACACACAGATTTTTGTCAAAAAATGGCCAAAATAGGCCGCCTGGTGGCGCTATAACATGCGGTTGTGGAAACTTAGGTGCAGAGATTCATCGTTGGCACCCAGGGAGTATGTGTGCAAATTTTGGCATCAATCGGGTTAACGGCGCCGGAGATTAGCTGGTAACAGACGGACACGGGACACACACACACACACACACACACACACGGACGGAGTGCAAAACATATTCTCCACCATGCCTCCGGCCTGGTGGAGACAATGAGGAATGTAGGGAAGTGTGAGAAGGAAGAGGCAAGGGGGGAAAGGAAAGAAGGAAGTTGAGGAATAGGTGAGAAAAGAGAGAGGGAAGTGTGAGGAAGGAGAGGGAGGAATGGTAATGAGGAGTGAAGGAGAGAGGGATAATGAGAGAAAGCCTGATGGATAAAAAACACGTTTGATAATTGGGAGCTGCGTGCACTGTAAGAGATGCATTAACACGCGCAGTCGCGCACAGCCATTCAATGTGTGTGCACAGCCACACATGCACATACTGTACACTCGCATCAAACGCACACACAGTTGCATAACTTATAGTATGCATCAGACTGATATTAGGAGAGAAACATCGGCCAATATTGATACATTGGGAAATTCATGCATTGTCTCTCCACTCTACAAATGCCTTCGAAATTAGTAGTATTCAGGTACACTTGCAAAATGTTCGAAAAATGTAAAAGAAAAAAATCCTAAATATTTATCAATATAGGTGATCTACAAGCCCCCTATTCTTGTGGATCCCTCAAGATATGCTCTATGACTCTGTTTACAGGGAGACACACAGCTATTGTACATGTCTCTGTAAAACCGTGCTCTACCCATTTTTTGAATGAGAAAAATGTCGGTGTGCACATGAGTTAAGTGCGTTAAAAAATTACTCAGATTAATCAACTATTAATCCATTATCCATTATAACGGCCTTAAATAATAATAATAGTAGTAATAATAATAATTTATGCAATCTTTAACATGACACGGATGCGTTCCCAGTTTTAATGGTGTAACTCAGAGCCTTCTAGCGCTCTGTTTGCTAATCTGAACACAACATGCACGGAATGTTTGGCAATCCAATTTCTGATCATGCCGTATAGGCTAAATTGCACGTTAAGCGTCTGTCAAAACACCTGTATTGGGGGGGTGTTTTGTCAGGATGGATGTTGAACTTAATGTGTTTTAATTGCATCCCCTGGGTTCAGGGTTCTGTGCTGCTGCTGTGTGGAGGAGTCAGATACAGACGCTAGTACAGGGCTGTCAGACTGGCAGCACTCCAACGGGGTCCTATCTGGCCCCAGGTTGGATTTGGGGTAAATTAAAAAGAGAGTAGGAGGAAAAAAAAGTAATAATTCCAGTCCGGTTATTCTATGTGTGCACACTGCACAGCAGCTCTCAGAGCTCTGCCTCTCCTTGCCTCTCTGCGGTGCCTCGGCTCAGCTGCTGGTCCTTCTAATAATGGAGGCAGGAGGCAGTGTGGTGCCCAGGGACCCCCGCTTACATCATCTCACCCCCAGCTATGCCCCGAAGACCACCAACCAGAGAGAATCATAACCATCCAACGTTCAAGGCTCTTTTTTTTTTACTTCCCAAAGGGGATTGTTGATACTCTTAGGCTATGAGCTCCATTTTCGTCACACGCTAAACCCCTTAAGCCAAACCCCTTATCTCTTTTTTTACTATTTTGATAAACCTTTTGGAATAGTTGAACATGCCAATCAATTGACACATTGTGAACTTGTGGACTAGCCATTTTAACTATTGAAAAATGTTTTTGAAATAGTTTAAAAAGGAAAAGAAGTTAAGGAATAAGGGGTTTAGCGATAACGAAAATCCAGGCCTATATCTATAAAACACACGATATGATTTCTTTTACGGTTTTGGTTCCTCGGCAATCAGGATCAATGTACCAGTGTACACAGAGGCCCACCGTCTTAAACTTGCAAGTAACTTTTTATTAGAGCAACGTTTCGGTCAACAGACCTTCTTCAAGCATCTGGTTATTGCCGTTCCTCGGCAATAACAATGACGATGTAGTTCGGTCTAAACCAGTAGTTTTCAACCATTTTGACACTAGGGCCCACCTAATTGAGCATTTGAGCCACACAGACCACCATTTGTTGACATTTTTACCCCACTGACCCAAAACTAAAGATTTATTTTGGTTTTGTGCACAATTCCAGGCTGGATTTGGCATTCCATACATAACATAGATCATAATCCTGCTACATTCTTATAATTGAGTAGACTTCTTAATTAAGTGGGCTAATTCAGATGATGCATATTTTAAATCCTGAGAGTGCCCCGAGGGGCACTTTCTCTAGTTTTCATTTAATGGGCAACAGGCCTGTTAGTGTAATAATTTAAACTCTCATTGCCAGGTGTATTCCGGAAACTCTTGTCATCCAAAAAAACCTGTTGGCCTGTGGGGGACGTAAATGAACAAGAGACCTTGCAGAAGCTTATTAATCAACTAAAAGACAAAGTAAAGTAATCTGTTGCCTTCTCTGCTGCAGCTGACGAGAGCAGCCAATGTGATCAAAACAGATAATTTCATTACGTCAAATGAAATGGGTTCAACCATGGGCTATTTATCTGAACATAATGGCCCTGTTGGCCGTGGCCCACCCCACCACACTTAAGTCAACGGGCTGTGCTCAAACTGAACATTACTTTGCTGCATGCTTAGACTACCGTATTCATCATGACAAAAAAAGACCAGTGGCAGTAGATGACTGTAAATGACCCAGGCAGCGATTTGGTGGAAATAAGAGAGTGCTTCACTTTGCATATCGTTAACAAGGTCACCACAAAGTTCTTAATGACAACTTGAATTGGGTCCCATTTTTTCTTCTGACTTTTTCACCCCTGAGTACCCTGATCCTTTCAGAATTGCCTAGTGCAGTTGTTCTCAACCTTTTTCACATCACCTCAGAAAATATTTGTCTCTCCACATACCAGCATTGGGTTAAAATACAGTAGCGTACACCTATGCCATCTTATATGTACACATATAAAATAAACTAGGCCCTAGTGGGTCCATGTCACATTTTCTGTGTGTAAAATAATGAATGCCAACACAATATAGACGATGTCATACTCGCCATTTCAATTCATGCAACCATTTAAAGGTCAGCCATGTATGTCCCTATGTATGTTTGTCTGTCTGTTTAGAGTATGAACAACCTGTAACTCACTGAAGATAGGTGTGATTTGTATGTTTACCTCACACTGTGTATTTGTAAATGTTTGCGTAATGTGGCGCTGTATAACAACATCATTATTGCACAACACTTAGTGCTCCTACGCGTCACATTTTCCCACTCAAACAGCACATGCACTGATTGGTGGCACAAACGTAGGTGGGAGCTGCCCGAACGTCACATTACTTAATTGCGGACTGTGTCTGCCACTTAACTGGTGAATGTAAGCTGAATGGTGACTATACAGTATGCATGTTGGGAGGCTGTGCACAATTGGCTCTTCTCAAAACCCCAACCTTTGGGGTAGGATATTTAGTCACTGTCCACTGGCCAATCCAAATAGTTTAGCAACTGTTGCTAGGCAGGTCAAGCTTTTCTGGTCAAGCTTTCCTCCCGTCACTTGCCTATTGGACAAGGGCTAATTACGCACATTCTAATGTGGTAGTATTAAAAAAAACCACACTATGAGTGCCTTAAAGTCTGCTTGCTTTGAGTACTTAATTAGTGACTACGGTTGTCACTATGCAGCACTGATTGTTTTTCTTACAGCTCTTCCCCTGTAACACCCGCTCACCCCCCTTTCTCTCACACTCTTTCTGTCACCCTGCATCCCCACAACACGTAAACTAATGCACATGTACGCCAATCATTTTAATTGCCACTTAGCATGACTGCATCGCTAGCTAGGTCAGGCTACACTTGGCGATCGCGTTTAGGATTCTCATCATTATCAACTTCAAAGGAGCTTTTTGCACTCTAAACGTACCTTTTTGACATTCGTGTCACATACTGTAGCATGTTCAGCAACGCGTTCCTTTGCATAATACGGGTCCACGGTTCAAGACCAAGCGCAGCTGCTACGCACAGAGACTTCGCTTTTTCTGGTCAGATGAGGACGTGAGCGATGTTCGGAATGAGCTAGCAACGTGTGAAGGTGGAGCAGATTTAAAGCGGTGGCTTTCAACACAATTGCGATAGTCATACAGTCTTGTATTTATTCGGTGTCCGTAAGCTGGATCAAATTTCGAGTTGTTCTTTAACGTGAATCGACCGACATCACAAGCTTCGATACCTAGTCTCTTAGAATCACATTATAATCACACCATTCACCATGGGCGGACCTATAAACCGGAGCATTTTTTCTTCCAGGCGCAGTGCATAGTGTCAATTATGACTCATAGGCCTGTGATATTCACATGCATTTCAGCAGGATTTACAGCAAGGGATATCTTTAAAATACTGTTTAAACACTTGCAGTAATGTACCATATCATAAGGGTGTAGGAATAGCCCATTGTTAATAACAGTGACAAGGACCATGTGCACCACTGTTCACCCCTTTTTTGTGGGGGTTGAGCTTGAGCCTCTTAGCGATCACACGGACACTCAAGCTCAGTGGCCCCCCTAGCTCAGGGGTCCCTGGGCCTGGACCCAAAATGCCCGTTGGGATAATCCCCACCCCGACCGTTCTTGACTGTATGTGGAATTGCGGACCTCCCCAAGTCCACATCATTGGATTTTCTTTACTGGAGCCAATATACAGTACACAGTATACAGATTCCTCATACTATATTATGGCTCAGCTGTGCGTGTGTGTGTGTGTGTGTGTGTGTGTGTGTGTGTGTGTGTGTGTGTGTGTGTGTGTGTGTGTGTGTGTGTGTGTGTGTGTGTGTGTGTGTGTGTGTGTGTGTGTGTGTGTGTGCACGTGTGTGTGTGTGCACGTGTGTGTGTGTGTGTGTTCGTTCTCTGGACGTGTTAAAAAGCAGACCAGCGCCTGAGGCCCTCATGCCTGGCACTTCATCTGGATAGCTTGCAGCCCCTCCACTCCCATACCGAAGATAATTGCAGCGCGTCGTCCCCGTAAGCGTGAAAAAAAAAAACTCTCATGTCCCAAACAATTACTGTTGAGGAGTCAAATTAAGAAATGGCAGAAGTGTCCCATCGAACGAGCTCGAGTGACGCTAGTATCAAGTACAAGGAGGCCATTAATTTACAAGAGAAGAGCTCAATAAACTGCCGAGATCAGAGGTTTCTGCCCGACAGCAACGATGCGCTTTCGCCATCAAGAGGACTCCCAAAACAGACTGTGGAGAGCATAACATACTAGTCTGTTGTTTACACACACACACACACACACACACACACACACACACACACACACACACACACACACACACACACACACACACACACACACACACACACACACACACACAGTGCTTCTTTTACCAACTGCTTGGTAAAAGAAGCACCTCTTTTGGTTAAGATCTCAATTGTAGTATAGGCTACTATAGAGCACTCTGTTGCCATGGCGCTAAAAGCATAAGTTCAGCAATAAACAGGAGTGCAATGAGTGCATGATTATTTGCTTGTGAATATATACAGTATTGTTCAAGCACCCCCACACGGGTGGTATGTGGTAGCCTGGAAACCAGACAAATCTCTCTGCTTGAATTACATTTTGTAAATGTTCTTTTGGAAACGTGGCGCATGGTGCTGCTAAAGTGTCCACCCCGCCGCCACAGAGCAGAGGTCACAGGTTCAGATCCACCGCGGTGCATCCGGCTGTGGTGAGCGTCTAACACTAAAGGAACAAAATTGTCCCGTGTTTTCGGGGTGGCTGAGGTGAAGCTGGACAGGGAGGGTGATAATTGGCACTGCGTGTAATCCTACAGGCTGGGACGGGGCCTGTCAGCAGGGAGGTGTTGTAGGACAAGGGTTTTACCTCCTCTGCTGGGACTTAATCACTGGTAGCTGAGTCCATAGAATACAACATACAGGAGACCAGTGTTGCCAACTGCCAGAATCCAAAATGCACTAATGGCACTTCCAAGATTCCTAGATTTTCCGCCAAGAGTTTTTCACTAATTTTGGCACTAGGGGGGTCTGGAAAAAATCTAAATAGCGGCAAATGTGCCAAGTTGGCAACACTGGAGGAGACACTAAAATGTATGGAGTATGGAGGAAATCAGGAGAAAGTTCAGTTGGCATGCGGGCTGAATTGGGAATAAAAAAGAATAGCTATATTCTTCTGTAGTCTGTACATTCTGTAGTCAACATCAATCAGAGAAGTGACAACCCATCCAAGATTAAAGGGAAATTAAACCGACTGGTGTGAACTGAGTGGTGCTCTGTTTATACTCTGTATTGGCAAAACAGCCGCCTCCCCTGTTGATACACTAAACACCTGTGCACCTGCAGATAGGTTACAGTACATAGGGACAAAGCCAGGCCGAGGAGTGGTTGCACTGCACCACTCCAAAAACACTGCCCCCTTTTGCTTTGAATTTGACAGAGGGAGACTATTGTCATAATCTAACAAATCAGATCTAGCTTAAGTGCCACTGGGGGCTGAACTGTCACAGTGAGGGTCCATGCTGCTGAGGCGACTCGACGTGT
>CM076969.1:13389033-13511531 GCA_039105355.1 Benthosema pterotum
AATGTGTTTTTACATGACATAGCTGTATAGAAGAGAGTTCAATACAATGTGTTTGCACATGACGTAGCTATATAGAAGGGAGTTCAATACAATGTGAAGTGTTGCAATGAGTCGCATTCAAACCCAGAACGTCAGGATTGGATCAATCTGTGTGATGTCCTCTGTCCTCTAGAAGGAGAAAGGCCCTGGAGCAAACTATTGGAAGGACAATGATATATTTTTAGTTATTTACAGGGTGAAGAAAAATAAAATTAAACCCTTGGTCGTACAAGGGTTTAATTTTGCTCCAGTTCTTTCCCGCTGAGATGCACCGGATCAGCCCGATTTTGTCTAGAGGCACGTTGTAAGCCAAGCCTATTTTTTATCCTACAATATCCTGTTTATACACTCATTCATACTCAAATGATTTAACGATTTGACCCGAGATTATTTTGCAAAATCTGATAATTAATCACATTGTCATATCTCTTCGTGGCGTACTCATTTTACAGTCATCGGTGAGAAGATTTCCATCAGGGTTGTTAACGTGAATCCTGTTAAGTTACCACCTTGCTGCATATACTGTATGGGGAGGTCCCTGTCAAATACAACTTGTTAAAAACCTGAATGGGGCTCAGCTCCACAATTAATAGAATCAGAACAAGCTACCCACCTGATGCGGCCTGACTCATTAAATCTCTCTAGATGGCTCTGACAGAACAAGCTCTCTCTCTCCCTCTCCCTCTCTCTCTCTCTCTCTCTCCATGCATGCACCTAATTATGCAAACACACAAACACACACACACACACACACACATACACACACATTTTGCTGCCCTCTTCAAAGATATGAACAACAAAGACACAGCTCCTCCAAGCCTAGTACTGAGCAATGCTCCATCGATACCACTCCCACCAACACACACACACACACACACACACACACACACACACACACACACACACACACACACACACACACACTACACAGTGTGAACAGCAGGGGGGTCCCCAGTCCCATGGGGGTCCCCAGGGGGATGATGACATTTAGAGGTAGGGACAAGTGTCTTGCTTATAGGAACACGGCAACATATTGCCGGGGCCAGCCAGGGATCAAACCTACGTCCTTCTCTGGCCATTCTGCAAGCTGGAATTTCATAGTGGGTTTGGCCAGATCCAACAGTTTGTGCTCATGAGTTTAATTATAGCGTACAATGAGGGCGGATGCATTCTGTCTCCCTGCTCTTCTATGGAGACATTTAGATTGTATCAAAGGTCATGTCTCACATAAACACATCTGAATTGATTCAATTAATCCCCTAGCAGCTCAATGACACAAATGTCAGCACACAGTTACCCTACATTGCATGCAGTGTCATGTTATTAAATCATGTTATTTATCAGATGGAAGTATTTTCTTCTTGATTTGCCGTGGTAAAAATGCAATTGTTTTAAATCACACAAAATAATTAAAACAATTAAAACTATAAGAATTAAAAGTTGTCCATTAGTCATTTGGTATGCCATAGCTAGATTGCATCCAATTTCAGTAAATATTACATGTGTGCTGTACATACTGTCTATTGTGATGGCAATTCTGAAAGGATTGTGCGGCTCTATAGAACAAAGATTCAGTCTGAAAATGGCAACATTAACCCAAGTCCCTCAACAATGTTTCACTTTACACTAAGGATTCAAGCTGGACAATGTTTATAATAATTGATATTATTAGTAATTACTAGTTACTGCAGATAAGACAGTCAACTAATGCTTATGAGTGTTGTATTGTTGAAGAGTGTCTGTGTCAGCTGATACAATGTCAACGCCTTCCAGAGACAGAGGTCAGACAGCAATCAAAGGAATCATTGTCATTAACAGCACCAGCTGTGATCTGCCATGACTAATGGTTTCTGTTCATGTCAATTTTATCTTTTGCCATTTTAGTCAACATTCTTTTCTCAACATGACCAAATTATATACCATCTATTACACTTGATTTTGAACATCTCAAAACATTTTAACTCTTAACGCGTCATTTCAGATTTTAGCATCGGGTAATATATGAAAATAGCTCACAGTGTGTCACTTGTAAATATTGGATTATCTGCGCATTTGTCCGACATCCCGTTAGTCAGACTACAATGTGGCTGGTTAAGATGTGGCTGGTTAAGACTCACCCTGTGGCGGCCAGCCTGCGGTTAGGGTCAGGGTTAGGAGTATTACTCACACACGCACGCACAACATGCACAAATTGTTGTCACCAAATACAGGACGGTATGCTATGTATAGCCTCACATGGAAGAACATCATGATAGAAATTTTAATGTATTATGTTTTACTTTCTATACAGCAAAGTGTAGCACCCAGCCCCAGCCATGATCTATTTGACACGATGGGTTGTGCATTGGACTGGCGATTGGGAGTCCCATGGGTTCAATTCCCTCGCATAGTCTGCAGGATTTGCAGTGCGGGGTATCCTTGTGGGTCCACATGAGGGGCATTGTGTGTAGCAGTCCACGAGGATGTGCTCCATAAGGCTGAGGGGGTGAATGTAGCACCCAGCCATGACCTAACCCCAAACAGCCCTGCCAATCGGGCTCAGCCCTATTAGCACATCGGGCTGCGTGTTGGACTGGCGAGTGGGAGTCCCAGGTTCAATCTCTACAATCGCATGGTGAATGGCAATCACTATTCAGTATTCACTAGCTCAAGAATTATATTGTCTGCTGCTGAACGCAAAGAACCATAGCCAAGGAAACTACTGTATTATATTCCTTTCTAGTTTTGGTCTGTGGGAGTTCTAACGTGAATTAATAATGTATTTTGTACCGATTGCCTTCAGGCATTAAAAACAGTTTTGACTGCGTGCGGGTCAACAGTTTAACTGCTGCTGTAAACAGACAGAGGAATACTCATTTCTATGTCTATTAGAGCCTCAGAGCTTCCTTGTTGTTGGATGGTACCACTTTACTTGTATTTAAATATAGCATCTTGCCCCATCTAGACGGTAGATACCCTTTATCTGAAAGTAGGCTATCTGCTCCCTGCACTCACATTTACCCTAATTGATGCATTATGCATTTCCTTCCCACATGACTCACACCTCCTCCTCTTTGTACAACCTCCCTCTGAGCTACAAATATGAGGTACATTAGTGCATTATAGCAGCCTAGGGGTTCCCAACCCCTGGCTTGGGTCACCTTTTATGGGTCCCTCTGTTTTGTATTTCCAACTCTTTGCTTTCAATTACTATTTCAAAACAGAACTCGGTCGTTTCATGAAGAAATCAATGAAAAATCTAAGAAATATGAAGAATTAGGAAAAAAAAACATGCTTAAGAATAAGACATACTGAATATCGTGAAACTAGTCGATCTGAAGCACACAATGTGACACAAAGCAAAATGCTGTGAGATTGTAGATCTGCTATTTTCACCTGTTTGGTTTCACTGTAGTTCTCTTTTGGGTCACAGGCTAAAGGGTTTTGGAACCACACACACACACACACACACACACACACACACACACACACACACACACACACACACACACACACACACACACACACAGCCTGACAGACCAGGCATCTGTATAGCGCAGCACGCTGCACTTTACAGACGCTTAGACTTCCCACAATGCATTATTAACACCTGCGATGGTCTGAAATGACACATCTGTGCACGTCAAAGCGTGTGGATGTTATTCAGTAGTACTAGCTAGACGGGAGTGCACTGAGAACTGGCATGTTTCTGAAATAGTCTAACACCCAGGGGCGGATCTAGGCATGGGCCATGGGGGGGCAATGCCCCCCTAAATACCCAGTCTGCCCCCCCAAACACGATGCAAAACAACCCAAGATATTTCAAATTAAAGTGCTTATATTTAAAATGATGTGAAACACTACTACTGCTACTAACTAAACCAACAGCATTTCATCATTGAAAACAGAAAACTCTCTGAGTCAGACCTTTAGCTTTATGCATGCTGAGTGTCTGTTGCAACTTCAACAACAACTGATTTTATAGAGATGCGCAAGTGACATCACCGCCCCTGTTCCACTAGTGGATTCCCCATTCATTTTTCTCAGACTTTTCGAAAATAATTTATATCAAGACGATTACGCCGCGGACAAAGCCAACTCTAGTCGTGACGAATCATGATGACACACACAAACTTTTGGGACAATAAAATAATTTCTAAGATGAAAAACGAAACATAAAGTCTTGTATCATGCCGTTTTCTACTTCTTCCTAATTATATATTACATGACGATATTGTGTTTGTTGTCATGATTTGTCACGACCCGAGTTGGCTTTGGCCGCGGCCAGAGTTGGGGGTAACGAGTAACGAGTAACGAGTAACGAGTAATATTACTACTTTTTCAGGTAACGAGTAGTGTAACGACGTTACCTCCTAGAAAATAGTAATAATATTACAGTTACTTCTGCTAATATTACTTCGTTACTTTTGTCATGCTGCTGCGTTCAACAGTATTGCGTTGGTGAAGGGAGATGAGCTAATGTCACTTTAGCTTGATCGGAAAAAAGATGAGCAGCGGACTTTTATTAGGCAGACGTACAAAGACATCTGGTGTCAAAGCTGCGACATTGAGGCGTCAGAAACGTAGCGCTCGAAAGCTGTTTGTGCAGCTTGTTGTCCCTCCCGATCCTCAATAGAAGTCTATGTAGAAGAGCCGCGCTTGGACTGGCCACATAAAGAGAACGGAGTTGGCGCTAATGCTCTGCATTGCTCTTACCTTGATTCTTTGTTGAGATTTGAATCAAAAAACTCTCAGGCCATGCTCACCCGATTGCAATAATTCCAACTGTGGTCCAAGTATATCCAAGGATATTTTCATTTGCCATACAAGTCATGCGTTTATAATATGTGTTTTATCACACAATAGCTGGTCTAAATGTCCACACTCGCTGCCTGTCTCGATGCACTGTCTGCCAGGGGATTTCCGATACACAGCTGTTCTAATTAACTCTGTTTGCACAGTATCATCAATTAAGCCACTGGAGCTATAAGCCCTCATATACTCAATATTAAATCAAAAAGATCTTATGCTTATGTATGTTTATCATACATTTTTAAATTTTGCATTAAAACATAGTTGACAGACAGAACTGTAACCAAATAACAATCCACTGACTGAAATAACAGCCTACTGCAACTATGTAATCTATGGTAGGCTATGTTAATCATGTGTGGCATATAAATATTAATATATTTTAGTATTTTTTTCCAGGGTGGGATGCCTGTATTCATTCATCTAAATGCATTCATCTAAATAGGCCTACATCCATCCATCTTAACCTGCTTATCCGTAGTCAGGTGGTGGGGGCAACAGTCAACCAATTGATGTTTGGCTGATTGGTGACTCTTGTTATTCTTCTTCTTTAGATTCAGCTCTAAAAGAAGCTGACAGATTGTGTAGTTGTAGCTACTTTCCTTTTTTCAGGGATCTGGGTGCAAAAGTAATATAAAAAAGTAATATGTAATATACTACATATTACTTTTGCATCCAAGTAATAAGTAGTGTAATATTATTACTTTTCTAAAGGGGTAATAAGTAATAAGTAATATATTACTTTCCTAAGTAATATTCCCCAACTTTGGCCGCGGCGCAATCGTGTTTTTATTAACCATTTTCGAAAAGTCTATGAGGAAAATGAATGAGGAATCCACTAGTGGAACAGGGGCGGTGACATCACTGCGCATCTCTATTATTGATGCTTTACTTGCCTAATAAAATTCCTGTAACCGAAAATGGTATGGGGGCGGCCGACCCCATACCATTTTCTCTTGCCCCCCCCATCCAAATGAGACATGTTACATCCGCCCCTGACTAGCTAGACGGAAGTGCACTGAGAACTGGCATGTTTCTGAAATAGTCTAACACCTTAGTAACGGCATGACATCTGGAAGGGTGTGCTCACTACAGTATATTTATTCTACAGTATAGAGACACCCAGCCCTTTTCTCATCACCAGTTTGTTTTAATGAGACAAAGACGGGAATGTAATATTGGAATATACTGTGTGTGGAATTGGCTAGAGAAGCCCTGGCCTCGGCCTACTGTATGAGGTTCACCCCTGACCCCAGTCTACTGTCCATGAGCAAGACGCTTAAAGAGGAATTCCACCCATTTTCAACATTTTACTATGCCATTAATATACCTTATGTTGTGTGGACAAAATAAAAAGTACATTACATTACAAGTACAAGACATTCTGTGTTTCCTAGAAATGGAGGTCTGAAAAAAAAATCATGAATCATGTTCAGGTTTGCTTGATCAAGTTTGTTTCACCATGTTAATGATTTTTCTTTACGACCTATTTTTCTGAGAGTGTAGTACAAATGGAACCAAATGGACCTGTTAGCGTTGTACGCTCTCAAAAAAAAGTTGAAAATGGCTGCAATTCCCCTTTAACCCAAACTGCTGCCTCAGCGCTGGCATGGTGATAAAGCGCCAACTGCTCCTGATAGTTAGGATGTGTTACATGCAGTGGATGGATTTTACACAGTCATGCCACCTATCACCAGATCTACTGTGACAAAAACAACATCAACAGAATGGGGTCCATAGCAGGACATTTTTCCATTACTGTGGCAGGCTGTTAGGTACGTATGTGGCTGGCTACCACAACATGTTTTATTGAGTGAGCCGGCTGTATAATGTCTCTGAAACAACAGAGGTCACAGGCTCATGAAGTTGGTCTTTTGTCTCGTCCATGGAACTGTCATTCCATGGGGAGGGTTCCACGTGGTCCCCAGCTAAATGATGGAAAGTTGATTAACCAGAGGTGACTCTTTGAGAGCATAAAAACGAAATCAAATGGACCCTTTGTAGGTCCAATTGGTTTCATTTTACACAAATAAGAGTTAGAATATTTGTCATCTGATTCAGCCCAAGTCTACACAACTAGAGAATGTATATGATCTTCTACATTCTGATCTATGGTTTGCCCGTTTTGTTTCTAAAAATCCAGCCTTGTATTGTTGGGCAAAAACAGAAGAAATCTTTAGTTTTGGGGTCTGTGGGGCTAAGATGTCCCCCAATGATGGTCTGTGGCTCAAATGCTGAATGAATAGTGGGCCCTGGTATCAAAATGGTTGAAAACCACTGAGGTAGGGAATAGAATGGAATTCTGTTTGACTTCAGACTCAGTCATTCGTGTTCTGTGTTATTCTATAAGCCTGCCTGTAGAATAGCTACACAGTAAACTCTCCTGTGCTTTGAGTGTGTATCTACCAATACAAATAGCTGGACCCTTTCTGGCTCCATTTGTACATTCCCAAGAGTTAGGCTAAATCATGGACACTGAGAATGAGGAGGACACTGAGTAGTAGCTTAGTAGTAGTATACTGTACACCATTTTTTCTTGAAGCAGGTTCCAGGAACTATGGGCTCCATTTTCGTTACATGCTAAACTCCTTATCCCCAACCCCTTTTAAAAAACTTGGGAATAGTTCAATGTGCCAATCTATTGACACGTTGTGGGCATGTAGACTGGCCATTTGAACTATTGAAAAATGGTCATCGGGTTAAAGGGGAATTCCACCCATTTTCATGTTTTTCTGAGAGCATACAAATGAAACCAAATGAACCCTAACGGTCCATTTGGTTCCATTTGTAGGCTACATGCTCAGAAAAAATAGGACCTAAAGGAAAGATCAAAACACAACTTGATGGTGTCATTAGGTCGTGTTTCACCAGGTCAATCTTTTTTTTCAGACCTCCATTTCTAGGAACACAGAATATATTTTTTATCATGTCCACACAACATCTCTAAGGTAACTTAAATGGGAATTCCACTCATTTTCAATGTTTTATTTGTTTCCATTTGTACACTCATAAAAAAGAAGCGTCTAAAGAAATCCATTAACATGGTGAAAAGAAAATATTGTACATCTTGATGATGTCATCAAGATGTTTCACCATGTTACTGGCTTTCTACAGATCTCTATTTCTTGGGAACACAGAATGGGGGAACTTTTTTATCAAGTCCATCCAACACCTCGAAGTTACATCAATGACATAGTAAAATGTTGAAAATGGGTGGAATTCCCCTTTAATGAGCGAAATGTTGAAATCTGGTGGAATACGCCTTTAAGTCCGATAACCACTGCCCTACTAGCCTATGTCAAACCGGGAGTCCTGGAAATTAAAATAGGCTAGTTGAGTGCCATTTCTAGAGCCATCTAAATCCTCTCTTATTTGGGGAGTCCTTGTTGGGAGAAAGGGACAGATTTGGACATACATATACTCCAACTTACAGTGACACCAGCCCAGGTGGCAGCACCAGTGCAGTTTGAAGCACTTCCCGTGGCTGTGGGTGGCGCAGGCGGACTGCCCGCCGTCGCATGGCAGAAAGTCCGGCCGCCCCGCGCAGCTCTTCGCCGAGGCTTGAGCCTCGTCCAACTTGACGCTCTTGGGTCCCGGCGGCAGCGGCGCTCCTCCAGAGGTGGCCATCCTCCTACCGTTCCTCCTACCGTAGTAGTGCCCACGCTGTCCCACTTCGGTGCCAGCAGAGGAGCACCGACCTCCTCCGGTTCGTTCTACCTGGAAGCCGAGCAGCAGTCACTACTAGTCTCCCGCATCATCGGAGAGAACGGTGCGAATAACGGCGCATCATCTTCTTGCGAAAAGAAATCTGTATAGGGGGAAAATAACGGTCTCGTGTCGCCTTCACGCACGGACCATATCGTCACTGGGGAACAAACAATCCAAAACGCGAAGGCACTCTCTCTCTTTCTCTCACTCTCCAAATAGCCTGGTCGTCGAGAAGAGTTGTGGAGCGCTCATTCACGGCCGCTCCAGACTCCAGTTAGTGAACCACCGCGAAGAACAACAACACGTTCAACTTAGCCATTCGATCGACACTGCTATGCTGGCTTGTTGTTGACGGCTATACGGCTGACTAGGAACTAGTGGTAATAAAAAAAAAAGCAACGGATCGCAGCATTCCAGCGTCCCCCTCGCTCTCGATCCCTAGACGGCCGTCCCTCTCTCGTTTATGGGAGGTTCCTGTCAGACGAACACCCCCCCCCCCCCCCCCCTCTCTCTCTCTCTCTCTCTCTCTCTCTCTCTCTCTCTCTCTCTCTCTCTCTCTCTCTCTCTCTCTCTCTCTCTCTCTCTCTCTCTCTCTCTCTCTCTCTCATCCCCTCTACAATTCTTCCCATTTGATTTTTTTTAGCTTCTAAAGACTAGAGGAATAGCCGATACCTGTCACACAACTGTTTAGAATTGCAGAACTTCCCTGTGCACGAATTGTTGAGTTATCATTTAAAAGGAGCCCTCAGTGATTTGGGAAATTTGGTGGAAAACTCGTGGTAGCCTTGCATTATGCATGCTCTAGTCCTGGGGGTTTCAACCTTTTTGATAACAGGGCCTACTATTTATTAATCATTTTGAGCCACAGACCACAATTTGAGGACATTTTAGTCCCACAGACCCCCAAAACCAACACTTTTTTTTTTTTTTTTTTTTTTTTTTTTTGCTTTTGTCTACAATATGGATTTAGGGAAACAAAACAGGCAAATATACAGATCAAAATGACCATTAATCTTCTAGTTGTTTAGACATGGGCTAATTCACATGAAGAATATTTTAACTCTTGAGAGTGTAAACATGAAACCAAATGGACCCGCAAGGGTCCATTTGGTTTCATTTTTACGCTTTCAAGAGTTACATCTCGTTAACCAACTTTTCATCTAGTTAATCAACTTGGGACCACTTGGAACAATCTCAAGGACCATGGTCCCCGGACCACTGGTTGAATACCCCTGCTCTTGTAGCGTGGTTGGAAGTTCAACAGGCCAACAGCATGTGCACCAAAGCCCACCCCCACTTGATCATGATTGGATGAAGGCTTTTCCACCCAAAGCCCCATTGGGGACAGGGAGGAACTCCTTATACATGCTCAGCACACTCTGTAGTAGGAAGGATTATCCAAAGGAAATCACTGAATATACCTTTAATATTATCAGATTCATGTTGGGTTGGAGGGGCCTCCACAAGTAATATGAAGAGGATCAAAAAACAGCAGTTGGGATCAAAACAGCAATAGAAGTCATCGAAAATGTGCCTAGTCAACACATTAGGGCAAGGGCTATGACCATTTTCAGCCCAGGAGTGTGTTTTGTTTTGCAAAACTAATGCTTAAGGATTCAGCATCATGAAAACCCCCTAGTTAGACATATCCCAATCACATGATACATAAAGCATGATGAAATTTTGACCTTTTTGCCTTCTATAGGTTGTTCATGGTATGGTGACATATTATGCCAGTTATGAAAATTGATCAACATATGCAAGTTAGCATCCGGCAGTTTCTACATGCTGGGGACCCCCTACTCAGCATCTCTAACATTAAACCTTGGTGTACTCAACATTGTGAACCCCCATTGTCTGGTTTCACAAAGGGGCTCTATGAGCTGGCAAGTAGACTAACAAGTGGCATTTATAAAATGCCACCCTAAATTTGTAATGTCCTCACAATTATACTAATACCACTGTGCGTGCGTGCGTGCGTGTGTGCGTGTGTGTGTGCGTGTGCGTGTGCGTGTGCGTGTGTGTGTGTGTGTGTGTGTGTGTGTGTGTGTGTGCGTGCGTGTGCGTGCGTGGGCTGCTGAGCCACATGTGATTGAATCTCTGATTGAAAAGACAAGCTAAGGGTAAAAACTATGACAGGTGTGGTGGAGGATGACATGGAATCACTTTTGATTCGCACATGCCCTTTGGATGCAATTTGATTTGTGAAATCTAATTTGTTGGCATGACAATATCGCATCACAGCAGGCATGCGGTGCGCCACAGCGCACACCTGGAAAAAAAATCATCAAGCATTTCCCGTGGCAGTGTTCAGATCTATGCGTGTCTCCTTAAAAAGCTCATTTATTCTCACTCTGTAACGGCATGCAGTAAATAGCATACCTACAAGCTCGCAATGTGGCACGAATATAAATGAGGCTTAACATGGCTGATTTGGCCTGGATGGAGTGGGTTGGCTGTTCCCCGTCGTTCAAAACTAAATGAATAAATTATTCGTAGAAATCAAATGGGAGTACCATGTGATGGTACTCAGGTATTTGTATGAGACCTGTCTCTTCACGTAACACACAGGTGCTAAAACAATACGAACTGTTGAAGAAACGCACAGTCACATCATGCACACACATGTGCACGTGCGCGCGCACACACACACACACACACACACACACACACACACACACACACACACACACACACACACACACACACACACACACACCGGGTGTTTAGATGTCCCAGAGAGCCTGCAGGGTCAACACAGCTGTGGCTCCCTCTTCTGACATTCAGCACTGTTTGTTTTTAATCATGGTTCTCTCTCTCTCTCTCTCTCTCTCTCTCTCTCTCTCTCTCTCTCTCTCTCTCTGTCTCTCATCCTTGCCCTCCACTTTCTCTCTGTCCCCTTGATAGTTCCCTTCTGTATTCTGTTTCCTTTCTTCTCTGCACTTTCTCACCTGCTCTCTCCATCTCTCTATGGTCATTTAGGGCCTCAGTCACACATGAAAGACAGCATGCCTTCTCAGTGTCTTGTGTGTGTGTGTGTGTGTGTGTGTGTGTGTGTGTGTGTGTGTGTGTGTGTGTGTGTGTGTGTGTGTGTGTGTGTGTGTGTGTGTGTGTGTGTGTGTGTGTGTGTGTGTGTGTGTGTGTCGCTGGGCTCACAATTCACTTTCATTTGAATTGTGAGCCGTGTGACACGGAGGACACAGGGGACAGTAAAAAAGCAAGCACCAAACAAGAAATGAAAATGCCATAGCTTGGATAATCACAAAATGAAATAAAGAAGGCCATGGATCATTCTTGTTACTTCTTTGGCACTCTGGAAGAGCACTCCCTCTACTTACTGCAGCTCTCAAGTCCAATATATTTTAGTTTTTTTTACAGTGTTAAGACTAGTCTTGTTTTAAACGAACTGAACATGTTCTTCCATGGCCTCAGAAATCTTCTCCTCGCCTCTCAGAAATGCAGTTTTCCCAGTGGTGTTTGTTTCCCCACTGGCTATCCAATGAGACGATTGTATTATCGGAGTGATTCAGAAGCATGGAGCACTATTTATTTTGTAGCCTCAAGACTGTTTTTCTAAATATACCCAGAATAGAAAAAGGGAGTATTAGGGGCTGAACGTTTTTTTGAAGAAGTTGCAGTTAATATGCGAACTATCAGTAACGGAAGACACTGTTTTCGTATAGGTCAACTAATGTTTAGAGCCGCAAATGACTTGTTCCACATTATCCCCTTCATAGAGGTCCCCCAAGACAGCAATGTCCCTCAGCACCCAAGGCTTTCAAGTAAATGGTTTATTATCTATGTTTAAGCTCATAGGGTTCGACCAAATACCCCGGGGGGGAGATTGAAGAATGGATTAACATGAGTGTTACCAAGAGGACCTTTTTCCAAAATGTGACCAGTGTACCATGCAGTTATATAATGATAGAACATAGAGGAGAAATGCTCACAGAGAGTGATTTCAAGAGGACAGCAAGGTGGCGCATGCTCAGGGGGTCTCTGTGCTCATTTTCACCTCTCCACTAGCTCTTCCTTCTCCTCTTCCCTATTCTCTCCTCATTGAACATTTACTTTTTTAAACAAGTTTTAATTTGTCGTGTTAAAAACTATTGCAACAATTATGCCTAGATAAATCTCGTTTCTCCCTTCCGTTCTCCTCCTCCTCACCCCATCACCATTATCTGACAGTCTGACAAGCAGTCAATCACAGTGAGGCAGCCGCCCGAGCCGCCAGCATGTGTTATTAAGTGCCAATGCTTCCACCTACTCTCCCACACCTTCTTCCACCCACTCCGATTTGACGTGTGCTGGGCCTATACAGTATGGGAGGAGGTTAGAGAGGGCTTGGATCGGTGGTTCAAAGAGAGCTATAGCCTACAGAGCATCGACTAACATGGTGACTTCTCTATGGCTGTCCCGAGCGAAACCCTGCGGTAACTGGTCCCAACTGTATTCCTCGAAAAAAATAGTAGTCCTTCTGCGACCTCTACACACTACACAGCATGCAACATTATGACGTGTGATTAGCTTGTCCATTGGCCTTTCCCTTCGATAACTGTCTATGAGGTTTACAAATGCTCTGCTTAGGATTAATATTTCAAGAATAGTTCTCAGACATTGGTTGTCTATTACCCATCACATTGTAGATCATTAAGATAAAATCCTCGGTTTAGTCATCTTAAAAACAAAGACATGCACAGCGTAAATAAAGGGCGTAAATAAAGCGCAACACTGAAGATAGTACTGTGCATATCCTGCTGGATGCTGGCAATGGTTGTATAAGAGCGCCACAGAGTCAGACTGTTGGCGATAATTGATTTTCAGCGGAATTGTGTAAATTACGAGAGCCTGATAATGGGGTAGCGTGGGTGGCTGCCGCGTCTGTGTGTGCGAACACCCACATTCACAATTAACACAGATGCTTCCATAGGTGTATAGAGTATTATTGCTCATGGACGTATGAGAAAATTGGAGTCAGTACGCACACACTCACGCATGCACACATCATTATGTTTGGTACTAGTATCAATGAGATGAGAGAGGAAAAGGAGTTGGAGAGAACACATTCACACGTAGGGTCATGTCGTGACTCATAGTGAGCATTTGTCATCCGTCATTACTGCATTGTTAGACTGGAGAGTTACTGTAGAACCGGGTCAAGGGAACAACTGAGTGGGAGGACAAAACTGGGAGAGATGGATGGATGGATGGATAGTTGGGATGTTGGGATGGATGGACTAACCAGAGTGCTGGAACGTCAGCAGAAAATTGATACTGTTGTTGTTGCCGAGCAGAGCGAAGGACAATGGAAGTGTTTGATGGATTGTTTGGATAGTGTTCAAACCTTGGAACATTTGATGGCCACGTGTTATCGATGTTATTGATCCAAGCAAGCATTGGACAAAATATTTCTTGGAAAGCGCTCTGTACATTGTCACCTTAGTGATTGTGGAATGAAGTGTTGAGATGACAACGGATCACAAGATTAGCTCCCCTACAGCCCTGAAATAAGATGTTTATGTGGCAATATGGAACATATCTGGCCACATTCTGTAATGTTTCTTAAAGTCTTATGTTTCACAGAGACCCCTATTCAAACGTTTTTGGCATGTTTTTGTTATTTTTATTGTCCAGAATTTAAGTCCAATATACAGTTATTTTGCTACACCAGACTGCAGTGCAAAACACTACCAAATAGCGTCACAAGATGGCACTGTTGTCCATTGAATTCATGGTCTGTTCTAGAAACGAATTCCACTGCTTTTATTCTGAAAGGGTTTTGGGCAGGAAATTCAATGTACAGAGACAGTCTGCAGAGAAACAGCCACCATTCTCTGTCTGACCCCTTGTGTATATATTTTCTGCATTTCAGGTGAGATATAGTGCAAAACCCATGAACACTGTATATTATTGTGCTTGTCTGTGACAATACACAACTCGTTTTTGTTTGGTTTGTTTATAATAAGTGATACAATAAGAGGACTCTGAAATAACATACATGGTACACTGTGGCTAGCTGGTTAGCTATAGGGTGACCTCTGCAGCAGTATACGCCTAGTTGGTGTGCTGTGGTGGCCATTATGTCACTGTAGGTCATGTAAGCTAATTGCTAAAGAGTGTGTACTATGACTACATTACTGTAGTGAGTGTTATGAACAGAACTACTGGACTCTTATGGTTTATTTCTTTACTTGACATGAATACACTGTATGTTACTATGGCTGGGGAATATGCATTTATTATTTTTGTGACCTAATTGAGTTAATGGTAATTATTGATTGATGCTAATTGTAATTGAAATGGGCTATGGTTATATGAATATGCTAATTAGATCGTTTCTATGTTGTTTGGATAATTTTGAGAATATTTGGGAATTCAATGTACAGAGACAGTCTGCAGAGAAACAGCCACCATTCTCTGTCTGACCCCTTGTGTATATATTTTCTGCATTTCAGGACGACGATCCTGTTCAAAATAAAAATCTAAATATGTGGCACCAGAAAACAATCCTGGTTATTCTGTGAGCGCTACATATTTATGGAGGCACTACTGGGATGACTGCGTAAAGAGGACAGCAAGACTCAGCCCCTTTACCAACCAACGAACGAAAAAAAAAAAAAAAAAGAAGATTAAAGTGACACACCCAATTGAAGACATGGAGCAGCTACAGAATGATGTGAGCGCACTGCTTCTATCACTAGAGAAACCAGAACTCATCCGTGTGTGTGAAAAACTAAAGTGCAGTGAACCAGCCGATAGGGGATTCCAGGCCAAGACCAGACGGGCCCTTATCAGACTGGCTGAACAGACTTTAGATGAGATCGAACAAGATGAGAGTTCGGAACAGTTCTCTACATACCTCTCTGACCTCCTGTCGTTCATGGGAACACTGCAACAGCCAGAAGTTATAGAGAAGAACAGCGAGATCGAAACACTGAAAGAAGAATATGCACAGCTCCAGCGAGCTCAAGCTGAAGCACGTCGAGCCTTGGAGGAGAAGATGGAGGCATTGGGACTAGGAGAAAAGCTAAAGACCAACGAAGCAGCAGGGAGTGAAAAGAAGGTAACAGCCCCACCGACACCACTTGCAGCACCTGAAGTGACCCTGAGGAAGGACTTCAAGATCAGTGGACAAATTGGAGAAGCCGGCCAGAAAGATAAACTTTCGTACACCAGCCTCACCAATCAGATTGAATCTGGAGTGAAGAAGGGTTACTCTGAGGTGGAGATCATTGAGGCAGTGGTGAGAGCAGTTAGCCCTGGCCTTCACCTGCGCGACCTCCTAGAAATAAAGCGAGGCCTCACACTCCAGGCACTGAAGACCATCCTGAAAGGCCACTATAAAGTCGACTCTTCAGCAGACCTACTGCACAGATTAATGAACATTTCCCAAGATCCCAAAGAATCAGCCCAGAGTTTCTTATTCAGAGCAATAGAGCTGAGAGAGAAATTAACCTGGAAATCGGGGGATGAGGAAGAAGGAGAACAGTTCAGTGTCGATCTAATCCAACGCAAGTTCCTGCGATCACTGGAGACAGGACTCCTCTGTGATGCTGTGAAGTACCAGCTCAAACCTTACCTCAGCAACCCTACAGTGACAGACGAGACCCTAATAGAGAAAATAAATGAGGCTGCTAGCCTGGAACAAGAACGTCAAAACAAACAGAGGAAGACAGCGGCATGGAAGCAGCCTAAGCTGAACGAAATCTACACAGAACAGAGCGGCGAGACAGGGACAAAAGATGCTGTTGCTGCGGGAAGAGAGGAAGTTCAACCTACAGTGAAGAAAAAGCAAGGCAAAGGTAAAGAAGTTGATGCTGACTCAAGCAAATGCATAGAAGACCTAAAAGCAGAAGTGATGGAGATTAAGAAGATGTTCCTGGAAACAATGGAAGCCACCAAGTCGCATCATCAGACAGGGACAAGGCCACCGTCAGCTGTAAAGTGGACCAAAGGATGCAAAGCATGTCGAGAGGCAAACATTGGTGAGTCATGTAACCATTGTTACCGCTGTGGGCACGAAGGACACCTTTCCCGGGGCTGTAGACTGAAGAAACCGGCTCAGGGAAACGGGAGGGGGCTGCTGAGCCAGGACCACCAGTAGCCCTCCATCTCTCCAGGTCCAAAACAAAGGTAACACCCTGTCAGAAAGCCACACCACTGCAACAGACCACAGCAGATAATGAAGACCAGTCACACATTAACAAACTGACAGACAGAACCCCGTCTATGTGTGACACATCTGTTCAATACTTACCTTCAAGCCATCAAGCTAAGCTCATTGGCCTCATTGGAAATAGATGCCTAGTCCAATGTCAACTAGATAATGTTGCAGCAGAGGCACTGTGGGACACAGGGGCTCAAGCAAGTATCATGAATGATGAATGGAGGAAACAACACCTACCTGAGAGTGAAGTGAGACCGCTAGCAGAGCTGTTGGGAGAGGAGCCACTGGTGGGGTTAGCTGCAAACCAAACCAAGATCCCGTTTGATGGCTGGGTGGAGGTACAGTTCCAGTTAACAGAGCCACACTCAGAAGAGACACTGCTGGTCCCGATGCTGGTGTCAGGTGACCCTAAAGTAGCTGAGCATCCTATCATTGGGTTCAACGTTATTGAAGAGCTGCTGAACCGGTGGGATAAAGGAATGTCAAAGACGGATGCCATCCAGAAAGTGAGCCGACTCTTCTCAGTGGAAATGAAAAGTGCACGGTCAGTATTCAAGTTAATGCAAAATTCCAATTCCAGGCTGGATGTAGGAACAGTACAGGCAGGCAAAAGAGGACTACGCCTGGCCGCAGAGCAAATTACTACCATCTTTGCACGTGCACATGCAGGAGCTCAGTTTACAGGAGAGAGTATGCTGTTTACCCCATGTGAACTACCACAGCTTCCTGAGGGCGTGGTCATACACGAGGGCCTCGTCAGGATAGACGGAGACAGATCTACGTTCGTGCCAGTCCCCATCGCTAACACTAACAAGCATGATGTCACGCTGAGCCCCCGCCTCATCCTGGGTCATCTCCAAGAAGTGAAAACAGTATATCCAGCCACTGCAGAGCCTGTACAAACAGAAAAACAGCCTGAGAACGACGAAAGCAACAACTTGCAGCCTGAGGCACACTACAGTCAACAAAGCAAGGTGAGAGACACAGAAGGCCAGACACAAAGACCACGTCAGTGGGACCCTCCTGTGAAGATAGACCACCTCCGCGATGACGAGCAGCAGATTGTGAGACGGCTGTTGAGAGAGGAATGCAACGCTTTCTCCTATGATGACAGCGATGTCGGGTCGATCCCATCGCTGAATATGCATATCACACTCCACGACAAGACACCTGTGAAGAAGACATACATGTCTGTGCCAAAGCCCCTACACCAAGAGGTAAAGCAATATCTTCAAGACCTGTTAAACCGGGGTTGGATCTCACCGTCAAGGTCGCCATATTCTTCTCCAGTCGTCTGCGTGAGGAAGAAAGATGGGGGCCTGAGGCTGTGTTGTGATTTTCGGGAGCTCAACAGAAAATCCGTCCCAGACCGCCATCCGATTCCCAGGATTCAAGATATGCTGGACTCCCTAACCGGCAGCTCCTGGTTCTCTGTCCTGGACCAAGGAAAGGCGTATCACCAGGGGTTCCTGGATGAAGAGAGCCGGCCCCTGACTGCTTTTATAACACCCTGGGGACTATACCAGTGGAATCGCATACCGTTTGGGCTCAGCTCAGCACCAGCAGAGTTTCAGAGAAGTATGGAAGACTGTCTAGCTGGCCTGCGGGATGTCATGTCTCAACCATATTTGGACGACAATCTGGTCCATTCCCGTTCATTCGAAGATCACGTGAGCCACATGCGAGAAGTGTTAAAGAGATATCAGAAACATGGTGTCAAGCTCACTCCACGTAAATGTGACGTCTTCAGGCGAAAGGTACGCTTTCTGGGTCGAATGGTGTCCGAAGACGGCTATACTATGGACCCGGCTGAAGTCGCACCCGTCCAGGCCTTAAAAGAAAAGAAGCCGACAACAGTGGGAGAACTGAGAAGAATGATGGGGTTCCTGTCCTATTACAGAGCCTACGTACCCAATTTCTCCAGAGTGGCAAAACCACTGTATGAGCTGCTGGCAGTACCACCGGAAAAGACTCCACCTGCTGAACAAAAGAAAAACAAGAAAAAGGTCAGTGCAAAACAGAAAAATCACATTCCACCAAGCACGCCTATCTGTTGGACTCAGAACCACCAAGACACTCTGAATCTGCTAATAGACTGCTTGACAGAGCCACCCATTTTAGGCTATCCAGATGTTACACAGCCATTCATCCTCCATTGTGATGCATCGCAGGAAGGGCTGGGCGCCGTTTTATATCAGAGGCAGGCTGGAAAGATGGCAGTGATCGGTTATGGCTCCAGAACACTAACACCGCCAGAGAAAAACTACTATATGCATTCAGGAAAATTAGAATTCCTGGCGCTAAAATGGGCCCTCTGTGAAAGGTTTCGGGATTATCTGTACCACGCCCCACATTTCGTGGTTTACACCGACAATAATCCCCTAACATACATCCTCACGACAGCAAGACTAAATGCGACAGGTCACAGATGGGTCGCTGAATTGGCTGATTTCAATTTCACTGTGAAGTACCGGCCAGGAAAACAAAATGCAGATGCCGATGGTCTCTCCCGAATGCCCATGAACATCGACCAGCTAATGAGAGAGTGCACAGAAGAGGCTCAGCAAGATGTGATCAGTGCGTGTGTGGAGGCAGTCTCATGTCAGCAGCAGAACACCTGTCACTGGACAGACACAGTGAGCCTGGACGCCATCAGTCTGGTGAGTGATACTACACTGCCCACAGTTAAGACCATTTCATCAGCCGACATTAGACAAAGCCAAGAAAGAGACCCTGTCATCGGACGTGTACTGCAGTATAAAGAAAGTAATCATCTCCCCACCGGCCAGGTTCTAAAAGCAGAGACAGATGATGTTCGGCTACTATTAAGACAGTGGACCAGACTCCATGTGAGTGCGGAAGGGATTCTGCAGAGGAAAGCTGGAGGAAGAGAACAACTAATCCTACCTAAAGAGCATCACCAGACTGTATTCCACGAGCTGCACAGAGAAATGGGACATTTGGGCGTAGAACGAACCCTTGGCCTAATCAGGGATAGATTCTACTGGCCACACATGCAAAGAGATGTAGAACACTTTGTCACACGCACCTGTGAATGCTTGAAGAGGAAAGCACCAAACAAAGTAACCAGAGCACCATTAGTGACCGTCAAAACAACGTATCCATTCGAGCTGGTGTCTATAGATTTTCTACACCTCGAAAGAAGCAAAGGAGGGTATGAATACATACTTGTGGTGATGGATCATTTTACCCGCTTTGCTCAGGCTTATGCGACGAAAAACAAATCAGCGAAGACTGTCGCAGAAAAGATCTTTAACGATTATGCTCTAAAGTTTTCCTTCCCAACCAGAATCCACCATGACATGGGAAAAGAGTTCGAGAACCAGATGTTTTCCCAGCTGGAGAAGCTGTCCGGTGTCCGTGGATGTCATACTACACCATACCATGCCCAAGGGAATGGAAAAGCAGAGAGATTCAACAGGACCCTCCTTTCCATGCTCAGAACACTGACCGACTCAGAGAAGGCTGATTGGAAGAGTTCCCTTGCAAAGGTAGTGCACGCATACAACTGCACACGCAGCGAGGCCACAGGTTTTTCTCCATACTACCTGTTGTTCGGCCGTTCACCTCGACTGCCCATCGACCTCCTGTTTAATCTGCAGCCCTCTGAGAAACAAGAAAGTTACGCACAGTACGTGAAACAGTGGCAAGCAAGGATGCGAGAGGCCTATGAGATCGCTGCAAAGACAGACAGTAAGGAATCCATGAGAAGAAAACAATACTACGACAAGAAGAGCCATGGAGCAGAACTACAGCCAGGCAACAGAGTCCTGTACCGAAACCTGAGTCAGAGAGGTGGGCCAGGCAAACTCAGATCACACTGGGAGGACACGGTGTATGTTGTGGTGAGTCGCAAGAGCAACGACAGCCCTGTGTATGAGATAACACCGGAAAGAGGAGGAAAGAGTCGTGTGGTGCACAGAAACCTTTTACTCCCCTGTGACAGTTTACCTCTCGAAGAGCCTGATTCAGAAGGACGTCCCAAGAAGATGAGAAATGTCAAAACTAAACCGCAACAGCTCCCAGACCGGTATTCAGACAGCGAAGACAGCGAAGATGAGGATGAGTGTGAAATGGTCCTGCGATTCCCTCGTCACAGCCAGCAAGACAGAACAGTCTCCTCTTTAAATCCGGATGCTGAGCCCTATGAACCAAGAATGGAGAGAGAAAATGAACAGCAGATTGATGTAAACTTACCTGAGGTTGGTGATGAAGAGGAAGCTATGACTGAAGAGGACAGCATACCTGCAGAGGAAGTTATGACTGAAGAGGACAGCATACCTGCAGAGGAAGTTATGACTGAAGAGGACAGCATACCTGAAGAGGAAGCTGAATGGAATGAGCCACCAGAGCAGACAGCTGAGGAAGAGGATGCTGAGGGAGTACCACCAGTGGAACAAGGTCACCCTCAGAGACAGCGACGCCCACCTCAGATGCTGACATATGATGCACTAGGACAGCCCAAGGTGATTCCTAGATAATCCAGTTCCTAGCATATACGCCTGTTCGCAATTTTGCGTCATGGGAATTTCTCACTTGAATTGAGTCAAGGGGTCCCTAGACATGAAAAATCACCGAGGTGCTTGTCCGTCCTAGTGCCACGAAGGGCGCAATGGCCGAATCAAATATGGCCGCCATCGTATATGATGAAAATTCAACTTTTGTGTACATACACATGCAATACCTCTATCCTGACTAATTGGGGGGTGGGGAATTCATTTCTGATGTTGCTATGACCATATTGGGTGGTTTTGACCTTTAAAGGTCATGGTCAATGTCATTTTGCTATTCCTAAGACCATAATTAACCATTGTTAGGGGTAATAACGGGTGCAATGGGTCTATTTCAACTAATTCTGACATGTATTAACTATTCATATCTTATAGTGATATCTCTTGTTTTTTCATAAACATTAGTAGGCCTACATGTGCATAAGACATGGTGCAATAGAGTCAGTGTTAAACGACAGCCATTATGTCTGGCTCTGGGATGCTGATTGTAGAGGATGTGATCAGGTCACTCCAGTGGGAGATGTTCTGGCACCACAAGGACAAAGCTGCATATCCAGTGCTAGCACAGGATGTGTGCTAGCTGTAAATCAACGTTCCCCAGATCAATTTGATGCCCTGATAGGGCAAGTAGAGAAATTTAATCAGGAATTTCTGGAGTTTAAGAAGGAATGTGAGGCCAAGTCAGAGCTCTGCCAATTCTTTGGAGTTTGGCTGGAGTTGGTAGCTGTAATAAAAATGCTGTAGTCTCTGAATGGAAATGAAACTGGAATTTACATGCGGCTAATGTTGAGACTATGGCGATCTTTGCAAAATGTGAATGCATAAACTGCCTGCGTCATGCTCATGTTATCCTGAGCTCTACCGGCATTTCTCAGGTCAGTGAGTTGTTCAGCATCGTCAAGGTATTCTGTGCTGTAGGAGGTGACATGAAGATCAAGTACACCATTCAGTGGGTATCGAAGGGTCCTGGACTTCACTATGTAGGAGCCACACGCAATGTAAATGCTGTTGCAGAGTTACAGCTCTTGTTTCATGAGATTGGGTTGATCACCAACGTCCTCAACCTTCTCACCAACGACCACCCCAAAAACACACAGAGTGCCATCTCCAGCATGCACTGTGCACCACTCTGTGCCTTACATTCAGCAAGAATGTGGCGAAGCTGCTGGATTTCATGTTAGAGTGCCAGAATCTATACTCATTGTCAATCTGCCTGTAGCACTGCACAATCTGCTCACAAAGCAGGCTGTAGACGGAGGGGTTGGTCTGCTCAACTGTCTAGAAAATGGGGGGCATGTGTACTGCTCATACAGACAGGAGAGCTTAGTCGAGAAGACTAAGAAAATTAACTCAACCATACCAAAAAAGAAGCTACCTCACTTCAATGAGCAATCACAGAATGCCCAACAACCCTTTTGAAGAAGCATAGTTGATGATACCTACAGCTCATGTCAACAACTCAACTCTTGTCAGTGAGATTGAGCCTGGACTCGAATGCAACATCTACTCTTGCCACTCATGTTGTGGTAGACCTCATGTCACCCCTCTATAACATCATCCCTCTGCCAAGAGCCATAGTTTTTTCACCTTGTACTTGATTCCTACATTGAGATGTCTCTAGAACATGTGACAGACTCAGCAGCAGCCATTGACATCATTGGCATGAACAGGGACTTACCCATTCCTCAGCAACTCAGAGAACAAGTGGAATATCCAGCTGCTAGTTCAGGATATGGTGTGCAGTCAAGCTTGTGGCAATACCATAAGTGTATATTCTAATCTCTAGAACTGAATTGAGGAAGCTGTCACCAGGCTAGTGGTGCATATGGAGTGGGCTATTCATGTTAAACAGTGCAAGAGAGTTCTTATAGTTTTCAAAGATACAAACACCTTTGCCTTACTGTTAAATTACACCTACAGTACTTGCAAGCACTGGGGGTGAAGGAAAACTGGCAGCAGTAAGGCAGTACGGAAAAGCGACTCATGCTGCCACAGCATCAAGTAGTCTCTTATCTCGGAACACCCCTAGCCAAGACTCTGATCAAGGCACATATCTTGACTGGAGATGACTGCATGAGCACGGTGGGGCGGCTGTTGCTCAGGAGGTAGAGCAGGTCGTCCAATGATCCGTGGACCGTGGATCAGCGGTTTGAATCCCGGCTCCTCCTGTCTACATGTCGACGTGTCCTTGGGCAAGACATTGAACCCCAAATTGCCTCCGATGAGTTGGTCGGTGTGAGCTTGCCACCATTGGTGTGTGAATTTATGAATGAATGGAACATTGTAAAGCGCCTTGAGCACTTGGAAAAGCACTATAAAAATGCAATCTGTTATAAGGTGGGCACCAAATATGCTGCCATGGTTTCTGACCCAGTACAACATCTGATAAACTTTGGTGAGTAACTGAACAAGATGCAGAATTGGCAGAGAAGTACTTGGTACATGCCTGAACAGGGGCCAGGTCAAGTACAACATCTGAAGCGTTTGATGTCCTTTTGATCTGAAAACTATTTCAGTGTCAGTACTGGAATTGATGCTATCCCTCCCACAAGCAGTGTGATCAGAGGTCACATCAAATGAGGTGCCTTTCTGGTGCATAGGGCTTGCAACCTGCCGGCAACATCCAAGGAACCAGAGGCAAAACTAGCACCAATGGAGCATGGATGGGAGGAGCACTTTGGTACACTTCTGGCATCAAAATACCTTACCACAAGCCCTTACCACAAGTCAGCACTCAGCTCACAGTGCCCAATGTGCAGGCAAGTGTGACACACAATGATGAGGCTGTCAGGCTGCTGGACTTCCATGCATTACATTCTGCCATGGAAAAAAATAGGAAGAAAATAATAATGTAATAATCAATCACACTAGTGTGCATGTCCACATATATCCACTTTGAGAGGAAATACTTGAATATGTTATTTGTACATCACTTTGTCACTCTTATTTAATAATTTCAGCACTCACTTAAAAAGGGTTAAAAGAGAAATATATGATTGCTATATGTATCATGTATCTTTTGTTCTAAATAATACAAGTAAAAGTGATAGTAGGGGACAAAAGTGTTATTCAGTGAAAAAAAACAATTGACAGTTCAGTTAAAAGTCAGTCAATCAGTCAGTCATTGAATAAATAAAGAAACAATAATAAATAAATAGAAATGGGGCAGGAGAAGACAGCTTCCACTTGGCCTCCATTATAAGTAGATGAAGTAGTGGTTGCATGCCCTTCAAGCGAAACAAATGTCTACACAACGTCCACCGACCCCATCAAAATTATACTTATCAATATCAATATCACTCAGGAGTCATACATGTCAGATTTATATGAATTAGACCTACTGCACCAGTTTTTAATCATGATGATGGCCAAATTAGGTCTTCGGAATAGCAAAATGACCTTGACCATGACCTTTAAAGGTCAAAACGACCCAATATGGTCATAGCAACATCATAAATGAATTCCCCACCCCCCAATTAGTCAGGATAGAGGTATTGCATGTGTATGTACACAAAAGTTGGATTTTCATCATATGCGATGGCGGCCATATTTGATTCGGCCATTACGCCCTTCGTGGCACTATGACGGACAAGCACCTCGGTGATTTTTCATGTCTAGGGACCCCTTGACTCAATTCAAGTGAGAAATTCCCATGACGCAAAATTGCGAACAGGCGTATATGCTAGGAACTGGATTAAGAGGGATGGACATGGACCACATTGAAGTGAAGAGACCATCCCCCTGTGTCCAGATGCTGTGGAGACCCTGGAGTGCAGCGCAGAGACAGTGAGATAACACACACACACACACACACACACACACACACACACACACACACACACACACACACACACACACACACACACACACACACACACACACACACACACACACACGCACACACACACACACACACACACTAAAGTACATAACACAATACATACAAACACACATGAAAAACACACACATAAAAAAAAAGACTGCCACTGAGAAACTGAAAAAGAAGAGAGTGACTTTGCCATTCATAGTAATAGTTATGAGTGAAAATCAACAAAAAGAAGACAGAAGAAACCGTTTTATTTAGAATGAGAAACGCATTTCAGTGTTTTGGTATTTGATTTTATGTTGTTTCGGGGTACATGGGTCGACAAGACAGTGCATGGTCTCTGATAAGTAAACAGAAAAAAAAGGTGACAGGCTATTGAATGAGTTGGCCGCTAATCGAGTCTTGTTACAGGAGAGAAGTATCTTTACCAAAGATGGTGAAACTGTTTATGGAACCTGAAAAGAAAAACTGGTTTTATTTTTTTCATTGGAAATGGTATTCAGTATCGGTGAAACATGTAAATATTTATTGATATGCTTTTATCACGTTATTACCATTACAAAGTACCCGTTTTGATGTAACCATTTGTTTTTCAGTAAGGAGGAGATATGATTCTTTGTCAAATGTCAGGAGACATTTAAGAAAGTGGGGGAGGGTGTGGCGATATGGAACATATCTGGCCACATTCTGTAATGTTTCTTAAAGTCTTATGTTTCACAGAGACCCCTATTCAAACGTTTTTGGCATGTTTTTGTTATTTTTATTGTCCAGAATTTAAGTCCAATATACAGTTATTTTGCTACACCAGACTGCAGTGCAAAACACTACCAAATAGCGTCACAAGATGGCACTGTTGTCCATTGAATTCATGGTCTGTTCTAGAAACGAATTCCACTGCTTTTATTCTGAAAGGGTTTTGGGCAGGAAATTCAATGTACAGAGACAGTCTGCAGAGAAACAGCCACCATTCTCTGTCTGACCCCTTGTGTATATATTTTCTGCATTTCAGGTGAGATATAGTGCAAAACCCATGAACACTGTATATTATTGTGCTTGTCTGTGACAATACACAACTCGTTTTTGTTTGGTTTGTTTATAATAAGTGATACAATAAGAGGACTCTGAAATAACATACATGGTACACTGTGGCTAGCTGGTTAGCTATAGGGTGACCTCTGCAGCAGTATAGGCCTAGTTGGTGTGCTGTGGTGGCCATTATGTCACTGTAGGTCATGTAAGCTAATTGCTAAAGAGTGTGTACTATGACTACATTACTGTAGTGAGTATTATGAACAGAACTACTGGACTCTTATGGTTTATTTCTTTACTTGACATGAATACACTGTATGTTACTATGGCTGGGGAATATGCATTTATTATTTTTGTGACCTAATTGAGTTAATGGTAATTATTGATTGATGCTAATTGTAATTGAAATGGGCTATGGTTATATGAATATGCTAATTAGATCGTTTCTATGTTGTTTGGATAATTTTGAGAATATTTGGGAATTCAATGTACAGAGACAGTCTGCAGAGAAACAGCCACCATTCTCTGTCTGACCCCTTGTGTATATATTTTCTGCATTTCAGGACGACGATCCTGTTCAAAATAAAAATCTAAATATGTGGCACCAGAAAACAATCCTGGTTATTCTGTGAGCGCTACATTTAGGATATAATTACAATTTTAATATACTCCAGGATGCCATTTCAACCACTCCCAAAAAGCCACTCCAGATATGTTTTTAACTACTTACCATATTTTCCGCACTATAAAGCGCACCGGATTATAAGGCGCACCTTCAAAGAATGGCCTATATATTTTAGCACTGTTTTCATATATAAGGCGCACTGGATTATAAGGCGCACAGAATAGAAGCTACTGAAGTCAACATAGAATAGAAGCTACTGCAGTCAAATGATCCATATACAAGGCGCACTGGATTATAAGGCACACTGTTGTTTTTTGAGAAAATTCAAGGCTTTTAAGTGCGCCTTATAGTCTGGAAAATACGGTAAATCTCAGAATATAGACAGATCGATCATGAGTTGTCGATCTGATGATTTTTAGTGATGTTAATCCACAATCTATTTTCGGACAATGTTGATCGACTATTTTCGGCTAAAGCTGTTCCTACAATAACAGGAAACTGACAACACTCGAGCCCTGAGGGACTCCAGTGGTTAACAATTACCACGTTTCCCGTCTACTGGCTCCACACTCTGTGCTGTATTTGTATTCAGAGCTTTCAAAGACAGGTGACAGGTGGAAATTAAGCTATTCAGAGGCAATGTCCCATAGCGTAATTTATATTCCATCACACAATGGCTTGTAACTTCCTTCCAAAAATGGCAGCTTATACCATCAGGTTTGGCGATCTTTGATGACCAGAGCAGTAATTCCGACTGATCACTGAAATCAGGACAATGAAATCATCCAATAAGAAGATGTTACATCTCAGCCCCACCTCATGGTTCTGATCTTTTAAACATGCCCGCTTGATCGTTTAGTTTATATCTGATTGTCCTGGATGGCCGTAGACCAGGGGTTTTCAACCAGTGGGTCCGGGGACCACCAGTGGTTCTCGAGAAGGTTCCATATGGTCCCAGGCCAATTAAGTGACCGGAGACGGTTTGTTAACAACATTTGAATCACTCCATTTACAAGACGTCTACAATGAGAGAATAAAGAATTACTCTTCTCTCCTAAATACAGCATGAGATTGAGAGAGGTTTTGACAATTTTGTCAAATGGTGGTCCGTGTTTCGTATGTTGAACAAATAGTGGACCCGTGGTCCAAGGAGCATACTTTTCAAGGATATGCAACGTTCTTGCACTTTTCTATTTTTGTTCCATTTCAGGACAAACCTCTGTGCCCATTACATGACTGAAACACCCCACTGTCAGATTGTTGGGAGACATTATGTTGTCTAATGTCTATGCTACACGCTGCCCCCACACCAACAGTGGGGGACGGCAGCATCATGGAGTAAGCCAATTTAAAAAGTCTAAAGAAAAAAAGATTGCCGTAATCTAGTGCTAAACCACAGCGCTTGAAGGACATTTGTGTAGTAATTAAAAAATTCCACATGAGTAAGCTGTTTTTTTTTTAAAGTAAGATCCCTGCTAAAAAAAAAGGGAATGTTTAGGAGACAGCTGTTGGCGTTTTTTTAGTGGTTAACTTGAATCGAAGGAGTTTTTTTGTTGTGTCCTCATTAAGGGAGACCGAGCTACTGCTTCTCAAGGATGTGTGACTTCTTGTGATATTTAAATATATACTTTAGCGAAGATTATTTACATTTTATTTTTATATAATTAACCCCAGTGTTGATCTAGTAGTCAGCAGCACGTACGATAGAAACCCTATTCTAAACAAGGTTCCATGACACAGCCATAAGGGTACAGAGAGAGTAATAGTATGGGGCGTATTGCTATCCCTGCTCACTTGATGCGCTGCTGTATAGCTGTGCTTGCTCAGTCTCTAACATTTCCAGCTTTATCAGTACCAGTGTGGCTGATTTTAGTGTTTTTGAGACAGATACAGCTGCTTGTAACCACCCTTGAACTGCTAAACTATCTGCTGGGTTTTTCAAGTGAATGCACTTATTCAAAGCAGGTTTTTGTGCAGCAGGGGCACCGCCAAACGCACACTACACAATGATGGTGTGACACTATGTGCACATGAGCCCACACTGAGCCAGTGGGATGTCATATAGAGGGGCGTTTTGGTGCAGTTTGCCTCCTGCTAGCTTTTGAATAAGACACCCACACAGCTCTGTGGGTTTCGTCTGATGAGGAGAAACAAATGGCTGTTTGAAACAAAGTACTACTTGTACAGTAGTCTGTATCACATGTTGGCCTCTTGCAGAGTATCACAGACATTGCTAGAGGGTGTCTATATTGGTGTTGAGTATTCTCGTTTTCGATCTTGCATGCAGGAGCGGATGTAAAATCTCCCAATTGGGGGGGGGGGGGGGGGTTGTTGTTGAAGTTGCAACAGACACGCAGCATGCGTAAAGCTAAAGGTCTGACTCAAAGAGTTTTCTGTTTTCAATGATGGAATGCTGTTGGTTTAGTGGTGCCACCGCTGTAGTTAGTTAGTAGCAGTAGTAGTGTTTCACATCATTTTACGTGAGCATTTATGTAAGCATTTGAAATGTCTTGGGTTGTTTGCATGCCATCATGTTTGGTCAGGGGCAGACTGGGCATTTAGGGGGGGTGTTGCCCCCCCATACCTACTGTATATCCGCCCCTGCTCGCATGTACGAACACACGCACACACACACACACACACACACACACACACACACACACACACACACACACACACACACACACACACACGAGCATGTGCACCCAGCACTATATTTGTAATGTCCTGTGATACCTGAGGTGGGAACATCGGTGTCAGAGATGCTGCTTCCAGACACTGACAGCTTGGGTTCAAGTTGTGCCAGGTTTATAAGCAGAGAATCCCTAGTCTGCGGCAAAATCATCTTAAAGCAGTATCCATGTTGAACCACTTGATGTGACGTGACACTGACATACCGTCCCTAGTTCATGTCATTAGAGAGTGACATCCTTCAAAAATAGCAAATCTACAGTACAACCTCACAGGTCTTTTAAAAAGTGGTTAAAGGGGAAATCCACCCATTTTCAAAATTTTCCTGAGAGCATACAAATGTGAACCAAATAGACCCTAGCAGGTCCATTTGATTCAATTTGTACCCTCTCAGGAAAAAGAGGTCTGAAAGAAAAGTCATTAACATGGTGAAATACATCTTGATGATGTCATCAGATGTATTTCACCATGTTAATGATTTTTTCAGACCTCCATTTTTAGGAAATACAGAATTAGGGGAACTTTTTTATCATGTCCAGTTGTCCACACAACTTCTCTAAGGTATATTAATGACATACCGTATTAAAATGTTGAAAATGGGCGGGGTTCCCCTTTAACACCTAATCTTGACAATGATAGGCACATTTATTAATAGAGAAAGAGTGGCCACGAACAACAATCGAGGACAGAACAGAAATGATAAAAACGGGCATGGGGGAAAGGAAATAATAGGGAAGGTATTGGAATGAAAGTGAGACAAGACAGAAGAAGCACTGGCAGACAGACGTTAAGCAGATGTCTTCTCCAGATGTTCTTATTATTGTGACAGCTTTCACATGCTCTAGACGTCAAGCCCTTCAATCTCAAGTTTTCAATTCTCTGGGCTGTTCTCAGAGTTGTTTGTGTCAACAAATAGAACTACAGATTGTCCAACAATATGTTCACCAAATTTGGTTTGGCATTTTTTTAACATGATCACAAAAATTATCATCCCCATTGTTCACATGCAAAGATGGGGCGAGGTTTACCATTTTGTGAATGACTCTGCGAGATACTCCCAACAGTTTAGGAAAAATGTTTCTCATTGTTTAATTTCATTTCTACACATAAACTAGGCAAGGCCGAAAACCAACATTGAATGTCTGTGTCCTTTGATCCCTCAAAAGGTAAAGTAACACAAAAACATACCCCTGTCCCAACTTCATTGGAACACGTTGCAGGTACAGTATACTCACCCCAATTCCATTGAAGTTAGGATCTTGTGTAAAATGTACGTTGTGTAAAATGTAAATAAAACAGATTTGCAAACCGATTTGCAAATCCTCTACAACCTATATTCAATTGAATGGTTAAAGTGGTTCAAAATCTAAATCTACACAGATTTTTCCTGATGGCAATGGGTTAACACCCACTGGGACATAAGCGGGAAACCCGGTCGTGTGTGGTAGACGAGTCATATTAATATTCAAACAATGTCCACCCGCTTCTGAATTATACATCGGAAAATGCAGGAGAGGATTCCCCCACACATGGCATTATGAAACATTCACTCCTTCAGTAGCTTTACTGACTGAGACTAAATATAGGCCGCTCCCTTTTCTTCAAAGAATTTTGCCACTTGCATTATACATACCGTATTTGCTGTTGCCGCCATATAGATTGCTCAAGATGCGTCATGCCTCAGCCACATGCCTCTAAATGATTCATACATTTCACTTCAGTGTCTCCCTTTTGGTACTTCTATTCTATCACGGCACATATAGCATAGGATATAATGGCATGCACTCAGTCAGTTCATAGACTTAAGTAGGCTACTGTGGTGGGCCTTTTTGTGTAATTTTCATTTCCATCCAACAACTGTATTAACAGTAAAATGTTGGAAATGTGAGGAAATCCAAAGTACAAATTGGTTTTACTTTTACTCAAGTATTTCCAATTTTCTATTATGTCTACTTACAATGGCTAGTGGTTAATGTAACCACTAGCCAAAAGTCAGGCATTTGAAAATAGCCAATCTATAAGCTCACAGTGCAGTACATCCCATTGTGCCTCAAATGTAGGCCTATATGCAATTAGCCGTGGACACCCACCTGAAAAGGGTGTAAATTATTGATATTATATAGAGTCATATAGAGTATACAGTTTATTATATAGAGTCATATACAGTATATAGTCCCGGGACCCCACTTTGAAAACCAATACCTTCTTAGAGGGTCTTGTGTGCTGCCACCTCTTTGGAGTTTTCAAGGCCTATGGAGATTATGCTATGACAACACTGCTCCCTGCTGGACTGTGTGTGTGTGTGTGTGTGTGTGTGTGTGTGTGTGTGTGTGTGTGTGTGTGTGTGTGTGTGTGTGTGTGTGTGTGTGTGTGTGTGTGTGTGTGTGTGTGTGTGTGTGTGTGTGTGTGTGTGTGTGTGTGTGTGTGTGTGTGTGTGTGTGTGTGTGTGTGTGTGTGTGTGTGTGTGTGTGTGCTCGCGCAAGTGTGCACACACACGTGTACAGTATGTATGCGCTGTGCTTGACTATTTGGGTGGCCAAATAATGGGTAACGATTACTTTATTAAGCCTTAAACACCTTTAGCCATAAACCATTTTTTATTAAATATTACGGTAAATAAAAATCACACCCATGAGTGGCCCTCTTACATCAGCGTCTCCTTCTGGCCAATCAGAGTTCTCCTCAGCTTACACAAACACTCAGAATTGTCCATTTTTTGTCTTTGAGGTTTGTGTTTTAGGACGTTTGTGTTTACACACACACCAAGCTGGACATGGTGGTGCTAGTGCCCTCAAAAAATCACTGAAGTGATGGGCACTCTTATCTGGGTTAAGGTCCACTTTATGAACATATAGAGATCCATGACTCTTATTTTTAAGGCCCACAGTCTCTCAGTTCCTAGTAGCTTGTGGTTGGAGTGTCCGCCCTGAGGCTGGGTGGTTGGGTGTTTGATCCCAGACCATACCAAATGGGACCCAATGCCTCCCTGCTCGGCACACAACATCAAGGGTTGGATTACTGATATTGCTATTTCATTTTACATACCTGTGTTTCCTTCAGAAAAAGAAAGGCAGCATGTTCAGCACCTGACCATTTTAAGAGGCTTGTCTTCTCGTCCTAATCTTCATGCTCAGACTCCGTCTCCTCTTCATCGCTCCGCTCATCCTTAATGTGACTGCCTGAAATGAACCTTTTGGCCGCGACCAGGAGATGGAAGGACCAATATACATTTAGAACCAGCAGCAGGACCAGCAGCCCGTTGAAGAAGCAGAAGCCGAAGAAAGGAGTGTATCCCAGCGTCAGGGGATGAACCAAGGTGACGTGAATGATCCAGAACGGGAAGATGACCAGGCGGGTGATGATGAAGGTGGAGGCGAAGAAGACGAAGATGAAGTCGCTGGTTTTGTTCCAGCCTGAGTAGACGCACATCTTGGCCGACTCCAGCATGTAGTCCGAGGCGTCGTGGATGAGCATGATCATGGTCCCTGCCCGGATGTAGTTGACCAGCCAGGAGAAGGTCATGAGGCAAATGGTGGCGGTGTGGTGAAGCTGCATCTCCTTGAAATCTTTGCGTTTCACATCCCACGCCACGGTGACCACCAGCGACATATAGAATCCCAGTTCCAGCATGTAATACCAGTACTGGGAAGGCAGCAGCGGGAAATTAGGGTAGCCGTCCCACATGTTTATGAAGTCGGGCGACGTAAGAAACCACGGTTTGTCGTACATGACCGCAAGGCCGGCAAAGAAAGCGATGAAGTAATATGTAAATCTCCAGCTGGCTTCGCAGAACTTTTTGAGTTTGTTGGGCTGGCCCTGGTTCCTCCGTCTCCTGAACCATCTCTGGATCTGTCGTACCGACCAGCCCGTCAGTTTGCTGAGACTCTCCAGATCACTCTGCGAGGGATGTTTAGAGGTGCGGAAGGAGGCCTCCAATGGCGGATTCGGCCTCACTCTGACACGTTGCTTGTCTTTCACCCCGAGCCAAGCGCCGAGCGGACGGCCAATATTCTTCTCAAATGCCCATCGGGTCAGCAAAAACATCACAGCAATGGGGATGGTGAGCCACAGGTCTCCTGACTTCGGGAAAATCTTACCATCATGGTCCTTCATGTCTGCCCAGCCCATGCCCTCAGGGAACCACAGCCGGTCCATCCAGATCAACTCATTGAGCCAAGACAACACCCCCTGAGCGTGGTGGAGAGCACGTGTGTAGTAAACAGTGGCACCTGCTACAGTGATCAGCAGAGTGTTGAACATGGTCTTTTCCCTGGGTTCAAGCATGTAGATCCCTGTGATTAGCTGGTACTGGTAATACAACCAGGAGATCTCGCTCCAACAGTTTATTAACACCATGGCTTAAAGTTCAGTTGAACCGAGAGAAGATTTTCGGTTGTTCATCGTTTTATGCTTCAGCCACACTGATGTCACAATGATGACGTCAGCCACAACGCTGTCATTGATTCCAAGGTGTGAAGTCCAGTGGTTGCCAGAACACGAGATTAGCTGCATGTAGACACAGTAGAAACACAAAGACAGACAGAGGCGAAAACACAATCTCTGCCCCATGGCCTGTCACTTGATATGATAAGAATGATCGTGAAGCAGGATGATAGTTCTTGGCTGGTTCATGTGCAATCTCTTAATTGCACACTGTAGATTAGAACATCTGTCTGGCTATTTGTGTGCTGTTGTAGCTCTCATTCATGCTTGTTTTATGTAGGCCTACCATAGTGCCAAAATTAATCACAGCTTCAAAATTAATTTAATCATGATTAATCACCACTCGAACTATGTCTAAAATATGCATGTTTTCCTCGACAGGATTTCAACATTTAAAAAAGAAAAAGAATCTGTGAAAAAAATAACTCTTTATCTTTCAAATATTGATCAAAATAGGTGATATACAAGCCCTCAATGCTTGTAGATCCAGCTATACTCTATGGCACTGGTTACAGGGAGACACACAGCTATACGTCTCGGTAAAACCGTGCTCTACCCATTTCTTTCAATGAGAAAATGCTCAGTGGGTTGAGTCAGTGTGCACATGAGTTAATTGAGTTAAAATTTTTAATCAGATTAATCAACAAAATTAATTTAATCCCATTAATTAACTATTTTCAACAGCCTTAATATATATATATATATATATATATATATATATATATATATATATATATATATATATATATATATATATATATATATATATATATATATATATATATATATATATATATATATATATATATGCAAAGAATTCTTCAAGGCATGTTGATAGACATCTTTTAAAGTGTGCATTGATTGTGGATATGATGTCAACAGTGGTAATTTAAATGTCCATCAGAGGGAGCTGTAACACTGCACTCAAAATTTTGACCCCCAAAATATTCATATTTAAACCTTTGCTTTTTAAAGTTTCATATTTGAAACATTACACACATGTTCTATGGTGGACCCTGAAAAATACTACACATAGAAATGTGTCTACAGTACAGCAGAAATACATACATACTGTATGTGAATTTGGTAGTCCATGAAATGAAAAGTCAAAGGGACATTCCCTTGACTTACACTAAAAGAAGGCCTAAAATATTCTACCTACAACTAATATCCCTTCATGGACTTTTACAGGGGAAGTGGGGAAACCGTTGTGGTGCATTTTCTCTTCACTCTTGTCTTCGGAGAATGGTAGAGGTGCCTCAAGACTACATGTGTAGTCAGAAATATCAAGCATTCTTCAACATTCCCGTAAGCCCCCGCTTCCCACTGGACATTTGCTATGAGAACTATAGTCAAAACGTCATTTTTCCCATGTGTCCATTTGTCTATTCATAGCACTTCTTGGCAGCCTGCGTCAATCTCTGTTTATGTGACTGTCTAAGGGACATTTCCCTTAGAAAGGTCTCCCTCCAACCAATGAGCATTTAAAATGAGATCTAGATGAGCATAAGTACGCTGTACGAACTGGAAATCCAGCCGACCCATGGCAGAACATTATAGATTAGCCAGCCAATCGGATCCAAACAAACTCACAATCAGGGCTATTGAGACAATCCCTCAGTCTGTCAGAGGTAGTGACAGATTGAAACAACTCCTTCAACGAGAGACATTCTGGATTGTCACACTCAAAGCTACAGTTTTTCCTGGTCTGATCGACGATATTGACTACTCTCTCTTCCTCTAAAATGCTTTTACATTTATAAATACTGTACATATTTATTTATCTATGTACAGTATATATATATATATATATATATTTTTTTTTAACTTTTTTACTTTTTTACTTTCTAACTTTCTAACTGTCTTAATATAAATTTGCTCTTCAAATCCTTCTTTTCCTCCATATATCTTCATGTACTAGCAGTTTGATATGTCTTTAATCTGTTACTTCTCCATGGTATTATAGTTGATGTATTGTTGTATGAAATGTCACATGACCTTATGGTTGCCATTAATTAAGGAGTGGCTACAGAGCCATCTCCACTTGACCCTGACGAAATGCGTTGGTCTTTTTAATCCTGCTGCTCCCATGAATTAAATAGAATACTTCTACTGCACAGAGTTGCCTTGGATCTTCTTCAAAAGTTTGCCACCGGTTCACTGCCTTTCACAGTATTGTGACTTTCCCAAGGTACTATTGAACTTTTTGTTCTGAGATCTAGATGGATTGGAATTTGTCATCATAGCGCTTAACTGGAGAAAGTATACTCCCTGGAAGTCCATTCACTTCCTGCCTGGGCAGAGAAGCGTGCATTGCAGTGAAGCAACAATAAGGAGAAATTAAACACTAATCATACAGGGACGATGCAAGTTGGGAACAATGCAAGTTGTGATTGCATGCTCCACCTGGTTTTGTAATGACCTTTTTAGACGTTGTTCTATTTACTCTACCTACCTGCTGTTCGTGTCCCATGAATGGAGATCTCTGTATCTGCCCACCGCTGTCCCTTTCATGCACATATCGTATATGGAGAACCCCTTTCCTGTCATACAGACCTTCACATATGCTTGCAACTATTTATGTAGAATTGACCAGCAGATCTAGGCTACAATAGGCTCACACAAGTATGCTGATAATATTGCCAAAGATTTGACAGCCACAAATGTCTTATTACAATCTAGTAAAGTGTATTTATTTATTCCCATTGCCTCAGGGCAGGCAGAATATAAAATCTCAACAACTGTACAATGTAGAGTATGTGCTGTATCTGCCATTGCACAAACAAAACATCATCTCCCCACTCCAGTGCTGCCAGTTGTGCTTTACCTGGAATAGCTGAATATGCTCCGATTCTTTGCCAATTTACAATTTAGGCACTTAGCAGGTGCCTTTAATCCAGAGCGACAGTAAGCAAAGTAAACACAAAAATACTTACATAAATTACATAAAACATAAAATCAAATGTTTGCATATAGAGATTACAGACCATGTAGTGCCTCAGTAAACTATAGCTTCTATAGCTCAAGTCTCTGACTGGTCAGCACCCTGGCTGTATGACTGATACAAGATAAATAATGTGTTGTAATAAAGTGCCCAGAAAAAAGCAAACAAACAAACAAACAAAAAACAATCAATTATGAAATGGTATCTTTAACATGCAGCACTTATGGTTAACTAATATCGTCTGGCCACAATTTTAAAACTGACTTTACAAATTATACAAACTAAATTGCTTGCAGCTGTATCCTAAACTCCTTATTACTGCAGGGATTTGGCATTAAGTGGCTGTTCAACAGCTTAGCCTGAATATAGCATATATTAACATCTAATTTGAATGACTTGTTGAATCATGAGTTGTCTTGCTTCTAACATACAGCATGTCCTCCTCAGACAAAAAACAATGTCTCTCAAAGACAGACAAGATTGTGAAACATTAAATTAATATGGAACATTTGTGTTCCAAATAATTTGTGTGGACTATTAAACATCAAGAATGTAATATTTTCAAAAGTGGAGAGACATAAAAGTAATTCAAAAAGCTAGCGTGACTATAGTCATGATTGGTAGGATCTAGAAACTTCTTTCAGTATTCTAATCATACTGACTGTCTGCCCTATTGTTTCTCATCCAATCTCAAGGAAGAGCCAGCTAAACCAAACCCTTCAGGCCCAAACCAGTGCGTTATTAAAATGAATTATGCTAAGAACGAGCAGGTCAAAGGACAGGCGGACAGGGGACAGACGGACAGATGGACAAACAGGAAGTCAAGCAGATATAGAATATGGAGAGACAGATGGTTATTCAACCAGACAGGCAGGATTAGCATATGTGCTATATCAGAAGGCTCTAATATCCTCAGCTGTCCTCATCAGCTGATGAGAATCTACTGTTGATCGGTATGTGTTCCTGCTTCCACATTTATTTTGCTCTGTTTGTATGTTACACTAGAGCTGATTAAAAAAAATGATTAATCACAGCTTCAAAATGAATTTAATCATGAATAATTCAAACTATATTTACAAAATATGCCATGTTTTCCTGTAAAGGATTTGAACACTTAAAAAAGAACACAAATCTGGGAAAAAGGATCTTTTTTTTATCAAAATAGGTTAGCTACAAGCCCCCAATGCTTGTAGATCCCTCGATCGCTCTTAGTTAAAGTTAAAGGTTTTCTTCAGATTACTGTGATCAACAAAATTAATTACTGCCATTAACTCATTATTTTTGACAGCCTTAATTAAAACCCCTCACTCTGGCTTTGAGACTATTATTGCAGGCCTTCTCCGTTTCCCCCTACAGAAGCAGGAAGCATCAAAATGTGGCCCTTCGACCTTTTTCTTAAGGCATTGACAGGACCAGACCTGCTCATGCTCAATAGCACCGACAAGCATAGTGCAGTGTGTGCGTCTGTGTTCATTATAGCCACAGCTACTCAGCTCCAGGGCAAGAGGTTAGCCACAGCCGTGGAGAAGAATAGCCTACATATAACGTTATCCACAAGGGGAGCAGCACGTGAAGATATGATTAGTGGCTTTGCCCATACAAGTGCGACTGATGACAGCGTCATCTATCACCACGATTCACCATGTGGGTTCGGAAACTCAGTTAGTTCTGTCTTTTTGCAAAGTCAGACTACCCAACTAACTAAACAGCTAGGTCGTCTGCCCTGGTTCGGCTGCTGGTTCCGCTGATTTTGCTGAATCGCCGTTTGTCCTTCTGGCACGCTCCTCCTCCGTTCGGACTGAGCGTGGGGCCGCCGTTTTGTATCTGAGGTGGACAGCTAGCTTCACCGCCGCTACTCTTGAGAAAGCCGCCGTCCTGAACCCCAAGCGTGTAGCAGGTCATCTGGAGGAAGTTCTCTTCCACCGCGGCGGCCATTTTGTTCCTCTCTGCGGCCATGTTCTCAGAGTTTTGCTGGTTGGCCAGGCGGTGATGAGGGAAGGGCAGGGGCATGAAGTGGGAAGAACTAATCACGCACTGGTTGAAGTCTGGGGGCGGGGTTGACGGGGATGCAGGGGGCGGCAGTGGTGGCGGTGAGGGGTTGGCATCACTGGGGGAAACACCTCTCCTCTTGTTGAAAAACTGCCTGGAACACATAAATACAAGATTCAGAGATTCAGTTAATATAAGGAATTGTTTAATCACAGGAAGTAAAAACTGAATTAGTGGAAGTTTCACAGAAATAGTTCCAGATACTTCATACAGCGAAGTCTTTGTGTGTACTTTCCATTTCAATGTATTGCCTCCAGGAACATTGCCAAGCATGTAAAAACACACTCATACCCCCTTCCTTCACATAAACCAGTGGTTTTCAACCAATGGTCCGGGGACCACCAGTGGTCCTCGAGAGGGTTCCAGGTGGCCCCCAGGCTAAACAATGGACAGTTGGTTAACCAGATGTAACTCTTGAGAGCGTAAAAATGAAAACAAATGGACCCTTGTCTCATGTTTACACTCTCAAGAGTTAAAATATTCATCATCTGAATTAGCCCAAGTCTACACAACTAGAAGGTTAATGGTCATTTTCTATACAACTAGAAGATTATCAGTCATTTTGATCTGTATGTTTCACTCTTTTGTTACCCAAATCCAGCCTGCATGGAATTGTGGACAAAAGCAAAGTAAATCTTTAGTTTTTTAGGTCTGTGGGGTGTCATCAGATGGTGGTCCGTGGCTCAAATGGGCCCTGGTGTGAAAAAGGTTGAAAACCACTGACATAAACGTGTAGAGATGCAATCATAAATGCTCGGTCTCCTTACCCAATTGTAACCTTTCCCAATTGGGGGGGCAGAAGAAAATGGTATGGGGGTGGCTTCATCGCCCGTGGCGCGAAGCCGCACCCATACCATTTTTGGTTACAGGACTTTTATTTGGCAATTAAGCATCAATAATAACATCAGTTGTTGTTGAAGTTGCAACAGACACGCAGCATGCATAAAGCTAAAGGTCTGACTCAGAGAGTTTTCTGTTTTCAATGGTGAAATGCTGTTGGTTTAGTGGTGCCACAATTGTAGTTGACCAGTAGTAGTAGTAGTTTCAAATCATTTTAAATATTAGCACTTTAATTTGAAATATATTGTGTTGTTTTGCATGCCATCGTGTTTGGTGCGGCAGTTAGGGCATTTAGGGGGGCATTGCCCCCCCCCCCATGCCCATGCTTAGATCCGTCCCTGTCGGTGTCGCTCCCCCGTACTCACCTGCAGCAGTGTCGCCATGCCAAGTGCTGGAGTTCCACCACACTGAGTGCCAAGGAGACAGCCGACACGGCCAGCATGAAGACAATGAAGACGTTCTTCTCTGTGGGTCTGGAGATGTAGCAGTTGACTGGATGAGGACAGGGCCAGGCCTGGCATGGAGCAGAGAGGACACAGGGGTGACGTGTGGAGACAGAAGGAAAGTAATGAGGGAATGTGATAAGAAAACGGAGACTACAGGATTTCCTTCTTTCCTTTCATTCTTTTTTCTTTTCTTTTTTTTTGTACAAATAATTTGGCACTTAAATCTGTTAAAGGAGAATTGCACACCAAAAGTTTTTTTTTTTATATCTTTATTTGCACTTAAAGGTAGGGGAAGTGATTTCACTTTTGTCAGATATCACCCAAAAAATATTTTTTTTTCTGTTAAAATGCTCTATTATAAGGTGTGGAAACCACATATGGAGTTTCCCCCTCCCCCACGTTAGCAGAGGAGCTAATAAAAGTTCCCCAGGTCACCACCAATTCTCCTCCAATCAGGAGAGAGCAGCAGGTTCACATAGTGTAGCTACTTTTGGGGGCCCCTAGTGCACCAGGCTGGTACTACACCATGAATTTCAAATCACTCCCCCTACCTTTAAGTTGTTAGAAAAAGTGGTCCAGGTGTTATTTTGTGAAAACACTCCTCAATGACTGTTTCCCCTCCCCCAAAATAGGCTCATAATGGGGCTAAGGGGTCTAGTGCAAGTTCACATGTACATCGCTCCAAAATGATATATATTGTCTCCCCACCATGTCAGTAGTGTGTTAACACTCACACTTTCACTTTCACTGTTGGTACAGCAGTGATTCAGCTGTCTCAAAAGGTGGGGGCGTGGCAAATGGTTTATGGCTGAACCACTGCTGAAACGAAAGTGAAAGTGAGTGTCAACACTCTACTGACATGGTGGAGAGACCATAGCAAAAGGAGCGATGTATATAGGTGAACTTAAGTTGCACAAGACCCATTAGCCCCATTATAAGCTTATTTTGGGATAGGGAAAACAGCCATTAATGAGTGTTTTCACAAAATAACACCTGGAACACTTTTTTTTTCTAACAGATTAAGTGCAAATAAAAAAAATGCAATTCTCCTTTAAAGGCTTACTTCACCCCCAAGAATTTCCTAGTCTGATGGATAATAATAATGATGTGGGTTTTTTTTTACCCTGCAGACGTAGAGAGGATGGAGGAAGATTCCATACATGAAGTACTGTAGACACAGGAACACCACCTGCAGGATGTGACATCACAGCCCATGTTGACCATTGGCCCGGTTCTTCTCAGGTCAGATATTTTCTTGCATATTCTACATCACAACTTAAGCGCCTCTGTGCCTCAGTGGGTCATTCAACTACCTTGATGTCAAACGTTCTCAAGACAAGAGCATCACATAGCCATAGAGAAACAAATGGACGTACTGTAGTGTACTGTACGCTAGGGTTCCCACACCCGCCATACAATTAATTATGCTACAGATTAACTTTAAGTTTGTAAATGTTTTTTTTTTTTTTTTTATCATTTCAGTTAACAAAGGTGTTGTTCGGAAAAGCGCTCTAAACACACGGGGGTCCACCGGTGTGCTCCATTCGTTTATTCAGTACATGATCATTTCAAAATACCATACGTAGTCAGGAGGCAGTGGTTTTCAACCTTTTTGCTACCAGGAGCCCACTATTTATTTAGCATTTGAGCCATGGACCTCCATTTGATGACATTTTAGCCCCGCAGACCCAAAACTAAAGATTTCTTTTGCTTTTGTCCACAATACCAGGCTGGATTTTGGAAACAAAACAGGCAAACATAGATCAAAATGACAATTCTTTCATATTCTCTAATTGTGTATACAACATGCAGATGATGAATATTTTAACTCTTGAGAGTGTAAAATGAAACTAGAAAATGACACCAAATGGACTGTGGCACACACACATGCGGTAAAATGCAGTGAAGTGCTCATTCCATTTCACCTCCATAATGCTCCGTATCAGTATGCTCAGGATGTAGGTCTGCAACAGCGCCCCCCTCAGGCGAACGCGGCCCACCGATGGACCGTCTCCCTTCTCCCCACCCTTCTTCCTGTCTTTCTCTCCTCCTCCTCCTCCTCCTCCCCCGCCGGGGTCCTCCTCTCTCCCTCCTCCTCCCTCCTCTCCTCCTCCTTCCTCTCTGTTCCTCCTCTTCTCCTCGCGCCGCACGTTGTGCATGGCATGGCCCATGTAGATCAGACTGGGAGTGGACACGAAGACGATCTGGAGCACCTGGGAGCAGAAGGAAAATCACACCCGTGTGAAGTGAGAGGCGTCCTCGCTTTTCCTTCTTCACCTTCTTCACCCTCACTTTTAGGTTCAATACGTGCTTGCCAATCAAATCATCACTATATTGGGGTGATCGGCCGATCGCACGCCGATATTTGCATACTCCTATGCTCAGAAAGCTGGGCATAGGAGTGGCCTCTCCCCTCAAAAATGCAATACAAATACGCTCCTGTTAATTATTTCCCCAATTCTATTACTGACAGTAAGATTGGGTGATATGCTGTATCAGGGGAGCTAAATCCTAGGCCACTTCTTGTGAAATTGCTGCCATCTGAAATTTTTAAACGTGTGACCTTCTCAGGTTGCAAGTGCAACACCCCAAAATAATCATATTTGAACTGGGAACACCGCTCCCTGAATTATAGCATTTGGGGCAGTACATTTACTCAGTTCACAGCCCTCTGTGAAAAATAGCCTGATAACACCTGACGTGGCTTGTTGTGAGGTTGTAGATCAGCTATTTCCACAAATGTAATACATGACGTATTTGTGCCAGTACAATCACCAGTCTTACCCAGTAGCGTATATGTGCTATAGGGAATGCTTTGTCATAGCAGACGTTCTCACAGCCGGGCTGCTCAGTGTCACAGGTGAAGTCTTCCTGTTCGTCTCCCCAGGACGACTCAGCAGCCGTCCCCAGAACCAGGATACGGAAGATGAACAGAATGGTCAGCCACACCTGCATGGTGGAGAAAAGAACAGCACAGGCCATACCTGGGCATCATGCGTCCTGTGAAATGGTACCGTGGTTTTCCACCAGTGGTCCAGGGACCACCAGTGGTCGTTGAGAGAGTTCCAGTTAAATATGGAAAGTTGGTTAACCAGATGTACTGTAACTCTTTGAGAGCATAAAAATGAAACCAAATGGACCCTTGCAGATCCATTTGGTTTCACTCTCAAGAGTTAAAATATTCATCATCTGAATTAGCCCAAGTCTACACTAGAGAATGTAGAAGATTAAATGGTCATTTTGATATATATGTTGTGTTTCCCAAATCCAGCCTGGAATTGTGGGCAAAAGAAATCTTTAGTTTTGGGTCTGTGGGACTAAAATGTCATCAAATGGTGGTCCTCCGTGGCTCAAATACTGAATAAATAGAGGGCCTTGGTGTCAAAATGATTGGTCTTACTTTTATCTTGAAAATGAAATTAATATTACACAGACTTTAGTTCAGCCTTTAGTCTTGCCCTCCACAATATTTTATGTATCTCATTTGGCCCCTTGGGAAAATGGCCTGGTATAGGCTATATATACAGTACATGCTACAGTCACTCCCTTCTCTTTCCCCCTCCAGCTGTGTTGATGCGTGAGTGAGTGTGTGCGTGGCGGTTTTACCTTGCCCACAGAGGTTGAATGTTCCTGTACTTCCTCCAGGAAGTTTCCCAGCAAGCTCCAGTCTGCCATGGCCAATCAAAGTGCAGCTCCGCTTTCTAAATACACACTCTGGTGCGGTCCTGGTCGTCTGCGAGGTGTAGGAGGAGAAAACAAGCGTTTTTTCCAGACAATTAAATGGCACAGGCACATCATGATCAAAATATTTGGATTTAAGTGAGGTGGTAAAGACTGGCATGGGTAGACAAATATAATATAAACAAATTTGTGTATGAAAAGTGTGTATGTGTGAGTGACAGAGAGGGCCGTGAGGAAGAGAGACGTGTGAGATGTCACACGTCCCTCAATGTCAAATTGGAACTCAATTACTAACCGGTTGAGCCACAACTCGCTCTTAGCCTTTAACCAGGACAACAAGACCTCACGCCGCCGTGATAAACAGCTCATGCTCACCCGAACGCACCTCTCTGTCACCTTATCAGGGCGACTTTCACCCAGGAGGTAGAACAGGTTGTCTAACGATCCGTGGGTGGGCGGTTCGAATGCCGGCTCGCGATGTGCTGGTTGGTGCAATGCATGTCTTCCAGCCGCTTTCGGTGTGTGAATGTAACACACTGTAAAGCGGCTTGGTGAAAGGTACTATATCATACCTGGGCATTATGCGGCCCAGGGGCCAAATGCGGCCCTTTGGCTGACTCTGACCGGCCCGTGAAAGGGTACTGTGGTTTTCAACCAGTGGTCCGGGTACCACCAGTGGTCCTTGAGAGAGTTCCAGTTAATATGAAAAGTTGGTTAATCAGATGTAACTCTTTGAGGGTCCATTTGGTTTCTTTAAAAAATGAAACCAAATGGACCCTTACGGGTCCATTTGGTTTCATGTTTACGCTCTCAAGAGTTAAAATATTCATCTGAATTAGAGAATGTAAAAGAATGGTCATTTTTTGATCTATGTTTGCCTGTTTTGTTGGTGAAATCCAGCCTGGAATTGTGGAAAAAAGAAATCTTTAGTTTTGGGTCTGTGGGGCTAAAATGTCATCAAATGGTGGCAAATAAATTGAGGGCTCTGGTGTCAAAATGGTTGGTCTTACTCTTACTTTCATCTTGAAATTAAATTAATATTACGCAGACTTTAGTTCAGCCTTTAGTCTTGGCCCTTCACAATATTTTTTGTATCTCATTTGGCCCCTTGGGAAAAATAATTGCCCAGCCCTGTGCTATATAAATGCACCATTTACCATGTAAAGGTGGAGTGTAAGCCTTAACCCTGCCATCCAGCACGCGTAACTACACGCTGAAGTACAACATAGGGCTTAGAAGGGGTTAAACGGACCTGTCTGGGCAGGGATGGGTGGTGGTCATTGAGGATGTGTGTCTGTTCGAGGGGGGGGGCTTTCTTTTATTAACTTGAACCTCTGACCCTCTCCCCGACCCCATTAATAATTCTGTCTGTGCCAAAGTCCTAGTTTAGCTTGCGACTTGGTTCCCACACTCTGTTAGTCTGTCTCTGGGGAAGGAAATCTAGACATGCAGGGTAAACACTGCCAATGTAGCACGCACACGCACACACACATATTGGCACACTCAGTTATACACGTGCATATACTGTATTCTATCTATACAGTACTTGTCTTACAGTATATGCCATAAGGAAAATTGCATGTACTGTATGATGTGTGTGTCTCTACACAAAATATTTTAGTAAAACTTTTAGCTCATTTTTGTCCTATACCTATAAAGTTTTCGCTTATGTTTTTGAGACTCCAGAATAAAGGCTAAAGAAGGGTACATCAGTTTATCCTGTATGCTCTCTGATTATTTTTTATTGTGTTGTGGTGTTTGAGGCACAGTTCACCAATGTAGAGCGTTTTCGGAAATTTAGTTAATGGGCCTAGATGCTGCAATATGTCAAATTAAGGAATTTCAGCATTAAGAAATACTAAACAATGTCGTGTTTTTATATTGTTCAATATAAAAACACAAATTGTTTTTATATTTAACAGTTTGAATCTATTCACACTGTTCTTGAACTGATAGCGGTGCTGATTCTGTCAGAAGTGAAGCAAGTCATTCCTTATTGCTGGTCTCTTTTTTTTTACAACAGAAAACAACATTTCACATTGTTACAGTTTAAGAAAAATTCAGATTCCAACTCCACCCCCTGTGTGTGCGCGAGTATGTTTATGTGTTTCACAAGTGCTCCCAGCATCGCTAATAACAATATTACTTCCTTCTTTAGACTTTCGTCTGACCTTTTAGTTTAGTTTGTGCACGCGCGCGTGTGTGTGTGTGTATGTGTGTGTATGTGTGCGCGCCGTGCATGTGCATGGGTGTATCTGTGCCCACAGTATTGTTCTGTTTCCTGACTGGATAACGGGAAGAAACACACAAGCAGGAGTGTTTAGGCTTGTCTGGGCTTCACAGAGTCCTTCACAAGAACTGAATTGAATCAAAATTGGCAAACATGTATTAAGGTTCAGTCAGTGTAGGCACTGCTGCGTGTGGCTGTCTGGTGGTTCACTATAGTGAACCACCATCACTATAGTGAACCACCCAGGACCCAGGTTTGAATCTGAACCCTGTCTCGTCTCCTATCCGTCTCTCCCATCTCTCTACCGCTGCTTTCCTCTCATTTCAATGTCTCAAGTAATATGTCAAGTTGATATACTGGTCTGCTACTAGACTTACAGTATATTAGAGCCTGACTTGTTTATTTTATTAGTGGTGCTGTGCACTGTCAATGCACAGCGCCACTTCTAAAATATAGAAGTAAGGCTCATATGCACCACTCAGATGCACTGTCAATCAGTCCATCTGACCACGCACACAATCCTTCTCAGAAAGTTGCATTACCTGATACGGATTGTAGAGCGAGATGGTCACAAATCTTTAAACTTGACGTCTATAGGAGAGGGAAACCCGCTGACCGCTGTCGAGGTGCCCTTGAGCAAAACACTTCAATCCAGTGGGTGAAGAAGAGCAGAAAAACAATGCGCAGCAGTGTTTTCTGTTGTTTATGTTGCTGTTCTCCTCCAAAAATGCGAAACAAACAAACAAAAGTTTTAACCAAGATGTCTTCTTTGAATGTTTTTCCACACCAGGGTGTGTTTGTGTGTGTGAGGTCTCTTCTAGTTGTGAAACCGATGCCCTCTAGTTTTCAGCAGCAAGGCCCGACAGACATTTGGATCTCTTCCAGCCGTACTCAGTCTTCTCAGAGCAAAATCCAAGATTTAGCTAAGACGTGATTTGAGAGTGCAGAATGGACAACCTTGTCCGAGAAGCAGGCCGGTGGTAGGTAGACAGACGGACAGACTGCTTCTCCGGCAGATAGAAAGACCACAGCCAGGCCCAGTCAGTCAGTCAGAGAATAGACCGTAAATCGGTCAGACGAGAAGAGAGGGACAATCAACCAGGCGAGGAGAGACAGTCAACAGCTAAACATGTACAGTATGATCACCATCAGTTAGTCAGTCAGTCACCCCAACGCAGGCAGACAGTCGCTTAAGTATAGAAAGTGGAGGCAAACAAACAGAGATCAGAAGGATGGAGACTGTTGTGTCCAGAGCTCTGATATGAGTGTGTGGCTGTTTGGTGTGTGCCAGCCTCCCAGTCCCCTTGTCGTCGTCATTGTCCCCTCGACCCCCCCCCACCCCCCCCCCCCCCCCCTCTCTCTCTCTCTCTCTTTCTCTCTCTCTCTCTGCCTCCCTCCCTCTTTCCATCTTACTCTTTCTTGACTCCAACATCTACAGAGGAAGCTAGATTGTTGCCTTGCTGACTCCTATTCAAGTGTGTGTGTGTGTGTGTGTGTGTGTGTGTGTGTGTGTGTGTGTGTGTGTGTGTGTGTGTGTGTGTGTGTGTGTGTGTGTGTGTGTGTGTGTGTGTGTGTGTGTGTGTGTGTGTGTGGTATCTCGCATCTAAAGGAAGTCAGATATTGTATTAGGACACAATGGAAACAGCTCCTAGTCCAGCATTCCACCCCGTCTACCCATTCTTCTCCATTGAAGTTATATATTGCTGGCCTTGTCACCGTAACTCACTCAGTGCACCTTTTCTGTCGCTCAGGGAGTAACAACAAGATGCCATGCCTCTGTCCAGTCCACCACGCCATGGGAAAAATCACCAAAGGGCAGCGGTGGAGGAACGTCACCAATAGTATACTTCAGTGGTTCTAAAACCCTTTCATGTAAAGTACTTATAGGACCCCCTTTCATGTAAAGTACTTATAGGTCCCTAACAAACATCTTTTTTCCTTGTCCCTGGAACAAAGGGGGTCCTTTGTTCCAGTGACAAGAAGAAAAGATGTGTGTTAGGTCACTTGCAAACAAGGCATGAACGCGTTACAACCCTGACCAGCAGATGCATCAACTGAGGAAGATGAGAAGAGATGACCAATGACCATAGATGGACATGCGTGCCAAAGCTTGGAGCTGGGAGGCAAGCCTAAACACACACATGAGACACAGACAGCCGCTTCGACCTCTATCCATCGATTGAATAGACACTTATCAACAGAAATGTTACGATCCAATCGTGCCGGTATAGCAGATATTCAGATACCCGCCGGGCAAGTAGATATTTTGTATTCATTGCATTGGTGGATCACGGATACTACTAGTAGGGCGGGGCGAAGCATAGTTTTACTGAAGTTTTGTTTAGGGTTAGTTACCGCATAAAGCACCGTCTAACCCTAACCCTAGCCTAATCCTAAACCCTAAACATAACCCCAGTAAAACTAGGCTATGCCTACACCTAACCCCAACCCTAAACTTAACCTCAGTAAACTTATGCCTAAACCTAACCTAACCCTAACCATAACTTCAGTAAAACTTCCTTCGCCCCGCCCTACTAGTAGTATCCGTGATCCACCGATGCAATGAATACAAAATATCTACTTGCCCAGCGGGTATCTGAATATCTGCTATACCGGCACGATTGGATCGTAACATTTCTGTTGATAAGTGTCTATTCAATCGATGGATAGAGGTCGAAGCGGGTGACACAGACTGAGGGGCACATACATTAACCAATTAATAAAGCCTTATTTTATAATAGTCTATTAAAATTATATATAAAAAGGGGGAGAGTTTTCACAACCTTTTACATCGACTGACATGACACAGGAACCAATATATTATTGAGATTGTCTCACTTTTTTGTTTGAGTCCCTGTTACAAAAACACATAGTAAAAAGCTGCAGTGTGAAGTGAAGATGGTGAGAACTTGTTGTCCTTCTTGGGGTCAACAAATACCATGGTATGAATGGCTTTTTGATGATAAAATAGACTCTAGTCGCTCTGTTTTTTAACAAATGTTAATTTCAGGCCCTCTAAACTTGACACTGACAGAGAAATTTTATCCAACATTTCATTTTCATGTAGCGTGTGCATTCTAGACAAACCAACAAGTTGGCTTTGACTGGCTTCAGTCACTCCCTGTTATTTTAGAACAGTTTCAGCAAACATAAGATATGTTTTGCTGACTCTATCAACAGAATATATTGTTGTGCTCTTCTTGCCTCCCTATGAGCCTCAAAGCAGCCGGAGGTCATCTGTTGGGGCTCTTCTAAAGGTCCCAGAGATCACGCCAAGCAACTCAAAGGGGTGATCGATAGGAGTTTCACTGTGAAAGCTCCCCAGACTCTGGAATGCCCCACACACCTGAGGCTATTAGGATAGACAAGCTGATTCTGTGTCGTCTAAAAACACACTGTCTGATCAGAAAAGCCTTCCTGTAAATCCCCGTATAGATGCTGGCATTATCTCTTCAATTTCCCTCTCTTTGACAGTCTACAAAGGCTTAACACCTGTACGAAATCTGTGACACCCAGGCCCATTTTTATCGGATAGTGATTTCCCATGTATAGAGCCAAACCACCAATGCTTTTCTTTTCTTCGTCGTCATCTCATAGATTTGGAGTAAAGTTTTGTAAAGTAGTCGGTATGATAGCCGGAGAGACAGAGGCGGGGAGGTGCCAGGGTGAAGAGTGAAAGAGTGTGAGCAGACTTCTAATTCCTGTCAGCGTGCCCTCTTGTCCTCCCTCACACCCCCGTACCAGAACGAGTGTTTGTGTGTGAGTGTTTGTGCACGTTGGTGTCTGTCTGCATGTCTATGCATGGCTCACACCTCCGTTATCGTCCTGCATTAAACTCACGAGAAGGACGATAACATACCTTGCCTTAAATGAACACACGCACGGCACGCACGCACACACACACACAAACCAAGCACACTATTTATAGGATGTGCTCCTTTGGTGTTACAGCACACACCAGGAGGGTGTGGATTATCTGACCTCAGCACTTCTTCTGACATAAGCTTTTCAATCACACCAACACAGCTGAGAGAGAGGAGACAACAAGGAAGAGGAAAGGCGGGTGGGATGAGAGAGAGAGAGAGAGAGAGAGAGAGAGAGAGAGAGAGAGAGAGAGAGAGAGAGAGAGAGAGAGAGAGAGACAGAGACACAACGAGTGAGAGAGAGAGACGCAGGGATAGGGTGGAAGAGGAGAAATTTAGGGCAGTGGTTTTCAACCTTTTTGGCCCCAGGGCCCTCTATTTCTTCAGCATTTGAGCCACGGACCCTTGCGGGTCCATTTGGTTTCAAGTTTACACTCTCAAAGAGTTGCATCTGGTTAACCAATTGTCCACTTAGCCTGGGGACCACCTGTAACCCTCTCAAGGACCACTGGTGGTCCACTGGTTAAAAAACACTGATTTAGAGAACTGAGCGGACAGAGGAATTGAAGAATAAGAATGTATACAGAGGAGGAAGAGATTCCTCCTCTGTATACCATGGTTTGAGTCCTGCTTCCATTTGGTTTGATTCTAATTTTGTTCATTTTTGTTTCCATGTAGGAGTAGCTAGGGTATAGCCTGAAATCCAGATGTATTCGAATCAGACCTGGATCTCAGACTAGGAGGTGTATCTTCGGGATAACCAAATAATCCCCTTGTTGTAGGGATCAAATAGCTCCCTGTTGTAGGCCTATGATATTGTGGAATGTATGTGTATAGCCTGTGTATTTCTTTCAGTGTGACATGTTTTTTGTGGTTGGTATAGTACATAAGGACGTGTGTGCACACATGTCATATCGGAGCATTCAGTGATTTGGAAAAACCTCTGGTCCCCCCAGTAACAAATTGTGCACATGCACACACTCTAGAGTGTGGGGAGGTGCAACAGGCCAGCAGCACATACACCAAGGCCCACCCCCATTCGATCCTGATTGGAGGAAGGCCCCTCTCATCAGTGGACGAAAGGCTTTTCTCCCAAAGCCCAAATAGAAACAAGGGTTTTTTGACCCCTTATGGCCACCATACTCTATAGCAAGGAGGATTAGAAAAAAAAAGAAGAAAAGAAAAACAATAGTTGAATTAAGCGAAGTCACTTACTATACCTTAAAAACGGCCACTTGGCCGAAATGCACTAGTCACCTAATCATTGCCAAGCCATTGACGAGTTAAGGCTATTGAACTTCACTTTAGGTGCCTAGAAACAAACCTTGACCTACAATTGTTTGGTTTTGGTTGCTTTGATTTGTTTCTGAGTTCCTTTTCTGCTACATTTTCACACATCCAGACATGCACTACACTGCTGATATCGCTCACTGACTATTCACATCTCCTTTATTTCTAGAGTTTCTGTCTATATTAGTTGAAATAATATACGTATCTTCAGTTACTGAAGTGAGGTGTCCTGTAGCTCCGTCTTTTGTGATGAGTGAGCCAAGCAACAGCAGGCACCCAGACCAATGGTTTATAGCAGGGGTGCGGGTCCATTTGGTTTCATTTTACACTCTCAAAAGTTAAATTATTTTTAAATATCTGAATTACGTAATTTTCACACACAATTAGAAATGGAGAATTATTGTTATTTTGACCAATTTTTTGCCTGTTATCTTTCCTAATTGTAGACAAAAACGTGAAAGTTCTTGGGTGCGAGAGACTAAACTCAACATCACAAACCATCAACTCAAACCCCAAATGCTGTTTTCAAACGTCAGTAGTAGCATATACAGGAAAACCTTCCAATTCTCTCCCTCTATTTTTCATTATAAGTGCATCATTCTTAAAAACTATAACAGTAAGTAACACCATCACCACTGTTTCAAAGCTCAAACTTTCTACGGGGCCTTGAAATTGATTTTCAGTAATGGAACATTCACATTTGACGTGTAGATCTTGTCGAGCCGGTCATTTTGAAAGTAGCTCTCAAGTCAAAGACGTGTGGTTTATAGTGAACTCCCAGAGTCAGAGATGGCCTTCTCAGTGGGCTTCCATCAGCCATCAGCCACGGAGCACCATCTGATGACATTTTAGCCCTACAGACCCAAAACTAAAGATTTATTTTGCTTTTGTCCACAATTCCATGCAGGTGCGATTTGGGAAACAAAACAGCCAAATATACAGATCAAAATGTCCATTCATCTTCTAGAGTTGGGCCAATTCAGATGATTAATTTTATTTAACTCTTGAGAGTGGAAACATGAAATGCATGGATGCATGGATTCAGCACAATGAAAACCACCTAGTTTGACATGTCACATGCTATTTAAACAAAATTAATTTTAGGTAATTTTTCCCTTTTTTGCGTTACCATGTTATTGATGGAGGCCATAGGATTTGGGGCTCTCTTTGAATTTCTCAGCATTTTTGCCACGGGCTCCTAGGCTAAAATTCAATAACTGACCCCATGAACCATCATGCAAAATATTACACTTTTATCCGCAATTTTAACAGGTCAGACTATAGGAAGGATATGAATGTAGAATGTTGAACATGCTGTGCCCAGTATTGCTGATAGAGGCTACTCTGCCATCTGCTGGTAAAAGCAGCACAATGCAAGGCAGCGGCCTTTGGAACTTCTGGTTTGTTCCTCTGCCTGTATAACTGGCCACTGGGTGTAGCTAGGAAGGAATGAACCAAAACCATTAAGATTGTGCATGTACAGAAGCCTTTCTGAGAGTAAACCACTGATCCTATAATGCAGGAGGTCTCCCCAGCTCAAGTCAGTGTAGCACCCAGCCATGAGCCAGCGACAACAGCCCTGCCAATCGGGCTCAGCACAGGGCCCATAATTTCTAGATCTGTGTGTATGTGTGTGTGCAGAAAATGCAAACATGTGACGCTTATTCCTGCATGCATTCCTTTTTTTGTGTGACATTGTAGAGTAGACAGTATAAGATCAAGTATTATGGCATTCATTCGCAATGAAAATGTGAAGGTACATATGGTGTTGTGTAAAGATTTGTGTTTTCGTCTGTGTGTGTGTGTGTGTGTGTGTGTGTGTGTGTGTGTGTGTGTGTGTGTGTGTGTGTGTGTGTGTGTGTGTGTGTGTGTGTGTGTGTGTGTGTGTGTGTGTGTGTGTGTGTGTGTGTGTGTGTGTGTGTGTGTGTGTGTGTGTGTGTGTGCGTGCGTGCGTGCGTGCGTGCGTGCGTGCGTGCGTGCGTGCGTGCGTGCGTGCGTGCGTGCGTGTGTGTGTGTGTGCGTGCGCATAATTTGTATGTTGGTGCGTTGAGGCAGGTGGGGAGGAGGGCAGGGGGGCTTCCCTCTGGACAGCTGCTCTTCTCTCATCACTCCTCCTCTCATCCCACTCTAACCCCCACCTCTCTCTCTCTCTTTCTCTCTCTCTCTCTCTCTCTCTCTGTGTCTTTCATGTCCAGCAGTAGATCAGATTCAGAGCAGAGGCTGCGCTGCTGGTGTCTGTGACTGTCTGAGACGGGATCTATGCTTTTCTCACTGAAAACGTCTGGCTTCCCACACTCACTGTGGTGGAAGTGACCCCAGCTCGGATGTGCTATCCTTCTATGTCTGCTCCTCTCATCTATAGACCGATGTCCTGAGCCCACTGACTGACTGGCTGCAGAGTACAGACCAACAACTTCTGCGAGAGAGAGAGAGAGAGAGAGAGAGAGAGACGGTCTGTTCCAAGGCTGCTTGTGTTGAGACTGGTATGTCTTCTCTTTGCCTTTTTCTTCTTAGAACTGTTATGTGACATTGTGTGTTTTAACCTGTGTTATTTGTGCAGTGGTAACTAAACTAAATGGTAAACATAAGTTTGGTTATTTCTCTTCTCTTCTCTTCTCTTCTCTTCTCTTCTCTTCTCTTCTCTTCTCTTCTCTTCTCTTCTCTTCTCTTCTCTTCTCTTCTCTTCTCTTCTCTTCTCTTCTCTTCTCTTCTCTTCTCTTTTTCTTCTCTTCTCCAGGAGGATGACTGCTAACATGCTGTGGATAATACTACTCCTCTCTCCTCTTGTCTCGTCCTCTCCTCTCAGCAAGGTAAGCTCAGAATTATCCATTAAAATAATGTACATAATGTAGGCCTACTTACGGTTGGTCAGTCATATTCTAGGCGGATGGACGGACAGAAATCTGCTCCATCACCAACCTGAAAACGTTGGGACCTCATGTGAGAGTGGTCCAGAAATTATGAGGTTGTCAATTTCACTTCTTTTGTCATTTGGCATTCTTCACTCTAGACCAATTACTTTGGCATTCCTCACTCTAGACCAATTACCTGTTTGGCCTTATAATGAACCGTCGTAAAACGGCTAACTGTTGTGGCAGGTTAAAATCCGACCCAAAACGATGAAACACATTTCATTGCTTAAACGTGTGGAGTCATTCCATCTGTGGCATAAATCTGTCACCGGGAGTGACAGAGTCAAGACACACGGCGACCTCTGACACGAGGAAGACCCGCGGTGCACGTTCAATATCCCTGAGGTGAGGGGGGTCTGCACGAGGCATGTGAACGCGTGCATGCCCGCAAGCGGTCTCGTGTGTGTACGTGCATCTGTTAAGAGGTAGCCCAGGCTGCCTACTTTTCTGAAGGTGTTGACAGTCTGACTTTTAATGATTATAATTCATGGAGTACGTAATTACTTGCGCAAGCCGAGTGCACAAGTAATGTGGTTATAGTCCGGACGAAAGTGGTATGTCCTCTGTGTTAATGGTGATGGAAATTAAATAAGGCAGATTGTTTACATGTACATATGCATACATTACTCTTCAGCGCTCATCTTGCAATTCATCAACTGCAACACAAACTTAGAGGACATGGCACAGAGTGATCACATATACATCATATACATATAATATACTGTATATACAGTATAGGACCTCTCCCTTCACAAGGTGTGATTTATAGGTTGGCATTTGGAGAAAAATAGTTAAAAAATAGTATTTTTACTTGTCAGATGTCCCTAAAGGTTCTTATGTTATTGTTTAATTTTTCGTTATTTCAAAGGGGTTGATAGATTCACATTGTGGAGGTCAAAAGTGCCTAGTGACCTACTTCTGTGCAGTGCACAAGTTGGCACTCAACAGCATTTCGAGATGAAATCTACAGTCACACGTGCACAGACACACACGCACGTACACGTGACACACACACGCACACACGTACACACGCGCACACACGTACACACACACACACACACACACACACACACACACACACACACACACACACACACACACACACACACACACACACACACACGCGCTATGGCTTGAGGTGTGTCGTATAGCCTACTGTATGTGATTCAGGTTGGTTAGATTAATGGCTGCAGAGGCGCCTCCGCTCTGTAATAACACAGCCAGGCCTCCCTCCAGCTGTCGACCTGCAGCATGTCAGCGTCTGCATCATACTGTACCACACTGTAAAGTCCTCAGTGTTACAACACTGTACAAGTGGAACCAAAAAGACCTGCGGTGGGACCATTTGGTTTTACCTGTTGGTTAAATTAACACTAAAGATATTTCTGTGCACAATTCTCTTGAATGTCAAAAATGATTCAGCACCGTAGAGCAGAAACCAGCTACCTTTCAACATTTTTTTTTTTTTTTATCATTGATGGTTTGAAACATATTTGTGGTCAAAAACCTCATTACTCCCATAATATAAGGAATGGAAGTATTGTGTTGTTAAAACATGTTTTATTTTATTTTTTTGTCATTTCCCGAAAAGTTACTATTATGGACAAGAATGTTACGTCAAGAATGGTGTCCTTCAGAAATACCCTACTATAGTATACTAGACAAGAATCATCATGATAAAGTATTTAAATCCTACATAACTACTTTAGGATACCCTGAATTATTAGTTTGACACTAATAAAACTAGCGTCAAAACATCAAACCTAATATTAGTACAGGAAACACTGGCCTGCACATAGCATGGCTGTGTGTGTGTGTGTGTGTGTGTGTGTGTGTGTGTGTGTGTGTGTGTGTGTGTGTGTGTGTGTGTGTGTGTGTGTGTGTGTGTGTGTGCGCGCGTGCGTGCGTGCGTGCGTGCGTGCGTGCGTGTGTGTCTCAGCTGGTTGCTAACAACAGGTCTGGTGTGTGCCAGATGTCAGATGGAGATTCAGAGGCAGCAGATGTATCTATTGTCTTACGTTGTGTGCGTGGCGTGCACAAGCGTGTGCGTGGGACCCTTAAAAGTATATAGGGATGTCTGGAATGTGTTTAAAGCTCTGTTTGGGTGCAAGTGTGCTTCACCTGCCTGTGTTTCACCTATAGTAAACTGTGTGCCTGTGTGTGCGTGCAGAAAATGGTACACCAGGCAAATTTCATGAGTACTGCAAAGATTGCACAAGTAACCTGTGAGTTGGATCCAGATTTAGGCTGGTCTAAACGCGGGTCGGACAATTAGGAGTTGAGGGTCAGAGATCTTCTCCTCAACACCTGTGGGGATTATACTACTAGCCAGATGACGCACATATACACGCACGCACGTACACACACACCCCACACACACACACACACACACACACACACACACACACACACACACACACACACACACACACACACACACACACACACACACACACACACACGCACACACGCACACACGGTCAAGTGTGCATGCTGTGTGCATGCTGTGTGCAAGTGTGCGTGTGCTTGTTATTGTCATGCTAAATGGTGTGTGGGTCTCTCTGAATTGAAGGTCAGAGGTTACCATCTGCAGTCTGGAACTCTTTTTTACTCTCTCTCTCGCGCGCGCACGCACGCACGCACACACACATACACACACACACACACACACGCAAACACAAAAAAATGGATACAAACGGATCAAAAGAAAAAATATGAGATAAGATCCAGGCAGTTAGAAGTGAAGGTGCATAAGGAGTTCAGTTTCACTTACCAGAAAGAACATAAAGAATTCTCTCTCTCTCTCTCTCTCTCTCTCTCTGTCTCTCTCTCTCTCTGTGCGTGTGCGTGTGTGCATGTGCTACGTGTGTCACGCTTACAGGACCATTCTGTGTGTGATAAGACATTCTGTGGAGCAGGCAGAGAGTGTGTATCAACGGACCAAGGACAACCAGTCTGTCACTGTGTGCAGGTAATACTGTAACAATATAATTTATTGTAAGATTGCTGATCTCTGTATGAATGAAAGTCTCTTTTGACAAGTCACTCACGGTGCATAGAAAACCATAGAAAAGAGTGTGCCAAAGGCCAATGTGCAAGCCTTGTCGACAACATTCAATGGATATTGCTTGCGAATTGCCATTAGTTTGTACTGTATCTAATGTGCTCTCTCTCTGGTTCTCCAGCAATGTGAGGCGTCGGAGCACTGGGTGTGTGGGAGCAACGATAGATCCTACCGGAACCACTGTGAGCTGCATCGAGAGGCATGTGTCACCCAGACCAAGATACACGTCGCACACAGAGGAAGGTGTCTAGGTTAGCGCGCACACAATACTGTATACACATGTTACAGAATACTGTATACACATGTTACATGCGTGTAAACCCATTGAGGTGTAGCAGGTGGCTACAGCCTCTGCTGTGATGGCCTCGAAAAACCAATATCTGCCCCCGGACCAAGGGGATGTCCCTTTGGTCTAGTGGTTAAGATGTTGGGCTTTCACGTGGGAGACCCGGGTTTGAATCCCGAGCGTTACATTGGTGCCGTGACCCGGATCGGGTTTCCCCGTGGAAGGAGGTCAAAAGGGAGGTGAGTATAGCAGGTGGCTACAGCCTCTGCCGTGATGGCCTTGAAAAACCAATATCTGCCCCCGGACCAAGGGGATGTCCCTTTGGTCTAGTGGCTAAGATGTTGGACTTTCGGGCGTTACAGAGGCACCACTCAAAAATGTTCGCTTCTGGCGGTCCCAGCAAAAATATGGGGCCAGTGGCCAAATAAATATAATTTTGGGGATCTTTGACAAGAATTGTTTTGGCACCAAACAACAGTTAAAATTGTCTGGCTGAAGTAATAGTTGTGACTGTGTTTCTATTTCCAGAAGAGAAGAAAAGGACAGATGTCAACCCTAGTAAGTTTACAGCTCATTATTTAGTACACAGGTTTGTTATAAAAACAGTCATTTATTGTTATATACTACACAACAGCAGTTCACATTTCCCACATTTTTGATTATGACCCACAAGAGATATGTCTGTCTCTTCAGTGTCTGTATGGGTGTGCGCGTGCATGTGTGTAAGTGCGTGTGTGCATGCGTGTGTGCTGCAGCAGTCAATGGTTCTGTGACACTGCCATACTGATTTGGGCATACAAAAATACATACATAATGTACATATGGATGGACAGACACACAGACATGCACAATCAGTAGTTGGGATGGCTAGGACCACTTAAAAATGGAAGTGATTTACTTGTAACCCACAGTAAACACTGTACAACAGATGTGATGGATTGTTGTGATGTAAAATAAGCTTTTCAAAGTGCCTGTCTTGTCTCTGTGAACACAGTTGTGTGTTTCCTGTCTGATCGGGATTGGCTGAGGAACAGAGTGATCCACTGGATACAGGAAGAAGCGAAACCGTCCAGCCTGTCCTCAAACGGGTCCTCAGTCCGTGACCTTTTGAATAATTATTTCCAGGTCAGAGCAGTGTGTCTGTCATGCATCTGAGCTTCCGGCTTGTGTATTAGTTATACTTCCCTATAGTTTTAGGCATTGTGTATATCGGATTATGGATGATCAATTTCCTACTTATCTAGATCTGCATTACAATTATAGTGAAGTGTGTGTTTGTGGGAGTGCGTGCATATGTAGGTGTGTACGTACGTTCATGCATACATGTGTACATGTGTGCGTTTACAGGTCTATGATAATGGAGATTCCAAGCTTGATTCGACAGAGTTTCTGCGATTCCTAGAACACAATGACACCGCCCTCAACCTCACATACTCTCACAATATGGAGAATAGTCAACTAATGAGGTATGCACACACACACACACACACACACACACACACACACACACACACACACACACACACACACACACACACACACACACACACACACACACACACACACACGACGCAGAGATGTCTTTTTGTGTCAACATGTTGTTGCTAGGTAGCGCCTCTATATATTTGTGGGTATTAAGCAGTGGTTATAGTGGGGGATTCTATTTGTTTTTCTCTCTCTAGGTCTCTGTGTGTAGATGCTTTGATAGAACTATCAGATGAAAATGCTGACTGGAAGCTGAGTCTCACTGAGTTCATCAACTGTCTGACGCCCTCCTACCAACCACCTGAGAGACGTAATACACTCTACTTCTTTATCTTTACTTGATCCACCCTCAACACCACTCTGAGGCTGAAGTCACACACACACTTTGCTGGGCAAGCGCTGACACTTTGGCATGGGGGGGGGGCAGATCAACATTTGGACTGTACTGTACTGAATGAGATCAGATACAACATATGGAATGCCAGACCAGGTCAGCCCCATAAGGGTGGCAGCGGAGGCAGTGTCTTGAGTGTACAGGGTTTGAATGTCTGGCAATATATGGAGCGTGTCTCAAAAACAAATGCTCCTTTTTTCTGTTGAAAATTCTATTCACATTGTGTATTCCGGCAGGCCTTCATTTCTTGTTTATTATCTGTGCAAATGTATTCATCTTGCTGTGATTTGTGTGTGTGTGTGTGTGTGTGTGTGTGTGTGTGTGTGTGTGTGTGTGTGTGTGTGTGTGTGTGTGTGTGTGTGTGTGTGTGTGTGTGTGTGTGTGTGTGTGTGTGTGTGTGTGTGTGTGTGTGCGTGCACATGTGAGCAGAATGTGCTCTAGAGGACGAGGTGTTTGAGGATGGCGCTGAAGCGCAGATGGAGTGTAACAGGTGTGTGTGCGCCTGTGGCAGCTGGGTGTGCACGGCTCTGACCTGCGATGGTGAGTAGAGTAGAGACATCAGCAGTGGAAGTAAATCTGGCGATTACTAGTAGTAACGCACAAGGCCTACTTTAACTCGGTAGGCTCGGCCCAAATAATACTCTGCCCCACTGACGCAAACTCTATTAACTTCATGGGATCAGTCCAATGGCGGCTCTATCATCAAGTTGTGTTTCATCATGTGAATGATTTTTCTTTTTGGACCTTTTTTCTGAGAGTGTACAAATGGAACCAAATGGACCAGCTAGTGTCCGTTTGGTTCACATTTGTACACTCTCGGGGAAAATTTGGAGATGTCCCTCTTTTGTCCCTCTTTCAGGCTGCAGCAGCCCTTCCGAGAGCTCAGTTTTCTGACCCCTCAATGTCACAACATTTCGGCTGGTCTGAGTATTATTTGGGCCGAGCCTTCATGTATTCCTTTAACTCCACTACCTTTGTAACAAGTTGAGTAGTAATTATATTTTGCAATTAAATGATACAGTTTACAATTGCTGAAATGTAAAAGGGTTGATGACTCGTTGAGCCATGGCTAGAAATAACTAGAAAGACCCAATCCTGCAGAATGAGAATTGAGAGTGTGCTTGTGTGGATACATTGTTCAGTTTCCAAACATTAGAAACAGAACTCAAGAGTTGACTTGGGTATGTCACCTTATCCCTCTCTCCCTCTCTCTCTCAAACTCATTAGGAAGAATCACAGCTTAAAAAATAATTTAATCATGATTCATCACCATTCAAACTATGGCCAAAATTTGCCCTGTTTGAACATTTTAAAAAGAAAAACAGACATATGTCTCCCCGAAAAAAACAAACACACTGAACATACTGATTTTTTTTTTCAATGAGAAAAATGCTTGGTGGGTTGAGTCAGTGAGCACATGACCTGTGTTAAAATGTTTAATCAGATTAATCAACAAAATGTCCCTTTATTTTCAACAGCCTTATTTTAACACATTTTCAGTACCTTGTCCAACAAACATAAGCCTGCAAAAACGCCTGGACTCTTCTCCCTCCTGGCTCCAAAACTATGGAATGCACTTCCCATTGCAATCAGAACTGCAGACGCACTCCCTATCTTCCACCGCAGTCTGAAAACACCTCTTTAGACTCCATCTCAGCCTATAGCACTTGTATCATATACCGACCCATAGTACTTGCAGTACTGTCGTATTTTCATTGTAGTCTATAGGAGTACTTTTGACGGTGTGTGGGGAGTGAAGAAGAGTCCAGGCATGTCCTCTTTGCAGTCATTTTATTTAAGGACATTCGGCTTAGTTACACCAAATCATGTTTAGGGCAGGCATCCTATCTCCCTCTGCCCTATACTCCCCAACTGCAGAGAGTTACTGACCCCAGTTGCCCTCCTCTGCACCTGAGCAGAGGCTTTTATCATTTACTTAACCATTGTGTCTATGTACATGCACGCTGACCAGTGCATGTTGTATGTGCACACTTAATTACCCTTGTGTCTCCGACCACAAATTAACAAAGTAGGCGTATTACCCCAAACCTAGAAATCTTTGATGACCTAGATGACCCAGTGGCATTCCTGTTGATTCGAGTTGTTTAGCCTTTGGCAGGCCACTGCAGAGACACGTTTATCTCTTAACAGATCTCAATGTTCTCACACAGAAAGTCATTACTTGTGCACAAATACAACAGCATCATACATAATGTGAATATTTTACCATAATGTGACATGATGTGGGTCCCTTCATATACTACAGTACCCTCTGAGGTTAGATAGCACCTCATTAGACTGAGATAGCAGTGTCTTATATAGGATGTCTAATGTATTACCGTGTTCTAGGCTTACATTGTACATTGTAAAGTGTATTGTAAATTCTGCTTAAAGTTGTAAACTTTAATCTGTATGATGCATTGCAATGTTTCTACTTAATGTGAGTTGTTCAGGATTAAGAGTGTCTGCTAAATGCCTAAATTGTAAATTGCATGTATGTACGAATGCTAAAGCATACATGCACACAAATGCATCTCACAATGAACTTGGTCTTGCGTTTCAGGGGAACAAATAGAAGTGGAAGAGAACCCAGGAAGGGAGGACGAGGAGATGACAGAGGAGGAATGGAGCAGGAGAGTAGCGGAACTTAATGCTGTACAGGTAGACACAGCTGCTCATCTTTTGTGACATTTCTGTCTTAGGTCATACAGTGCATTCCTGTTATCTCTGTTGTGCAAACGCCCTGAACACGTGTCTGTTTCTTTAGGGCTAGGAGACATCTGCTATGGGGACAACCAGGCTATGCCCACTGAATTCACTCTGGCCAGCTTCAAGGCTTAGAACTTTACCCTTCACGACTTCGTGTTTCAAATGATGTAGCCAAGCCACTAATCCAGTGTTAAAAACAGGATGACTCTTTGGGCGTTAAGTTTTTGTTTAGTTTTTTTGTACTTTTTATACTGCCACTTTTCTGTTTTGAGCAAAACCACAGGTCTGAAGATTCACTTGATATACTTGTAAATATATGCACTTATGATACTGTACCACATCGCGGATGAAAGTATTCACCGCTGGCACATGGTATAAACTGTTGAATATATTATAATTAATCATTAACACAAGGATGATGATAATTTAACTCTTTTGATGTCAATAGCAACAACTGTAAAATAAAAGATTCCCAGACAACTTTGGTTTATTTCACTCTTGCATTTTACTACTGTAACTATTTTATTCTTCTGTATCATGCACATATTATTAATCATCATTTGGAATAAGAAAAATGCAGTGTGTTTCTCTGATCCGTTGATGCGGATACAGGGCAGGGTTCATTGATCCCAGAATGATGTAATGTACAGTATGCCATATTGAGTCACATTAATGTTCTTTGGTCCTGTTAATCATTAATACATTCATTATAATATAATCAAGGCAATAAATACATTAAAACACGGAAAGGGAGAGTAGATTAGTAGAATAATTTAAATTAAAGTGTAATTAAAAGATCAATGAATCAATTATCAATGAACACTGAAATCGGGCCTCAATAGGGCCTCCAGACAGGCTCGTCCCCTCTGGCAGAAAGACACACCCCTTCAACGTGGCTGATCAGTGGAGTGGAGACGTTCCGTTGCTCCCCTGTGGTGTGGATCGCTTGGTTTGCCCCGTAGTAGAAGCTGCCCGCCTGGAACAGACCACTGTGGTTCAGAGGACTGGGAGGAGGGGGATGCGGGGGCAGGTAGTGGGGGTATGGGGGTGTTGGGGTGGAATAGGGCATGGACGATATGTGCTGGTGGTGCAGTCTCGGGGCCGGGTGAGGAAAGGGTGACGTCAGAGAGGTAACCTGGCCCCGAAACGATGGCTCATGGTGGGCCCAAAGAGAGGAGGAGAGGGGCCTGCAGTCTGGAGAGAGACCGAGGGGGGGGATCACTTTTAATTACGATTATTATTTGTATTTATTCTAGATACTAATCCAGTCTAATAGTTATGTGAAACACACCGGTCTATATCATTGCCATGTCAGGCAGAAACCTTGTAGGCCTACTGTATGTATGGCCATAATAAAAATATCATCTATAAGCATTCTACAAGCATGTTTGTAGAACTGCTATTTTCACTATTTTTAAATACTTTTTAAAGCAATTACATATATTCACCTTCTCATGCACAAATACTGGCACCGGATTCAAAAGTAAATACAGTATGTATTAAACGTCTTACCAATGAAAGCTACAGAGATTGTGACTAAATCATGAACACCATAGTTATGCTTTAGTCACATACAGAGACATGGTGCATTTATAGATATACTTTAAATATGACTTTAAATTCGATTCCATGCCCACATAGGGGAGTGCAATTTCAACAGGGTGTTGAGAGCTCTCAGACATTTTCCATTAATTCTCTATAAGGATAATCTGTCTCTCCCAGACATTACCAGAGGACGCCTGATTGCTAACGCTGCTAGAAGACCTGCATGTTCCTGTCTTCATCTCCTTTTGTCTCTGTCCTAGAAGAGATGGAGAGAGAGAGAGAGAGATATCAAGTTGTCATCAAATGTCCTGCTGTTAACTGCACTTCCTTCCAAAAGCTATAATGTGTTAGATTCAAACTCAGCCCTTACTAGTGACATTACTACATTTCTACATTCTCAATCACTGCTAAATGAACACACAGCATACTAACGTCTTGGCAGGCGCGGTCCGTCCACAGTGATTTTGATGGCTCTCTGCAGTGTAGCGATCTGAGGGGGTTGGGTCAGCACATTGATTGACAGGTTGAAACTCTTCCCTGCAGGAATAACAAACATCACCATGATGCACACCATCAAGTGACACACACACAATCACTCTTCTGAAGTTCTGTATACCATTTCTTATGACAAATGATTGCTGCATTTTAGCGTAAAGAAGAATTGCACACCAAAAGTTTTTTTTTTTTTTTTTTTTTTTAATCTTTATTTGCACTTAATTTGTTAGAAAAAAGTGGTCCAGGTGTTATTTTGTGAAAACACTCCTTGCCTTCCCCTCTCCCAAAATAGGCTATGCTATATATTGTCTCCCCACCATGTCAGTAGTGTGTTAACACTCACACTTTCACTTTTGGTACAGCAGTGATTCAGCTGTCTCAAAAGCTGGGGGTGTGGCACATGGTTTATGGCTGAACCACTGCTGAAACGAAAGTGAAAGTGTTAGGGTTAACACACTACTGACATGGTGGGGAGACAATATATAGCAGAAAATTGCATTTTGGGGCGATGTATATAGGTGAACTTGCATTTGACCCCTTAGCCCCATTATAAGCCTATTTTGGGAGAGGGGAAACAGGCATTAAGGAGTGTTTTCACAAAATAACACCTGGAGCACTTTTTTCTAACAATTCTAACAAATTATGTGCAAATAAAGATAAAAAAAAAACTTTTGGTGTGCAATTCTCCTCTAACGTAATATGTTGTATGATATCAGTGTGAGGTGGTATAAGTATTTGTAACTCAGTGGTGCTTTGAACGAAATGTATGACACTGTAGACAGGGGGGCGCACACAGCCATGCATTGGAGCGGCTGGTGCCACTCAGAAGTTGGAGATGCACTATTCTGACCTCTCCCACTGCGTCCAATGAAGCGGAGGTCATTGAACTGGGCATGGCCTTGCTTCATAATGGCGGTGGCATTGCGTAGCTCGGCACTGCTGTTGTCATCGTTGCCAGCCATCACTATGACACCCACGCCATCAGGCACGTCATCGCTGAGAGCAACTACCTAGAGAGAGGGGGGAGCAGACATCAGTGTTACCAACTTGGCACATTTGTTGCTAGCTTTTTTTAGACCCCGCTAGCGCTAAAATTGGTGGAAAACCCCCTGGTGGAAAATCTAGTGCTTTCTTTGCTGGTGAAATGGGGCGAAATTGGTTGACAGGCACCAGAGATAAAATCCTTCTTTTTCTTTCTTTTATATATACTGTATATATATTTATCCCATGATTTTGTAACCCATTTTTTCACCCAGTGCCAATTCCTAATGTGATCCTAGGCTCTACACACCCTCCGCCAACCTGGGGAGGCAGCGGACTGGCCTGAAGCTTCCTTCAATGCATGAGGAGTCCAAGCTGCCTTCTTTTCACCCGACAGGGGGGAGTTTCCCTGGTTGGACGTAGCGCGTGGAAGGAACACATTATTCCAACCAGTTCCTGACCCCTCCATCAGGCGCCCTGGCTGGCCAGGGGGAGGCAGTTTAGAGCCCAGGATTACTGCATGTTTTTGTGAGGGTATCTACCCTAGGGGACACGGGGAAAACATGCAAACTCCACACAGAAAGGCCCTTTCGCCAACCCCGCCTCGGGTATGGGCACTGATGACGCGGAGGAGGAGACCCACAGCACCCACAGCAGCGCCCCTCGCGGGAATCGAACCCAGTACCTTCTAGCTGTGAGGCGATGGAATGAATGTGGGAGGGCAGTTGAAAATGGAAACCAGGCAGTTTTTATAGTTTTTATAAAATAGTATGTACATGCTAGGAGGCAGAATTCAGTGTGCATCACACTTATCCTATTGATCTGCAGTTGCATAATAGTATAGTTACTAACAGTGAAGGTTCTAGGCAGGGTCTTGTTACATCTCCAGTGTTGAGGCAGGCTGCTACAGAGGAAGTTGGGGCTGTCGGTCTGGACTAGGCCTCTCCTTTGGGGCTCTGGGGGCTCAGTAAGTGGCCCCTGGAGGGGCCTCACTTCGTCGATGCACTCTGGTCGATGAGTGCTGGCTGGTGGCGGAGGTGGCAGTGGCGGTGGTGGCGTAAGCCTTCGTTTCACCAGGGGATCTAAGGAAGGAATCCAAAAAGAGAGACTGAGAGACAGACAACCCCAGTTACCCCTTAAAGGGGGATTCCACCCATTTTCAAATTTTTCCTGAGACAAATGTGAACCAAATGGACCCTAAAAACGGGTCTGAAAGAAAAATCATTAACATGGTAAAATACATCTTGATGATGTCATCAGATGTATTTCACCATGTTAATGATTTTTTTCAGACCTCCATTTTTAGGAAATACAGAACCGGGGGGGAACTATTATCATGTCCACACAACATATATAGGTATATTAATGACATGGTAGGAAAGTGACAGCAAAAAAGCGGAGACGTTAAAAGTGATTGGCTGGAGGAATAGCATTTAGATTTTCATCCGAAACCGAAGCAGAACTACATAGACCATAATGCCTTGCCTCGTGGAAAAGAAGCTCCCGCTACGTCATCAATGCGCGCTACGAGCGAAACAAACAAACCAAACCATACAGAAGAGAAAGTTGCAACTGAACTTCATATATCTGTGAGTTATTTCCTACGTGTCTGTTTCCCCCGTTGACCTCTGTGTCCTGTCTGTTGTCCCTCGTCGTCTCGCTGTGTGTGTGTGTGTGTGTGTGTGTGTGTGTGTGTGTGTGTGTGTGTGTGTGTGTGTGTGTGTGTGTGTGTGTGTGTGTGTGTGTGTGTGTGTGTGTGTGTATCACCGCAGTGTTTGAATAGGAGGGAACTGCTCTGTATTATCATTCAGATTTTACTGCCGGAGGGGGAAGTTAGTGGTCACAGCCACCTGCCCTGTGTGTGTGTGTGTGTGTGTGTGTGTGTGTGTGTGTGTGTGTGTGTGTGTGTGTGTGTGTGTGTGTGTGTGTGTGTGTGTGTGTGTGTGTGTGTGCCAGAATAAGTCTGGAGTTTATAAGCTATGTTTATTTTGTGCCACTCTGTTCTGTTATGTTGTTATTTTAAAGGCATCGTATGTAACTTTGCCTTGTGTTTACATAAAATAACTTTATTTTAACCAAGTATTTCCCAGCCGTTATCAGCCGCTGGAGGACATAATGGTGAACATACTCCACAGTATAGTACAGTAGAGTATCCGGACTTTCCAAAACTAGATTTGTATTGTGATTTTGATTGAATTAAATAAACTTGGACTCACCAAATTACATTCCACACAGGTGAGTTATTATTATTGTGTGTTGAAGTTTGGAAGCACTCATTGGAAATCAATGGCCCTGTGTTGTTTTGAAATTGCACACAATGCAGGAGATTGTGTTATTGAGAACAATCGCCACCACACTGCTCCAGTGGCTGATGACTTTTTGTTTGCTTATTTAAACACTGGGCAAAGTTAGCATATGCATTTAAGCACATACGTATTTAGATGTTATTCTGTTCATTTAAGGGCCCTTTAGGGGAGACAGAGGGAGAGCTGGGATCCCACAATATAAACACAATGCAAAATGTGTTGCAAAACATGTTTTGTTGATAAAGTCGTCCAAGCAAACCTGATGAGGCCTTTTTCAAACTCTCCAGATGTCGCTGGTTGTCGGACCTACTGCATACCACTTGTTTGTTTCTGAAAGTCTGACTGTGTGACATGTATTTTGGGCTAATGCATGCGTGTTTGTGTGCAGGGTGTAGAGGTTATGAGCAGAGGAGTCCCATGGCCAGCTCTACTGCCTCCAACTCTAAAGACCGACCCGCCCAGAGGGCCAGCTTCATCCCGGAGCTACAGAGCATGATGTGAGACACGCGCAGTGCACTGTCACTAACCTCTCTGGCCACTCATCTCATGGCTCATGGCTATACCCAGGGGGCAACGGGGGGTGTGCTGCATTTGCCATAACATAAAAGGTTGTCCACCAGAAATATTATCTATGACCCAGTAGGATCACAACCTATATGGACAACCTGGTCAATTTTTTGCTGGAAACCCAATATGGCCGCCGCAATATTAGCCCCTATTAGATATAATGGGGGGTGAATAGGGCTAAATTTTAAACTGAGAGATATTTCCACAAAACTTAACAGGTTGATCAATTATGTAAATACAAACATTTTTTGTATTGGAACTTTTCATGAAATCCAATATGGCCGCCACAATATGGCGACCACAATATTAGCACACAGAAATAAGGTTTTGGCTCTAACCTCTGAACCAAATGAGCTAATAACACAAACTCGGTGTCTATTGAAGAGTTTCTGACCCATAGGACTCATAGAAACAGCTATTTTTTATCATTGGGCATAGTGTACCCTTATTCTGCATATTTACAAGATGGTTAGCTACAGGAAATAGTGATTTCACTCATTTCTAAAATGATTGTTGACTGATTTGGCAGCACATGCAAATGGTTTTGGAGTTCTCCAGATGTTTCTTGAAGGAGAGGGTCCTGTCCAGTGTAACGCCAAGATATATGGGGTGGGTACTGTTGGACAGTTTGTGATCATCCCCCGTGACACTCACGGGGGATCACGGTTCCTCAGGTGAAAGCTGCATAGTTGGGTTTTTGATGGGTTGGGTTTCAGGTGGTTGTTATTGTAGTAGCTTGACATTTCTTACAGGGCACTTTCAAGGGTGGATTCGATCTTCTGGAAGTCTGCTTGTTGCATGGTAATGCAGAGGTCATCGACATAGATGAAGCATTCTGGGGGTAGTGGCTGGTCTAAATATTGAAAAGGAGGGGGCGAGCACACTTCCTTGTGGGAGGACATTCTTTTGGGCTTTCCATTTACTCCTCTGGTCATTTAGGTGGGCGTAGAAGCGTCTGTTGTTGAGAAGGCTTTTAATGACCTGGTCACCTGACCAGTCATGTCCAGTGGTTTTCTGACCATTGTGTGGTGATCGTCTGTGTCATAGGCAGCAGTGAGATGAATGAATGCTGCCCTAGTTATTTGCTTTTCTTCAAACCCATCCTCAATGTGTTGGTTGAGGTTGAGTAACTGTCCAGCACAGGAGGTGCCAGGGCAGAAACCAGCTTGGTCTTTAGTCAGCATGGCGTCTATGATTGGGATGAGACGTTGGAGCAGCAGCCTCTCATAGAGCTTGTAGGTGATGCAGAGGAGGGAAATGGGCCGGTAGCTCTTTGGGGTCTTTGCCAGGTTTGGGGATTGCAACGACATTGGCCTTTCTCCAGACAAAAGGGATGGTTTTCTGTGCTAAGCATGTGTTCAGCATCTCTAGGAGCCACGACTTTGCGTTAGGTCCGAGGTGCTGTAACATTTTCACCAGTATGTCATCAATCCCTGCTCTTTTCCGGGTTTCAGCTTTCTGATTGCAGTTTCGAGTTCTTCTAAGTCGAAGGGTTTGGTGAGAGGGCTGGCTAATTGTGGTTGGTCTGATATCACTGTACGATGGTGTTCTCCTGTGGGTCGGCAGCGGTGTTGGTTATGACTGCTGGCCATCAGCTGCGTTGCAACAGTTTGCTGTGACCTTTGTGATTATGGGTGGTGTAGTGTGGTCTGATCAGAGACGACGGATTGTGGCCCATGCCTTCATGCTGCTGTTTGTCATGTTGGTGTTCTCTGTCAGCTCATTCCAGACTTTCCTTCGTTCTTCCCCAACTTCACTGATCAGGGTCTCTCCAAGTTCCGTGGTGGTGGGGGAGAAAGGGTCCTTGTTGTACTCTTCAGTAGCAGGCTGCTGGATATTTCTGATATATACTATGCTATACTGTGTCCGACATCATCTGGGTATGTGATGTCTGGCTGACCTTCTTACCAAGTCCTGTGAAGTTGGAGTAGTTATTGGGAAATATTGGTGTGCTAGATATGGACTGCTCTATCTCCTCTTGGAATGACAGCCAGTCAGTTTTCCGTAGGTTGAATCTCCTACGGAATGGGACAGTGGTTGCTTGGAGAGAGGATCTAACAGTGATGGCAATCGGCCGGTGCTGGGTGTCGGGCATATGGTCCAGAACTTCCTTCTCAGTTTTGGATGTGAGGTCGTTGCTTACACAGACAAGATCTGGGTTGTATCCTCGCTTGTTATGGATTAGAGTCAGATGTTTGGAATCAAGCCAGGTTTCGACTTCATCTCCATCTTGCTGTGGTTGCTGTTCCCATAGCCCCATGATGTACTATGAGCATTGAAGTCGCGCATCTTTCTGGTAGTTTTGTGTGTAGAAAAGGGGTTGCAGGTGGTTTGTAGAATGATGTGACATCTGGATTTTGGATGGGTGACCGTGAAGGTTTCCATGTGCCCTTCTGTGATGTGGGTACAGACCTCCTCAATCTTGAGGTTTGGCCTGCTGAAAACAGCTGATCCATACTGTCTGTGTCAGATCTCAGCAACCAGTTTCATTCCAGCGATGGTGGGTCCAACGATTTTGTGCATGGCAGATGTAGGTTTCCTGCATACAGAAACGATGGCAATCATTGCTAGTATCTCTGCCTTGTTTCTGGAGAAACCTTCTATGTTGATTGAGACGACTGACAGTGCAGGCCCAGAGTGGGGCAAGCATCTGTGACACTGTTGAGATGCAGCAGGCATCTTCATCTGTTGATTGCGCATTATAGTTATACAGAGTTGTAGACATACCGATATTGTCCCACTGCCAGTATTAGATTATGTCCTCTTGGATGTACAGTATATCTTATTCAAACTCCAAAATCCAGGCTGCACCACAGGGAGGTTTCTGTATTTGCAGCCTGGAATGTTACTTGACCAGGTACTTCTTCTTTGGTGTTTTAATTGATTAGAGAGATCACTAATAAGCACAGAACAAGTTTGACACGGATAATGTCAATCCAATCAGCTGTGCATGCCCAATTAAAGGAGAATTCCTCCCATTTTCAACATTTTACATGTCATTAATATACTTTATAGATGTTGTGTAGAGATAAGAAAAAGTTACCCCATAATGTTTTTCCTAGAATTGGAGTTCTGAGAAAAACCATTAGCGGCCATAGCGGCACTGATTCGAACCGCCAACCTACTGACTACTGGCCAACCTGCTTTACCTGAACCACCGCGCCCCCTGCTGATTTCAGCATAGTTTTACTGAGATTAGGGTTAGGCATAGCTTTACTGAGGTTAGCGATAGTTTTACTGAGGTTAAGTTTAGGCATAGTTTTACTAAGGTGGTTATGGTTAAGTTTAGGCATAGTTTAGGCATAGTTTTACTGAGGTTAGGTTTAGGGTTAGAGTTAGGGTTAGGCATAGTTTTACTACGCCTAACCCTAATATCAGTAAAACTATGTCCAAATCAGCAGGGGGCGCGGTGGTTCAGGAGGTAAAGCAGGTTGGCCAGTAGTCAGTAGGTTGGCGGTTTGAATCAGTGCCGCTACTGTTTTGATGCATTTTTTTTTGCAAGACAAAAGGAAAGCCACGCCCTCTTCAGAAAGTCAATATTTGACTTTGGAAAGTCAAATAGTGACTTTGTGTGGGGTCTGGAAAAAAGTCACTATTTGACTTTTGACATGTGATACTGGGTTGGTGTGGAAACACTCCAGCACACAGGGAAATTAGGGATAAAATTATTATATAGGTACACTTAAATTTGAAATATGGGCTATAGGACTAGTCTGTTGTGGTCAGACACACCAAGTTTGTGTTTCTAGCTCATTTTGTTCAGAAATTAGAGTCAAACCTATTTTCTAGGTGTTAATATTAAGTCGGCCATATTGTGGCGGCCATATTGGATTTCATGGAAAGTTCCAATACAAAAAATGTTTGTATTTACATAATTGATCAACCTGTGAAGTTTCGTGGAATTATCTCTCAGTTTAAAATTTTGCCCTATTCACCCTCCATTATAACTAATAGGGGCTAATATTGCGGCGGCCATATTGGGTTTCCAGCAAAAAATTGACCGGGTTGTCCATATAGGTTGTGATCCTACAGGGTCATAGATAATATTTCTGGTGGACAACCTTTTATGTTATGGCAAATGCAGGTTTCCTAAAAAGGGGTAGTTTGCCCCCTGGGTACTATTTAGTTTTAGACTCCAACAAGTGGCGCACTGTCAGACGAGAGCCCAAATTACATATGTGGCATGTGCTTGGCTCATTATCTATCTATCTATAATTAATTATAAAACAAAGGAAAAAGCCAGGTGCTCAATGGAGATGCAAAAAGTTAAAACACGAATAAAAGTTAATAATGGTGCTTCGAAGATCAAAAACAGGGACTAGAACAGTGAAAAAACAGGAAGGCAACAATCCGAGCACTCAAAAGTTTAAAAACAAACTGTTTTTTCACTATAATTAATCATATTCTGCATTTTGATTTTTGGCCAGACATTTCCTTTTTGTGCATCAATACAATAAAATACAATCATGGTGAAAATAATCACTCTACAAGCTCACAATGTTCATCTTTAGTCACACTAAATTGAATGCGTTAACCTCCTAGAATTATTATTATGGGAGGGTTGCCTCCTGAAAAGGTTTAGAATGACCAAACTAGTGTATGTGAGAGGAGACAGACAGACAAAAACAGAGAGACTGACCCCAATACATCACTGGGCTGGTGCTTCCAAATAGGCTGTTGGAGGCCATGGCAACCTGTTCCACTGATGATACAGCACAGTGCACTTTGTTATCAAATATCTGCATGATCATCATAATCACATTCTTTTTATCTTTAAAAAATATAGATAATTATACATTACATACAAGTGATAGAGTAAAATAAACTTTATAAGAAAAAGGAAAGATCTCATTCTCATTTCTTCTATGACAGTACATTACCATACTACCATACAGTAGCTCAAGTTTAGAAATATAAATTCTAGCAATACAAATTATTCTAAAATAAAAAATCATATGTACTGAAATATTCATTAATATGCACTGACCTGGAAATATCAATGAAGTATTTTCTTTTAGTTTTTGTAAAGTAAGTGTGTGAGAGATTAAGGGATAGGATGATTAAAAAAACAACAACATGCTTACAAAAATCACTGTGGAGATTTTAATTTTATTGTGAATTATATTAGGATCAAATGTCTTTTGATGAGTTCCAAAATTTATTACCACTTTAATCCCTTTATATGTGCTAAAACATTCATGTAAAAGCACTATTTGGTACACACATAATTTACACTGTGCAAATCGTTTAGACAATAATAGCAGATCTACAAGCACACAGTGCCCTGTGAGCTTGTAGATCTCCTGTGTTTGGCGAACATTCCCACCAAAATAAGGATGCTGCGGGAAGTGGTTAACAAAGGTAGCAAAGTTTTAAGCGTATTTTGATGATTTCGTCAATGGCCAATTCTTTTTGCCACAATAATCGTGACGTGTAATCTTCATATCATCCCATCGCTTGTGTGTGTGAGTGAGAGAGATTTGGGGTACTCACCGTGTGGTATGTGTGGGCCTGCGGAGTAGAGAATGTGGTGTTGGTGGTCAGACAGTCCAATGCCTAAACTAAACCCCAAAACCTACACCTGTCGTAAACCTTAAACCAACTGTCCGACTAAAGCCACCCTTCCAAACCTGCAGCCCACTTGCCCACAACAACCCCACACCACTCTACGGGACTGAAAGCTGCAGCCAGCCAACCACAGGTCAGAGGAAGCCAGTGGCAGGAAAATAGGGAAGGAGGGCGGGAGAACAGCAGAAAGACGGGAAAAGTGAAGGAATGGGTGATGGAGAGTCATTCAGGATGTGGGTTTACGTTAGTCTGGTATTATGGAAGTGGTATCCCTGTATGCAAATTGTGGTTAGGCCTAATTGTGGCATGAGTGGCGTGTAGGATGTCTCTCTCTCTCTCTCTCTCTCTCTCTCTCTCTCTCTCTCTCTCTCTCTCTCTCTCTCTGTGTGTGTGCGTGCTACTCTGAGTTCTAGAAGTCCCTATTTCTCATCCGTGCCTACATTGTTTTGGAGTTGAAAATGCTTTTTTTTTTTTAACACATCTTGACCTGAGAACTGATTTTACAAATGTCTTCTATTTATGGGGAACACATAAGGCACTTTGTCCAGTAGTGCCACATTTTCACCATTAAAAAAAAAAAAACAGCAGATCTACAAGCTCACGGCGTGCCACTCAGTGACATCTTTATTCATTAATTACACACCCCTGAAGCCTTTTGGTCGCAATTATTATTTCATAGGAAAATTACACAAACAAAAATATCGATGGATTCTTGTAGGTTTTATGGGGTGTCTGTATATCCATTAGGAATGCAAAAGTTATTTAGCACTTTTATAAAATAATATGTTTGGTGTATTCCTCTGTGACTGTGCGTTAGGTTTGCTCTGGGAGACGCCCGCAGACCTCTGCCTGAGACAGCTGCTCTGGTGGAGGACATTGTTCACACACAACTCATCACAATGGTAATAAACACCAGTGGTTCTCACTTCTCAGACATTTTGAACAGCTTTTTTCCATTCACAGCAACCCTGAATTACATTGTTATTTTATTGCACCTGTCAATGTAACTATTTCCCCCCAAAGATACAGTATGTCATGAAGAAATCTGGAGAGTATACTTCAGCACGATCACAAGCTTATAGTAGATTGAATTCAGGGCTTAGAGTTCTCAGTCCTGGGGACGGATTCCAGATTTGTTAGCGTTCATCTCTAATTGCGAGAAAATCATTTTCAGTCTTGAGATTTCTTTCTGGCTTTAAGCCCTGTGAATTGATTGAGGCCCTATTTTTTCCTGTGCCTAAACGTTTTTTTTTTAATAATAATTATGAGTATAAGTATAATTTATGATTGATTGATTTGCCATACCGGCATGACACTCATAAACAATAATGAAACGCATGACCAACTAAGACCCTCAAGCTTTCTACCATTATATTGGTCCTGCAGAATATAACTATTATGCCCCCTCCTATATCCATATGCCAAATGTAACCAAATGCCAAATGTAATGCCTAACTTTATTATACTACAGCGTCACAAAAAAGTAGCACATCTGAAAGCTCCAAACTTTTTGATCTGCTACCTTTGTTATTTATTTATTCATTCATTTAAATCCTGAAGAGTAAAATTGCTGGACATGTTTCCACCCGACAGAAGATATTTAAATCATGCTAATTGCTGTTCGATGTGTGGTTTTTGGTTGGTCAGCTGCAGCAGGCGTGCGAGGGGGCAGTCTTACGAGGGTCAAGGGTCATTTCAGCTGAGGACATTCTCTTTCTGATGAGGAGAGACAAGGTAAGAAGATACACGCTAAGCACAAATTCACACAATTTTATTGCCTTGTCCCAATATTTCTTTGCCCCCCCATTATGAAAATATTAACACTCAGAAAGCCAGGGTACGCTTTAACCGATGACCACACTGGTTAAATTTGCACCAGTGCATCTTTCTCCAATCCCATAGTGGCACAGGTTAATAGTGGTTAATAGTGGTTTATAGTTTAAAAACAACACCAGACAGACGTGGTGGTTAGCTCAACCGTCGTGGAAGCTGCCACTCTCGGTAAATGCACTTGCTCTCTCTCTCACATTGTAGTGCATTGTGTGCATGTAGATTTGCTGTTCTCTGTGCATGATACAATGCTTAACCAGGTATAAATCGGACAACATGTTTTATATATTAGATGTTAATGTTTTCTTACTGTATTTATTGACCCATCTCCTTGCATTTATTTGACTACAGTGTGTGTCTGAGTAGCTTGAAAAAAGCCATGCAAATACATACTGTACTGTACAACCTTTCCAAATATTATCAACCTTAGTTTTCTTGCTTTGACACGAGTGAAGTCTATAACAATATTCCTCCATTTCTTTCTTTATATTTTCTTTCCTTTGCTTCCTTGTCCTGCTTCTTTTCCATTTTCTGTCTGTTTTGCTGCTATAGAGGAAAGTATCCAGATTGCTAAAATATATCCAGTTTAGAGATTATAAATCTAAACTCCTCAAAAGCATGGATGAAGATGAGACACCAGACACAGGTATGTACATGCATGCATGCATATAGTAATACTACTATATCACGCTGTATATAGTACACCCTGATCCCGGGTGAAAAGAGACAATGGAGCCTATTAATGCGGCTTTATTTTTGTTTTATTTGTATTATTTTTGCTGTGTATAAGAGCTTCTACAATGAGCAAAGCAAAACAGAAAGGACTAGCCTGATAGATAGCACTAGTTGCTAAATAGATTGCTCTAGTATAAACAACAGCATGTTAACTGGCAGCGGCACAACAGTGATCTTGTCATAAAAGTGCTTACTTTTCTAACACCTGCTCTAAAGGCTTGTAAGGATTTCTGTGCGCTCCTGTTTGTTACTCGATATCATGTACAGTATCATATGTCTTCCCAAATCACCTTGTAGACAGGTGGGGAGGTGCTGCCGCTGGAAACAACCAAAGGAGGCAGCGTTTGGCTCAGGACTTCCTGGTCTGGATGGATCACACCGGAGAGCTGCTGTCATTGGCTGAGAGACAGGAAGTGGATCCTATCAAACAGGAGAGAATGGAGGTCAGGTTTTAATATTATTATAATTATCCGGTTGTATTTGCTGTGATTGTTTTTGTGGTGACAGTACTTTATTTGACCCCTTGGTGTGGTGTGGCTGTTGCAGTGTGTGCAATGATGTTTTCCGTATTCCTTTTCAGAGAGTTCAACTCTATTCAGTCATGTAGACAAATTTGACTACAGAAACATTTTTTAAGCTCCTGTAATTCCTGTGTTCCTCCTCTATAAGGGAGGATGGAGCACATGGTCAATAACACTTCAAGTCATTTTGTACAGTTAAACTAGAGCTGTTTGTCGATTAAAATATTCAATTGCATGATTGGCCATAGTTAATCTTTGATTAATTGCAATTTAATCGCATCGGTTCTAAATGAGTGTTTTTCATTTACTATGCATTTGAGCCACAGACCACAATTTAATGACAAGTATTTAGACTTCCACACCTAAATGAAAGAATTCCACTTTCACGCACTAAATAAATTAATCGAGTTACTTCATGGCTTAGTTAACTTGCAATTAACTGGTTACTTGTGTTTTACAGCGCGTCGAGCGTCAGACTCGTGCTATGGATCCGAATCAGTATTCAGAGTTCTGTGAAAGCCGACAGCTCAGCTTCGGTAAGATTGCTGAGGACATGAGGCCAGAGATGTGTATAATAACCGGGATGAGTACACACTTTAAAAAATAAAAAAAATCTTGTTGTGTGTGTGTGTGTGTGTGTGTGTGTGTGCATGTGCACAGCTAAAAAGGCATCCAAGTTCCGAGACTGGCTGGACTGTAGTAGTCTGGAGGTGAAACCCAACAGCATCGCCATGGAGATCCTGTCATATCTGGCCTATGAGACAGTTGCTCAGGTAACAAATTGGGGACCACCATCCTGACTAAAAATCAACTAGCTGGGGACCACAACAGTTATTCCTTGGTCTTACTTTATCCAGCTTTCCATTAAACTCAGATTAACTGCAGTACTGATAGAGTAGGCATGGGATGACATGATTATACATGTTTTATTATGGGGCACGATTCCTAAGTATGATGACTCATCATCAGACAAGCTTTGTGAGAAACTGAAACTCTTTTCTATGAAATTAAATTCCACAGAAAAGAGAGTTACAGTTTTTCTTAACCTTGATCAGACGGCGGACTGCCCATAGATCCCAAGTCCCATTAGTCCGAACATGCGCTGGAAATACACCATCAGCATGCCTGTTGGCCGCCTTGTTTTAAGCCCTGTGTCCACACTGCGACATCCTCACTGTTATGTTGAGGGTGAGGGGTTGAGATAGGGTTAGTAATTTCAGACCAATGGGAGGTCAAAACAATGCCATGTAGCCAGTTCTGCAAATGTCTTTTCATTTCAAGCACTCCACCAAAATAGCTTGTAGATGTGTATTTATTTTGAAATCTTGAGGATGTGGTGCCAATCTTTAAATATATACAGTAAGTTTGTGCAATATTCTTTCAGAGCGAATGGTTTTTAACTTAAATCTTTTCTTCCCTGCATGGACTCTGTATAGAGGTCATTTTGTAAAACGAAACAAATGCATCACTGCATGTGAAAAGCATGAGTGAAATTGTGATTTTGAAATGTTCAATAAAAAGAAAAAGATCTTGTGCGTATTCAGTAAATGGCATAGCTTGATTCATATTCCTATTTTTCTTTCTTATGACACAGATTGTGGATTTGTCTCTGTTGGTGAAGCAGGAAATGACATCAAAGACCAACCCTATCAGTCACGTGATCTCCGCCAGCTACATCCACTATAGTACACACACTGAGGTACAGTACATGCAGTCCATTGTCCTAACCTCTCATGTGTATGTCGTATGTCTTCAACTACGTAAAGTTCAAGTTGAGGCGAGCGCTGTCTGTATGTGGGTCTTTCCGTCTGTGGCCGGGACGCACAGATATGCCCATGTTATGTATATTTCACTCTGAGGAAATTAAACAAAAGTCAGTCACCGCTGCAAAGACTATAAACGTGCACTCCAGTTGATTGCTCCATTAAAATGTTTTCTCTTTGATGTAAATGTCCATGTTGAGCATCGACGAGGCTTTCTGCCTTCACCTGGCTCACACATGCAGAACTTCCCTTTTATATAAATGGGCTCCATTTTCGTTACGCGCTAAACCCCTTATCCTTTTCTACTATTTTGATAAACTTGACACATTGTGAGCTTGCAGACTGGCCATTTTAACTATTGAAAAATGTTAAGGGATAAGGGGTTTATCGGTGACGAAAATCTAGGCCAAGATGCCCATTTATAGACTGCTGCATTAGTTGTCTATGCAGTAAACCGGCGACAATGGGCAGATTTGAGGATATGCTGTGGATTCCATAGCTAGGGGGCCATGTGAGCGATCACCTATTGAAATAACATACCGTTGTTATGAAGGTCACTTATTCCTCTTAATCAGAGCTGTGACACTCTCCGTCGATCATCAGGTTCAGTTAGATACTTGTGAAAACTACAGCTGTTTGGGACTTGTATGCCATGCATCATCAAAAGTATCAGCCCCAATCTCCCTTTCTCTCTCTCTCTTTATGTGCATTAGGAAAAAAAAGACCCAGACTCACCTGAGGCCACTCCTCCCTCCACTCCAGGCTCCTCCCACTCTTCTAAGCCCCTCCTCCAGGGTAACGGAAGCCTGGACGGCAGAGCCAGACAAAGGAAACGGAAGAAGGTAGGGGTGTGTGTGTGTGTGTTTTGCTCGCTCACTATTTTGGCCATGTCCTGGGTGCTTATTTTCCTCATTAAATCTGGGAACACAGACAAGGCCTTGTGTAGGTCCCCCTGGTGTCGGTTAGCCTATTGTAGATGTGTAATGCTATGCTTTGGTTTGGTTTGTGTGTTTCAGAGCTGTCCTGCTACTGTGGAGCCACCTAGTGGAGCCATCCAGACATATCACATTAGAGAGGCTATCAGAAGATATAACTACAGACACACAGTATGTTCGAGTTTATTGATTAACGATTGATTTGTGTTTTTTTCCATAGAACCTTACATTTACATTACATTTCTGGTTTTCTTTTAGGTTTCATAATCACAGTCACAATATACAAAGACCTGACACACAATCTTTCCAAAACATATACAAATTAGCAGAAATAGTTGATCTACAAGCTTACAATATGTCACTTATAAGTAATGCTTACAAGCGATGTCTTGTAAGCTTGTTGAACTGCTGTTTCTGCTTAAAATAATGGTTGATTGTGTAATAAATTGTCTTGGTGACAGGGCATAACAATGTTTTTTGCCCTAACAATATATTCCCAAAAACATTGCCATAGCATTTTATGTGAACCTTCATGTTATTGATTTTGGTGATCTTAGAATTTTCATTTTCCCTGGTACGAACCGGTTCTTATCAGTTCGCTCATCTTCACTCATTGTTCAAGGAAAGAAACCTTTTGCATTTAGTAATGTAGGATTTTTATATATTTTTAATGTCTTTCCAGTAGTTGAGAAACAGTGAAGTGATTACTGTACTGTACGATTACCGTCTATGTTGTCATTAACTGACAAGTTCGATTCCAAGAAATTCAACAAAAAAGGGAGTGTCTAGTTGAGAGATTATTTCTAGAAATTGTTAGTCAGTGGACCATTGGTTGAGCAGTGCATGTGTGGTGATGTATCATGCATGCACATGGGATGAATAGCATGTGTTATAAAAGCACTAATCTTAGGCCTTATCGACCACCCAACACAACTGTAGTCCCCACATTGATTCTAAGTCAGGATTGTAAAGCGCCACATGTTGCTCCAGAGTTGCCTGTTGCAGACTCCTGCCATAATTATACAGTACTGTAACGCTACCATGTTTACTGGGGGATGAGCCATACAGAGGTTGTGACACAATTACCTATCCACCATCATAGACCACCATTGTGGCCAGAATCATAATCAGAATCGACTTTGTCAGAAGCTTTTTGTTGTTGTTGTTTGTTTCGTTTTTCTTTGGTTATTTCCAGAAAGGGAAAAAGGGGAATGGAGAAATTACCAGCAGCAGTCGCGCAGTAATTTATAATGGTTACTCCCTGTGTGTGATTAAATACCCATTCTAATGTTAATATAACACATAACATTTTGTGAGGCCACACAAAAGTATTGGTAGGAAAGTGAAGATATTTATCTTTTAACTTCAGGTGTTCTTTTTCTCTCTTGCAGGGTTCATATCGGAGGGGTGGCATGGCGTTTTTGGCTTGTTAAATGTTTTAACATTCAGTTATGAATGCAGGTAAATATTGTTGGTTATTTCTGACTGTGATCACGCCATTTTTGCTGGTTTGTCAGATGTAATGCAGACTAACCAGCTTTAAGAAACCTTGCCTGAAGATATCTCCACTATACCTGTTATTTTATACTCACTCATTTGTTATAATAAGAGTTTTGATTTATTTCATTTTGATACTTTGTGCATTTGAGACAATTTAAGTTGTGGTGCAATTTTCCAGTGATTTTACCCGAATGTGCTAAATTTCAAATTCAAAATCTTGCGAAGGATGGATATCTCACGAAATAAAGGAAAACAAAGATAGTTATTTCTGTTATAAATGTAATGGAAATAACATTATTAACATGCTATTTGGCGTACCAACTTCATGGATAGCCAAAAAGCATCCATGTACTGTATGTATTAGTATAATGTCTAATGGAACTCCACACCAACTTAAAATTGTATTTTGTGTGATCACTGTTTATACTTGAAAATAAATCCTGCAGATTTGCTCATATCACTTCCATCATCATTTAGACTGTGTTGCAATGCCTTGTACAAGACCACTTGAATTGTATAGAATACTGTAGGTCATGTTCAGTCACTATCATTGAAAGTATCATACCTACCCTACACTCAGATTAAAATATTCACATGGTTGCCGTTCTATTAGATAACTATGTATTACATTCATACTTCCAACTATATTACATTCAGCCTGTGATCGTGTTGAACACCTCTCTGATGGCCATCTGCGATGAGTTGTAATCTCTTGTTCCCTTGGCGCTCAGGGTCTGACTAATACATACCTCAGCGTCTGAGTAATACATACATCTACGCAAACAACATCATCAGGATGTATTTCACCATGTTAATCATTTTTTTCAGACTTTTTATTTTTTATCTGTCTTCTATTTTCTTTTTGCAGAATATCCTTCAGGAGATAATACTTATGACATTAATTATTATGTCACCATTATGTCATCACCTAAACTTCCCAATCGGAATAGGGGTGGTCGACAACCGGTGTCGGTGACTGCAAAACGATTGCCCTGCTGTAGAGCACTGACAGACAGAACAAGAATGTGTTGAACTTCAGGGCGCGGCCCCTGTCCGGAAACATTATTTACAAGCTGCTAAGGAGGGCAGGTCTGACTATATGCATAATGTGACTTAGTCACATTATGCATTCATAGAATTTGCCCTCTGTATTTACTCATCTAAACGGCTGGTGTTTTACAGAGAACCCTGAGTAAGTTCCTGCAGTATAAACCTTGCACAGGATGTGAACACCACAATCTATTATGTAAGATCCCATGCACCAAAATGCCTTTGTCATTCTGTCCTTCAAACAACACAAGGTTCTGTCTAGGCCTGCAACATTAAGATATAATAATTTTAAACCATTTCCCACAGTATAGGTAAGAACAGCTGCCATGAATCTCTATAAAAATCACCCTTGAATTGAAATGAATTCTCATCATACAAGACACAAACCTGGGCAAAGGAGTGGCTAGTGCTGCAAGTAATGTGTTGTCCATTACCTTTTGTACCACTTTGAACTATCGTAGCCTCTACTATTCACAACATTTAAGGCAAAGCATTCTAAAAATGTTACAATGTCTCTTTATTTACAAAGCCTAAAAGGCTTAAAAACAAAACAAAACAATTTTTTTCTTCATACATTGTTTGTCAATTGTGATCATTGTCCAATGCTGAAAATACAATTAAACAAGATCAGTGCAAACTTGCGTGTTGCGCACAAGCAGGCCGTGGCTGCTTGTGTGTGAGCGGAGCAAGCTAATACTACTAGCTAATAACTTGTGCCCGCTCCGCTCATGCAAGCAATTTTTGCGTTTATACCTATGGTATAGCCTGATAGTCCATGACAACAGGTGGGTGGCTCAATAGACGGCCCTCATCACGCACATCATTGCTGTTGGTAGGTGTGGCGTTCTCAGGTGGGATGTTATGACCAGCTGCGCTGACCACATTGCTGAAGCTCTCATAGCCAGCCTCTGCTCTCACACAGACGTTACAGGGTGCGTGCACATCTGTGTCCTCTAGGATCAAGGCCAAACTAAAACTTCCAGAATCCGAAAGGCGTGGCTGATGCAAGATATCTGTTTGTACGGCAGAAGATGGACCCAGCTGTACATGTTGACTGGTCTCCAGACCCACTTGCGTCTTTGGAGTGGGACAGCGCCTGTGGTTTGAAATGTCCCCTTCGCTACGACGGCAGCCTGCAGGACCACCAGGCAGTTCTGGTGGTGTCTGTGTTGCAAAGCTGCTGGAGGTCACATCATTTTGAAAGCTGTTGTAGGTTTCGTTGTCGAAGCTTATTGTCCTAGACGTCGGGATCGAGTCATTAACTCTGTGGGCACCATTTGATGCTGGTGATGTTCTGAGGTGGGGGAGGGCTTGGAGCAGGGCTGCATGGACATGGGCAACGATGTCGCCATTGTCAGAGATGGTGTTGCTATGAGTACCCGAGGATGGCTCAGCTGTGCTTCCACAGCTCTCCTCCTCCTGGTGGTTTCCATCATCGGTGAACACCTCCGACCTGAAATGGAAATAGTATTGACTTGATCATGCATGTTAAGAGCCAAAAGGTGATCCTACAAAAGCGGCACAAAACAACGGCTGCATTTAAATGGTTCTGCATGACCACTCTGTTGCTTTGCTTGGTGTAGTGCTATCAAAATTTGAGAGCAGTTACGCTTTTCAGGAAATGCAAATCGGGTGCTGACAAAACCCAAGAAACTCAAGGTTGCTGACTCAACCCTCTGAAACAGGTTTTCAAATTGCCTTTAACTTGGCCTGAAGTAAACAAGCTTTGAGACAGACAGACAGACAGGAGTTTCTGGAAAAGGTTGTGATCTGTCCAATACCGCTGTCAGGGGTCGAGGATGATGTGTCATTTTCTGCAGAATTTTCTAAGCACAATACACAATACAGGTGAAACTGTACTAACCACTGTTTGTCTTCATTTACATCCTTCTCAGTGGAGTCCAGAGAGACAGAGGAGATCACTGGAACTGTAGGCTGTAAGAGCTGTATTCAATCATAAAAAATACATTTGAAAAAACTAGTATATGTACTGTATGTGTGCAACTGTGTATTGTTCTGTGCAAAATCCATTTCCTGAAGCTTTTAAATTCTGATGTTGATTCATAGAACAGGACCATACATGCACACTTGTCACTTCAGTAGTACAGCATGTGCCCTGAATTGAACTAGTAACAGACTTTGTTCACTGTTTCCATGTAACAATTAGTGATTATGTTCGCAAAGACTATCCATTTGCCTGGGGCCCAAACTAGTGGGGGGAAAAATCAAATGAGCAGCTCACAACGCATCGCTTATAAATCCACACAAATGGGCCTCCTGACCCAGTATTTGGGAACCAATGTACACATTCAAATACAAACTCACCATGTGCTCTGATGCCGGAACCATGGTCAGCAGATTGGGGTGACATTTGGGAATGTTGTCCCAATAATTTGCTTTACATCTACATCAGCACATTGATGAGAAAGGCAGAAATGATTAAAATGCAAACTTTATGAGATTTTCTTAAAGCAACATACTATGTAACCTTCCAGCTCATATTTGAACCCGGTTGCGTATGACTGTGCCTGTCAGGAGGGTGGTCCGCAGTTGAAATAATATTTGAATTGAATATTTGAATCTTTCCAGGCCGTGATTATGATTCTGTTGCAGTCACTGCCCCAACCCAGTTGTGTTCATTATTTTGTATTATTACATGGGTTGAATGAATGCTTCAATCAAAAGGCAGCATTCTGGTCACGCGAGCGGGTCACAACAACGGACCGCTCCGCTCAACAACAGACATCCTTGTGCGGATGTAGGTAGCCTACACAACTGCAGATAAATATAAGCAGCCTTGTTGTGTACCATTTCTTTCAATTATTCGTTATTTATTAATGTATTAAGATTAAAGCTGAGAGAAGTGATTTGAAATTCATCGTGTAGTACCAGTCTGGTGCACTAGGGGCGCCCAAGAGTAGCTACACTATGTGAACCTGCTGCTCCATCCTGATTGGAGGAGAATTCACCCTCCACCTTGGGAACTTTTATTAGCTCCTCTGCTAACGTGGGGGAGGGGGAAACTCCATATATGGTCTGCACACCTTATAATAGAGCATTTTAACAGAAAAGGATTTTTTTGGGTGATATCTGACAAAAGTGAAATCACTTCCCCTACCTTTAAGCCCAGTAATAAGCGGGATAACACCCTTCAAACCGATGAAACAAATCACCGGTTCGTTGGGTGTTATCCCTTGCTTGTTTTACTACCTACCAAACTGAGTCTAATCTATATTTGTTAGATTGACTTACTTAGGAAAGTGGTACAAGACAGTGCAGCTGACGACAATCAGAGCAATGCAAAGGCAGATGATGAAGCTCTGCACATGTGTGTGAGCAGAAGGGGCTGTCAATTAAATGCAAGGTCAAGATATCAGCCAACACACTAAAATCATGGGTAATGCACAATTAACACAACATAAACATTCATTCAAATAAATGGTCTATAGTGCTTATTTTTTCACTTTCTTTTTTTCCACAAATAAAAAAGTACTGTAGTTCTCTATTGTTATTTTGGGGTTCTATGGTCATTAAGCAAGCAGTGGCAGTGTAGTCGGCGTAATCTCAACTTGGTGGATTTGGATCAGATGACCATTTTAGTCAACTATACTTTGCTTTTCAAACTGGCACTTAAATATGCGTGGAATATACAGTAACATCTACAAACTTACTAGTTGCCACTAAACCACTAGGATCTTTTGACACAAATGACTAGTAATGCGGTCCATAAACGTATACCATTTACTCACGAGTTGTGAATTCCTGCTCATCGCTGCTGTCACTGAACAACGAGTTGCCCATATGTCTTGTTCTGACGGTGACCACATAGGTGCTGCTTGGATCCAACTTTCTCATTTGAAAGGAGTAACTACCTTTTGACACATTTTCAGAGATCTAAAAATGAATTAAAGAAGGGACAAAACATTTTGTGTGTGTGTGTGTGTGTCAGTGTGTGTGTGTGCGTGTGTGCGTGTGTGCGTGCGTGCGCGTCCACACTGACTCAACCTACTGAGAATTTTACTTTGAAAAAAAATATTTCAGCACGGTTTTACAGAGGCATGCCCTGTAATAGAGCCATAGCCAGGGGTGCACATAACTATTTTGGTCCAGTACTCAGAGGAGCACCTTGGGATGTTAAATTGCTGCGACCCGCATCGCCGGGCCCTGGGACCTGTTTTTTCTACTCCGTACAGCCCAATCAAGGTACAGTATTACAGTGCAGGGCGATAGTGGCTAGCCTAGTAGTAGTACAACTACCTGCATTCTACAACCATTAAAAATACTAGTAGTATTTTAGACTTTACTTAGAATTATTTCATTTTTAAGGCTTTCTTTTTTACTGGCCCAGTCGGGCAGCAGTGTTGGGACATGTGCACTACGTAACTTAATATATTACATAATATATTACCAAAATGCAGTAACTTGTAATATAAATATATTACTTAACTAAAACAATCTAATATATTATACTTTTCTTTCTGCATTACTGCATTACTTTCAATATTGCTTTCTGTCAATCTGTCTCATTGAAAATATTGTGAAATTATATTGACAACTGCAGAAGTTAAATAATTACTTATTTTCTATCATTTGTCATCAAATTATTTATTCAGGAGTGACGTTTTTTCAAGTTGATTTCATATGGATTTGGCCAGATATATATATATATATATATATATATATATATATATATATTATATATATATATATATATATATATATATATATATATATATATATATATATATATATATATATATATATGGACAACATGTATTTAATAGAAACATCCCTCCCCATAAAAAACATTATTTATACACTAAACAGTGCTTCCAAAAAGCAGGCTGATACCTAATATTGCTGAAGCTGTTGTGTGTTGTGTGACGTTTACCATACCTTGTTACTGTCTCCTTTCTTGCCATAGGTTACCTCACCAATTAAATTTTCATATATGGATGGATAGATATAGTTGGTATTCCATTCCACCCAAGCATTCCCCATTACAGGTTTGGATACTTTGATGATCGTTGGGCGTTTGGGCTTTACTGTGAAGAATACAGGAAATATGCAATTGCAGTTGCATGAATGAATGATGAATGCATGTTTGTATTAAAAATGTAAGGAGTACAACTTTGCAGTGCTTAAAATAAATCCAACTCACAGGTCTTTATGGTGTTGACTTCTATGGACTTAAGCTGCTGGTCACCTCTCAGAAGAGTTATGTTGTGGTATATAATAGTGTATATTAGATTGAGGTAACCGTGAGAACATTTACACTGAGCTGTGGGTCCATCTTCACACTTGAAAATGTGAGATTCTGGTCTGTGAGTTACAAGCACACAATCAGCAATATATGATTGGGCAGGCTACTACTTGGCCTAACTCCCCGAACCCACCTCATCCCTGCCCACTTTTTACCTAGTGTACTGTACATGCACAGTTTTTGTATAGAGCTGAGCAGTTCCGCCCCTTTCATGACATTGCCTGCGGCCCAGAAGTAATTTCCCCATATATAGGCCTACTCCTCACTTTTCAAAAAAATGATTTACATGAAGACGCTTATGCCACGGACAAGGTCAACTCGGATCTTCTCTGCGTGTGGTCGTGTTTTGCCACGACCCGAGTTATCTTTGTCTGTGGCATAATCATCTTTGTATTATTTATTTTGGAAAAGTATATGAAAAATGAATTACTGTTAAATACTTCAATCAGAAAAATCAGTCAATCAATTAATCAATTGATGGGAAATGCAGTAGTCCTATGTGTCTCTCTTTTACATTTAAAATTAATTTAAATTAAGTAAAGCAGTTAAAACAAAATAATGCACTGAAGTGATACTTACTCTGCTGTTGGCGTGTTGATGTTAATTTTGTATTCTGAGCATTTTGTCTGTTTATTTGAAAGTGTGAACTGACAGGACACACTGTAGTAGTCGTTGGTACAGCCAAAATCCTGACCCACTGCACTATCAGCTTCTGAAAGGAACCACATGCACATTTGGAGTGCGTAATCATAGTCACTGAGGCCCGTACAGTAGCCTATGCAGGCTTGTAAATCATCAACAATAAAATGAAGACTTCTGAAAGTTTTAAATAAGGTATGAGTAATGATATATAACCCAGGCTCCCAGTCTCAATGTCACAGTTTTGCTTGCTTACCAGACAAAAACATCATGGGTAACATAAAAGGCAGGATAAATGGCAATGGCATCACAACAAACACACCTGCAATGAATGAAATATCTCAGTCTCACTTTTTAAATCACATGTATGACTTGTCTTACATATTCATTATAATAGGCCACCGATGGCTTCATTCAAGCAATTAAGGGATAAAACCAGCGTACTTGTTTACCGTCTCGGCAGCAGGCTGTGAGAATCCCTTTCTTCTGGTATCAGGGACCACACAGGTCCATACAGGTCCAACTGAGGCAGAATGACTGCTGACGTGAGTTACTGGAAGTTATGTAGAGGGAGGATGGGAGGAGATAGGGCCCATGGACAAGTTAGTTTTGGTTTCACAACAGATGTGGTGCTAGGGACCGTCCACAAGTGGGCAGCAGCGACTCTTCATTAGGCCTATGTATATATTGAAGAGCAGGAGTAGGCTAAATAATATTTCTCTAAAACACATGAACTTCTGCTTTTGTAAATAATGTGTTAACTTAGAAAGCAATGTCTGCCTGCAATAAACCTGTGTGAGGTGAGGTACAGACCACCGTGAAGTTGACACGATTTTTCAAATTTCGAAAAAATATATAAAAATGGTGTCATTCTTTAGTGCTGCATTTCTGCTGAATTGTGCCATAAATTTCAGAATTTGTGCTGCTACCATGATTGAGATAATTGAAGTTATAGGTCCTGAGCTTTGCCAATCTTGCGCCCCACACTTGAGATGGTCCAAAATGGACCAAGCTGTGGGTATTTGTGTAACTCCAAACTTTTTTTTTCACACATCATATTTTAATAGTATTAATAAACATGCATGAGTTTTACGTCACTCTGGGACAGCCTATACATGTAATCCCAGAGGTAATCTATTCCTCCTCCTCTCCTCCCCTCCCTTTTGCCTCTCCAATCACTCCGGTAGAAACTCCTGTCCCACGGGTGCCACCTGAGTTTTTAAAACTCATATAGTGGTCCAATTATCTTGTAATGTGTGTTAAATTATTTAATTACTCTGAGTGTACAACACAGTCAGTATACAATACAGGACAATAACACACAGAGTAAGGGCGCCACCTGCTGTCAGTATCTTTAAAAGTTATAATGGATGTCTATATAGGAAGGAGGTGGATACACTAAAATGAACATCAGATTCCTAAATACTGAATGGGATGACATAAACAGTCTGTGTTCACATGAGATATCATTCAATTATTATGACAACAATAAGTAGGCCTATTTCCTTTTGTCAGAAGACGAGTGATCATCCATCAAACATGATCATCTATCTTGTGAATAATAATCGTCACATCAGTGTCTAGCTGGCTGGCACTCGAAGCTTCAAGAATGGTGTCATCTCCTGAAGGGGGCGTTGTTGATCCAGTAGGACGCTCCTATGTATGGCTCTGGAACCCACGTGATCCAGTGCGCGGGGCTTAGGGTTTAAAAGGAAGGCCGTGTGAGCAGCAGGGTCTCTGTTGTGGCCATGGCGCTGTTCAGGTATGTTTGTTTAGATGAAATGTTTGTTTGGGGAGCACACGGTTTTTATTTAACTTTAACGCCGTTGTTTGGACTTTTTGTTGGTTTTATAGGGCCGTTGGTTGTTGCTTGCAGTGTTTTCAACCAGTTTCATACCAGGGTCTATTATTTATTCAGCATTTTAAGACTCATTATTCCCTTTAGCCTGAGATGTAAAGGTTTGGTTTAGTCAACAGTTCCATGCTGTATTGATGTCCCATTGGTACCACTAGGAAATGGTTCTCTTATAGTGCATGTGGACTTTATGCACATTTAGTAATTCAGATGTTCAACTGCATTTATAAATGTAACCAAATGTAGCCCTTGGTTACCTATATTTTATGCTATCAAGAGCAAAAGTGAACGTCTTTAACCTGTTGTGACCTGGCATGCTTTCACATGCTAATGTTTTAATAGCTAATTCTTTTAATGGCTAAAAGTGAATGTGTTTAATAGCTAAAGGTAATGCTTTCAGTAGTTAAACCTAATGCTAAAAAGCCACATGTTTATCAGTGTTACTCATTCCATGAATGTCTGATCTCTACAAGCCATACCTTGTTGTAAAGCCAGTGGCTAATCATTGATTAGAACAATATAAGAAACAATACCAATCGATATTATCAATGTTTGCCAAGTTAGGTTTTCAAACTTATGTGGGCCTGTTTCTATAATTAAAATGTTGGATAATTGGTTTTCCATTTTTAACATCTTTTAATATATTACAAGATATAAAATCTTAACAGAGTGTAATGTTTGTTTTTAATTGTGTCTTACAGGTTCATGTGACCTTGGATGGTGTCATCAGGAGACAGCTGGTGTAATGGAGCGTCGACCAGAACTGTTCATAGCGATTGTCTTCAACCTGAGCAGCACAAGGCCCTCCACGGTACGTACCTGCATTACATGTGACTGTAGTAGAAACCTAGCTGCAATGCAACTCTAGATTCTTTCATAATTGGGCTGAATCTAGAGTTGCAATCCGGTCCATCGACTCCTCCATAACAATTTTCATCTGCCATTTGCTTGTATAACATTAAACTCGCCAACATTTACAGCTGTATGGAAAGGTAGAATTATTGTCTTTCTATCTGTAAAGCATTTATTTGATAAAAATCCACAGTAGACGTGTTATGAGCTACTTTCTGTCAGTAAATGCATGTTCTGGACTTGGGATTTTTTTTTAACAAGTTGTCCTGGTTCCACACGCATTATGTGCACATTCTAAACGGTGGTACACAGGGCCGTTCAGTGACTAATGATGAGCGCTTCTAAACTCCACTACTTAGAAAAGAATCACATGCAGAGAATCTATTGACAGAAAGTACCTCATAACATTTCTACTGTGGATTTTTTATCAAACAAATGCTTTGCAGATAGAAAAGGATAATTCAACCTTTCCATACAGCTGCAATGTTGGTGAGTTTAACGTTGTTTAATACAAGCAAATCGCAGATGAAAATTCTTATGGGTCAGTCGATGGACCGAATTGCGACTCTAGATTCAGCCCAATTCTAAAAGAATCTAGAGTTGCATTGTGGCTAGTAGAAACCATAGGGCTGTGTCACCATTATAACATGTGAAGATGATTTTGTCCAAACAAATGATTGCAATTAAAGGCACGTTTCAAGATAAAGACTTACATGCTGGTCACTACAGTTATCATAATCCGCAATTTAAGGGGAATTCCACCCATTCTCAACATCGGCCCTAAAAAATCATTAACATGGTGAAACACAACTTGATAATTTCAAGTTGTGTTTCACAATGTTAAAAGGATCCCTGGCTAATAAGAAACGTCGCTTAAAACATTATACTTCACCTACATAACTAAAATAAACAAATAAAAACACCATTGGCATCTTATTTCTTTCATAAATGGAGAATATTTCACTCAACAGGAACTGTTCCTGGCGCAGGATGATGTCACGTGTCAATGTGTGATCTAGCTCTATGGAATGTATGGATGAACAACATCCTCACGTGACATCATCATCCTGCGACAGGAGCACCTCCCATTGAGTGAAAGATTCTCTATTTATGAAAGAAATAAAGTATTGAAGGTGTTTTATCTGAATGTTTTAGTTATAGAAGGCAAGTATAGTGTGTGTTAAGGCATATTTGTCTTATTAGCCAGGGATCCTTTTAATAATTTTTTTCAGACCTCTATTTTAAGAAACGCAGAATGAGGGGAGCTTTTTATCATGTCCACACAACATCACTAAGGTACATTAATGACATGGTAAAATGTTGAAAATGGCTGAAATTCACCTTAAAGCCTTTTCTACAAAATCAAGATATTATTTAGGGTCATTGTACTGCCATCAGGTCCCGAGTATGTGGTTAAACCTCTGCTTTCTACTTGGAGTTGGGCAGTAGATTTTGAAACTGTATTCCGAATTTAAGATTCACATCCTTGTGAATGTGATTACACCCCTATTGTATACTTTTTCAAGAAGGTTAAATAATGGTGACACACAGCCCTGTCATGTTATACTATGCCTTCCAAAATGTCATTCTGTTTGCCAAACTAAAAATTTCTTTCTTTCCTCCTGTTTCAGAAGTGAAGCTGACAGAGGTACAGACTCTACACTGCCTTTCCTGCTGCCGCTGGGTTGCCGTTGCCGTTGCTATTGCTGGGTGCCGTTGCCACTGCCGGTGAACCAATGATTCCACTGCTGGGTGCTGTTAGCAGTGTGAGGTTAGTGAACCTTTTGATAAGTGAGCTACATGCTACCATACCATAGGTTGTCATTCTCGCCGTGCATAATGCCAGTCCACGTCACATGCCACTATGGGGCTATGTGTAAATTATGTTGATGCAGTTGACTCACTATAATTTGGATCATGACAGTTTCAGTAGGGATGCGCGATTATAAGGTAGCATAATCAACTTGCAGGCTCATAACATTAAATCACGTTAGTTAAAATCTATCAGCCTGTCCACATTGCATGTGTACACACTGTTCTAGTGTCAGGATTCTCTTTTCTCTATTCTTTGCTTTTAATAAAGTTATCTGTTTTTTGTAGTCTGAGTTTTTAATCGCATTTTATTTTTTAAGTATTTTCTTTTCCTTCTGTCCATCGCCCTAGTTCTACTTTGTGTGTACAGATGTGATGTGGAGGTTATGTGATTTGTCTGGTATCCTTATGGTAGCATGTAGCCTGCTTAACGTTGTGTTTGAGTCTGTGCAAACTAGAAGGAGCGATTCTATGCAATCACCAGCAGTGACAGCTGCCGAGGAAGAGCCAGTGCTGCTGGTAGTGTTATTTGGCAACCCAAACCCTTACCTTAACCAAGTCCTTACCTTGTTGTTACCTTGGCAATGTGATGGCTTAGCTGGCAATGCTGATGTGGTGATTGCATACGCTCCTTCTGGCAAACTAACAGAGGATGCAAATGATGACTCTGTCATTTGATCTTTGGTTAGTGTGTTGTGAGTTTACTGGCTGATATTGACGGTAAGTGAGCGTAGTTTATGATCTATAGGTGTTGAGAAGAAACCTTGTATCTCCTTTTTTGTACTTTTTGTTGGTTCAGTAAAATAACTGTTTGGAACGTACAAGGTTTCTCGCCGACCTTCATCTTTTCTCTCTACTCTTTGCTTTAATAAAGTTATTTGGTCTTGTTGTCTCAGACTCTATTGATCACATTTTATTTATTCGTTTTTTAGTCCTTTATTTCCTCTTCTTGCCTGTCACACTAGTTCTTCTAGTGTTTGTGGTGCGTCAATCGGGTTGCGTCTCGCGTACTTTTTTTTTAGATTTGCATTGTGCCATGTGCACACCATTATCATGTGAGTTCACGTCAGACATGAACACAGGCCCGGTGTCTGACGTGCATTTATGTGATTTCATAGCTTGTCATTCAGTCGCCGTCGTTTTATTCAGGCGGTAGATGCTGTTGGAATTACACCCATTTTCAACATTTTACTGTCACTAATAAGACTATGAAAATGGGTGGAATTCACTAAAAGTGTTGGTGCATCGTTCACACTCGTATGTTGTGATCTAATGTAACCCATATGATTACTAATGTTAATAGTGTTGCTGACAAATACTGTGGCATACTGTTGTCACTTGAGTAGATTTGTACCCAACTTGTGTGTGTTTTTTGTTTTAATTTCTTAAATTCAATACTGTCACTTGTGAGTTTTGCAGTATGTTTATATATCTATATACTAATCACTCCACAAAACATTAAGGCCAACTGCTTGGGCAGAGACCAAGGAAATCTTTTTATTTTGTTTTTGTTCATAAAGTGCTTGTAGTGAAAAGTGCATCGGCAAACATCTAGGTCATAAGACCATTGTTGGTGTTTATCATCAGATCTAATTTGCAAGTAACGGTTCACCACGTAATCCCACATAACATATGAACACAGGCCCAGTATGTTATGTGTGTTTATGTGGTTTGTCTCGTATCATTTCACATTTGTGAGGATTCATCAAGTCGGCCTGCATCACATAAACACATGGTTAGGTTAGGGTTAGGTATGTGATGTAGGTTGAGATGTTTCTTTTATGATGTGAGTGAACTTAGGTACTGCCATTTGCAGCTAAAACATCATGGAGGCATTGGCGATGGGCCTATGACCCAAACGTTTGCTGCTGCACTCTTCACTTGTAGCACTTCATGAGCACGAGAAAATAAAAATATTTTCTTAGTTTATGCCTGAGGAGTCTACCTTAAGGTATTTGTGGTGAATGATAGTGGTTATCGTTCATGCAATTCATGATTCAAGTTGAATTTTGTTTCTTTGTGTAGGGTAAAAATGCATACTGTTGCCTGTAATGTAAATTTTGAAATGACTTTGCTGTTTTGTTGTCGGGGCGGTTGAAATGTCAATCCATGCGATTGATTTTTGGACCTGTAAATTACAACAAAACAAACTATGGCGCTGGTGTGGACTTCTGGTTTACCGGAACGGGGTTCGATTCCCTGCAGTGCCCTGCTCAATGTTGTATTTGCATGGTCTCTTTATTTTTGGCCCATTGTGTTGCATAGATGAACCCCCAGATTCTAGTAAGGGACTGTAGCATATTGGGTGGATTAAATGGGAATAATGTACTATGAATAATACTGCATGAAATGGAGAAGTCAAACATGTCCTTATTTCACTTGAGTGGTGCCTAACCACTCTTATGTAGCAACATGTCTGTTCAGCACAAAAAGCTGCAACCTTGCCATGCCTCTCGTCCAGTGTTTACCACACATTAAGAGTATTATGCCAAATCGACCAGAAGAATCAGGATTCATGTGGTATAATTTTGCTAATAGACCTGTTGTATAGTATAACAGTGCATTAAATGTCCCCACTTGAATGGGAGATTGCGAAACTCACATTCAACTATTTCTTTGTAGGGACAAAAGTTTTAAGTAAGGTTTAATTTCTAAAATTGCCTCATTACATTAGGATTATATTGGTCGGCCTCATGGTGGTGCTACTTTACTTTACGTTTTGGCCTAGAACTCTTGAACCTGCATATTTTCCTGGAGGCCATGCCCCATTTGCATCAGGATAGGTTCTATGCCTTTAATGTCTCCACCTCCAGATTTTGACAATCTTTCATTAAATAAACATTATCTCTGTCCTGATCCCTACAGCCTGCACACGGGAGAGATTTTATTATTTATTTTTTTACAAAACCAGTTTTTTGCCATGTGGAAGGTAAAACGGCACTCGGCGCTTAGCATTTGTCAACTAAGTTGAATCCTCAAACATAGAAAAAAACAACATACTACAACCCCAATTCCATTGAAGTTGTGAAAAATGTCATTAAAAAGATTAACAATGATTTACAAATCTTCTTCAACCTATACAATTGAATACACTACAAAGACAGATATTTAATGTTCAAAATAATCAATTAACTTTTTATTTTTTGTGCAAATATTTGCTCAGTTTGAATTTGATGGCTGCATTGCTAGTTCAAAAGCCAACATCTGTGATGGTATGGGAGTGTTGGTGCCCATGGCATGGGCAGCTTACACATCCATGACACCCACCATCAATGCTGAAAGGCACATCTGGGTTTTGGAGAGGGTTCGTAATATGTGGTGCCATCCAAGCAACATCTTTTTCAGGAACATCCCTGATTATTTCAGCAAGACGATGCCAAACCACACATTCTGCACGTGTTAAAACAGCGAGACTTCATATTAAAAGAGTACGGGTACTAGACTGACCTGCCTGGAGTCCAGACTGTCGTCAATTGAACATGTGTTACGCTTCAACACTTCGTGCCGTAGTTCCCAAAACACTTAAAAGGATCACTGGCTAGTAAGACAAATATGTCTTAAAATACTATACTTGCCTTCTATAACTAAAACATGCAGATAAAAACACCTTCAATACTTTATTTCTTTCATAAATAGAGAATCTTTCACTCAATAGGAGGTGCTCCGGTTGCAGGATGATGATGTCACATGAGCATGTTCATCCATATATTGTTTGGAGCTAGATCACATGTGACATCATCATCCTGCGCCAGGAGCAGTTCCTGTTGAGTGGAATATTCTCTATTTATAAAAGAAATAAGATGCCAATGGTGTTTTTATTTGTTTATTTTAGTTATGTAAGTGAAGTATAATGTTTTAAGTGATTATCTTATTAGACAGGGATCCTTTTAAAAGCATAGATGTAGACCACGGCTGCCCAAAAGGTAGATGGTGATCTACCAGTAGATCACACAGGCCATGCAGGTAGATCACATGACAGTCCCCTAAACATAGGGGATATATAGAACATAGGTGATTTTGCGCTCTGTAACACTTGAGAGCATTAAAATGAAACCAAATGTACCCTTCTGGGTCCATTTGGCCCGTAAGGGCCCACATACTGTTTTCAAACGTCAGTAGTAGCATATACAAGAAAACCTTCCAATTCTCCCTCCATTTTTCATTATAAGTGCATTATTCTTAAACACTGTAACAGTAACACCATCACCACTATTTCGAAGCTCAAACTTTCTAGGGGGGCCTTGAAATGGATTTTCAGTAATGGAATAATCACATTTTTGATGTGTAGATCTTGTTGAGCCAGTCATTTTGAAAGTAGCTCTCAAGTCAAAGTTTGGGCACCTCTGAGACAAAATTAAGAACACGGTGGGACTGACTGTACTCGACTCAATTATTTTCACTGTAGGATGAAGTAGTCTGGACTGAAGTCATTCAATAAGATAGAAGACTTAACAGAAAATAAAAATAGCTTTTTTTCCTAACCTGTCCCAAGGGTGTGAGCCGGTCTGCAGCAACCCGCTCCGCAACATTTTAATAAACTGCCTGACCCAGCCAGCAAAATGTCCAGAGGCTCAGAACAGAGAGGCAAAGCAGAGGACACTTTGGTCAAAAGGCAGGAGTTAAACCTCCTTTCATAAGCAACACACACTGATGACCAATAGAACAGGATTATAATTTCATCCAGAGTAGACACAGGAGACCAGATAGTTTCACAATGACCAATAGAACAGGATTATAGTGTAAACAGCAGTAGACACAGGAGAGCAGATAGTTACACAACGACCAATAGAACAGGATTATAGTTAAACTTTCAGCAGGAGTAGATGCAGGAGAGCAGATAGTTACACAATGATTTTATTTCCTCGTCCTTTTTAGGCCTCCTGCCCTGCCCACAGACTGCTAATTGCTCCGAAGAGCTTAAAGGGGAAGTCCACCCATTTTCAACATTCTAATGTGTCATTAGTATACCCTAGAGGTGCTGGGTGGACATGATGAAAAAAATCCCCCCATTCTGTGTTCCCAAGAAATGGAGGTCTGAAGAAAACCACTAACATGGTGAAACATCTTGATGACATCATCAAGATGTATTTTCACCATGGATTTCTTTACACTCTTTTTTTTTCTGAGTGTACAAATGGAACCAAATGAATGGTTCCATTTGTACACTCTCAGAAAAAAATGTTTGAAAATGGGTGGAGTTCCCCTTTAACCCATGTGCCTGACCCATGGGACCTGCGTCGATCGGGCCAGCCTGCGCATCACTAGCGCACACAGGCACGCACGTACGCGCACACACGCACACAGGGGCGTTTTTGCCATTGGGCAGACTAGGCAGTTATAGGGAGCCATAAATACATTATACTTATCCTCTATAACTAGAATTGAACATTCAAAACACATACTGTATGTTATTTAGTTTAAAAATAGTTCATAATTTTATCCCTTGGGGGGGGCGCCATTTTACAGGAGATTTTCACTGCAGCCTCCAGCGATTTGCTTAGAAACGCCACTGCATGCACACACAGTACAGTCAGAGGAGGTGTTACAACCCTGGCCACGGACCAAAAATATATATAAAAAAAATGTATACACATAGGATGTGACATTATTAAATGATTTAGGCCTACTTTAAATATAGTGTATTACAGTACATTCGTATATATTTGATTTGATCATGTAAAGCCTGCATGACTATATTATCTTTCTAAATTAGCCTCTGCTCCCAAACCTAATCATTTGGGGTATAAAATGTTCTAGGATAAACATGTTGAACGGACTCAGGCATTACTTCAGATGTCTCTCGGGACTATCATCACTGCCCACAACCTATCCTACCACTGCTATGCCAACGACACACAACTGTTTTCTGTCCTTCCCCCCTCCGCTACCCATGTGGAAGAACGGATCACTGCATGCTTGGCCGACATCTCACAGTGGATGACGTCCAACCACCTGAAGCTGAACCCGGACAAAACCGAACTACTATTTTCCCCGCTAAGTCCTCCCCCTTACAGGAGCTAACCATATCCGTGATAACGCCATGGTAAACTCAGCCCTACGGCGAAAAACCATGGTATTGTCCTGGACGCTATGGTGCAAATCGTAGGAGCATCCCGGAAGGTTCATTAATATTCATGAGGTGCTGCTCCGAGCATCCAATCACGTTCACGCGAGGAGGCGGAACTTCCGAATGCGGCGCTTGTTTTATCTGCCGGCTACTACTAGTCGGGCGGGGCGAAGCATAGTTTTACTAAGGTTCTGTTTAGGGTTAGTTACCGCATAAAGCACCGTCTAACTCTAACCCTAACCTAACCCTAACCCTAAACATAACCCCAGTAAAACTAGGCTATGCCTAAACCTAATCCTAACCCTAAACTTAACCTCAGTAAACCTATGCCTAAACCTAACCTAACCCTAACCATAACCTCAGTAAAACTTCCTTCGCCCCGCCTGACTAGTAGTAGCCGGCAGATAAAACAAGCGCCACATTTCGGAAGTTCCACCTCCTCGCGTGAACGTGATTGGATGCTCGGAGCAGCACCTCATGAATATTAATGAACCTTCCGGGATTATCCTACGATTTGCACCATAGCGTCCTGGACAGCCAGCTCTCATTTAAAACACACATCGCAGCTGTCATCCGATCCTGTAGGTTCACACTCCACAACATCAGACGAATTAGACCTTTCATCACCCAAGAGTCAGCCCAGCTTCTCATCCAGACAACAGTCATATCTAAACTGGACTACTGTAACTCCCTCCTTACTGGTCTACCGGCATGTGCACTTAAGCCCCTCCAATTGATCCAAAATGCTGCAGCCCGTCTGGTCTTTAACCAGCCCAAATTCTCACATGTCACTCCGCTTCTCCGCTCCCTCCATTGGCTCCCAGTCGCTGCACGCACAGTGTTCAAAACTCTCTCTGTAAATTGTAAATTGATGTACTTAACAAAAAAAAGCTGAAATAACTGAAAACCTGCCTATTCTAGTTATGCCTAGACAGTGCAAAGCAGTAATCAGAGCAAAGGGTAGATACTATAATAAAAGACATGTTTTCAGTTACAGTATATCACACTTTAAGTACCAATTCCACATGTGTTCATTTATAGTTTTGATACCTTCAGTGAGAATCTATAATAATAAAATAGTCATGATAATAATAAATTCATTAATTGTGTCCAAACCTTTGACCTGTACTGTACTCATTGTTTCACATATCATGTATCATACTCATTTTTTTTACATTTGGACTTATTTGGGTTTTCAACAGGTGGTCTGGGGATCACCAGTGGTCCCTGAGAGGGTTCAAGGTGGTCCCCAGCTAAATGACGGATAGTTGGTAACCAAATGGGCCCTTATCGCTATGTAACTCTTGAGAGCGTACAATGATACCAAATGGACCCTTTGTTTTTAACTGTCAACATTTTGACAGTTATCTCATAAATTGTAGACACAAACTTGAACATTCTTAGTTTTGGGGTTTGAGATTAAACTCGACATCAATTGGTGGTCCTTCGTGGCTAGAGTAAATAGTGGGCCCTGGTATGAAAACGTTTTTTCGAAAATGGCATGGAAATTTCAAAATTTCGACATTTTCGAAAAAGCTTCGACACTTTCGACCTCCGAAACCTCCGAAAATGTTGAAATTGTCGAAAGGCTATAGCCTTACGTTTTTTTTTTTTTCTTTTTTTTCAAAATTTCGCCATTTTCGAAAAAACCTCAAAAATCCTCAAAACGATGAAAAGGTTTCGTCATTTTTCGAAAATCTTCAAAAATCCTCACACCATGAAAAGACGTAAGGCTATAGCCTTACGTATTTTTCAAAATTTAGACATTTTCGAAAATGCTCAAAAATGCTCAAAACGGTGGAAAAACGGCATGCTGAGCAAGACTGTAATGCTATACCCTTGCGCTTTTGCCAGATTTCGTCATTTTTCGAAAATCTTCAAAATGATGAAAAAACCTAAGGCTATAGCCTTGCGTTTTTTTTCTCGAAATTTCGACATTTTTTCGAAAATGCTCAAAAATGCTCAAAACGTGTGTGAAAAAAAGGCATGCTGAGCAAGACTGTAATGCTATACCCTTGCGCTTTTGCCAGATTTCGTCATTTTTTCGAAAATCTCAAAATGATGAAAAAACGTAAGGCTATAGCCTTGCGTTTTTTTTTCTCGAAATTTCGACATTTTTTCGAAAATGCTCAAAAATGCTCAAAACGGTGAAAAACGGCATGCTGAGCAAGACTGTAATGCTATACCCTTGCGCTTTTGCCAGATTTCGTCATTTTTCGGAAATCTTCAAAATGATGAAAAAACGTAAGGCTATAGCCTTGCGTTTTTTTTCTCGAAATTTCGACATTTTTTCGAAAATGCTCAAAAATGCTCAAAACGGTGAAAAACGGCATGCTGAGCAAGACTGTAATGCTACACCCTTGCGCTTTTGCCAGATTTCGTCATTTTTCGAAAATCTTCAAAATGATGAAAAAACGTAAGGCTAGGCCTTGCGTTTTTTTTTTCTCGAAATTTCGACATTTTTTCAAAAATGCTCAAAAACGACAAAAAACGCCATTCTATAGCATGGCGTCCGAGACCGTGTACTATAGCCCATGGTTTTTCTTCAATTTCGACATCTTTTCAAAACGCTCAAAAATGCTCCGAGACCGTGTACTATAGCCCATGGTTTTTCTTCGATTTCGACATTTTTTCAAAAACGACAAAAAACGCCATACTATAGCATGGCGTCCGAGACCGTGTACTATAGCCCATGGTTTTTCTTCAATTTCGACATTTTTTCAAAACGCTCAAAAACGCTCCGAGACCGTGTACTATAGCCCATGGTTTTTCTTCAATTTCGACATTTTTTCAAAACGCTCAAAAACGCTCCGAGACCGTGTACTATAGCCCATGGTTTTTCTTCGATTTCGACATTTTTTCAAAAACGCTCAAAAACGACAAAAACCCATACTATAGCATGGCGTCCGAGACCGTGTACTATAGCCCATGGTTTTTCTTCAATTTCGACATTTTTTCAAAACGCTCAAAAACGCTCCGAGACCGTGTACTATAGCCCATGGTTTTTCTTCAATTTCGACATTTTTTCGAAACGCTCAAAAACGCTCCGAGACTGTGTACTATAGCCCATGGTTTTTCTTCGATTTCAATATTTTTTCAAAAACGCTCAAAAACGACAAAAAACGCCATACTATAGCATGGCGTCCGAGACCGTGTACTATAGCCCATGGTTTTTCTTTGATTTCGACATTTTTTTCGAAACGCTCAAAAACGCTCCGAGACCGTGTACTATAGCCCATGGTTTTTCTTCGATTTCGACATTTTTTCAAAAACGCTCAAAAACGACAAAAAACGCTATACTATAGCATGGCGTCCGAGACCGTGTACTATAGCCCATGGTTTTTCTTCAATTTCGACATTTTTTCAAAACGCTCAAAAACGCTCCGAGACCGTGTACTATAGCCCATGGTTTTTCTTCGATTTCGACATTTTTTCAAAACGCTCAAAAACGCTCCGAGACCGTGTACTATAGCCCATGGTTTTTCTTCGATTTCGACATTTTTTCAAAAACGCTCAAAAACGACAAAAAACGCCATACTATAGCATGGCGTCCGAGACCGTGTACTATAGCCCATGGTTTTTCTTCAATTTCGACATTTTTTCAAAACGCTCAAAAACGCTCCGAGACCGTGTACTATAGCCCATGGTTTTTCTTCGATTTCGACATTTTTTCAAAACGCTCAAAAACGCTCCGAGACCATGTACTATATCCCATGGTTTTTCTTCGATTTCGACATTTTTTCAAAAAACGCTCAAAAACGACAAAAAACGCCATACTATAGCATGGCGTCCGAGACCGTGTACTATAGCCCATGGTTTTTCTTCAATTTCGACATTTTTTCAAAACGCTCAAAAACGCTCCGAGACCGTGTACTATAGCCCATGGTTTTTCTTCGATTTCGACATTTTTTCAAAACGCTCAAAAACGCTCCGAGACCGTGTACTATAGCCCATGGTTTTTCTTCGATTTCGACATTTTTTCAAAAACGCTCAAAAACGACAAAAAAAAACGCCATACTATAGCATGGCGTCCGAGACCGTGTACTATAGCCCATGGTTTTTCTTCAATTTCGACATTTTTTCAAAACGCTCAAAAACGCTCCGAGACCGTGTACTATAGCCCATGGTTTTTCTTCGATTTCGACATTTTTTCAAAAACGCTAAAAAACGACAAAAAACGCCATACTATAGCATGGCGTCCGAGACCGTGTACTATAGCCCATGGTTTTTCTTCAATTTCGACATTTTTTCGAAACGCTCAAAAACGCTCCGAGACCGTGTACTATAGCCCATGGTTTTTCTTCGATTTCGACATTTTTTCAAAACGCTCAAAAACGCTCCGAGACCGTGTACTATAGCCCATGGTTTTTCTTCGATTTCGACATTTTTTCAAAAACGGCAAAAACGACAAAAAACGCCATACTATAGCATGGCGTCCGAGACCGTGTACTATAGCCCATGGTTTTTCTTCAATTTCGACATTTTTTCAAAACGCTCCAAAACGCTCCGAGACCGTGTACTATAGCCCATGGTTTTTCTTCAATTTCGACATTTTTTCAAAACGCTCAAAAACGCTCCGAGACCGTGTACTATAGCCCATGGTTTTTCTTCAATTTCGACATTTTTTCAAAACGCTCAAAAACGCTCCGAGACCGTGTACTATAGCCCATGGTTTTTCTTCGATTTCGACATTTTTTCAAAAACGCTCAAAAACGACAAAAAACGCCATACTATAGCATGGCGTCCGAGACCGTGTACTATAGCCCATGGTTTTTCTTCAATTTCGACATTTTTTCAAAACGCTCAAAAACGCTCCGAGACCGTGTACTATAGCCCATGGTTTTTCTTCGATTTCGACATTTTTTCGAAACGCTCAAAAGCGCTCCGAGACCGTGTACTATAGCCCATGGTTTTTCTTCGATTTCGACATTTTTTCAAAATGCTCAAAAACGACAAAAAACGCCATACTATAGCATGGCGTCCGAGACCGTGTACTATAGCCCATGGTTTTTCTTCGATTTCGACATTTTTTCAAAAACGCTCAAAAACGACAAAAAACGCCATACTATAGCATGGCGTCCGAGACCGTGTACTATAGCCCATGGTTTTTCTTCATTTCGACATTTTTTCAAAACGCTCAAAAACGCTCCGAGACCGTGTACTATAGCCCATGGTTTTTCTTCGATTTCGACATTTTTTCAAAACGCTCAAAAACGCTCCGAGACCGTGTACTATAGCCCATGGTTTTTCTTCGATTTCGACATTTTTTCAAAAACGACAAAAAACGCCATACTATAGCATGGCGTCCGAGACCGTGTACTATAGCCCATGGTTTTTCTTCAATTTCGACATTTTTTCAAAAATGCTCAAAAACGACAAAAAACGCCATACTATAGCATGGCGTCCGAGGCCGTGTACTATAGCCCATGGTTTTTCTTCAATTTCGACATTTTTTCAAAACGCTCAAAAACGCTCCGAGACCGTGTACTATAGCCCATGGTTTTTCTTCAATTTCGACATTTTTTCAAAAATGCTCAAAAACGACAAAAACGCCATATTTTAGCATGGCGTCCGAGACCGTGTACTATAGCCCATGGTTTTTCTTCGATTTCGACATTTTTTCAAAAACGCTCAAAAACGTCAAAAAACGCCATACTATAGCATGGCGTCCGAGACCGTGTACTATAGCCCATGGTTTTTCTTCAATTTCGACATTTTTTCAAAAACGTCAAAAAACGCCATACTATAGCATGGCGTCCGAGACCGTGTACTATAGCCCATGGTTTTTCTTCAATTTCGACATTTTTTCAAAACGCTCAAAAACGCTCAGAGACCGTGTACTATAGCCCATGGTTTTTCTTCGATTTCGACATTTTTTCAAAAACGCTCAAAAACGACAAAAAACGCCATACTATAGCATGGCGTCCGAGACCGTGTACTATAGCCCATGGTTTTTCTTCAATTTCGACATTTTTTCAAAACGCTCAAAAACGCTCCGAGACCATGTACTATAGCCCATGGTTTTTCTTCGATTTCGACATTTTTTCAAAAACGCTCAAAACGACAAAAAACGCCATACTATAGCATGGCGTCCGAGACCGTGTACTATAGCCCATGGTTTTTCTTCAATTTCGACATTTTTTCAAAACGCTCAAAAACGCTCCGAGACCGTGTACTATAGCCCATGGTTTTTCTTCGATTTCGACATTTTTTCAAAACGCTCAAAAACGCTCCGAGACCGTGTACTATAGCCCATGGTTTTTCTTCGATTTCGACATTTTTTCAAAAACGCTCAAAAACGACAAAAAACGCCATACTATAGCATGGCGTCCGAGACCGTGTACTATAGCCCATGGTTTTTCTTCAATTTCGACATTTTTTCAAAGCGCTCAAAAACGCTCCAAGACCGTGTACTATAGCCCATGGTTTTTCTTCGATTTCGACATTTTTTCAAAACGCTAAAAAACGACAAAAAACGCCATACTATAGCATGGCGTCCGAGACCGTGTACTATAGCCCATGGTTTTTCTTCAATTTCGACATTTTTTCGAAAAGCTCAAAAACGCTCCGAGACCGTGTACTATAGCCCATGGTTTTTCTTCGATTTCGACATTTTTTCAAAACGCTCAAAAACGCTCCGAGACCGTGTACTATATCCCATGGTTTTTCTTCGATTTCGACATTTTTCAAAAACGCTCAAAAAAACGACAAAAAACGCCATACTATAGCATGGCGTCCGAGACCGTGTACTATAGCCCATGGTTTTTCTTCAATTTCGACATTTTTTCAAAACGCTCAAAAACGCTCCGAGACCGTGTACTATAGCCCATGGTTTTTCTTCAATTTCGACATTTTTTCAAAACGCTCAAAAACGCTCCGAGACCGTGTACTATAGCCCATGGTTTTTCTTCAATTTCGACATTTTTTCAAAACGCTCAAAAACGCTCCGAGACCGTGTACTATAGCCCATGGTTTTTCTTCGATTTCGACATTTTTTCAAAACGCTCAAAAACGACAAAAAACGCCATACTATAGCATGGCGTCCGAGACCGTGTACTATAGCCCATGGTTTTTCTTCAATTTCGACATTTTTTCAAAACGCTCAAAAACGCTCCGAGACCGTGTACTATAGCCCATGGTTTTTCTTCGATTTCGACATTTTTTCAAAAACGACAAAAAACGCCATACTATAGCATGGCGTCCGAGACCGTGTACTATAGCCCATGGTTTTTCTTCAATTTCGACATTTTTTCAAAAATGTTTAAAAACGACAAAAAACGCCATACTATAGCATGGCGTCCGAGACCGTGTACTATAGCCCATGGTTTTTCTTCAATTTCGACATTTTTTCAAAACGCTCAAAAACGCTCCGAGACCGTGTACTATAGCCCATGGTTTTTCTTCGATTTCGACATTTTTTCAAAAATGCTCAAAAACGACAAAAAACGCCATACTATAGCATGGCGTCCGAGACCGTGTACTATAGCCCATGGTTTTTCTTCGATTTCGACATTTTTTCAAAAACGCTCAAAAACGTCAAAAAACGCCATACTATAGCATGGCGTCCGAGACCGTGTACTATAGCCCATGGTTTTTCTTCAATTTCGACATTTTTTCAAAAACGTCAAAAAACGCCATACTATAGCATGGCGTCCGAGACCGTGTACTATAGCCCATGGTTTTTCTTCAATTTCGACATTTTTTCAAAACGCTCAAAAACGCTCAGAGACCGTGTACTATAGCCCATGGTTTTTCTTCGATTTCGACATTTTTTCAAAACGCTCAAAAACGACAAAAAACGCCATACTATAGCATGGCGTCCGAGACCGTGTACTATAGCCCATGGTTTTTCTTCAATTTCGACATTTTTTCAAAACGCTCAAAAACGCTCCGAGACCATGTACTATAGCCCATGGTTTTTCTTCGATTTCGACATTTTTTCAAAAACGCACAAAAACGACAAAAAACGCCATACTATAGCATGGCGTCCGAGACCGTGTACTATAGCCCATGGTTTTTCTTCAATTTCGACATTTTTTCAAAACGCTCAAAAACGCTCCGAGACCGTGTACTATAGCCCATGGTTTTTCTTCGATTTCGACATTTTTTCAAAACGCTCAAAAACGCTCCGAGACCGTGTACTATAGCCCATGGTTTTTCTTCGATTTCGACATTTTTTCAAAAACGCTCAAAAACGACAAAAAACGCCATACTATAGCATGGCGTCCGAGACCGTGTACTATAGCCCATGGTTTTTCTTCAATTTCGACATTTTTTCAAAGCGCTCAAAAACGCTCCGAGACCGTGTACTATAGCCCATGGTTTTTCTTCGATTTCGACATTTTTTCAAAAACGCTAAAAACGACAAAAAACGCCATACTATAGCATGGCGTCCGAGACCGTGTACTATAGCCCATGGTTTTTCTTCAATTTCGACATTTTTTCAAAACGCTCAAAAACGCTCCGAGACCGTGTACTATAGCCCATGGTTTTTCTTCGATTTCGACATTTTTTCAAAACGCTCAAAAACGCTCCGAGACCGTGTACTATAGCCCATGGTTTTTCTTCGATTTCGACATTTTTTCAAAAACGCTCAAAAACGACAAAAAACGCCATACTATAGCATGGCGTCCGAGACCGTGTACTATAGCCCATGGTTTTTCTTCAATTTCGACATTTTTTCAAAACGCTCAAAAACGCTCCGAGACCGTGTACTATAGCCCATGGTTTTTCTTCAATTTCGACATTTTTCAAAACGCTCAAAAAACGCTCCGAGACCGTGTACTATAGCCCATGGTTTTTCTTCAATTTCGACATTTTTTCAAAACGCTCAAAAACGCTCCGAGACCGTGTACTATAGCCCATGGTTTTTCTTCGATTTCGACATTTTTTCAAAAACGCTCAAAAACGACAAAAAAACGCCATACTATAGCATGGCGTCCGAGACCGTGTACTATAGCCCATGGTTTTTCTTCGATTTCGACATTTTTTCAAAAACGCTCAAAAACGACAAAAAAACGCCATACTATAGCATGGCGTCCGAGACCATGTACTATAGCCCATGGTTTTTCTTCAATTTCGACATTTTTTCAAAACGCTCAAAAACGCTCCGAGACCGTGTACTATAGCCCATGGTTTTTCTTCGATTTCGACATTTTTTCAAAACGCTCAAAAACGCTCCGAGACCGTGTACTATAGCCCATGGTTTTTCTTCGATTTCGACATTTTTTCAAAAACGACAAAAAACGCCATACTATAGCATGGCGTCCGAGACCGTGTACTATAGCCCATGGTTTTTCTTCAATTTCGACATTTTTTCAAAAACGCTCAAAAACGACAAAAAACGCCATATTTTAGCATGGCGTCCGAGACCGTGTACTATAGCCCATGGTTTTTCTTCAATTTCGACATTTTTTCAAAACGCTCAAAAACGCTCCGAGACCGTGTACTATAGCCCATGGTTTTTCTTCGATTTCGACATTTTTTCAAAAACGCTCAAAAACGACAAAAAACGCCATATTTTAGCATGGCGTCCGAGACCGTGTACTATAGCCCATGGTTTTTCTTCGATTTCGACATTTTTTCAAAAACGCTCAAAAACGACAAAAACGCCATACTATAGCATGGCGTCCGAGACCGTGTACTATAGCCCATGGTTTTTCTTCAATTTCGACATTTTTTCAAAAACGTCAAAAAACGCCATACTATAGCATGGCGTCCGAGACCGTGTACTATAGCCCATGGTTTTTCTTCAATTTCGACATTTTTTCAAAACGCTCAAAAACGCTCAGAGACCGTGTACTATAGCCCATGGTTTTTCTTCGATTTCGACATTTTTTCAAAAACGCTCAAAAACGACAAAAAACGCCATACTATAGCATGGCGTCCGAGACCGTGTACTATAGCCCATGGTTTTTCTTCAATTTCGACATTTTTTCAAAACGCTCAAAAACGCTCCGAGACCGTGTACTATAGCCCATGGTTTTTCTTCGATTTCGACATTTTTTCAAAAACGCTCAAAAACGACAAAAAACGCCATACTATAGCATGGCGTCCGAGACCGTGTACTATAGCCCATGGTTTTTCTTCGATTTCGACATTTTTTCGAAACGCTCAAAAACGCTCCGAGACCGTGTACTATAGCCCATGGTTTTTCTTCGATTTCGACATTTTTTCAAAAACGCTCAAAAACGACAAAAAACGCCATACTATAGCATGGCGTCCGAGACCGTGTACTATAGCCCATGGTTTTTCTTCAATTTCGACATTTTTTCAAAACGCTCAAAAACGCTCCGAGACCGTGTACTATAGCCCATGGTTTTTCTTCAATTTCGACATTTTTTCAAAACGCTCAAAAACGCTCCGAGACCGTGTACTATAGCCCATGGATTTCTTCAATTTCGACATTTTTTCAAAACGCTCAAAAACGCTCCGAGACCGTGTACTATAGCCCATGGTTTTTCTTCGATTTCGACATTTTTTCAAAAACGCTCAAAAACGACAAAAAACGCCATACTATAGCATGGCGTCCGAGACCGTGTACTATAGCCCATGGTTTTTCTTCAATTTCGACATTTTTTCAAAACGCTCAAAAACGCTCCGAGACCGTGTACTATAGCCCATGGTTTTTCTTCGATTTCGACATTTTTTCGAAACGCTCAAAAGCGCTCCGAGACCGTGTACTATAGCCCATGGTTTTTCTTCGATTTCGACATTTTTTCAAAAATGCTCAAAAACGACAAAAAACGCCATACTATAGCATGGCGTCCGAGACCGTGTACTATAGCCCATGGTTTTTCTTCGATTTCGACATTTTTTCAAAAACGCTCAAAAACGACAAAAAACGCCATACTATAGCATGGCGTCCGAGACCATGTACTATAGCCCATGGTTTTTCTTCAATTTCGACATTTTTTCAAAACGCTCAAAAACGCTCCGAGACCGTGTACTATAGCCCATGGTTTTTCTTCGATTTCGACATTTTTTCAAAAATGCTCAAAAACGACAAAAAACGCCATACTATAGCATGGTGTCCGAGACCGTGTACTATAGCCCATGGTTTTTCTTCGATTTCGACATTTTTTCAAAAATGCTCAAAAACGACAAAAACGCCATACTATAGCATGGTGTCCGAGACCGTGTACTATAGCCCATGGTTTTTCTTCGATTTCGACATTTTTTCAAAAACGCTCAAAAACGACAAAAAACGCCATACTATAGCATGGCGTCCGAGACCGTGTACTATAGCCCATGGTTTTTCTTCAATTTCGACATTTTTTCAAAACCTTCAAAAACGCTCCGAGACCGTGTACTATAGCCCATGGTTTTTCTTCGATTTCGACATTTTTTCAAAAATGCTCAAAAACGACAAAAAACGCCATACTATAGCATGGCGTCCGAGACCGTGTACTATAGCCCATGGTTTTTCTTCAATTTCGACATTTTTTCAAAGCGCTCAAAAACGCTCCGAGACCGTGTACTATAGCCCATGGTTTTTCTTCGATTTCGACATTTTTTCAAAAATGCTCAAAAACGACAAAAAACGCCATACTATAGCATGGTGTCCGAGACCGTTTACTATAGCCCATGGTTTTTCTTCGATTTCGACATTTTTTCAAAACGCTCAAAAACGCTCCGAGACTGTGTACTATAGCCCATGGTTTTTCTTCGATTTCGACATTTTTTCAAAAACGCTCAAAAACGACAAAAAACGCCATACTATAGCATGGCGTCCGAGACCGTGTACTATAGCCCATGGTTTTTCTTCAATTTCGACATTTTTTCAAAACTCTCAAAAACGCTCCGAGACCGTGTACTATAGCCCATGGTTTTTCTTCGATTTCGACATTTTTTCAAAAATGCTCAAAAACGACAAAAAACGCCATACTATAGCATGGCGTCCGAGACCGTGTACTATAGCCCATGGTTTTTCTTCAATTTCGACATTTTTTCAAAGCGCTCAAAAACGCTCCGAGACCGTGTACTATAGCCCATGGTTTTTCTTCGATTTCGACATTTTTTCAAAAATGCTCAAAAACGACAAAAAACGCCATACTATAGCATGGTGTCCGAGACCGTGTACTATAGCCCATGGTTTTTCTTCGATTTCGACATTTTTTCAAAAATGCTCAAAAACGACAAAAACGCCATACTATAGCATGGCGTCCGAGACCGTGTACTATAGCCCATGGTTTTTCTTCGATTTCGACATTTTTTCAAAAATGCTCAAAAACGACAAAAAACGCCATACTATAGCATGGTGTCCGAGACCGTGTACTATAGCCCATGGTTTTTCTTCAATTTCGACATTTTTTCAAAACGCTCAAAAACGCTCAGAGACCGTGTACTATAGCCCATGGTTTTTCTTCGATTTCGACATTTTTTCGAAACGCTCAAAAACGCTCCGAGACCGTGTACTATAGCCCATGGTTTTTCTTCGATTTCGACATTTTTTCAAAAACGCTCAAAAACGACAAAAAACGCCATACTATAGCATGGCGTCCGAGACCGTGTACTATAGCCCATGGTTTTTCTTCAATTTCGACATTTTTTCAAAACGCTCAAAAACGCTCCGAGACCGTGTACTATAGCCCATGGTTTTTCTTCGATTTCGACATTTTTCAAAAACGCTCAAAAACGACAAAAAACGCCATACTATAGCATGGCGTCCGAGACCGTGTACTATAGCCCATGGTTTTTCTTCAATTTCGACATTTTTTCAAAACGCTCAAAAACGCTCCGAGACCGTGTACTACAGCCCATGGTTTTTCTTCGATTTCGACATTTTTTCAAAAACGTTAAAAACGCTCCGAGACCGTGTACTATAGCCCATGGTTTTTCTTCGATTTCGACATTTTTTCAAAAACGCTCAAAAACGACAAAAAACGCCATACTATAGCATGGCGTCCGAGACCGTGTACTATAGCCCATGGTTTTTCTTCAATTTCGACATTTTTTCAAAACGTTTAAAAACGCTCCGAGACCGTGTACTATAGCCCATGGTTTTTCTTCGATTTCGACATTTTTTCGAAACGCTCAAAAACGCTCCGAGACCGTGTACTATAGCCCATGGTTTTTCTTCGATTTCGACATTTTTTCAAAAACGCTCAAAAACGACAAAAAACGCCATACTATAGCATGGCGTCCGAGACCGTGTACTATAGCCCATGGTTTTTCTTCGATTTCGACATTTTTTCAAAAACGCTCAAAAACGTCAAAAAACGCCATACTATAGCATGGCGTCCGAGACCGTGTACTATAGCCCATGGTTTTTCTTCAATTTCGACATTTTTTCAAAACGCTCAAAAACGCTCCGAGACCGTGTACTATAGCCCATGGTTTTTCTTCGATTTCGACATTTTTTCGAAACGCTCAAAAACGCTCCGAGACCGTGTACTATAGCCCATGGTTTTTCTTCGATTTCGACATTTTTTCAAAAACGCTCAAAAACGACAAAAAACGCCATACTATAGCATGGCGTCCGAGACCGTGTACTATAGCCCATGGTTTTTCTTCAATTTCGACATTTTTTCAAAACGCTCAAAAACGCTCCGAGACCGTGTACTGTAGCCCATGGTTTTTCTTCGATTTCGACATTTTTCAAAAACGCTCAAAAACGACAAAAAACGCCATACTATAGCATGGCGTCCGAGACCGTGTACTATAGCCCATGGTTTTTCTTCAATTTCGACATTTTTTCAAAACGCTCAAAAACGCTCCGAGACCGTGTACTATAGCCCATGGTTTTTCTTCGATTTCGACATTTTTTCAAAAATGCTCAAAAACGACAAAAAAAACGCCATACTATAGCATGGCGTCCGAGACCGTGTACTATAGCCCATGGTTTTTCTTCAATTTCGACATTTTTTCAAAACGCTCAAAAACGCTCCGAGACCGTGTACTATAGCCCATGGTTTTTCTTCGATTTCGACATTTTTTCAAAGCGCTCAAAAACGACAAAAAACGCCATACTATAGCATGGCGTCCGAGACGTGTACTATAGCCCATGGTTTTTCTTCAATTTCGTATTTTTTCAAAACGCTCAAAACGCTCCGAGACCGTGTACTATAGCCCATGGTTTTTCTTCGATTTCGACATTTTTTCAAAAACGCTCAAAAACGACAAAAAACGCCATAATATAGCATGGCGTCCGAGACCGTGTACTATAGCCCATGGTTTTTCTTCGATTTCGACATTTTTTCAAAAAATGCTCAAAAACGACAAAAAACGCCATACTATAGCATGGCGTCCGAGACCGTGTACTATAGCCCATGGTTTTTCTTCAATTTCGACATTTTTTCAAAACGCTCAAAAACGCTCCGAGACCGTGTACTATAGCCCATGGTTTTTCTTCGATTTCGACATTTTTTCAAAAATGCTCAAAACGACCAAAAAAACGCCATACTATAGCATGGCGTCCGAGACCGTGTACTATAGCCCATGGTTTTTCTTCAATTTCGACATTTTTTCAAAACGCTCAAAAACGCTCCGAGACCGTGTACTATAGCCCATGGTTTTTCTTCGATTTCGACATTTTTTCAAAAACGCTCAAAAACGACAAAAAACGTCATACTATAGCATGGCGTCCGAGACCGTGTACTATAGCCCATGGTTTTTCTTCAATTTCGACATTTTTTCAAAACGCTCAAAAACGCTCCGAGACCGTGTACTATAGCCCATGGTTTTTCTTCGATTTCGACATTTTTTCAAAAATGCTCAAAAACGACAAAAAACGCCATACTATAGCATGGCGTCCGAGACCGTGTACTATAGCCCATGTTTTTTCTTCAATTTCGACATTTTTTCAAAACGCTCAAAAACGCTCCGAGACCGTGTACTATAGCCCATGGTTTTTCTTCGATTTCGACATTTTTCAAAAACGCTCAAAAACGTCAAAAAACGCCATACTATAGCATGGCGTCCGAGACCGTGTACTATAGCCCATGGTTTTTCTTCAATTTCGACATTTTTTCAAAACGCTCAAAAACGCTCCGAGACCGTGTACTATAGCCCATGGTTTTTCTTCGATTTCGACATTTTTTCAAAAATGCTCAAAAACGACAAAAAAAACGCCATACTATAGCATGGCGTCCGAGACCGTGTACTATAGCCCATGGTTTTTCTTCAATTTCGACATTTTTTCAAAGCGCTCAAAAACGCTCCGAGACCGTTTTGTATATAGCCCATGCTTTTTCTTCGATTTCGACATTTTTTCAAAGCGCTCAAAAAAACGACAAAAAACGCCATACTAGCATGGCGTCCGAGACCGTGTACTATAGCCCATGGTTTTTCTTCAATTTCGTTATTTTTTCAAAACGCTCAAAAACGCTCCGAGACCGTGTACTATAGCCCATGGTTTTTCTTCGATTTCGACATTTTTTCAAAAACGCTCAAAAAACGACAAAACGCCATACTATAGCATGGCGTCCGAGACCGTGTACTATAGCCCATGGTTTTTCTTCGATTTCGACATTTTTTCAAAAATGCTCAAAAACGACAAAAAACGCCATACTATAGCATGGCGTCCGAGACCGTGTACTATAGCCCATGGTTTTTCTTCAATTTCGACATTTTTTCAAAGCGCTCAAAAACGCTCCGAGACCGTGTACTATAGCCCATGGTTTTTCTTCGATTTCGACATTTTTTCAAAATGCTCAAAAACGACAAAAAACGCCATACTATAGCATGGCGTCCGAGACCGTGTACTATAGCCCATGGTTTTTCTTCAATTTCGACATTTTTTCAAAACGCTCAAAAACGCTCCGAGACCGTGTACTATAGGCCATGGTTTTTCTTCGATTTCGACATTTTTTCAAAAACGCTCAAAAACGACAAAAAACGTCATACTATAGCATGGCGTCCGAGACCGTGTACTATAGCCCATGGTTTTTCTTCAATTTCGACATTTTTTCAAAACGCTCAAAAACGCTCCGAGACCGTGTACTATAGCCCATGGTTTTTCTTCGATTTCGACATTTTTTCAAAAATGCTCAAAAACGACAAAAAACGCCATACTATAGCATGGCGTCCGAGACCGTGTACTATAGCCCATGGTTTTTCTTCAATTTCGACATTTTTTCAAAGCGCTCAAAAACGCTCCGAGACCGTGTACTATAGCCCATGGTTTTTCTTCGATTTCGACATTTTTTCAAAAATGCTCAAAAACGACAAAAAACGCCATACTATAGCATGGCGTCCGAGACCGTGTACTATAGCCCATGTTTTTTTTTCAATTTCGACATTTTTTCAAAACGCTCAAAAACGCTCCGAGACCGTGTACTATAGCCCATGGTTTTTCTTCAATTTCGACATTTTTTCAAAACGCTCAAAAACGCTCCGAGACCGTGTACTATAGCCCATGGTTTTTCTTCGATTTCGACATTTTTTCAAAAACGCTCAAAAACGTCAAAAAACGCCATACTATAGCATGGCGTCCGAGACCGTGTACTATAGCCCATGGTTTTTCTTCAATTTCGACATTTTTTCCAAACGCTCAAAAACGCTCCGAGACCGTGTACTATAGCCCATGGTTTTTCTTCGATTTCGACATTTTTTCAAAAATGCTCAAAAACGACAAAAAACGCCATACTATAGCATGGCGTCCGAGACCGTGTACTATAGCCCATGGTTTTTCTTCAATTTCGACATTTTTTCAAAAACGCTCCGAGACCGTGTACTATAGCCCATGTTTTTTCTTCGATTTCGACATTTTTTCCAAAACGCTCAAAAACGACAAAAAACGCCATACTATAGCATGGCGTCCGAGACCGTGTACTATAGCCCATGGTTTTTCTTCAATTTCGACATTTTTTCAAAACGCTCAAAAACGCTCCGGGACCGTGTACTATAGCCCATGGTTTTTCTTCGATTTCGACATTTTTTCAAAAATGCTCAAAAACGACAAAAAACGCCATATTATAGCATGGCGTCCGAGACCGTGTACTTAGCCCATGGTTTTTCTTCAATTTCGACATTTTTTCAAAACGCTCAAAAACGCTCCGAGACCGTGTACTATAGCCCATGGTTTTTCTTCAATTTCGACATTTTTTCAAAACGCTCAAAAACGCTCCGAGACCGTGTACTATAGCCCATGGTTTTTCTTCGATTTCGACATTTTTTCAAAAATGCTCAAAACGACAAAAAACGCCATACTATAGCATGGCGTCCGAGACCGTGTACTATAGCCCATGGTTTTTCTTCAATTTCGACATTTTTTCAAAACGCTCAAAAACGCTCCGAGACCGTGTACTATAGCCCATGGTTTTTCTTCGATTTCGACATTTTTTCAAAAATGCTCAAAAAACAACAAAAAACGCCATACTATAGCATGGCGTCCGAGACCGTGTACTATAGCCCATGGTTTTTCTTCAATTTCGACATTTTTTCAAAACGCTCAAAAACGCTCCGAGACCGTGTACTATAGGCCATGGTTTTTCTTCGATTTCGACATTTTTTCAAAAATGCTCAAAAACGACAAAAAACGCCATACTATAGCATGGTGTCCGAGACCGTGTACTATAGCCCATGGTTTTTCTTCAATTTCGACATTTTTTCAAAACGCTCAAAAACGCTCCGAGACCGTGTACTATAGCGCATGGTTTTTCTTCGATTTCGACATTTTTTCAAAAAACGCTCAAAAACGTCAAAAAAACGCCATACTATAGCATGGCGTCCGAGACCGTGTGTACTATAGCCCATGGTTTTTCTTCAATTTCGACATTTTTTTCAAAACGCTCAAAAACGCTCCGAGACCGTATACTATAGCCCATGGTTTTTCTTCGATTTCGACATTTTTTCAAAACGCTCAAAAACGTCAAAAAAACGCCATACTATAGCATGGCGTCCGAGACCGTGTACTATAGCCCATGGTTTTTCTTCGATTTCGACATTTTTTCGAAACGCTCAAAAACGCTCCGAGACCGTGTACTATAGCCCATGGTTTTTCTTCGATTTCGACATTTTTTCAAAAACGCTCAAAAACGTCAAAAAACGCCATACTATAGCATGGCGTCCGAGACCGTGTACTATAGCCCATGGTTTTTCTTCAATTTCGACATTTTTTCAAAACGCTCAAAAACGCTCAGAGACTGTGTACTATAGCCCATGGTTTTTCTTCGATTTCGACATTTTTTCGAAACGCTCAAAAACGCTCCGGGACCGTGTACTATAGCCCATGGTTTTTCTTCGATTTCGACATTTTTTCAAAAATGCTCAAAACGACCAAAAACGCCATACTATAGCATGGCGTCCGAGACCGTGTACTATAGCCCATGGTTTTTCTTCAATTTCGACATTTTTTCAAAACGCTCAAAAACGCTCCGGGACCGTGTACTATAGCCCATGGTTTTTCTTCGATTTCGACATTTTTTCAAAAATGCTCAAAAACGACAAAAAACGCCATACTATAGCATGGCGTCCGAGACCGTGTACTATAGCCCATGGTTTTTCTTCAATTTCGACATTTTTTCAAAAACGCTCAAAAACGCTCCGAGACCGTGTACTATAGCCCATGGTTTTTCTTCGATTTCGACATTTTTTCAAAAATGCTCAAAAACGACAAAAAACGCCATACTATAGCATGGCGTCCGAGACCGTGTACTATAGCCCATGGTTTTTCTTCAATTTCGACATTTTTTCAAAACGCTCAGAAACGCTCCGAGACCGTGTACTATAGCCCATGGTTTTTCTTCGATTTCGACATTTTTTCAAAAATGCTCAAAAACGACAAAAAACGCCATACTATAGCATGGCGTCCGAGACCGTGTACTATAGCCCATGGTTTTTCTTCAATTTCGTCATTTTTTCAAAACGCTCAAAAACACTCCGAGACCGTGTACTATAGCCCATGGTTTTTCTTCGATTTCGACATTTTTTCAAAAAATGCTCAAAAACGACAAAAAACGCCATACTATAGCATGGCGTCCGAGACCGTGTACTATAGCCCATGGTTTTTCTTCAATTTCGACATTTTTTCAAAACGCTCAAAAACGCTCCGAGACCGTGTACTATAGCCCATGGTTTTTCTTCGATTTCGACATTTTTTCAAAAACGCTCAAAAACAACAAAAAACGCCATACTATAGCATGGTGTCCGAGACCGTGTACTATAGCCCATGGTTTTTCTTCGATTTCGACATTTTTTCAAAACGCTCAAAAACGCTCCGAGACCGTGTACTATAGCCCATGGTTTTTCTTCAATTTCGACATTTTTTCAAAACGCTCAAAAACGCTCCGAGACCGTGTACTATAGCCCATGGTTTTTCTTCGATTTCGACATTTTTTCGAAACGCTCAAAAACGCTCCGAGACCGTGTACTATAGCCCATGGTTTTTCTTCGATTTCGACATTTTTTCAAACGCTCAAAAACGCTCCGGGACCGTGTACTATAGCCCATGGTTTTTCTTCGATTTCGACATTTTTTCAAAAATGCTCAAAAACGACAAAAAACGCCATACTATAGCATGGCGTCCGAGACCGTGTACTATAGCCCATGGTTTTTCTTCAATTTCGACATTTTTTCAAAACGCTCAAAAACGCTCCGAGACGTGTACTATAGCCCATGGTTTTTCTTCGATTTCGACATTTTTTCAAAAATGCTCAAAAACGACAAAAAACGCCATACTATAGCATGGCGTCCGAGACCGTGTACTATAGCCCATGGTTTTTCTTCAATTTCGACATTTTTTCAAAACGCTCAAAAACGCTCCGAGACCGTGTACTATAGCCCATGGTTTTTCTTCGATTTTCGACATTTTTTTTCAAAAATGCTCAAAAACGACAAAAAACGCCATAATATAGCATGTGCATGGTGTCGAGACCGTGTACTATAGCCCATGGTTTTTCTTCAATTTCGACATTTTTTCAAAACGCTCAAAAACGCTCCGAGACCGTGTACTATAGCCCATGGTTTTTCTTCGATTTCGACATTTTTTCAAAAATGCTCAAAAACGACAAAAAACGCCATACTATAGCATGGCGTCCGAGACCGTGTACTATAGCCCATGGTTTTTCTTCAATTTCGTCATTTTTTCAAAACGCTCAAAAACGCTCCGAGACCGTGTACTATAGCCCATGGTTTTTCTTCGATTTCGACATTTTTTCAAAAATGCTCAAAAACGACAAAAAACGCCATACTATAGCATGGCGTCCGAGACCGTGTACTATAGCCCATGGTTTTTCTTCAATTTCGACATTTTTTCAAAACGCTCAAAAACGCTCCGAGACCGTGTACTATAGCCCATGGTTTTTCTTCGATTTCGACATTTTTTCAAAAACGCTCACAAACAACAAAAAACGCCATACTATAGCATGGTGTCCGAGACCGTGTACTATAGCCCATGGTTTTTCTTCGATTTCGACATTTTTTCAAAACGCTCAAAAACGCTCCGAGACCGTGTACTATAGCCCATGGTTTTTCTTCGATTTCGACATTTTTCAAAACGCTCAAAACGCTCAGAGATGTGTACTAATAGCCCATGGTTTTTTCTTCGATTTCGACATTTTTTCGAAACGCTCAAAAACGCTCCGAGGACCGTGTATGGTTTTTCTTCGATTTTGACATTTTTCAAAAACGCTCAAAAACGACAAAAAACGCCATACTATAGCATGGCGTCCGAGACCGTGTACTATAGCCCATGGTTTTTCTTCAATTTCGACATTTTTTCAAAACGCTAAAAACGCTCCGAGACCGTGTACTATAGCCCATGGTTTTTCTTCGATTTCGACATTTTTTCAAAAATGCTCAAAAACGACAAAAAAACGCCATAATATAGCATGGCGTCCGAGACCGTGTACTATAGCCCATGGTTTTTCTTCAATTTCGACATTTTTTCAAAACGCTCAAAAACGCTCCGAGACCGTGTACTATAGCCCATGGTTTTTCTTCGATTTCGACATTTTTTCAAAAACGCTCAAAAACGTCAAAAAAACGCCATACTATAGCATGGCGTCCGAGACCGTGTACTATAGCCCATGTTTTTTCTTCAATTTCGACATTTTTTCAAACGCTCAAAAACGCTCAAAAACGCTCCGAGACCGTGTACTATAGCCCATGGTTTTTCTTCGATCTCGACATTTTTTCAAAACGCTCAAAAACGCTCCGAGACCGTGTACTATAGCCCATGGTTTTTCTTCGATTTCGACATTTTTTCAAAAACGCTCACAAAACGACAAAAAACGCCATACTATAGCATGGCGTCCGAGACCGTGTACTATAGCCCATGGTTTTTCTTCGATTTCGACATTTTTTCAAAACGCTCAAAAACGCTCCGAGACCGTGTACTATAGCCCATGGTTTTTCTTCAATTTCGACATTTTTTCAAAACGCTCCGAGACCGTGTACTATAGCCCATGGTTTTTCTTCGATTTCGACATTTTTTCAAAAATGCTCAAAAACGACAAAAAACGCCATAATATAGCATGGCGTCCGAGACCGTGTACTATAGCCCATGGTTTTTCTTCAATTTCGACATTTTTTCAAAACGCTCAAAAACGCTCCGAGACCGTGTACTATAGCCCATGGTTTTTCTTCGATTTCGACATTTTTTTCAAAACGCTCAAAAACGCTCCGAGACCGTGTACTATAGCCCATGGTTTTTCTTCAATTTCGACATTTTTTCAAAACGCTCAAAAACGCTCCGAGACCGTGTACTATAGCCCATGGTTTTTCTTCGATTTCGACATTTTTTCAAAACGCTCAAAAACGCTCCGAGACCGTGTACTATAGCCCATGGTTTTTCTTCGATTTCGACATTTTTTCAAAAACGTCAAAAAACGCCATACTATAGCATGGCGTCCGAGACCGTGTACTATAGCCCATGGTTTTTCTTCAATTTCGACATTTTTTCAAAACGGTCAAAAACGCTCAGAGACCGTGTACTATAGCCCATGGTTTTTCTTCGATTTCGACATTTTTTCAAAAACGACAAAAAACGCCATACTATAGCATGGCGTCCGAGACCGTGTACTATAGCCCATGGTTTTTCTTCAATTTCGACATTTTTTCAAAACGCTCAAAAACGCTCCGAGACCGTGTACTATAGCCCATGCTTTTTCTTCGATTTCGACATTTTTTCAAAAACGCTCAAAAACGTCAAAAAACGCCATACTATAGCATGGCGTCCGAGACCGTGTACTATAGCCCATGGTTTTTCTTCAATTTCGACATTTTTTCAAAACGCTCAAAAACGCTCAAAAACGCTCCGAGACCGTGTACTATAGCCCATGGTTTTTCTTCGATTTCGACATTTTTTCAAAACGCTCAAAAACGCTCCGAGACCGTGTACTATAGCCCATGGTTTTTCTTCGATTTCGACATTTTTTCAAAACGCTCAAAAACGGCAAAAAACGCCATACTATAGCATGGCGTCCGAGACCGTGTACTATAGCCCATGGTTTTTCTTCGATTTCGACATTTTTTCGAAACGCTCAAAAACGCTCCGAGACCGTGTACTATAGCCCATGGTTTTTCTTCAATTTCGACATTTTTTCAAAACGCTCCGAGACCGTTTACTATAGCCCATGGTTTTTCTTCGATTTCGACATTTTTTCAAAATGCTCAAAAACGACAAAAAACGCCATACTATAGCATGGCGTCCGAGACCGTGTACTATAGCCCATGGTTTTTCTTCAATTTCGACATTTTTTCAAACGCTCAAAAACGCTCCGAGACCGTGTACTATAGCCCATGGTTTTTCTTCGATTTCGACATTTTTTCAAAACGCTCAAAAACGCTCCGAGACGTGTACTATAGCCCATGGTTTTTCTTCAATTTCGACATTTTTTCAAAACGCTCAAAAACGCTCCGAGACCGTGTACTATAGCCCATGGTTTTTCTTCGATTTCGACATTTTTTCAAAACGCTCAAAAACGCTCCGAGACCGTGTACTATAGCCCATGGTTTTTCTTCGATTTCGACATTTTTTCAAAAACGTCAAAAAACGCCATACTATAGCATGGCGTCCGAGACCGTGTACTATAGCCCATGGTTTTTCTTCAATTTCGAATTTTTCAAAACGGTCAAAAACGCTCCGAGACCGTGTACTATAGCCCATGGTTTTTCTTCGATTTCGACATTTTTTCGAAACGCTCAAAAACGCTCGAGACCGTGTGTACTATAGCCCATGGTTTTCTTCGATTTCGACATTTTTTCAAAAACGCTCAAAAACGACCAAAAAACGCCATACTATCGCCCATGGCGTCCGAGACCGTGTACTATAGCCCATGGTTTTTCTTCAATTTCGACATTTTTTCAAAACGCTCAAAAACGCTCCGAGACCGTGTACTATAGCCCATGGTTTTTCTTCAATTTCGACATTTTTTCAAAACGCTCAAAAACGCTCCGAGACCGTGTACTATAGCCCATGGTTTTTCTTCGATTTCGACATTTTTTCAAAAACGACAAAAAACGCCATACTATAGCATGGCGTCTGAGACCGTGTACTATAGCCCATGGTTTTTCTTCAATTTCGACATTTTTTCAAAACGCTCAAAAACGCTCCGAGACCGTGTACTATAGCCCATGGTTTTTCTTCGATTTCGACATTTTTTCAAAAATGCTCAAAAACGACAAAAAACGCCATACTATAGCATGGCGTCCGAGACCGTGTACTATAGCCCATGGTTTTTCTTCAATTTCGACATTTTTTCAAAACGCTCAAAAACGCTCCGAGACCGTGTACTATAGCCCATGGTTTTTCTTCGATTTCGACATTTTTTCAAAAACGCTCAAAAACGACAAAAAAAATGCCATACTATAGCATGGCGTCCGAGACCGTGTACTATAGCCCATGGTTTTTCTTCAATTTCGACATTTTTTCAAAACGCTCAAAAACGCTCCGAGACCGTGTACTATAGCCCATGGTTTTTCTTCAATTTCGACATTTTTTCAAAACGCTCAAAAACGCTCCGAGACCGTGTACTATAGCCCATGGTTTTTCTTCGATTTCGACATTTTTTCAAAACGCTCAAAAACGCTCCGAGACCGTGTACTATAGCCCATGGTTTTTCTTCGATTTCGACATTTTTTCAAAAACGTCAAAAACGCATACTATAGCATGGCGTCCGAGACCGTGTACTATAGCCCATGGTTTTTCTTCAATTTCGACATTTTTTCAAACGGTCAAAAAACGCTCAGAGACCGTGTACTATAGCCCATGGTTTTTCTTCGATTTT
>CM076969.1:13512031-13609531 GCA_039105355.1 Benthosema pterotum
AATTAAACAGGACATATATTCAGGGATGGCTCCGGGGATGGGGGAGAGGGGGGGGTCACAATTTTCTGGAGCCGTAGCTGCTTAGGCAAGTAAGCATAACATCAGTTGTCGTTGAAGTTGCCACACAGCATGCATAACGCTAATGGTCTGACTCAGAGAGCTTTCTGTTTTCAATGATGAAATGCTGATGAAATGCTGTTGGCTTAGTGGTGCAATTGTTTTTAAATATAAGCACTTTAATTTGAAATATCTCTGAAGTGGACCCTTGCGGGTCCATTGGTTTCATTTTAATGGTCTCAAGAGTTAAAATATTCATCATGTGAATTAGCCCAAGTCTAAACAACTAGAGAATGTAGACGATTAATGGTCATTTAGGCTACAGTAGATCTGTAATGTTGGACTGTCTGTTTCCTAAATCCAGCCTGGAATTGTGAACAAAACCAAAATAAATCTTATATTTGAGGTCTGGGGTTAAAATGCCCTCAAATGGTGGTCCGTGGCTCAAATGCTGATATGCCCTGGTGTCAAAACGGTTAAACCACTGCTTCATATGAAAAACTTTGGAGGTGCCCACCCTGCCATTCTTCCAGCCCACCTTAGTAGGGCTGGCTAAATCCGGCCCTGATTGAGGAGGGGGAACATTGAGGGGGGCATATTTGCAGCCCCGCCCAGGCGCCCACCCACTCCCATGCCTAGCTAGATCCGGCCCTGGCACGCCGACTATCAATAAAGTTCATCTAGAAAAGGTTGCTGCCTGCCTACCGCTGCGTAGACTGCACGCGTCTGACGCGTGTGCCTGCGCAGACTGCGCAGACTGTCATCATGCAGCGGAAAGGAAGAGGAAGTTATTAGCTTTCAACTACTTGTGACCCGATGGTTACTTGTGACTTAGTTAGTTCCAACTTCCTTATAACATAGTTATACCCCGAAGACAACACGAGCCATAATGGAAGTCGTAGACTAGCAGTAAATGGTGATCCGTGGGAGCAGTTAGCCTACATTTATACGAAGCACGAAGTGAGTATATGGAGAGTTACGTTGCAGTTCTGTCATGCAGACCTGACCGTCTCTCCTGTTGCTTTGCATGACTTGCTTTTAGCATACAGTAAATGCTAATAGGCAGTCAAATGTCGGTGTTATCGGTTGTTTATGTAAGCGTGTGTCCTTTTCTGTTTGTGTCTTTTTAAACCAGTGGTTTTCAACCTCTGTGATACCAGGACCCACTTATTTATTCTGCATTTTATGCATTTTGAATTATACCTACCTCAGAGTGAAGTGCAATACAGCAAAGTGAAACCAAGACGCCTAAACCCTTTACAAGCGAAACCAAATATTGTATTGTAGGTATTATAGAATATAATATTGATATACAATTACTTACATAACTGAATGCATGTAAGTCATCTGTAGTCCTCCACCATCCATTTTTAAGACCTCACAGGTGATTCAATGTCTGGTTTAGGCTATCCAGACCAATTGAAAGCCTAATCAGACTGTTGAATCACCCTTGAGGTCCTAATGGGCTGATGGAGGACTACAGATGAGACCCATGAATACTTGTCAGGGCTTGACACTAACACTTGCCCGCTTGCCCGGGGCAAGTAAAAAAAATGGTGGGGCAAGTGAAGACTGCTACCTGGTTGCCCAATCGGGCAAGTGTGCAACTTAGTGCACTATAACACAACACAAGATAAATTTGTCTTGAAGGCAGTCATTGCGACCTGGGCTAATTAAGATGATAAATTTTAACTCTTGAGAGTGTAAAAATGAAACCAAATGGACCCGCAAGGGTCCATTTGGTTTCATTTTTACGTTCTCAAGAGTTACATCTGGTTAACCAACTTAGCTCGGGACCACCTGGAACCCTCTCAGGGACCACATGTTGAAAACCCCTGGTTCAAAGCACCCAAGTAGGAAGTAAACTTAAATGCAAAATTTACAATATAATTTTGGGGGGCAAGTGACCATGACCTGAGGGCAAGTAGAACCTGACTTGCACTTGCCCGATGGGCAAGTGCCTCAGAGACCTTAGTGTCAACCCCTGCTTGTTATGATACAGAGATGGTTTAGGGTTGTGACCCTTCAACGATGCCAATCAGGTGGCTAGGCCATCACATTGGGTTGTATTGTCAGTGTCATCATTCAATAATCAATATACTGTACATATTAATTAATTTGTTCAATTCATTGAACAAAACTAAAATCTTAATTGGCTCAAGTCTAGGCATGCACACTTTCTTTGCCATAGAGCAACACCAATTTTGATCATCCCCCCAAACAGGGGTGGATCTAGGCATGGGCAGGGGGTGGGGGCAGTGTCCCCCTAAATGCCCTGACTGCTCCACCAAACATGATCGCATGCAAAACAACCCAAGATATTTCGAATTAAAGTGCTTTATTTAAAGTGCTTTATTTGCGTTATCAGCCGGTCAAATGGAGAACTGGGGAAATGGAGGGTCTAGTTTGGACCATTCCATGGAGGAATCTGAGGAGTTCCAGTTGCTCCAGGCCTACTGCAACCGGAGAAAACAACAGATCCCAACAGGTTTTCATAACCAAGGTCCTGCATCATTCTCCAAGAATCAGGATCATGCTGAATCCTCAGGAAAGTCCATGGGAAAACCTGCCCTGAAGAAGCGCAGGGTTCTTCAGATCAGTGGAGTTTCTGGTAGGTTATTTTAACAGAAAAATGCAACACAATAATGCATTTATATCGCATTTAAAAATAATAATAATAATGGATGGAATTTTTATAACGCTTTTCCAAGTGCTCAAAGCGCTTTACAATGGTCCATTCATTCATACATTGGGAAGTAGAGCGGCGAACAGTCAACGCCAGCGTCCTAAACTTCCCACATTCACACACCAATGGTGGCAACAAGCTCACACTGACCAACTCATTGGAGGCAATTTGGGGTTCAGCGTCTTGCCCAAGGACACTTCGACACATAGACGGGAGAAGCCGGGATTCGAACCGCCGACCCACGGGTCATTGGACGACCCGCTCTACCTCCTGATTATTTCTGAAAATATTTACAGATTAACAGATTAAATGATCATGAACAATATTAGGATAGATAGCAGAATGCCACTGTGGATGCATATCTGACCAACACACAAACACACCCACTCACATGTAGTGGGAATGCTAGTATAAGTATACAAGCATTCCCACTCATGTTATGAGGCCCGGCTGAGCCATTGAGGCCCTTTTAGGTCAGGAGCCTATCTCCTGTTTCTCTAGCGTGTTCACCACCTGGACATGACGCTAGTATGTCGCAAGGACTTACCCCCAATCCAACCCTTGATGCTGAGTGTCAAGCAGGGAGGCATTGGGTGCTATTTTTGGAGTCTTTGGCCGGGAATCGAACCCCGACCTCCCAGTCTTAGGGCGGACACTCTAACCACAAGGCCACTGAGCTGGTCAATGCTTATATGCACGCACTAAAAACTGATGATGACAACAACCTGTTGTTTTACTGTATATTGATGGTGTGCATTAATATTGTTTTCTGTAGGCAGCCTCATCCCTTCACGTGGAGCAACAGAACGTGTTCAGAATGCACAGATTCATGAAGACAATGTCCTCCTGGTGGATGTTGGACTGGAGGAAGGTGGATATCACTCACAACATTATGCTTGATTTATACTTCTATGTACGTAATTTGTACGTACAACTTAGTGCCACTTTAATCATTTTGGTACAGAAAGTAGGCTATAAGCAAAGTTATTCTGGTAACAGTACTGACAAAACTGTCGCACTAACCTATTTCTACATTACATTGTTCAGTGACAAAATAGTTGAACTTGGAGTAGTGGTGTAATATAATTACGTATGCGTATTATTACATGTAAACAAGTGTGTGACGTGCTATTACCTTTCAAGCTTAAGTTTAGGCAGATTTTTTGTTCCGTTTCATTTCTTCTACAAATCCTGAATAATGGATTTTACATTTTCACATTCACTTTATGACATTGAGTGTTATAAATAGTAGTATGGCAGCCTTGCCAAGCCATGATACTTGACTGTGTACATGCTAGTATGTTAACAGATTAAAATGATCATGAACAATATTAGGAAATATAATGGCATGCCATGACAAGCACTGTAGATGTGTATCTATTGGGGGGAAAAACTGATGATGTCAATGTGGACAACAACCTGGTGTTTTACTATTTATTGTGTGCATTAATATTGTTTTTCTGTAGGCGGCTCCCTCCCTTTTCGCAAAGTAACGGAACACCTGGTTCAGATTGCTGATAGTACAGAGATCCAAGATGATGATGGAGACTTGGAGTCTGATTGCGTGGAGGACGGTGGGTATCAGTCACAACATTATGCTTGATTTATCACAAACAAGTGCGTGACCTGCCATTATCTTTCAAGGTGTCGAGGCTTTCTTTTATAAAACCTAAGTAATTGATTTTGTATAAGCAGTGTTGTAGTGGTACTTTTAGAAGTGGGGGGACGCCTTTGTTGCCTTGTTAAAGTTTTGATACCTTTGATATTGGATAGATACGGTATGTACGTGATTGCTGTGCTTTTTATTCTGCAGAGGTCATTCAACAACTTGTGGAGTTACTTAAGAAATCTGGAGATGAGCTAGACGAGAAGGTAGGTGTGTGTAGGTGTGTGTGTGTGTGTGTGTGTGTGTGTGTGTGTGTGTGTGTGTGTGTGTGTGTGTGTGTGTGTGTGTGTGTGTGTGTGTGTGTGTGTGTGTGTGTGTGTGTGTGGGTGGGTGGGTGTCCTTGCATGTCTGGCATACACACAAGCTCACTCACATGCAGTGGATGTGCTTGTGTGCACTTGTATGTATGCAAAAAAAAAAAAAAAAAAAAAAAAAAAAAAAAAACTCATGATGGCAATGTGATCAACCCCCACCTGTATTTGTTAATTAAGGGATTGTCAATAATGCATCTCTATTTATTTTTTATCAATTTATTATTTTTAACAAGACAGATACAAGTAATTCAGCACATAGGGGTTCATCAATATACAGGGGCAGCTAGGACAGAAATAACATAATATAATCAATTCCTACTTGTCTTAACCAGGGGCGGATCTAGGCATGGGCATGGGGGGGCAATGTCCCCCTAAATGAACTGACTGCCCCACCAAACATGATGGCATGCAAACGACCCAAATTTCAAATGTATTTCAAATTAAACTGCTTATAATTAAAATAATTTGAAACCCTACTACTGCTACTAACTACAATTTTGGCATCACTAAACCAACAGCATTTCATCATTGAAAACAGAAAACTCTCTGAGTCAGACCTTTAGCTTTATGCATGCTGCGTGTCTGTTGCAACTTCAACAACACCTGATGTTATTATTGATGCTTTACTTGACTAATAAAAAGTCCTGTAACTGAAAATGGTATGGCTGCGGCTTCATCGCCCGTGGCGCGAAGCGACACGGGCGATGAAGCCGCACCCATACCATTTTCTCCTGCCCCTCCAACATGCCCCCCCCCCCCCCCCAATGGGACATGTTACATCCGCCCTGGTCTTAACTGTCCCCTACCACAATACTTCCCATCTCTTCTCTCCCCTGCCATGGCAGATCAAGAAGGACAAGGCCTTGCAGCAAAAGATCCAGAAGTCTCTCAACTACAGCATTTTTGAGAAGGTGACTAGCTCCATTCTGGATCGTCTGGTGGCTCCCACTAGTGGCCGCGCGGCCCCTGCAGTGCCCAGCTACAAGCAGCAGATCGCCTGGGCCTGCGAGGTGACCCACAGGCTGTCAGCGATCGACTGCATTCCCAAGAGAACTGTGATGGTCTTTGGGACACAGTACATCCAACAGCACCTCTCTCCCTTGGTCCAGCATCAAGGAGGCTGGGTAAGTCACTTGAGAGCACGCCATACTGACTTATTTTCGTGTTCAGATCAAGATAAGTTTTTGTTGTCTCCACTGTAAGGTGGAGACTATAAATCGTACCCTGTCCTTCCGTGTACGTCTGTCCGTGCACATCAGCCTGTATGTCCATCCGTGCACATCAGCCTGTATGTCCGTCCGCATCCGATGACGTCATCATGACGTCATCGGATGCGGACGCGCTGACGGACAGGGTACGATTTATAGTCACCACCGTAAGGTGGGGAGTGGGACTACCTTACGTCCCTAGTCCCCACCTTACGTCCGTCCGCATCCAATGACGTCATGATGACGTCATAGACAGATATATATATAAGGTGCTACCATGGAAACTAACGCCAAAGAGAGTGAGGAGAAGATGAGGGAACCGAAGATCGATCCTGAGGCACAGGGCTTGTTTTATATATACTGCCAATAGTTCAGGCAAAAGATGGAATTGTGTGTGGGGGGGGGGGATTGATACAAGCAATCCATGAGCTTTAATCTGACTGTTTTGTTGGTCAAAAACGCACGGGTACTGTAGCAGCTAATAGTGCCATTACACAGGGCAATACAGGCCACTTATAACATGACATATGTAAATGTAAACAATTTGCATACTCATAAGAGGGTATTTTCTGCCACACTATTATTCTCCCCACATCAGTACAATAGGATTTGGGTTGTAAATCATTACCGTTTCCCTTTAACGTAGGCACTTAATGAAAAACAAATCTACAAGCTCACAACGCTTCACATTGTGACACACTTAAAGAAATTGCAGACCTCATGTCATTTTCTGCATGTCATCTAGGACTCTGCATTTGAAGATGTCGATTAAAAGAATTGGATCTACCGGCTCATCCACACATTGACACACCATTCAGAAGAAAACGAAGATTATTCCAACAGACACACATGATGGTACTAAACATTTCAAAATGAGTGCAGTATAAATGATGTAATGAGCTGTTTTTATGCACACCTCTTCCACAATATGTTCAGATCATGTGTGGCTTGCTTCCACAACCAGACTCAAATTGACTCTTCACCCACAATACTAAATAAAATTCCAAATAATTACCGTACTTTCCGGCTTATAAGCCGCGACTTTTTTCCCATGCTTTGGACCCAGCGGCTTATTCAGCGGTGCGGCCAATGTATGGATGTTTACGGCTAACAAACACTATAGGGCGTTCTAAGTCTAAATGCACGGTATGCACCCCAACTTTAAGCCGGCCCGAGCAGGAAATGTAGGGGGACAGGGCACAGGCAGTTCGCTAAGACAGACACTACTAAATGCATCATGGAAAGCAAACGAAGAAGTACATATAACGCAGCTTAAGTCAGTCGAGCTGGTTGAAAAATAACGAAATTTGCTGCACGTAGCCTTGGGATCAATGAATCAATGGTTAGACAGCGGACCAACGCGAGGAACGTCGGCGCGGCGGAGACACCAGCTCCTCGGAACGACGGCGCGCGGTGGTGGTCCGCGCGCTGGTGGTCCGCGCGCCGTCGTTCCGAGGAGCTGGCGCCACCAGCGCGCGCACCACCAGGGCGAGGAACATGCTGAAAGCAACTTTTTCTCAAGTCTGCCAGTGGATCCTGACTGCGTGGAAAAGTGTCAAAACATCCACGAACGGGTTTAGAAAGGCTGGCAGCAGCAGAGCGAGGAGGAGGAGGGGTCCGTGGAGGCGGCAATAAAGACGCCTCGTTGAGCGTCTTAAACATTGAGAGGATTCCTGGTGGTCCCCAGCTAAATGGTGGACAGTTGGTTAACCAGATGTACGGTAGGCTACCTTTTTTCATGAACCAAATGGACCCGCAAGCGCTCATTTGGTTTCATGAAGTGATCGGAGTTTGCCCTCTGGCTACGCTCTATGGCCAGGCCTGGATGTAATATTTCTCAATCGGGGGGGCAGCCGAAAATGGCAGTTGGTTTAGTGGTGCCACAATTGTAGTTAGTCAATGTTTAACTACCACTATAAGCATTTGATTTGAAATATCTTTGAAGTTTTCATTGTTTGCATTCCGTCATGTTTGGTGGGGCAGTCAGGGCGTCTAGAGGGCATTCCCCCCCCATGTCTATGCCTAGATCCGTCTCTGGTCTATGGCTCTAGCGTTAATTACATACAGCACGTGCAGTTCTGTAGTCGTTTAAATAATAAAAAGGATGCTTCTCAAACAGCATTTCGTTGCCGACAATCTCATCTGTGCAAGAACCCTTACATATGGTAATTAAGCATTAAAACCCCCGCGGCTAATAGGCCAGTGCGTCCTGTATGTGTACACAATTGATTTTTCCGCTAAATTTGGCCGATGCGGCCTATTTTCAGGTGCGCTTTATAACCCGGAAAGTATGGTAACAGTTTTCTATAGACTGTGTGATCAAATAGGAGAAAAATGCTGCTCTATAGTCTTATAAGTAAATGTACATAACACATGATGTCCATTTATAGCTAAACAGAGCATTTGGGTCCAACACAAAAGCAGAATTCAGTCTGAGGGGTCTACATTGTTTAGGCCGATTTAAGGCATTCAAACTGTACGAAATCACTTGGTGCCTAGTGAAGTACGTTGTATGTGGATTCAGTCGTGTTATGACTGTTTATATCTCTGTCTATAGTACATTATGTTGTTTCCCCTTTTTATATTTTTCTGTCACATTGTATGGTTGTAAGTCTGACAATAAGCAAATGCTGTAAATATTGTGTTTGATGCAAAATATGGAGCAATTTACTCACAAATGAGCAGATCATTGTCTTTGAGAACAAAGGGCTCCATTTTTGTTACCATCTAACCCCCTTATCCTAAACCCCTTATCATTTTTTTTTTACTATTTTGAAAAACCTTTTGGAATAGTTCAATGTGCCAATCTATTGACACATTGTGAGCTTATAGAATGGCCATTTAAACTATTGAAAAATGTTCTTTTTAATAGTTTAAAAAGGCAAAAAAGTCAAGGGATAAGCGGTTTAGCGGTGACAAATGGAGCCCAAAGTATATATCAGCCTCTTACTTGGCTCAGCAGTCCAGGCACCCTGGCGGATAATCTAGCACTGGCAGTGTCCGTGGGTTCGATTCCTGATCCCGACTGCCTTTGCCGCGTGTCACGCCCCTCTCCCCATTTCAGCCTACTGTCTGTGCCTCTATAAAAATAAATAAAGGCGAAAGCCGCACACAAAAAAATAAAGTATATACACATTGTTTTTGCGATTGTTTCTACCAACTAAAGCAGAGTGATCAGTATCACTACAGAGGAGTCTAAATAACAGGAGCAATACCCAATTTAATTGAGATTGACTTTTTGTTCTTTAGCATTTTACGAAGTAAAGTACTGACGATTTACCAATACACAGTATACTATATGATATACTATAAAATATATATTAAGCTATTTTGTTTCATATATCTTCATAGTATTTGTGCAGTACTGTACAAGCTATTTATTCCCATTCATTTATTCTCTCATTTATTTGTGTACTCTCTTATGTACACATAGATTACAGAAACCTAATTCTACACCAAAGCAAGGTTTAGGAATGATACTGATCAACTCCCGGAGCTCATGTTAGGATATAATAATTAAATCCTGCACTTCATATGCCCAGGTATGTGTTCATTTTCCCCAGCGCGTCACATACAGTTGTCAGGTCACTGCGGAGGTCTTGGACCACATTCTCAATGCTTCGGGTGTCTTTGAGCAGGTCGATGCTTTGAGTGTAAGGGTTGTAATACACAGAGAAAGGTCTCTTGATGGTCTTGGCAAACTCCCTGTCAGAGAGGGAGGGAAGGACAAGTTCAAGGAGGCAAAAACGTAAAACCATATGCAAATGTGGTTGACAAGTATTCTACACACTGCACACCAATGTTGCCAACTGCCAAATTCCAAAATGCACTAGTGGCACTTCCAAAATGCACTAGAATGCGCTAGAGCAGTGGGTTTTCAACCATTTTCATACCAGGACCCACTATTTATTCTGCATTTTAGCCACATTGAACCATCATTTGATGTGGAGTTTAGTCTCTCTGACTAATTTAGGAAAAATAACGGTCAGGTCATTTAGATGTTTGAATATAATTTAACTCTTGAGAGCGTGAAATGAAACCAAACGGACCCGTAAGGGTCCGTTTGGTTTCATTTTACGATCTCAAGAGTTACAGATCTATAAGGGTCCATTTGGTTACCAATGGTCCTTCTTAGGAAGGAAGGAGGACTCTATCATAGGAGGAAAAATGGTGAAAAACAAGGGTTTTATCTCTGGCGCCTGTCAACCAATTTCACCCCAACTCACCAGCAAAAAGCACTTGATTTTCCGCCAGGAGTTTTTCACTAATTTTGGCGCTAGGGGGGGTCTGGAAAAAAGCTAAATATAGTGACAAATGCGCCAAGTTGGCAACACTGCTGCACACACCACAGGGCCTAGATGATTGATATGGCGTTGGTAAAGAGACTAACTTTCAATATGACATTTTAAGATTGTGTTGGAAGAGAATGCAGAAAATGATTAATTAATTTCAAAATTAGACTAACAAGTGTTAAAAATAGTGTACTTGATAGTACCCAAAGATTACAAGATAACTAACTAAAATGGAGAGACATATTTCCAATCTAAAGCAAACAAAAGGGCACGCACATCCCAAAAACCTAAATGCCAGGTGCTGGGCCGAAATGGAATGCAAACAAGACGGCCAGCTGTTTCGAGCCATCACGGCTCTTCATCAGATGAAGAACCGTGATGGCTCGAAACATCATGAAATAAAACCCTTTAACCTGGAGCAGCAGTCCAGTGTGCGGACCCTATTTATTTTTTCACATATTTCCAATCTAACAGCTACCCTTACATCTGTTCTTATGTTCCTGAGACACATGTGGGAAATGTACATGTACTGATGCATATATGTTACCGCATCCTCTCCTTGGCTTCCTCAAAGCTCTCGGAGACAAAGTAAACATCTTGGAAGGTTGTGATGAGACACTCCTGGTAGCAGGTCGTCCGAGGGTCAAACATCTTCACACAAGCTTTATCAGATAAGGCATGCTGGGAGAATGGAATAAGATAAGATACTGACTATCTGTGAACAACATGAACATGACATTCTGCTGGTCCCACCCATTACTGATGTTCTAACCGATGTGTTTGTGAAGAAGTGCATCATCAATTCTATTCAATAAATTCTCATCAACCGGCTCAGTAGGTACTGTAAATCTTCACTGGGGACCAAATGAGCTTGTAGATCAGCGAGTTCGGAAACCTTATTAAATACTTTTGAATAATTTGTCACTTATAATGATACACTCAACAAAAATATAAACGCAACACTTTTGTTTTTGCTTCTATTTTTTAGGGGATGGACTTAAAGACCTAAAATTCAACTTCACATAGCCATTGAAAAGACCTAAAATTCAACTTCACATAGCCATTGAAAAGACCTAAAATTCAACTTCACATAGCCATTGAAAAGGAGGGAACCAACATTACACAGGCCACAGTTGACAATCTGATAAACTCTATGCGAAGAAGATGTGTTGCACTGCATGAGGCAAATGGTGGTCACACCAGATACTGACTGGTTCGGACCCCCAATAAATCAAAAATAAATGCACATTTCAGGGTGGCCTTTTATTGTCAACAGTCTAAGATACACCTGTGCCTAATCATGATGTCAGAACTGCATCTTGAAGTGGCACGCCTGTGAGGTGGGATGGATTATCTTAACGAAGCAGAAGTGCTCAATATCACACATTTAGGCAGCTTTGTGAACAATGTTTGAGATAAATGGTAATATTGTATATCTGGAATGAATTTTAGGTCTTTAAGTCCATCCCCTGAAAAAATGGGAGCAAAAACAAAAGTGTTGCGTCTATATTTTTGTTGAGTGTATATATACAGAAACATTTTACGGACCGGCATTTTACAGACTCTATGATAAATGACACCGATGCTTGATATGAGGAAAGTAACACATGCAAGCGTTGTGGCTGCTTGTATTACCCTCAGTTCTCCAATAGAGGACAGCAGACCTGCACCATAAGCTCTCAGCTGGCCGTCTTGTTTGCAAAGCCCAAACTCAATGGTGAAGAAATAGCACTGCAGGGGAAATATACAATACACTGCCATTTGGTTGAATATGCGTTTGTTAGATCAGTGGTTTTCAACCAGTGGTCCTTAAGAGGGTTCCAGGTGGTCCCCAGCTAAATGATGGAAAGTTGGTTAACCAGATGTAACTTGTTGAGAGTGTAAAAAAGGAATATTCATCATCTGAAGTCTACACCAGGAGGTTTTCAACAGGTGGTCCCTGAGAGGGTTACAGGTGGTCCCCAGCTAAGTTGGTTAGCCAGATGTAACTCTTGAGAGGGTAAAAATGAAACCAAATGGACCCGCAAGGGTCCATTTGGTTTCATTTTTACCCTCTCAAGAGTTAAAATATTCATCATCTGAATTAGCCCAAGTCTACACAACTAGAAGATGGACAAAAGCAAAATAAATCTTTAGTTTTGTGGTCTGTGGGGCCAAAATTCCCTCAAAAGGTGGTCTGTGGCTCAAATGCTGAATAAATGGTGGTCCCTGGTATGAAAAAGGTTGAAAACCACTGAGTTAGACTATATATTGCACATCCTAAATGACCACCATGAGTGTCCAGTAAACTGTATACATACTGTACTTATGGAACTCGACTTAATACAGTATAGAACTCGGCAAAGTACAGTAACTGCCATGCATCTTTTCAATAAAGAAATAATTCATTCATTAATAAACCAAATAAAAAGTACCAATACAGTTGCAATATATTCAGATCATAATAGATACCGGGAATAAAAGAACAAAACATACAAAGAATCAAATAGCATCCGTACTGTTGCCAGTTTCTGTACATCCTCATCCGATGATCCTAGAGACGCCAGGCCGATTTCCTGGGAAAACTGGGCAAACTTTGGATCAGCCAGGAGTGGAACGTGTCCCAGCAGCTCATGGCAGGTGTCACTGTGTCCACATGAAAAGATCAAATACATAAAACCAAACCATAAACCAAAAGGTAGATTGCGATCTAGCTGGAGATCACACAGGCCATGCAGGTAGATCACATGACAGTCCCCTAAAATGTATAGATCCGTAACTCTTGAGAGCGTTAAAATGAAACCAAATGGACCCTTTCGGGTCCATTTGGTTTCATTTTACACTCTCAAGAGTTAAATTATATTTAAACATCTGAATTACGTAATTTTCAAGAGTTACAATTAGAATTAGATTACAATTAGAAAATGGAGAATAATTGTTATTTTGACAAACGTTTTGCCAGTTATCTTTCCCAATTGTGGACAAAAACGTGAAAGTTATTTGCTTTGGGTGCAAGAGACTAAACTCAACATCACAAACTGTCAACTCAAACCTCAAATACTGTTTTCAAACGTCAGTAGTAGCATATACAAGAAAGCCTTCCTATTCTTCCCCTCCATTTTTCATTATAAGTGCATTATTCTTAATCACTATAACAGTAAGTAACACCATCACCACTATTTCAAGGTCAAACTTTCTTGGGGGCCTTGAAATGGAATTCTTTTTTTTGTGTAGATCTTGTTGAGCCTGTTATTTTGAAAGTAGCTCTCAAGTCAATAAAGTGCGGGCACCCCTGATGTAAGTTGATACATGAGCTTTTATAAGCATGTACGTTGGTATGTTGTATGTGTTGTGTGTGCATGGCAAGCAGCTGCTGTAGTAGGAGGGCATTGGTTCTCAAAAGTCCAGAGATCCACAAAATGTGCCTTATGCCTTAAGTTGTAGGACAGTTTCTAGCTGGATAATAATAGCACGTTGATGACCTACTAATAAAACAATAACCATACGGGTTGAGAAAACCGAGGACAGCATTTCATTTACCTGACGGTGGGATTAGTTCTTAATTCATGATTCATCTATGCTAGTAATATTGTAAAGCTTTCTGAGGAGTGCCACTCCAGGGCCTGGCTTTGTTACTAGGTACACCTGTCCCTTTAACCGTTTAACGCAGTGGTTTTCAATCTTTTTCATACCAGGGCCCACTATTTATTCAGAATTTGAGCCACGGACCACCATTTGAGGACATTCTAGCCCCACAGACCCCCCAAACTAAAGATTTCCTTTGCTTCTGCCCATGACCATTAATCTTCTAGTTGTGTAGATTTAGGACTAATTAACATGATGGGTATTTTAACTCTTGAGAGTGTAAAAATGAAACCAAATGGACCCACCAGGGTCCATTTGGTTTCATTTTTACACTCTCAAGAGTTACATCTGATTAAACAACTTAGCTGGGGACCACCTGGAACCCTCTCAAGGACCACTGGTGGTCCCCGGACCACCTGTTGAAAACCACTGGTTTAACGTATCATCGTGGGGGGGCACACAGCGCACCACTTAGTTGGTTTTATTATTGAATAAAAAGAAGACTCACGGCTCAGGTGTGTAGAGAGGGTCGGTGCTGTGGCGGACATACTGAGTGCAGTTAAAGACTCGATAGGCCAGACCAGCCAGGAAGTCTCTGGGGGACAGATAACCAGCGACGGGACGCACTGTGAATCCTGACCTCTCTGAAACAAACAGTAACACCACAAAAAATACTATAGTTATTATTCACAACTCACATGGCAGCCATTTTATAATATAATTATAATAAATTATAAAATATATATAACACCTTCACCCCACTTTATGCTGTTACAGTCGCACTTTACTGCTCTAGTCTGTTTCACTACGTCACTTACTGTTTCTTGTATTGTTTGCATTTGTCGTTTTTCTTATTGCACTGTCTATTGTCTTATTGTGCTGGGGAACAATGGAAACGTTATTTCATCCCTGTATATGTCCTGACATACACAGGAGTGACAAATAAAGCATTGAATTCAACCTAAAGCATCGAATTCAACCTGCTGACGGAAACTAATAACTGCGATCTTATCGACTGATAACGGTCGAATCGGGTAAATAAAGAACCTTGAACCTTGGATTTTGCTCTTACATTGTGCACTTACAGTAGTATGACACAGAAGTAAAATGACGAGATGTGAATATGGTAAATTAATCTATATACTAGTGGTTCTTAACCAGAGCAAAATGATGTAAAGTTGGTAACCAAATGGATCTTTAGAGAGAGATCAATTATTGACTGTTAAACGTCTGCATTACTTAGTTATTTTTGACCAACCAAAATGGTTGGTCTTACTTTTATCTTGAAATTAAATTAATATTACGCAGACTTTAGTTCAGCCTTTAGTCTTGGCCCTCCACAATATTTGATTCATCTCATTTGGCTCCTTGGGGAAAATAATTGCCACCCCTGATCTATGACAAAGAGCAGTCCTCTTTGTCGTAGACAGTGCTTTCATTCTACTGTTGTTTGTGAACAGCACCTCGCAGAAAGGACGACACGTCTTCTAGCTGAGGGATGTTGTCTTCACGGTAGCCACACTGTTTGGTGAGGAGGGGCCAGTTCTGGAGATACTCTCGACAGGCATGAGTGGGATAGAGCTTGGTCAGCTCTCTGAAGACCACACCCCATGTCTTGATCTCCTCTGGAGTGTACTCCGCGCGGGGAATAGGCTGTCCGCTGGCCAGAAGACAGAACCACACTGATTATTCTATATGGGCTCTCAAGTCTACCGTAATTTCTGGACTATACTTTTTTCACATGCTTTTGACCCTGCGGCTTATACAACGGTGTGGCCAATCTATGGATTTTTACAGGTGTTTTTTTTTCTAGTATTTTGCCCCAAATTTAGCTGGTGTGGCATAATAAATCTTTTATCTAAGGTTTTGTGACATTAATTTGCATTTTTTCCTTTTAGGTTTCATGATCTCAATTCCACCCAGAAAACCTGAACATCCATTCAATGAATCTTATTTGATATGTTTTTTTTTTTTTTTTTTTTTTTTATGGGGGGGGTTACTTACAAATGACAGGTAAACAAAGTGAAGATATTTACTATGATATATTTTAGGCTTGATGTGCTTTCTCTTCACTTTTGTACTTCTCACATTTTTAAGTTCAGCACCCGAAAATATTTTTAGAGATGTGCGTACTCTTCCTTTTGCTTCAGTTCTACTATGACAATGGACCATTAGGAAACAAATACATACATAATTACGTTGTATGTACGTACATGGCTGGCAATCTGAATATAGAGATGTTCATGATCTGCTCATTTAAAACCAAAATTGTGATGTGTGATAACGCAGACACATAATTCCACATTGACATGGAGGTAAAATGCTTACAATTTGTAATTCATGGCCACTTCCACAAAATATTTCCTGCGCTGGCGATAAACTTCATCTTTAAAACCCTGGCAGGAAGAATTCAAGTCAGTTAATGTGTCAAACAACATTAGTAGCAACCTGTGAAGTCGCTCTCTGAATTACTGTTGATTTAGAGTTATAGAAGCAGGGGCGAATGAAACATTTCCCAATTGGGGGGGGGGGGGGGATGGTATAAATGGTATGGGGGCGGCTTCATCGCCGCACCCATACCATTTTCAGTTACAGGGCTGTTGTTAGTCAAGTAAAGCATCAATAATAACACCAGTTGTTGAAGTTGCAGACACGCAGCATGCATAAAGCTAAAGGTCTGCCTCGAGAGTTTTCTGTTTTCAATGATGAAATTCTGATGGTTTAGTGGTGACACAGCTGTAGTTAGTTTAGTAGCAGTAGTAGTGTTTCATATCATTTTAAATATAAGCACATTCTTTTGAAATATCTTTGATATTTGGGTTATTTTGCATGCCGTCATGTTTAGTGGGGCAGTCAGGGCATTTAGGGTGGCATTGCCCCCCCCCCCCCCATTCCCATGCCTAGATCCGCCTCTGTATAGAAGATAGAGAGGGTGGCCGAGGGTGGACAGCCCACAACCGCATTTTTCTATTATTATTATTTTTTGAAGGTTGTTTTTCCTCTCTGCTTTTGTTTCTCTGCCTCAAAGTGAAGATTGGCATGAGACAGGAGGGAGAGAGAGAGACGGGGGGGATGGATATAATAGATATGCAGCAAAAGGTCGTCATGAATGGGATTTGATCTTATCCAGACATCAGTCATGGCAAAACTCGGCACCGGCCTTCTTTCCAATTGATCTAAAATGCTGCAGCTCGTTTGGTCTTCAACCAGGCAGAATATCTCCCCACTTCTCTGATCCCTCCATTGGCCTCTGGACGCTGCCGGCACGGAATACAAAACTACTTTGGTTCATTTAATACTGGCATTAAAATGAACCCAAAGGCTTGTTGATCATTTGTGAACGGCCGCTGATCGAACCCTACAAACCCTCCCGTGGCTGGGTACTCAACAGGGGCGGATCGATCTAGGCATGGGCATGGGGGGGCAATACCCCCCCTAAATGCTCTGAATGCCCCACCAAACATGATGGCATGCACACAACCCAAATTTCAAAGATGTTTCAAATTAAACTGGGCCCCTCCCTGGCAACACCTGTGTGAACAACAAAGGTTATTTCAGAGCAAACCTGAGGAAGCAACATTTCAGTGATATTTGCCTTGTGATTTGACATTGACAAGAAAAAAATGGAATTAAAGTTGACTAGTAGAGTTAATGATTTATTAAAAAAAGAAGTTCCTGTGGAACTCACAGGATGATCAGCGTCCAGTTCTGTCCCGTACATCAGCACCCTGTGAGAACACTGGTCCAGCTCAGAGATCTTCATGGGGAACCAAGGAACATCCTCACAATCTGATGCACATCGGAATAGGATTTTTTAAATGAAAACACACACACACACACACACACACACACACACACACACACACACACACACACACACACACACACACACACACACACACACACACACACACACACACACACACACAGCAGAATGCTACCATTTTGAAGGTGGTGATTGACAATAATAACAACAATAATAACTTTGATACGTATCATCTATGTAGTTACGTACTTCAATACGCATGTGGCAGATTTCTTATATTCCATCTTATTTGTTTTCTTGCTTTTTTTTGCAGGAGTGGCCCAAAAATTGCAACAAATTATGCAGACATTTCATTGCTGGGAAAATTTGCACACGCACTCCTACTAGATGGAATAATAAATGCCACAATATCTTTTCAAAGCAGACTCATTGTGAAAATATAACTAAATTTACTTATTTACGTTTTATTCATTAATACTGTAGCTCATAAAATCTTCCAATTCTCCCCCGCATTTTTCATTATAAGTGCATTATTCTTAAACACTATAACAGTAAGTAACACCATCACCAACTATTTCAAAGATCAAACTTTCTAGGGGGCCTTGAAATGGATTTTCAGTAATGGAACAATCGCATTTTTGATGTGTAGATCTCGTTGAGCCAGTCATTTTGTAGCTCTCAAATCAAAAAAGTGTGGGCACCCCCTGCAGTATGACATACATTTACATAACCATGTGGTCTACTATACCTGCCTCCGCTGACCATACGTTGGCAGGTGTGTTGAATGAGATGATGTTGACGTGGTCTTTGAGATGCTGCAGCAGGTCATTGAAGTCCTTCTTGCTGCAGCTGCAGTCAGCGTAGATCTCCACCTCATTGACGATGCGCTTTGACACCCGAGATTCAATGTGGTTCAGGTTCACGTGTCTCTCCTGTGCATGTGCACCGCCATAGGAGGAAAAGAAAGAAGGGAAGGGAAGACATGGACAAAGACAGAGGAGAAGAGTAGGAGGAATTAAGAACACAAAACACATGGCACACGGGTGGCATCCGGCATGGTCCAACTGTACAAACACAGTTGGACCATGTTCAGGAGGGAAGGGAAGCGTGGGTGAGAATAATCACTGTGTGTACTTCGCAGCCTAGAAGCACACATACTGTAGTGACTACTATCACCCACAGCTTTGGAAATAATGAGAATGAGCAAGTGGCTAGCTGTACTTCTAGGCTGTGACGGCAGTTTGTCAGCAGAGAGCAGGGTTTAAAGCATAATAGAATCTCATGACTGAATCAGCGTTTCCAGAAGGACTGAACCAGTGCCCCCAAAAGTCTAATACAAGAGTCAAAATAATGGGAAAGGGAAAGGAGCTCAGTGCCTTATTTTAAAGTAGTAGCGTGGTATGAACATTTCATTGTAAACGATTGTTAAAGAAAATGCTGGTGTCATGAACGTTGTACAGTATATCATCATTAGTATGTTTGATTATGGTGTGTGCAGGGTAGTATACAGGGGCGGATCTAGGCATGGGCATGGGGGGACAATGCCCCCCTAAATGCTCAGACTGCCCCACCAAACACGATGGCATGCAAAAACAACCCAAGATATTTCGAATTAAAGTGCTTATATTTAAAATGGTTTGAAACACTATTACTGCTACTAACTAACTACAGTTGTGGCACCACTAAACCAACAGCATTTCATCATTGAAAACAGAAAACTCTCTGAGTCAGACCTTTAGCTTTATGCATGCTGCGTGTCTGTTGCAACTTCAACAACAACTGATGTTATTATTGATGCTTTACTTGACTAATAAAAGTCCTGTAACCGAAAATGGTAAGGGCGCGGCTTCATCGCCCGTGACACGAAGCATCAAGGGCGATGAAGCCGCCCCCATACCATTTTCTCCTGCGCCCCAACTGGGAAATGTTACATCCGCCCCGAGTATACAGCAAATTATGAGTTATTTATTTCACGTTGGGTCATTGGGTCATTGTATGCAAACATTTGGCATCCCGTTCTAAATAGTACAATCCACTCGACCCGAGTACCTTTTGGAGACATTGACCCACCTGAAACAGCCTGAGGGCTTTGACCAGGCATCCCACTTCGTTCTTCAGAGAGAAGACCACCGCCGTCCTCCCTGCATCCTCCTCGTTCTCAGAGCCTGGCTTCTCATTTATGGGAGCGAAAGAGGACCTTCGCGACTGCAGTGCGACAAATCACAGGCCATTACGGATGTTACTTCAGAAATGAGGTTTCAATTCATTGCGCTCCTAAGCCACTCAAATGTGAAATTCCCTATCAACAGCCATTAAGTGAATCCCTACACTGCAAAAAGGCAGTCTAAATATAAGAAATATATATATATATATATATATATATATATATATATATATATATATATATATATATATATATATATATATATATATATATATATATATATATATATATATGCGTGTAAAAGTACTAGAAACAAGCAAAATAATCTGTCCGTGGGGTAAGTGAATTGTACTTGGTAAGAATTCTTGTAATTACAAATATGTTCTAAAAACAAGGTTGATAATCTTATACAATTTTCTCTTGGTTAGTACCGGTATATCCTTCTTAAAATAAGAGCAATAATATTTTCATATTTTAAGTCTAGATTTAAGATGACAAGACTTGCTTAGTTCAGAGTTTTTTGCAGTGTAGCCTCCAACAAAACCGATATATATATATATATATATATATATATATATATATATATATATATATATATATATATATATATATATATATATATATATATATATATAAAGTAAATCACTGTCAGAGGTGGAAAAATGGTGAAAAATGAGGGTGTTATCTCTGGCGCCTGCCAATCAATTTCCCCCCAGCCGACAAATGCGACAAATGCACCAAGTTAGCAATACCGCCCCTGTGAAAACAGCAGACTTCCACGAATGAACAGTGAAAAGGGAAAGGCCGCTTTCATCTTTTATGCTCCAGACAAATGGAAGAAATTCCAGGACCCTCCAGGACTCTCTTAAACTGGTCTCCCCTGCTTAAATTAAGTAAACAAAAAAAAAACACAGGGAATGGCATGTTACCATTGGGGTCCTTAATATTTAATTCAGATTTGAACATTTAATGATATGCAATGATACAAAATACATGTTGGCTTTTTTATTTCATAACCCTAAGGAAACAATTCTTCTTTTTTGGGGGGCGAGGGGGTCTTTGAAATTGAGTCCAATTCCAAATTCAAGCTTTAAGCAAAATGAAAAAACGTTCCTGACATGAATTGGTTTGGATTAAATATTTGTCAGGAGAGATCTCTGGCCAAGAATGAACTACAGAAAGGTAAAAGTTGCAGACAGACAAAGATACACCTTTCCTCAGATATTATGAACCTTCAGCCTTTGTCACTCTCATAGTGAGGTCCAACAGTTGCTGTCTTCCTGCTTCGTCTTTAAGCAGAGATAAAATTCCACAACATGATCATCAACATTTTATGATGTGTTGATAAAGACCAACAACAGCACATTCCAAGAACCACTGAACACCTAAACCTCAAAGGTTTTCAACAGCCATGCTGGAGACTATGCGGAGCAATGGATGTAGATCATCAACATATATTCTGGAGCTGCCCCTCAATAAACAATTATTGGCATAATGTATAGTCAGAGATAAAGAAAGTTCTGAGTTGTGAGTGACATTCCGAAGAACAGTATGATATTGTACTTGGGCAATCTGACACAGGATACCATACAGAAAGAAGATATGTATCTGGTCAAAATACTGTTGGCAGCTAGTAAGAAAGCAATCACCAGACTATGGCTCAAAACAGAACCCCCGGTTTGTTGGCAGTGGATGTGCATTGTGGAAGAATTATTTAAAATGGAAAGAATGACTGATGATGTATTGAGATTAGAGGGAGATCTTTTTAACTGTAAATGGGAGAAATGGACTGATTATAGAACACGACAAAATGTCACCAATGATAACGGAAATGTGAATGATGGACTGGACTGAGGAATTTATACAAACTGTTGCGGAAAATTGTTGATGTACCTGCTACACTTTTTTAATTATTATATATTTTTAATCTTGATTGCCTGCAGAAATCAATAAAAAAATAAGTTAAAAAAATAAAATAAATAAATCTCAAAGGTTTTTAAAGGATCCAGATTTGCTATTGAGATCTTGACCTGACTGACTGTGTCAGTTGGGAATACCACAGGTACAGTATACTGTCGAGGTCAAGGTAAACATTATTGTCCACAAAGGAAATTTATCATGCATAAAACTTTAAACACAAACAAAATGCATGACAGAGACACATGTTGGACTGAACAAAGAGCAAAGGTTTGGTAGATAACAGCAGATTTATAGGAGAAAGAGAGCATATCCTAGTTCAAAAATCCTTTAGGATTCCAATAGAAAAGTCCTATCAGGTTTTGGAACAATCCAAAATCCAAACAAGATTTCCAATAGGAATCCAATAGGATTCCAATAGAATCCTATAGGATTTTGGGGAAAATCCTATAGGATTCCTATAGGATTTTGTGGAAAATCCTATAGGATTCTTATAGGAATCCTATTGGATTCCTATTAGGAATCTAATAGGATTTGTTCCAAAATCAGATTTTTTTTTGTTGGACTTTTCTAAAATCCTATAGGATTTTTTGACTAGGGTGGGGTGGGGATTGGGGATAATCAGGTCAGGGGGGAGTTCAGTTAAATGCTCACCATTTGCCCGCCGGTGTGTCGTTGCTGTTGGTGATCGAACATGGCAGAGTCCAGGGACATGCCACGCCGGGACCAGTACTTACTGGAGAACATCATCATGGCTGGCTGCATCTTAGGCACCGGTCCCAGGTCGACGTCCTTCTTCAGGTGGGACGACGCCATGGGGTACCAGTGGGTGTAAGAGTACCACGGCTCCAGGGTGACACGCGCTCAGGCTCCTTTCACAAGTTGTTATCGACTGAGCTGTACCGTTACGGTACACCGTTACCGTGTACCGTTACTGTCTCTCTGCCGGAGACCCAGCCCTAGCCCAGGTTCTGTTTAAATAGTGTGACGGAGGAGAGGAGGTGGGCCAATGCTGCCCTCCCAGTGTTTGTAATGAGGATGGGAGGGAGGGGGCCACAGCACACACTGATAAGGCTTTGCTGTCGCTGTTTACATGGAAGCTCATATAAACTAGAGATGCCTTTTTTAGATGCCCTATTCTGCTCTGTCTCCCCCAAGGATTTGATTGGGCTAGGGACAGGGGCGGATGAAACATGTCCCATTTGGGGGGGCAAGAGAACATGTTGGAGGGGCAAGAGAAAATGGTATGTCGCTTCGCGCCACGGGCGATGAAGCCGCACCCATACCATTTTCAGTTACAGGACGTTTTATTAGTGAAGTAAAGCATCAATAATAACATCAGTTGTTGAAGTTGCAACAGACACGCAGCATGCATAAAGCTAAAGGTCTGACTCAGATAGTTTTCTGTTTTCAATGATGAAATGCTGTTGGTTTAGTGGTGCCACAGCTGTAGTTACTTAGTAGCAGTAGTAGTGTCTCAGATCATTTTAATTATAAGCACATTAAATTGAAATAAATTTGAAATTTGGGTTGTTTGCATGCCATAATGTTTGGTGGGGCAGTCAGGTCATTTAGGGGGGCATTGCCCCCACCCATGCCCATGCCTAGATCCGCCCCTGGCTAGGAAGAAGAACAAATAAGATGCTTTCTCTCGCTGAATGGTTGAACAAATTGTAGATGTGTAGGAGGAGGTGCCCTTTAAAAATGTACATGTAAAAAAATGTAAAAACATTTGCGACAGATGTTGTGGTGCAGAATAGCACCGCTATTATGTGAAAGATATGATTACATTTATTTTTTTTTTCATTGAATGATTGACTGTTTGAAAACAAACGGGTATGTCCAGGTACGGTGGACAGAATGTCTAATATCTACACAAAGAACATCATAGTTTGATATTCTGTAAATATTTAGAACAAAAACTAACTGATTCGATTTCTAACAGTAACAATAATGGAAAGCACTGCTTTGATGATTAATTTTTTTTCAACCAAGGTTCATTTTAGGTCGTTATTAGAGAAAGTAAAAGATATGTCAAACTCTTCATTTGCTGCGTTCTTTTTAAGGAGGGCATGGCAATTCGTAGTAGTAGCTAAATATGTCTGTTATTTATTTATTTTACAAAACTTTACAGCACCCCAGGAAGAGCTGTGGTGATGACTAATGGGGATCCGTAATAAACATAAACAGCAATTTCTTTCTTTCTTACTATAGTACTACTGGAACCAAGGAACCAACTACAATGGCGGTTTTGCATATACTGTACAACAAGGGTGGGCAATTATTTTTCCCAAGGGGACAAATGAGATGCATAAAATATTGTGGAGAGCCAAGACTAAAGACTGAACTAAAGTCTGTGTAATATTAATTTAATTTCAAGATGAAAGTAAGCTTTTTGACACCATGTCCCTCTATTTATTCAGAATTTGAGCCCCGGAGGACCATCATTTGATAACATTTAGCCCCACAGACCCAAAACTAAAGATTTCTTTTGCTTTTAATTTGTCCACAATTCCAGGCTGGATTTCACAAGCAAACATAGATAAAAAATGACCATTCTTTTACATTCTCTGGCTAATGCAGATGAATATTTTAACTCTTGAGAGTGTAAACATTTCATTCATTTATGCTCTCAAACCAGTTACATCTGGTTTAGCCTCGACACACAGGCTTTCATTTTCGTTCGCCTTGCGCGAAAACGGAAAGCCTGGACTAACGCGCGTTGGAAAGTGGCCTTGAGGGGCGTGTCAACCTTCCGGGGTGGGCGTCGCTCTAAATGATGTGACGTAGAACAGCAGTGGACGGGCGGGGGAGGGGCCGGAGATGACGACACGTTAGTGAGATCAAATCAGAGCGCAGCACTTCCGCCGTGTGGATCCCACGACACCCCGCCCCCCAAGGCCAAAATCATTGAGGGCTAGACCAGGCTACATCTGGTTAACCAACTGGTTAACCAACTTTCCATATTTAACTGAAACTCTCTCAAGAACCACTGGTGGTCCCCGGACCACTGGTTAAAACCCACGGTACCCTTTAACAGGCCGGTCAGAGTCAGCCGCATTTGGCCCCCGGGCCACATAATGCCCAGGTATGCTGAACAAGGTTTTTGCCCAACATGTGATGGGGGCACCACCACAACTAGCGACACAACCACATCTAGACCCTAAAGCAGCTTTACGGCATGTCACATTCTCCATGTCACTCTGTGTTCCCTCTCTCTGTGTTTCCTGTCACTGTTTATTACCAAATAAAGTCAGAAAAGCCTAAAAACAAATAAATAAAAAAGGCAAAACTACAACAAGAAAGAAACGCCACGAGACAGGCACTGTCCTGCAGCCCTCTTTGCCTGCCAGTGACCAAAATGTTTATCTTGGCACTTATCTAAGGCACTGGCTCCGCGCACATAGAACTACACCCCTGTTTACGCGTCGAAACCGAGCACATGATAATACACAGCTACAGACATCACAGCCACATAAAGCAGCCTCCATTTTAATAAAAACACCCATGGCTGATAAGCCGCAGCTGTGGTTTTGGCGGCTATCTGTCGTCTACTGTATGCCGAGGCAATTTCCTGCCACACAGGAAATGAAAGAGCCAGGAGAGACGGGAACGGGAGATTCTGCTTTGTTCTAAACCGTACACCGCCACACACGCTAGGAGACAGCGCAGGGCGATAGCTCACTCTGACGGACGAGTCGCTCATCGTCATCAGCACCTCAAACACGCTGCAAATGTCTACTCCCTCAAAGGAAACTGGGAGCGCCGCGTGTGGACCGGCACAGAGGGCAAGGTCACACCTTGACTGACGTCTCTCACGTTTTTGAAAAAAAAAAAAAAAAAAAAAAAGTCGAAATGCCATTTCGCAGTCGCCTCTTAAGTGAAATTAAAGGACCCCCCCCTCCCCAATCCCATTTGCTCTGTCTGGAAATGCTTTGATACCTATACACTTGTGCAATTTAGGCATTAAGCAGATGCTCTCAATCCAGTGTGAATTACATTTGGGCAAAAACACATGATATGGATCAAATACACAGAAAAAAAGAATATCTGTGCAAAGATATTCTATGGGATATTCTATATTCTATTCTATGTGGCCAAGATACTATATCAACATATACATAGTATCTTATGTACTATGTAGTGCCAAAATTACATACGGTTAAGCTTTCATGTGCATGTAAGGCCGAGGCTAGTGGAGTCGGAAGAGCTGAGCTTTCAGACTATGACAGCATTTGTTCATGGATAAGGAACACAAAAAGGGAGTATTTTCGTGAAAAAAAATATTTGTGGAGCTTAATTGAATGTGGAATGATTGCCCATGTTTGTTTCTCCAGGCAAAAAATGTTTTCAATCTCTTGCTCCCATATCTCCTATAGTTTTGATATTACGGATCCTCATGATCACATGACCCACCGTCTAGTATGACTGACAAGTAATAACACGGGGAAAATGTCAGTTGTAGAGGGGCTATTTTCACCCTTTGGTGTAATCAAAAATAAATAGTGGGCCCTGGGATGAAAAAGGTTGAAAACTACTGCTCTAACATGAAGCTTGTTGTCTGGTGCGGCTTATAATCAGGTGCGCCTTATACATGGAAAAAAAAAAATCTGTATTTTGCACCAAATCTAGCTGGTGCGGCTTATGTTCAGGTGCGGCAATTACAATGTAAATGTGCGCATGTCACACTGCGTCACACTCCATATTCGGGCATGCCATATATGGCACAGTATGTACAGTACACACACCAATAAGATCATACTGGTATCTTTGTGGAGGAAAAACTAATGTTGCAAATATTAAACAATGTTAAGTAAACAAATACCTGAGTCCTCCTGAAGTCTCTTTATTACCTGCAGTGCCAATTTCCATTCCAAAGCAGCTGAAATCAGTATTGCCGACCGTTAGGTTAACTTGCTTTTGCATCCTGTGGCAACGCAACAAAGTAAAATCAAAGTCAAAATTAATTCAAATGTAAATGTATTTCTCAACAACAAAAAAAAGCAAATATTCACATCAAGGCGTAAAATCATGTAAGGAGCAGCTCACCCCCAAGACTAACCCCACCAGGGATATTTGTTTTGTTTTAGACACATTCCTGATCCAATAATAGCAAATAAATCCAAATAGGAAAATAGGGGGACAACCTTAGCAGCTAAACTACACTTAATTGGACAATGTGAGTGTTTTTTTATGGAATTTATAGAAAAGAAAAGTGTTGATAAAGGTTTATTGCTAAAGATTGGGCCCCTGTTTAATTTCTTCAAATGTTGACAAGTAAAGAGTAATAGATCATTTTGGAGTGAACCACTCTTTTGCTAAACAAAGTACTGTGTCTTGAAGTCCATTGGGGTGGGGATACAGGGGATCAGACAACATCGATAATACTTCAATTCCATAGGACACTGAAGGACCAATTCAACAACAGGTAATACTGAGTGGAGATTATGCATGTATACTCTAGTTTGTTGGTTTCTTTTTTTAACGGCGTGGCACCAAACGTTCCCCTCACCTTTAGAGTAACTATATGGAGTACCACACAGCTCTAGACTGGCCACAAATGAAATGACGTCATATGACAGCCAGGTCTACAGACCTTTAGGGCTCCATTTTCGAAACCCCTTATCCTAAACCCCTTATCATTTTTTTTTTTTTTTTTTTTTTTACTATTTTGAAAATCTTTTTGGAATAGTTCAACGTGCCAATCTATGGACACATTGTAAGCTTGTAGACTGGCCATTTAAACTATTGAAAAATTTTTTTTTTTTTTGCAATAGTTTAAAAAGGCAAAGAAGTTAAGGGATAAGGGGTTTAGCGGTAACGAAAATGGAGCCCTTTGTGTTTGTTTTTAGGGAACTAAATGTGACGTCATGTGGTATCCAAGTCTATGGAATTTTAATGTTCCATACATTAACACTTTAAACAAACATTATACCAGGCTCACATGATGTTTGTTTTTAAGGCAAGCCTGTGTTTGTCACATGTAATAATACTTGATTAACATTGTGTCATGGAACTCAGTGACTCAGTGAAGGTTCAGAATGGGCCGAAACCTTGCGCAAAGTTGGCATATACGTACAGTACATACATCCCATACAGCCACATGGAGGCCACGCCGTTAGTAGGGCCCGTCTTGTTCATACTTCAGCGGATTCAACTGTTATCAGTCGATAAGATCGCAGTTATTAGTTTCCGTCAGCAGGACAATTTCGTCTCAGTATCGTCATGCTCTGCCGACCCATCTTGCAGTCTGTAGATATCATGGATTCTTTCAGTTGATAATGCATAAGATGACAACTGCGATCTTATCCACTGATAACGGTCGAATCTGAGACGCAAAACCCTATAGCCCCCTCCAACCGTAACCCTAAGCCTAAATGCCAGACGGTCTGTGTGGTGGTTGAGCGTCAGGGATTTAGGCTTAGGGTTCCGGTTGGAGGGAGCTACGGTTTTGCTACAAACATACCTAAACCCTTCTCTTTCAATCAACTGAAAGAATCCATGATATCTACAGACTGCAAGATGGGTCGGCAGAGCATGACGATACTGAGACGAAATTGTCCTGCTGACGAAGACTAATAACTGCGATCTTATCTACTGATAACGGTCGAATCGGAGACGAAATTGTCCTGCTGACGAAAACTAATAACTGCGATCTTATCGACTGATAACGGTCGAATCGGGTACATACTTCATACAAGCTGATTAACACATATTTTACCTTAAAACAAACTTAAGTACAGAGGGCAAGATAGAGGACAAGGGCCTTGTTGAAAAACAAAAAAAACAAAATAATGCGAGATAAATCTCTTAAACTGGCTAGTTAGGTGTTCCCTAACCCATATGTTCGATTAAGCAACTTATAAAAACAATGTTGGCGTTGGGGTAAACTGCATTTATAGATTGCATTTATATTACTGTACTTTTTTCCTCTCCCTTTTCGATTTAATCTCCATTTCAGGTTGGCCTCCGTGGAGTCAAGCTGGTTGTTCACCCGATATGGGAGGAACAGAGACCAACCTCCCCAGACACCTTTCCACTTGCAAAATGTGTCCAAGATGCTTTTCAGAGAAGCCATATTAACACAAATGGTGGTAGAATGTTATCTCTTAACAAACCAAGAAGCTTAAACTGCAAAAATCACAGATCTATCTTTGCTTTTTTACCAATGAGGCTTAAGGGTGAGCCAGCATGCTGCACAATAACCAGCACCCTGACTCTATTGAATTACCTGAATTATAACATGAACTTCATAATTAATATGACTGGTATTATTACCAAACTACACAACTATTTACATCAATATGGCTGCCACGAAAAAGGCCTACATTTGTTGGAGTGCCTACCCAAGCTGGTACAAATCAATCACCGGGACCACCGACCCGGATGCCCATGATAATAATGCGATTATTATAATTATTATTAGTCACAATAAGACACTATATTTTGCCCATTCTTATAGAAAACATCTGCGAGAGAGAAGGAAGGAATGACTCATTTCAATGAAAGACAATAACATCATGGTACAAGAAATTACAAAAATAAGATTTGAATAATCTTAATAATCCATTGTGTACATTCTTCTCCTTTCTCGCTTGTTGTTGGGGGAGTGGCAGACTGGATGGTGTAGCAGCAGCACACACACACTGCCTTTCTTACCCTGCGTAGGCCATATACATATTTATACTGTATATATATATATATATATATAAGAAATCTCCCTTGCAGCTGTGAGGCTGCTATAAAGTCTCTGTGTTGGGTTTTTATTGTGGACTATGATATGAAGGCAACGTTGCAGCCGTTGGCAGGTGTTTCTCTTAAGTGTCCATGTCCGTTGGAGTAGGCCTCCTGTCTGGGAGGGGGTCTGGAGGAGGGGGCTGCTGCTCGCTGCTGGGGACCCCCCGGCTCTGCTGCCTCTAACCTGGGTGGGGCCTCTGCGTCTGTGTGGAATCCCAGGATGTCACCTATTGAATTAGGCAGATCCTGAGGGGGCCGGGGAGGTGGGCAGGGGGAGTGGGGGGGGGGACTTTTATTAGAACATATAGTACCAATTCTGTCTGATTCTCTATTAGTTACAGTATGAAGAAAATGTGTGATGTATGTGGTCATTTGACCACATACATCACACATGATGATTCCACAAAAAACATAAGCAATGTTATAAATTTTCTACTCAGATAGCGATTTCAAAAAGGCAAATCTGGTACAGTTGTGGACTTTTAATATCTACACAAGTTACAACATGTTTAAATAAAGGGTTATAATAGTGTCAAAATTGGTAACAGAAAATCAGTGGTGAAGCAAATTGTCAGTTCATAGTCCCTTTACAGAGAATGTAGGGCAGGGGTAGGGAACCTATGGCTCGGGAGCCAGATGTGGCTCTTTTGATGGCTGTTTCTGGCTCGCAGATGGTGATGGGCAGTAGCTTGTTACAAGTAGCTAAGCTACATAGCTTAACTACATTTTCCCATAACTTGTAGTGTAGCTTACTACATTCGTTCTGGGAATAGATTATAGTGAAGCTACACTACTTGTTTGAGTAGCTTGTAGTGAAACTACAGTACTTGTTTCGAGTAACAAGGATTGTAGCTTACTACATTTTCTCACACACATTTTCAAATTCCGCCCATTTTTAATGGGTAAAAAACCTCTAATATACTGTACATCCCAAAACCTAGACATGCACCATCCTAGGTTCAAACCCACCCCTAGATTATTATTATTATGACTTATATTTATATTATTTTATTATTGTGATTATTATTTAGAAGGTTGTACGTTACGTTGAGGTATATATTTATATACTTGTTGTGTTGATGTAGCAAGTTACATCAAGCTACTTTTGTCGTGTAGCTTGCTACAATTTTCTGGGGATAGCTTGTAGCGTAGCTTAGCTACATTTTTTCGAGAGTAACAAGTAGTGTAGCTTAGCTACATTACCGGTAACTTGCCCATCACTGCTCGCAGACAAATCTTTAATTATGGCATGCACGAAACGGCCGGTCACTGGCAACTAGAAAGCCAGTTCGCAGTAATTTCATAAATACATACACACTTGTGTATCCAATCTATTTATCTATCAATGGCATATAGGCAGTGCAGATGAGCCAGACTCAGACACTATATGACGTATTTTGCTCTGCTGTCAAAAATAGTGGCTGATGTGCGCATCTGGATGAAGTTCCATACAACAAACTAATCACGTTAACTAAAAAGAAACCCTTCTGAGAAGATGGCTAAAAGACAAAAAAGGACGAGGAGTATCATACTTTTCAGAAGGAATGGACAGAGGAATTTGCTTTTGTGGAGAGAGTAGATTCTCCAGTGTGCCGAATATGCACAAAAATATGCACAAATTACTTGTGTATTATATGTGGTGTTCATGGCTCTCTCAGCCAAAAAGGTTCCCGACCGCTGATGTACTTACTGGTCAGCTGTTATAATGTGCAGGAACCTACCTTGCAATTTTTGATCTGCAGGCAAATAGCTTCTGCTTTTTGGAGGATTTCCTCAATGTCCAGCTTCATGGAGAGTTCATTAATGTGCTGTTGAAGGAAAGGATTTAGAAGTTATCGCATCACCAGGTCTCACTTTGACAACCTGCATACAGAACAGCTCAACTAGTGGCTGAAGGCACTATAAAAAGGTCCTTGCAGAATGAAAAAAGGAGAAAAAAAGAAAAGAACTCAACAGTCGGTAGGTACATTAACAGATGCCAATCTATTGACATATTGGGAGCTTGTAGACAGGCCATTTTAACTATTGAAAAATGCTTTATAAAATAGTTTAAAAAGGCAAAGAAGTTAGGGGATAATGGGTTTAGCAGTGACAGTGAAGATCTTTAATTGTTAGATTTGAGGACCACGTCTTTGCATTCCACTTACGGTGGCTATACTTACCTTGAGGATTTCATTGAAGCCATAGTTCTCTTCCATGATTTTCCGTTTCTCTGAGTCAAGGATGGCACAGCACACGAGGAGATGGAAGTTTTGGCAAGGCAAGGCAGTCCACATGACCTGGGAGAAAACCAGATGTTTACTGAAACAACAAACTACACCAAACTTAAAGAAGAATTCCACACCAAAACACATTGGGCCTCAATCTACCTTGATTCCTGTGACATGATACATAATGTCCTTGATTTTTGTCACAGATGCCCCATTTTTTATATTTCACCCTTGAGGTCCACGTCCCAACGTCGTTCCAACAGTTAACATGGCCACAGGTTGTCTTTATTCTACTACAGGTATTTCTGTAGCTCCAAACTTTTTTTTTTTTCCCCACACACACATCATATTTTAATAGTATAATGATAAACACACTTGAGTTTTATTTCACTCTGGGGCAGTCTTTACATGTAATCCCAGAGGTAATCTATTCCTCCTCCTCTCCCTTTTGCCAATCTCCTCTCCAATCACTCCAGTAGAAACTCCTGTCCCGCGGGTGCCAGCTGAGTTCTTAAAAGTCATATAGTGGTCCAATTATCTTGTAGTTTGTGGTTTGATGTGATGTGTGGGAAAAAAATAAGTTTGGAGTTACAGAAATACCTGCAGTAGAATAAAGACAACCTGCGGCCATGTTAACAGTTTTCGTGCCTTTGCAGTAGAGCTACGTCACTCTCATTATCAAATAATATAGTTATGGCCGATGCCACTTAGGTTGATCTACGCCACGCTATGTCAGCGGTTTGATACGAATCCCAATGATAACAGCAGCGAGCAGCGATGGCATCCTCCCATCAGAAGGGACCAAAATAAGGGGCGGACCAACCCAGAACCGGAAGTGTGTCGCCAACTAACTTGTCCGACGGGAAACATGGACCGGAATATGAAATATGACTTTTAGATGAAAATCGCTGGCACTAGCTACCTAAAAAAATATATGGAATGGAAGTGCTGGCACTATACCAGCCAAGTACGAGTTTTGACAAGTTAGCCTCGCCCCCAAACAAAATGGCCACCAAAATGGCTGGGAAAGAGTTCCAAACAAGATGCTTGATTAGGTTAGAATTATATCAGAACATCACCAGTCTGATCAGAACGATGGAGGACACTGCAGTATTGTGTGTTAGGTAACTTGTGGAAGGTTTCCTCACCTCCCAGAGCCGCAGCACGTCCTGGAAGCTGAGTTCCCTTTTGAAACGGATCAGTAACCAGCGGAAGCAGAAATACAGGAATCCAGAATCCTGGGACTCTGCAGTGCAAACACAAAATAGTAAAAACAAAATGTTTTAGTGACTTTCACAATTGGGTGGGGTCATTTTAGTGTTGTTAGCAGCTCAGCAGCAAAACGTTAAATCTTTTTTCCCCCTTGCCTTGATGTTCAACACCTGGCTTAAAGGGGAATTCCACCCATTTTCAACATTTTTTTCTGAGAGCGTAGAAATGCAACGAACCAAACCAATAAGAAGAAATCCATTGACATGGTGGAAAATACATCTTGGATGTCGTCATCAAGATTTTTCACCATGTTAGCGGTTTTCTTCAGACCTCCTTTTCTTGGGAACACAGAATGGGGGAACTTTTTTTATTATGTCCAACCAGCACCTCTAAGGTATTCTAATGACACATTAGAATGTTGAAAAAAGGTGGAATTCCCTTTTAAAGGTAGGGGAAGTGATTTCACTTTTGTCAGATATCACCCAAAAAATATTGTTAAAATGTTCTATTATAAGGTGTGGAAACCACATATGGAGTTTCCCCCTCCCCCACGTTAGCAGAGGAGCTAATAAAAGTTCCCCAGGTCACCACAATTCTCCTCCAATCAGGAGAGAGCAGCAGGTTCACATAGTGTAGCTACTTTTGGGGGCCCCTAGTGCACCAGGCTGGTACTACACCATGAATTTCAAATCACTTCCCCTACCTTTAAGTACAGGTAGAAGATATGCACACAACTTCCTCTATGAACTTGCCAGACACGTGCCAGACCAGCAGAAATGTGTATATTTTATGATGGTGGTACAGGTATTAATTAAGGGGGTGTTGCATACCAAGATAGTTCCAAAAGGTGAGGTCCAGCAGTCTCAACAGAGTACTGAGCTGAATCAGCTGGGTCTTCATGCCCTGCATCTGTTCTTCAAAGTTCTGGTGCTGCACGCACACGCATATGCACACACACACACAGGCACAAACACGCACACGCACACACACACACACACGCACACACAGAATCAGGGGGCTATTTCACAAAACTTGGATTAGGAATTAAGACAGGATTTAACAGTCATCCTGGTTTAATATATCCTGAATCACTGATTAAGCGGTTTCATGAAAACTGGTTAATCTTGTCAGATTAACTAGGCCAGCTAACCTGGATATGTTGAAGCTTGATTCGGTTTCATGAAAGCATGATAGATTGAAGTTATTATTCCAAGTAACCTATACAGTACATGAGGAGGCTTTAATGCAACTATTAAGAATCCCAACTGCCATAATACCCCATGAAGAAGAAGGATCAGTGATTCTGCGTTCTATCGAAGGGGTCTAGGAAGAAAAAGCCAAGCTGTGCTTTGAGCCAGACTTGACTATCCTAGCTAGCCAAATCCTCCAATTTAAAGCCTTGCTTGGCTTTAGTTTAACGGGATAAACCAGGCTGTACAGACCAGGCTTTAATAAACCTGGCTTAGTTAATCCAAGTTTCGTGAAACATGCCCCAGGTCTCTGGGTCACGGATACGTCTCCAAGCAACAATACAAGGGAGGATACAAGGATCCGGACTGCATAGAACTGTATCCTGGCAACGACATGTTCTTTCTTGATCGCAATAACAACGATGATTCTTTTTTGTATCCACTGATGGTAGAGTGGTTAAGATCTTCACTTTGAGACATGTGTTTTTGTGAAATATTGAACTTATAACTTATGATGGTAGTCAAAAGGTGCTCTGATCGGGCTTAAAATACAGTCTAAATTTGGAGCCATACAATATGTCATTATGTCCTGGATGCCTAATGGGAGTCAGGCTCTTGTTGGTTTGCTGTTTAAAGAATAATATACATTGTTCTTTGATTTCTAATATACCTACAGTATGAACTTTTTGCCTTGTCTATCATTGCCATTGAGCTATACAATAAAAGTAGCAAAGACACTGGGAGCTCACCATTTGGTCCATGTAAGAGACAAAGCACCAGAAAGCATCCACCTCGTTCTCCATCACGTAGAGGATCGGGGAGAGGAGGTCACTCATTCCCTGGACATACCCTGGACGTGGACAACAACAACAATAACACGTTACACACAGCAATTAGAATTATCCAGCCAGCATAAACGCATGACACTACTGGTCCCAGCAGTGTTGCCAACTGCCCAAATCCAAAATGCACTAGTGGTACTTCCAAAATGCACTAGAGCAGTGGTTTTCAACCATTTTCATACCAGGGCCCACTATTTATTCTGCATTTGTGATAAAATGTATATATGTAATTACATGCTTGTTCCTAGAAACGATGGACTTGCTCACCTAGGTCAAAGTCATACATGCAGTATGTCATCAAGATGTCGTGGAGTAGAACCAGGCCAGGGTTATCGATGCCTTCATAGAATCTGTTTGTCCTGTCTGTCCGGTTCACGTCTTTCTCTGAGAAAGGGAGAGAGAGAAGCCATGTTGGCTGTACAATGTGGGTAGTCGTAATATTTTTTAACTCCAACAGTTAATTGCATGGTGCTTTTCCCATTTTAATGTACAAAACGTGTGATCTTGTTATCCATACATACTTAGTGCTACTACACAGTGGACAATGTATGCATGAATGTGCAGAGACACACTGGCATAAAAAGTGCTACTGACACCACATATTTTTATCCATTACATTATAATGATTAAGCAAATATCTTGGTTGGCATATTTTATTATGATCATTGTGCAATTAAGGTAGGTCCCTGGGAAAGGATTTGCCTTGAAAAGAAACCAGCAAAAGACAAAGTAAACCAAGGGCTGTTACCTATGAGACTCATGTAGTCTCTAAACCTGGAGTTTCTCCTCTCCTGCTCTTCACTGACCGACTTCCACTGTAGTTTCATCCTGAAGTACTCGTCCCTTTGGCACAAGGAGAGATGGACATGGACAGTGTTGTTAACTAACAAACGATACTGTGCCAGAATCTTTGGAACGAAGCAACAGGTTTTCAAAGTTATCATAAAATCAATTTGCGACCACGATGTACGTCACGACCATTTGCACGGTTGTGACCGCTTCATAGCGGTTGTGACCATTGGCATAATGGTCAGATAATGGGTTAAGATTATGCATAGGTTTTACTGGGGTTATGTTTAGGGTTAGGGGGTCCCCTACTTAGGTTCAGTAGGGAACGGTTGCGACCGTTTTGGCCAACGGCAAGCAATGGCCAAAGCGGTCGTGACGGTTCACCGGTTGAGACAAACTTATAAGGGTCACGGCCGTTTTACCACCCGTCATTTTATCTGGTGAGTTGGCTGCCTTCATCACAGCATGAAAGTTTACCATACTTTATATCAAGACCACTGATTTATTTGCATCATGGCAAGTGTTGTAGTGGGACTTTTAGAAGTGGGGGGACGCCTCTTAAAAGGGGAATTCCACCCATTTTCAATTTTTTTTCTGAGAGTGTACAAATGTGAACCAAATGGACACCTAGCGGGTCCATTTGGTTCCATTTGTACACTCTCAGAAAAAAGGAAAGTCATTAACATGATGTATTTAATCATGCTAATGATTTTTTTCAGACCTCCATTTCTAGGAAACACAGAATGGGGGAATTTTTTTTACCATGTCCACACGACATCTCTAAAGGTATATTAATGACATAGTAAAATATTGAAAATGAGTGGAGTTCCCCTTTAAGACACGTGCATGGACACTTGCATTTGCGTGCACCTGCGCAACACACACAGACACACTATTTAAAAAATTAAAAAAGTATAGCATATTGAGAAAGATTGTTTACAATGCCTAATTGTATCCATAGTATCCAAGTAAATGACAAGACAAAAAACATAGGCCTACTTTTGCCCCAAAAATATTTTAGATGTGAGAAGTGGGGGGACACCGCCCCCCGCGAGGCGTCCCCCCGCGACTACACCCCTGATCATGGCATTCGCTTGTCAAATGATTTTGCACGCAGAACCCTTACGTTTTTCTTCTCTGCAGGGTTTTCCTTTCCTCCAAGGTGCTGTCCCAGGGGAAATAGCCCAGAAGAAACTTCCACGCCTCTTTCCTCACTGCATGACATAATCCCTGTAGGGTTGCATGCGCAAAGAGAGACCCGGGTCAATTGGAGGACATGCAGTCACAATGTACAATAAAGCCCCTGCTGAACAAATACAAAGCATGGAAACTGAAAGGGTTGGGCACTAGGGTAAAGAATGTACTGTACGGTAAGAAAGTAGGGTGGGACACACAATTATGGGCATGACACAATGAACATTTGCCAAACATACAGCACGTCTACTAGCTTGTGTCGTTAAATTTTAGATTAGGGGTTTTCAAACGGTGGTATCGTACACGAGGCAGTGGAAATGAAAGTAATTGTCTCACGTGACAAAGCTTTAGCAATGCTTTAAGCAAAAACATGACAACTGTTATTTGCACATTATTTGACCTCAAAACGGGAGGAAGTGGCTAATTGTGATTTCATTAACACTGAATCCAGGCAGGGGACTGACTGTTGTGTAATGAAGAAAAATTCAACGTGCCCCTTTGAAGATGACTTGTTTGAGCTGAGGGACGCGCAGCATGCGTCCCTCTGCGTCCTGGTGCTCTAGCCAGTCCTCAGCCGACAGCGGCTGTCTCCTCTGGACCTCTGGTCTGTTTCCCAGGTCCACCTGAGAGGCACAACGCAAAGCGTCCAGTCAAGGCAAATTCACCCATCAATGTACAGTGAAAACTGTGAAAAGTCACCGATACCCGCAGTTTTCAATTTCAACCCTTTTCATATCAACTATCAACATAAGTCAATTATTTGCTTCTCAGACCCCATAAACACTGTTGAGTTAAGAGTGTTTGTTGGGTTTATTTTGCAATCTCAAGAGTTAAAGACCTATAAAGGGTCCAATTTGTTTCCCACTTTCCCTCAATTTGCTGGGAACGACCTATGATAAAGAAACAGGATAAAACACGGGGGCGTGGCGCAGGCTGGTGCCAGAGGTTTGCACATGCGCAGTGTAAAAAGGAACTGCTATGGTGGAATGTTCCAGCAGAGGCGCTAGAGTTACTGACCCTGAACTGAAATAATAAAAAATAATATAAAAAGATAATAATATAATGCTTCCATCTTCAGTTTAAATATTATATCGATTTAACTACTGTGTGGAGGAAAAGAGCTGTTTATAACAGACTGAAAGACCAGGGCAAGGGGCCTACATTTACTGAATGGAAATGTTTTGTACATTGTTCTTTTGTAGATTTTCCCTGTTCGTGATGCTTGCTTTAATTACAGACAGTACATGTGTCAACTTTTATTTTTGTGAAATGACAAAGAAACATGGATACTGTTCATTCAAACAGTGGATGGATTATATAAAACTTTTGAAAGGGGAAGAGTGATGCTGTTTAATTCACAACTACTCTGGATCTCATTATTTACATCACAAGTTATGGGATTTCTATCTAGCGCCTCTGCTGGAACATTCCACCATAGCAGTTCCTGTTTACACTGAGCATGTGCAAACCTCCGGCACCAGCCTGCGCCACGCCCCCGTGATTTATCCTGTTTTCTTTATCATAGGGAACGACCACTGACTATCTAATCAGGACAAAAAGCCAAGACACCTATGGGGGAGTCCACATTGGTTCATGGAAGGAAACAGACATGCGCAGTACATTCCAGGAAGATTGACGCTTGCAAACCATGCATGCCATTGGTCTCTTGGATGGTTTGCCATGCGTCAAACTTCCTGGAATGTACTGCGCATGTCTGTTTCCTCCCAGGAACCAATGTGGACTCCCCCATAGGTTCCTTCGCTTCTTGTCCTGATTAGAAAGTCATTGGGAACGACCAGGAAGGAACCCCCTCAAGGAGGGGCAGTCCTCAGACTACTGGCTGAAACCAGTGAACTAATCACTCACTCTGGTAATGACTTCAAACCCAGGCTCTTCCTGCTGGTTGATCTCCAGGCCTGGTATAACCTCAGTGAGCAGGTCTGCCACCTCCTCTGGGGGGCGCTGCTGCTGTTCGTCTGCCAGCCAGAAGGCGTCGTATATGTAGTTGGTGACCCTGGAGAAGCCTCCCAGTGTGGCCTCATACGGGTCCTTCTTCAGTTTCTGTGGGAGACCAGTGACGTCTAGTTAGAGGGGAACTCCACCCATTTTCAATACTATACTATGTCATTGATGTACCTTCGAGGTGTTGGATAGACATGATATAAAAAAGTTCCCCGATTCTGTGTTCCCAAGAAATGGAGGTCTGAAGAAAACCACTAACATGGTGAAACATCTTGATGACATCATCAAGATGCATTTTCACCATGTTAATGGATTTCTTTAGACGCTTCTTTTTTCTGAGAGCGTACAACCTGAGAGCGAACCAAATGAACCCGTTAGGGTTCATTTGGTTGCATTTGTACTGTCTCAGAAAAAAAAATGAAAATGGGTGTAATTCCCCTTTTCTTTACGTTAAACTTTGGACACTTTGAGAAAACCTCTGTATAAATCTGAGCTATTATTATTAGGAGAAAATCTTACATTTGCAGCAGAAGCTGAAATAATTATGATTACATCTTAATCATGTAGTCATTTACCAACACATACTGTACTGGTGAGATACATTAAAGGAAAACAATATGAAAGGGAATTAGGGTGCTTGACAACACCTAGCATGTGTCACATTTCATATTGTTCAGAGTAAGTAACCAACTTTGCTGGGTTTTTTTTTGCTTACATTGACCAGGCTATAATTTTTGTCATCCAGAAGATTCTCAAAGGACTGGGAGAGAGCCTTGTTTGGTGTGCTGACCAACAGGCAGCTGGCATTATCTGGTGACCTTCAAAGCAAAGAGGAGAAAAAACAAAACAATGTTTATACCAGAGATGCCCAAAAGGTAGATTGTGATCTACCAGTAGATCACACAGACCATGCAGGTATAGATCACATGACAATAATTTAACATATTTTATGTCTGGAACCATTACGCTTTTCAGTGATATGATTTAATGTTATTCATTGTATCAAGGCTGGCGGGAGACAGAGGCACGGTATTGTGACGTCACAAGCCATTCACGCATGATGCTTTTGTGTGTGGCATTTAATCCAAACAATTTCATTCTGAAAGGCTTTGATAAGAACTTTAATAACTGCTATCTGCCAGCAGAGAAAACCATTGCCCGTGTCCACCACAAATAATCTGCTGCGATATTTGGCTCAAAGGGAAGAGTATGGCTCTGTGCTACAGATCAAGTCAGACATCAAAAAGGTAAACAGATGAAGGTAGGCAGAGAAACCCTTTGCTTGTGACCTTATTCAAAGAATCACATTAATCTCATCATCGTTATTCAAGTCACTTGAATTAGCATATAGATAACACACAAATAAAATGCAACGTTTGAAATGAACTACAGGGGAATTCAAATGTAATCTTTTAAGTAGTATACTTAAATAGAAAAGCTTTCCATTTCAGTGGAATGAGGTAAACCTCAATCTGCTTGTTGCCAATGTTTCAGTCTAACTTTATGGAAATTATTTCGGATACTACTGGACCAGTAGGGTGGGGCTTTAATTTTCAGGTCCGTTGAGAAGGTATCCATTAAATGAAATCACAGGACGAGAGATCTATACTTCAAAAAATAATAATAATTCAGCTAAATTATAACATTAAGAAATTAACTCTCTCCGGCCCGCATGGCGTGGCGGCGCAGCGTGGCGCAGCAGCGCGGCCTCGTCATGATTAGAGGGTGCAGCGAGCGTAAAAATGAAACCAAATGGACCCTGGCGGGTCCATTTGGTTTAATTTTTACGCTCTCAAGAGTTAAAATATTCATCATGTGAATTAGACCAAGTCTACACAACTAGAGAATGTGGACATTTGGATCTGTATGTTTGACTGTTTGGTTTCTTAAATCCAGCCTGGAATTGTGGACAAAAAGCAAAATAAATATTTAGTTTTGGCGTTTGTAAGGGCTAAAAATGTCACCAAATGGTAGTACTCTGTGGCTCAAATTCTGAATAAATAGAGGGCCCTGGTGTCAAAATGGTTGGTCATACTCTTCCTTTTATCTTGGAATTAAATTAATATTACACAGACTTTAGTTCAGCCTTTAGTCTTGGCCCTCCACAATATTTTATGTATCTCATTTGGCCCCTTGGGAAAAATAATTGCCCACACCTGGCCTAATGTGTGGAAGAGGGTACTCACTCGCTGAGTGTCACACATCTCCTGAGGCTGTCCAGGAACTCTGTGGTGCCGCCGTGGTGGAAGTGGAGTGCTGGCAGGGAACTGGGGGACTCCTTCAGCTTGAAGATGAGGTAGGACCAACCTTCTTGTTTCACAGTGATGGACCTGAGGTCGCCCACACTGAAACTGAATGCCCACCTGCTCTTCTCCTGACTGTGGTTCAGGGAATCTGAAAGTGACGGGAAGGTCAATGGGTTTGCTGCTGTTGTTGTGCATTGTTGCAGTTTGATGACATGTCATGGTTTAGGTAATAATTGTGTGTATTGACTTTTTCAGGACATTGATATAGCCAAATTACTACAGGAACAAAGGAAATCTAACTGTAGATTTCCTTGGTTTTCTTGTGGTGTTGTGTTTTGGTCAACAAGATCAATGGGCTGTAACTGGTGATTGATTGACGGGCATAGGGGCAGACCTGGTTTAGTCAGTCAAGTATCTCACCTAGTTTACTTGCTGGAGACAGTGAGAGAGAGAGGGTGTGTGGGACGCCGTACTTTTTATTGACCGTTTTTTACCACTTATTTCTTTATTTATGTTGTTTGCTGTGGTATGTTACTTTATGTTTGAGCACCCTCATTAGTTGTAGTTTTCGCTTTAATAAATTTCCCTAAACGCATCTGTTGGACCCAGTGAACTTCCTTTTGTTTGTGGTGGAACGCATCAGACAAACCTGCCCATACGATCGCTTCTCAGCGGCTCATTCATAGATTTTAGCTCATGCAGTCGCTACTATATTAACTGTAGGATATGGATGCCACATCCTCAATATTGCAGTGTAAAGGTCCTTTTAGGAGTGGGTGTGGGTGATGCAGAAGTTGTCGCTTGGATACAAGTCTGCTCACTACAATTCAGGTGTATTCACCTGCGAGCGTGTCCACAACACAACAACACAATTTCATGCATAATAGCCCCTCAACTTCTCTGTGTATCCAAAATTGAAAGGCATAATTAGGCAAGTCGGTCAGTTAAAACCACACGCCAGAGCCTTGAGTTTGTACTGTATTTGACAGAAGAAAAGAACATTGGACATACTTTCTCCATTAGCACAGGTCTTCTTCTTGAAGGAGACAGCGTTAATCATGTCCCACTCGGTCTCGTAGCTCTGCTGTGATTCCAACTGGGACCGCTCACCACCAGCACCCTGGGACCATTCCATGACCGAACTGGAGTCCTGGCAAAGCACAAATCCATTATTCACATGTGTTAACCACTTTTAATCTTGTGTCCCTATTTTAGGAAAAAATCTTGGCAAAAATAATGCTAATCTAATAATAATAATAATCCTGGCTAAAGTTAAACACCATCTCCCTCTCTAAACGACTAGAGATGTCAATCATATACTCGATACTCAAATTGCTATGGGATGCAGTGGTCTGGATGCACGCCAGATGTGGGCTCTGCCCTGGCAACACGTTGCATGTTCAAATCCCGTTCATGACGACCTTTGCTGCATGTCTCTCCCTCTCTCCTGTCTATCTTCACTAAGACACTACTTTGTAGTTTGTACGTCAGTTATCAAGCAATCTTTACTTGGATTCCTCCAGCTTTAAAAATGCAGCTGCATGCCTCCTTGCTTACACAAAAATGTGGGACCATACAGTACATCCCCAGTTTTACCAGCACTTCATTGGCACTCTGTCAATTTTTTAATTCAGTTTATAGTGATTTTGTTTGTTTTTGTTCTAGATGGGCTGACCCTGTGATATCTCTCAGAACTTTCTCCATCAATACAGTTTTCAGTGACAATGTTATTGTCTCAATTTGCTGCACTAACCATGAATCAATGGATTGCAAGTTTGCAGCCACAAAAGAAATTTAAAAACATTTTTTTTTAAATGGTACGAAGCTTTCTCAACATGAAAACGATGCAAAAATAATTGTGATTATCTCCAATCTGTGATTAACAATTGCAATTATGTAGTGATTGTGACAGGCCTAAATGTATTATTGAAAATCCAGAATAAAACAAACCTTCCCAGCACAGAGGATGTTGGAGGGGTCAACTGCATCTTCCAATGGTTTGTATTCTACAATGATCTCAGCATCCTGACAAGAGAAGAGAATGTAAACAAGGTGTACTGAATGCAGCTATAAGCTCAGCTCTCTTACAGAATGACAAATGCACCTCATTTCATGTTGTCATCATATTGCAAACCATAGACAAAAGGACTACCGTAATTTCCGGATTATAAGCCGCACGTGAATATAAGCCGCACCAGCTAAATTTGGGGCAAAATACTGATTTTTCCTTGTATAAGCCGCACCAGGCTTATATTCAGGTGCTTCATGTTAGAGCAGTGGTTTTCAACTTTTTCACAATTTAACAACATCTTCACCCCACAGACCCCAAAACTAAAGATTTCTTTTGGTTTTGTTCACAATTCCAGGATGGATTTTTGCAAACAAAAGAGGCAAAACATCAAAATTAGACCAAAATGAACATGATTTATGACTTATTAATTAAGTGGTGCTAATTTAGATGAATATCATAACTCTTGAGAGTATAAACATGAAACCAAATGGACCCGCTAGGGTCCATTTGGTTTCATTTTTACGCTCTCAAAGAGTTACATCCGGTTAACCAACTTTCTATTATTTAGTCTGTGGAGCCCACCGGGAACCTGGAAAATCCATAGATTGGCCGCACAGTTGTACAAGCCGCAGGGTCAAAAGCATGTGAAAAAAGTAGCGGCTTATAGTCTGGAAATTACGGTACTACTGACTAGTTTCACATGGAATTAAGAGTACCTTGTCAATTAAGCGCAGTGACCCTGAAATTAGTAGATCTTGCTCGATGCCATCATCATCTGTGTTTGAATGTATGAAGACCCCTTCGTGTTCATATAAAACCTAAAAAAAAGAGGTGGTAAACTTCAATGGACAGTAGTCTCAAGCAATGCAGCATAGAGATATGTGAACCCAAAAATTCAAGTAATTTCAGGTCCTCACACGAATGATGCTCGTTTGTACAATGGGCAACAAAATGAGAAAAAAAATGTGGAATGTGGGTAAAGTAACAAAGTCTATAGGCTAACATAACTTAACAAAAAGCTTGATTGATTGACTGATTCATTAACAGTTTGGATCCACAATTTCATTTTTCTCATCATAACATTTAGAGACATACAAATATATACTTCTATAGGCTATATCCAAAAACAGGAATTCATCGTAAAGGAGATAAAAAAAGTGGGGAAAACAGTGAGTAAGGGAAATGGGTGAGTGAGGATTCAGATTTTATGGGGGCCAGTTTCACATTGCAGCAGTCTGTAGAGTAAAGGGATTTGCATGTCTTAATGAACACATTTTAGTGGCAGCGAAGCGAAATTAACGTATTGTGTAAAAACAACATTGAATTCCACATAACATAGTCCCCAAATACAAGATGACTTTATTTCTTTTAGGATATTTTCATTGGAAAAAACACTTATATTTAGGCCAATAAGGTATTTAGACAAGTACTGGTACAAGCCAGGGTATCTTGTGATGAAGGATGGACCCTAGGCACCGCGGCTTTTTGAAACAACTTGTTTTTCAATCATCAACTGAGCCGGCTAAGCAAGATTTGCTGGCTGCTTAAAATCACAAACAACAGCTTCATTTCAAAGAGCATTAGGGCCGCTGCAATTCAAAACTGGCCTGTGTAAAAATGTAAAAGCATTTTCCAATACTGTAGGCCTACACATTTTTCCTTTTTTTCCTAACCACATGGCAAATAAGATGATATACCTTGAAATGTTTTGGTGAATTGACCATGGAGGACCTTGATGCAAACCACTGTTTTCCTGTTTTAATCCTCCATCCTAGCAATTTTTGTACTGACGTTACCGTGAAGTAAACAGTAAAAACAGAAACCATTGGTCCATAGACCTGTGTAAACTAGACCTGTTTAATCTAAACAGTGGTTTTCAACCAGTGGTCCTTCAGAGAGTTCCAGGTGGTACCCAGGCTAAATGATGGAAAGTTGATAAACCAAATATAACTCTTTGAGAGCGTAAAAATGAAACCAAATGTACCCTTGCGGGTCCATTTGGTTTCATGTTTACAGTACAGTACACTAACAAGAGTTAGAATATTCATCATCTGAATTAGCACAAGTCTACACAACTAGAGAATGTAGAAGATTAATGGTCATTTTGATCTGTATGTTAGACTGTTTTGTTTCCTAAATCCAGCCTGGAATTGTGGACAAAAGCAAAAGAAATCTTTAGTTTTGGGTCTGTTCAAATGGTGATCCGTGGCACAAATTCCGAATAAATAGTGGGCCCTGATATGAAAAAGGTTGAAAACCACTGAACTAAAGTATACATGTACACCAGACTCATAAATAAACATTGCAGCAAATGTGTCGGTTATAAATATATTATACCTTAAATTACTATTTATTCGAAATTTGTGCCACGGACCACCATTTGAACAGACCCCAAAACTAAAGATTTCTTTTGCTTTTGTCCACAATTCCAGGCTGGATTTAGGAAACAAAACAGTCAAACATACAGATCGAAATGACCATTAATCTTCCACTTTCTCTAGTTGTGTAGATTTAGGCGAATTCAGATGATGAATATCCTAACTCTTGTTAGTGTAAACATGAAACCAAAAGGACCCGCAAGGGTCCATTTCATGGTTTCATTTTTACGCTCTCAAAGAGTTACATCTGGTTAACCAACTTTCCATCATTTAGCCTGGGGACCACCTGGAACTCTCTCAAGGACCACTGGTTGAAAACCACTGTTTAGTTTAGACAGGTCTAGTTTACATATTATTATTATTGCAATTATTTACAAAATACAGACAGACAGTCACATGATTTCTGCCGAATTTAGTGCACACTCTTCCTGTGTTAGCCAACAATGCTAACGTTAGCAGTGCTTCTTTCTTGGCACCAGAAAACACTGCCCGTCGGGAAACAAGCGCTCCTAATGTGTGTGTGATAGTAAACAACAGGCCGTGGTCGAGCATTTAAAACAGCGGTTTCCAACCTTTTTCATACCAGGGACCAGTATTTATTCAGCATTTTAGCCACGGAACACCATTTGAGGACATTTTAGCCCTACAGACCCTAAAACTAAAGATTTCCTTTGCTTCTGTCCATGACCATTAATCTTCTAGCTGTGTAGATTTAGGACCGATTCACATGATGGATATTTTAACTCTTGAGAGTGTAAAAATGAAACCAAATGGACCCGCCGGGGTCCATTTGGTTTCATTTTTACACTCTCAAGAGTTACATCTGGTTAACCAACTTAGCTGGGGACCACCTGGAACCACATCAGGGACCACTGGTGGTCCCCGGACCACCCGTTGAAAACCCCTGATTTAAAACAACGCTGCTGTGTGTGGTTTTAGTAACTACTAGCATCGCAAGGGGAGGTCAACTCACAAGTTATCAGACTCACAACAACACAAACACAACCACCAGCCAAGAGTTGAGGAGGCGCATTCGTGGCGTACGTGTGTTGTTGTGTCTACAGCCGATCTACAGGCTCACAACATGAAGCCGAGGCGCCGCGTAGTGAGCTTGGAGATCGGGTTTTTTGGGGGGGAGGTGCGCTGCGCGCGTACGGCCGAAGCATAACGTAGATCGTAGAATGTTAGCAAAGCGTGTGTGTGTGTGTGTGTGTGTGTGTGTGTGTGTGTGTGTGTGTGTGTGTGTGTGTGTGTGTGTGTGTGTGTGTGTGTGTGTGTGTGTGTGTGTGTGTGTGTGACAGAGAACAATGCTGAACGACTATGGCGAGGAATGTGGTTATAATTTTTTATGCGAGTATTTGCTGGCGATCATTGTGAACAGAACATCACTACAGCATTATTCAATGTCCACCACAGTACCTTGGGAGGAGTATTGGCCGCCATGTCGCCCGTTGTGTGAGTGACCAAGGTTTTTGTACACTCGGACGGACGATCAGTCGCGAGCGGTGATGACGACGTATGTATGGACGGTAGGCTGCCTGCTCACGTGCCTGTCAACTTCCAAAACAACCAAAACAACACTGACAAGTCATCTTCCGGCCCGGGGAGCACGGTGTCATGGAGAAGAAGGAACGGCCACCATCGTCATATCCTGGGATGTCTACTCTAGAGTGCCCTTAGAGCAGGGGTGGGCAATTATTTTTCCCAAGGGGCCAAATGAGATACATAAATTTTGTGGAGGGCCAAGACTAAAGGCTGAACTAAAGTCTGCGTTATATTAATTTAATTTCAAGATAAAAGTAAGAGTAAGACCAACCATTTTGACACCGGGGCCCTCAATTTATTCAGCATTTGAGCCACAGACCACCATTTGATGACATTTTAGCCCGACAGACCCCCAAACTAAAGATTTCTTTTGCTTTTGTCCACAATACCAGGCTGGATTTCACAAACAAAACAGGCAAACATAGATCAAAAATGTCCATTCTTTTACATTCTCTGGCTAATTCAGATAAATATTTTAACTCTTGAGAGTGTAAACATGAAACCAAATGGACCCGCAAGGGTCCATTTGGTTTCATTTTTACGCTCTCGAAAAGTTACATCTGGTAACTGGAACTCTCTCAAGGACCACTGGTGGTCCCCGGGCCGGTCAGAGGCAGCCAAAGGGCCGCATTTGGCCCCCGGGCTGCATAATGCCCAGGTGTGCCATAGAGGCACTGTATATGAGAGGGGTATAACAGGGGTAATTGCCAGGGGTATTACATGTAGGGGTGGGCAAAAAATCGATATGCCAATATATCGCAATTCAATATATATATTGAATTGCGATATATTGGCATTCAATATATGCCATGATATCAATATCGAATCGCCAGGTTCAAAATCGACTTTTTTTGACATTTATGTAGGGCCTATTCATGAATTTGTTCATGTCAGAAAGACTCACTGATGTTATCAGGTTGCATTGATGTGTATGATTGAACTTTTGGTTATAGGAATCGCAATATAAATCGATTCAGAAGCCTAAATATCGATATTGTATCCTATTGTGAGGTAACACAAGGCATTTATTTTCCTTTTCAAATCCATGCAAATTGTGCATACACTACACTAATTCATCCATACTGAACTCTGTCTGGGTTGGTAGGTGTAATTTTCCTAATGACGATTACAATATCTTGATGTGAAAGATAACAGTCCAGTAGAAGAGATGTTGTTATAGGCCTATACTATCTTTTTTGTACACGTTTTCAATTTAGCTTTATAGTTTTGTAGGTTATAGTTTGTGGCGCCATCCATGGGCAAGGGTCTGCAGGTGGCCCTTCAACAAATGAGTTCTGGTTCATGTCCTACTTAAAAGACAGAAATAAACACATACACATGTCATTCAAAGACAAAAAATAGGGACATTTATGTAAATGTCAATCACCAGAAACTGTACAAGTCTACCAAGTTTCATACTTTTATTGAAGTAAATTTTGGTACACGTATAACCTGCCTTACCTTTACTACCTGGGACATACAGTAGATTGTGTACAAACTATGTGGCTTGGCAAGCTCCAACTAATCTATATCTATATATCATGTTGACCCATGATGCACAGTATAGTATATCAGTCCATATGCAATTCTGTGCATCCGATTCCCAATTATGTTAGCATTGAAAAGTGTGCTGGAGCTATTCCCTGAGCAGCCATTCCCTGAGCATTGTCAGATACAGGCATTCTATGCCTAAGGACTTTGCTGATAACAAGAAGGCAGAATAATGTATTGGCTATGATGACATTAGGTCTATATTTATTGTTAGGCCTTTCTTATTAAAAGTCCTATCAACAGAGATATGCATTTGGTGTCATGGTGACATCCATCTATTAATATTGATTATATTCCAGATTGTTTTGTTTTTTGTTGTTGTTTTTTTATGGGCCAGGGTCTAATCCACCACATTCCAACTACGTTTTTGCTAGTTGTTACTTTTAATCATGGCTTTGGATTCAGCATAATTATTTATTTTCCAAAATGCAAGTGGCCACAAAATTGTCACTGTATCAATACAGCTTGGAAGAAAAACAAACAAACAAAAAAATAAGTCAAGAGACAACAGTTTGTATTAGTCATCATTATTATTTTAATACTAAAATAGGAGACATACATATAGTTAGGGAATTTTAATAGACATTTGACCAATCTGGGAACTAAATTATGACAAAGATATTTCTTCACCAATGTGTTTGGTACATTAGCCTGTAAGAGGAAATACAAAAAGTGAGCCAGAAAGTAGCAGCCAGCAGAATGACACTAGCAGGACACTGTCAAAGGCATCAAGAACTGCCAGACAGCAAACTAGTGCTGTTGGAACCAACACATGGGCACTGGTTATGAGGGTGTCCCACATTAACATACAGTATGTGGATGTACTCTAGAAGGATGCAGGAGCGCAGAGTACCAGTGAGCTGGCAGGATGTATGGAGAACCGGGATAACTGGAAGAGACGATGGAGGACTTGTCTGAGGACGACCTAGAGCAGTGATGGGCAATTATTTTTCCCTCATTTGGCCAAATGAGATACATAAAATATTGTGGAGGGCCAAGACTAAAGGCAGAACTAAAGTCAGGGTAATATTAATTTAATTTCAAGATAAAAAATAAGAGTAAGACCAACCATTTTGACACCAGGGCCCTCTATATATTCAGTATTTGAGCCATGGACCACCATTTGATGACATTAGCCCCACAGATCCCAAAACATTCTTCAAGATTTCTTTTGTTTTGGTCCACAATTCCAGGCTGGATTGTTGGGAAACAAAACAGGATCAAAAATGACCATTCTCTTACATTCTCTGATTGAATGTGTAGACTTTGGGCTAATTCAGATTATGAATATTTTAACTCTTGAGGGTGTAAAAATGAAACCAAATGGACCCGCAAGAGACAATTTGGTTTCATTTATTACATCCGGTTAACCAACTTTTGGCCCCCGGGCTGCATAATGCCCAGGTATGACCTGGAGAGAGAATGGGTTTCTAATGGTGTCTAAACAGGTCAAAGTTGGGGCACCATTCAATATAACCATTAGAAGGCAAAACAAATTTCATCATGCTTTTAGCATGTGATATGTGTAACTTTAGGGGGTTTTCATGATGCTTTGGGCTGAAAATGGCAATAGCATGTGCCAAAATGTGCTAACTAAGCACGTTTATGATGACGGTATGGCTGTGTTTCATAACTTTCCCTAACTAATATAATATATAATTGAATCAATGTTATGTCTGGACTGTCTGGACTTTCTATCAAGTATCATTCATATTCAGATGGGCATTGAGGTGACGTGACACAGAACCGTGGATGCATAACAGCCAGCTCTCATTTAATTAAGCCAGGCAAGCCTCAACCAGTGGTCTGGGGACCACCAGCGGTCGGGGGACCATCTGAGAGGGTTCCAGGTGGCCCCCAGGCTAAATGATGGAAAGCTTGTTTGCCAGATCTAACTCTTTGAGAGTGTAACCAGAAGACCAAATGGACCCTCGCTATTTGTTTTCATTCTTACACTCTCAAGAGTTAAAATATTCATCATGTGATATTCATCATGTTTGGTTGCACACAAAGGCTCCATATGTGCGCTTTAATGGTAATAAAGAGATTTGGAGCTAAGAGTTGATGCGATGAATGAAGTCCAGATGCTGGTGTCAAAAAAGTGGCGTTGAAAAAAAAAATATATATGTAGGGCCTCAGGGGCTCTCTGACTGAGGAAGTATGGTAGAGCTTCTAGACCTCCTTCATGGTCAACATTGGTAAATAAACTCTCTATGTCTAATGTCACCAATATGTAATTTTCATGATCTAGATCGTGTATGGAGTTCAAGATGTTGATCATGTCCATTGAGTCGCGTACATAGGAAGATAATGAGGTGGCGAAAGGTTTTAGGAAGAAATCAACAAAGCTAGATATTTTCCCAGTGAGCGAGTCAATAGCTGAGACTATGGGTCTCCCCGGTGGATTCTCTAAGCTCTGATGAATTTTAGAACACCGGCATCACTGGGTGTTCCACTCTCAGATACTCATACATACTCTTTCTTGGTTAATTCACCATTGTCAAACAATTGCTTTAGCTTTTCATCAATTTCTTTTTTAAAAGCCAGTGTAGGATTTCTTTCCAGTTTTTTGTAAAACATTTCATTAGACAGTTGTCTCAGGATCTCTTTTTCGTAGTCTGTTCGATTTAAAATGCATATGGCCCCACCTTTGTCTGCTGGTTTTATGACGACTGTAGAATCTTTTTTAAGATCAGATAGTGCTTCTCGTGGCTTTTGGGAGGTTATTAAACACTTTATACTCCCTACTTTTACATGCAATGTTCATAATGTCTCTCTCCACCAGCCTGCAGTAGGTATCTAGTGAAGAATTTCTGTACTTGGGTGGACAGAAGGTAGACTTGGGCCTAAATGGAGTGAGTGTCCGGGTTTCTGTTTCCGGGCTAGGCACCACCGTAGGAGTCTCAGAGTTTGTATCCGGGGCATTAACCCCATTCCCATTAGAATTAAAGAATTCTCTAAGTCTTAGACTCCGAAAAAATCTTTCTAGGTCAACTTTAGTTTCGAATGAATTACACTGTGTAGTGGGAACAAAATTTAAACCATTTGACAAGGCCAACTCACATTCAGGGCTGATAGGGCGTTGAGACAGGTTGATGACACTGACTCCCGGTCCCGGTTGCGAGTGTAGTTGCGGGTCCAATACTCTTTCGGCTCCGCATTTCTTGCCCCTCCTGCACCTCTTCCGCCTCGTGGGTTGGGTTTCTGGCTGTATGGGCCGCCACGTCCTCTTCCTCTCCCCTCTCTCCCCCCTCTTGGTCCTAAAAAAGGGTTGGATGGCGCTGCCCTTGTAAATAGTATATGTAACTTGGTATGTAGATGCAAGTACTTGTTTATACTTTGTCCTGTGTTCCTCATGAGAAAACCTCTCACACCTGTGTTCTGTGGGGGTGGCTCACAGCAGGGGGAGGGTCTCAATCAAGGGGGAATTGATTTAAGTGCAGTATCATGTGTGTGCATTTATGTACGGACCTGATGAAGATCTAGTGAGATCGAAACTTTGTCCATTTTTTTAATGAAGTGAATTCTTTGCCATAAGACTGGTGTGCGGGCCCTACTCGACTACAATGATTGCCACATTGGCCCTGCACCCACTGTCGATGTGTGTGTAAATAGCATAGACTTGGACATTATTTGATGTACACAGCACTCGACCTGTCGGCGTCATTTCAAGGCTGGTGACCACAAAGAAAAAGGAGGTCACAAGTTACCCCGAGACTTGTCACAAAGAGGACTAACAGCTAAGCGAAACTAAAGGCAAGAAAATCAGAAAGTTTCAAACTGTTGTTGAGGACTACAAACAAGCCAGAGTCTACCCATGGCGAAACAAAAGGCCCCAAGCAGACAACACCAACCCACAAGACCAACAGCAGCAGTTCGTCAGAGGGAACCCCAGACGAAATGACCTACCTACATCCTCCTACCCTTCCAGTATGACATCGATGGACAGCGACTATGATGACCAGGACCTGGACTCCGGGGGAAGCACATCTTCAGCAAGGGCAGCGCCATCCAACCCTTTTTTAGGACCAAGAGGGGGGAGAGGGGGGAGAGGAAGAGGACGTGGCGGCCCATATAATTGATTTAAGTGCAGTATCATGTGTGTGCATTTATGTACAGACCTGATGAAGATCTAGTGAGATTGAAACGTTATCCATTTTTTCAAAGTGAATTCTTTGCCATATTAGACTGGTGTGCGGGCCCTACTCGACTAATGATGTGAGAAATGTACCATAACTCTACCTTACCAAGGTCTAGAATGTGGAGATCATTGAGGTAGGTCTTTTGACCACAAAAGACAAAAAGCTTCTTCGAGAGTAGAGTCATCGAGTGCCCGTTCAAATCAATACATGACAATTTAACAATTCTTTTTAACAAAATACATTTTGGCAAAACTACTTTCATGGCAACGTACCCAAGCCTAGACAGGTGTCTTCCCCTCTATGATGGGCTTGTACCAGAGATTAAATTCTGGGTTAAAGATGTAAAGAGCGTCACTGGGATCGAGCACCACGGCCTTGCTGGACACCACCAAAGACATACAGTTCTTTGGTGTAGACGACTGCAGTGTGATGTGCCAAACAAGGAACATTTCCAGCTGCCTATAGGGAATATGAAAAAAAAAAAAAAATGGCAAGTACATTTTCCAAAGCAGCATTAAAAGCTCACGACTCAATATGTTGTGAGACCAATGGCTCAGGTGGTACATAGACACATTTGCAAGCTACCCTTACTCAAGTACTGAAAGGTTAAGAAATAGCAATGTTTCTTTTGGTGGAAACAAACCAGAGTTCATTCATTCTCTGAGGAACATAAAAGCAAAGCATTCGTTCACACTAAGCACTATATTGACAATAGTTGCCATCGATACATCTTTTTTTTGTGGCTTTTGCATTTATTTTATAGGGACCAACCAGGGTGCTTGGACCGCTGAGCCACAGTCCATGCTTTGGGGCAACCTTTTACTGAACAAACTGAACTGAAGATTAGCAGTTAAGATCTATTAAACGCTGTCTGCATATTTAAATTTTAAAATCTGTGTTATGTATCTATAAATGTTCTTTTTTTCTTTTATTTTGTTAAATATATTGTGCTTTTGATTTATACCTGTATGATTAATAATGAAAACTAATAAAATGTCATTATGAAAAAAAAAAAAAAAAAAAACTCTGTCTGCATTGTCATGTTTTGTTTGCGTATCTTGTGTGTTTGGAAAAAAGGCAACTTGATATTTATTCTGTTCTGTGAAATTTCAGATCCTCAATAATAAATACTTCTAATTAAAAAAAAATCTCGTCAACACTATTCAGTAGTCATACATGGTCTAGCCTGGCCTAACCCTGCCTGACCTGGCTACTAAAATACCCGCATTAGAATAAAGACAACCTGTGGCCATGCAAACTGCATTGGAGGGAGGGGGGCCTCAGTGTGAAATGTAGTTCAGAAAAATCAAGGACAGTATGTATCATGTCACACGAATCGAGGTAGATTGATGCCCAATGTGTTTTGGTGTGGAATTCTCCTTTAAGATGGCTTGACCTTTTGGTCGGTTGTAAGATCAATGTTCTTGATCTTGATGAAAGGCAATAATGGATTTATGCGACCTCTGTACAAACATTCTTACTATGTCAGATGTTGACACTGCTGGGGGGCGTCTGTTATCTCATATCGTGCTGTGCCACTGCTGGATACCACACAATTTCTAAAGCCAAGCATCTGGGTCATAAAGCAGAAGGTCTAATACCACTCCACTTACTCACAGAGCCATCTAGTAGAAGAGTTGCGAACTTGCGACATTGAGGGATCAGAAACTCAGCGCTCGAGTGCTGTTCATGCAGCCCGAATAGGGACAAAGTCGAGTTGGAATTGTGTTGTTTTCAACGAGAGTGGCGCTAATAAGAGTATATTATACTAAAAACGTTATACTACTAAAATGTTATACTAAAGATTTAAGATCATTAGCGCTGGGCTGTTGCCTAAGTCCGCTGCATTTCTACCTACTTCAGGTCTAGGACTTGTCCCTATTTGTTTGCCCATCAAGTCTAAGTAGAAGAGCAGCCATTGGACTGGCACCATGAAGTGGACGGAGTTGTCGTAACCCTGTCTATACTCTATGGCTCTGCTCACTCACAAAAGAGAGGAAATGTACTAAATGTAGTCTCTCTGTCTGGTGTTGGGTCTTGTGCTGTAACTTGTAACTGTGTTGTTATTCTTTGGGCCCAAGATCGACACAGTCTTTGCCCTTGGCTACTAGTCTTGCTTCTATCCTACTCCGAGCACTGATTGATTTATTTTATCTCGTTTGTTTGCATTGCAATGACTAATGTATTCGATGTTTTCCGATACTTGTGAGTGACATCATTGGTGAAACGTTGACCGCAGTGCCTTGCCCAGCTGATCAGCACTGCAGCCAACCAGCGAAGGGACGAGAAGAAAACACTACAGTGGGAGGGAGCTTCGCTGGCTGAGCTGACAGTACAGATTACTGAAGCTATTTAAGCTAACCGGCTAACTAAACCCGTGGATCCGTTTTTTGTGTCTTACTTGCCAATCAATTCGAACCCACATGTTCGAACCCATGTATTTATGTGAACTTTGCTGAGAATCGCCACCACGTTTAGCGACGGTTATTAGTATTATATTTGCTTTGAAAAATGATTTCAGACGTCAGTAATTCTTCTCCAACGGAGGAAGACGACGAGCTGGAAGACGGAGAGATCTGTGATGACGAAACCGAGGAGGAGAACGTGGATCTGAGGCCTACCAGCGGCGGTGGTGGTGCTGGTGCTTCGCCGCGGAACAACGTGCCGAACAATAAGCGGCACCACCACCACCACCACCCGCACGGTCTGATGGCCCACCCGCCGAACTTTCGCCATCTGATGCCGTACAACGGACCACCTCCACCGCACATCATGCACGGCCCTTTCCCGACCGGGGGGCCTAGCGGGCCCGACCGACCCCCTCCTGGTCCTGGCCCTGGCCCTGGCCCGCCGCCGCCGCTGCTGCCGGGGCTACTCGACCATGACAGCCCTCGGTCCAACTTCTGGGAGCGGAGCCACGGCGCCCTGGGTAGGTTCAGGCACCGCTCCTCGGCTGTGCCCAACGGCTCAGGAGGAGGAGGAGGACGCGGGGACTGGGACCGAGGAGGAGGAGGGCCGGGCTGGAGGGACAACACTCGGCCTCCCCCCGTTCGCTACGGTGGGCCCGCGGAGAGCCACCACAACAACAAGAAGGAATCTCCCACGAGAAAGCGTATCCTTTCAATCAATGCAGCAGTATCACGTTTGGACTTTGTGCCTGATACTCGACGCTGCGTTAAATACTTGGCAGCTGCAGTATAAGTATGTCTTTGGAGGAAAGAAAGGATTATAATATGTATTAACAGTTAAGGAAAATGGAGTATATTTCATTAAGCACAAGCACAACTCAGTAAAGTCTGTTAACTGTGAATGGGACGTTATAGCATTTCTGTTTTTGCATTTCAAGTAGGCATTTAGTAGAGACGTACAAATATTCACTTCTCTATAGCCAAAAGCAGGAGATCATAGAGGAGGTAAATGGGGAAAAATATGCAAATAGGGGAAAGGGGGATATGAGAGCGCAGAATGTAGTGTGGACTGACACTGACTGGCAGACGTATATAGCTATACATACTCCTCTGGCATGCTCAGACTGATGTAATGAGGCCCCATTTTATATAGACGGGTTAACTAGTTCCACTCAGAAGTTGCGTGTGTGTGTGCGTGTGTGTGTGTGTGTGTGTGTGTGTGTGTGTGTGTGTAAAGCTACTATATGCTTTCCTTTACTCTTAAATCCAGAAAAACAGCAGGGGAGGAATCAGGGAAGAAAGACTTGTGTACAGTACACAGTTGCCAAAACAGAAGCTGCTGATGAGAGCTTCGAGGACTTGCTTTCAAAGTATAAGCAAATTCAGCTTGAGCTGGAATGTATTCGCAAAGAAGAAAGCGCCTTGGAGCCCAACGTTTACCTGCCAACAGAAGAGGATACGCCACAGCATCCCGCCAGTGTTCCCCAGGCTGAACCAGCACCTGAAACGGCCAGTATTCATCACCAACCACCACCACCGACGGAGGAACCACAACAATGCCTGGAGAGTACCGACAAAAAAGCCTTCCAGGCGTTCAACATCAAACCCATCCGCCAGAAACTGCTCACACCCGCAGAGCTGGACGCTGCGTTTAATAAGAGCGAAGTAGCGGAGGCAGCCGAAGATGCTGAAGGGGAAGTAGAACGGGGCCAGGCGTCGAAGCTGGATGTGAAAGAGTCCAACAAAGTTACTGCTGATCTACCAACTGCTGCTCTGGGTAACTAACCTATCATAATCAGCCATATGACATGGAATTATCTTTAATAGTCACAATGCAGTGTGCACAGCATCAGCTAATCGGTAAATCGTTCTGTGTTTTCAGAGAATGAAGGAAAAACGAGACAAGAAGATGGAGGGAAGACGAAGGAGATTTCAAAACAAGAAGGGAGTGTGGGCTGTACCGCCACAAAAAACGCAGGGAAAGGGACGAAGGCGAAACTACCTTGTGTATGTTGTGGCAGTGGGTCGTCGGAGGAGGTGGAGCAAACTGTGGACAATGCCGTGAAAACGTCATGTGTATGTTGTGGCAGTGTGTCGCAGGAGGAGACGGAGGAAAAGCCAAATAAAGGGAGCTGCAATAAAGACATTACGAAAGGAGAAAAGGGACATGCGACTACCTGTGTGTGTTCACTCTGTTGTGACAGTGTGTCGTCTGCTTCCAGTGAAGAATCGTCCTCATCCCCTGACAAAGTATGTCCCTGCAACAATCGGCACAGTCATTAGCCATCATTAGCCTTTCTGCACAAACTTGGAGGTTACATGGCTTATTTGGCTATTTACTGTACCTTTAGTCAACACCAAAAGCATAGCTATGATACTAGCTGATCGAAAAATGACTTTCTTGGGTAATTCAACAAGAAATGTGACTTATCCTTTTGCCAACTTATTTTTTCAGTAATGTTTCCTATTCCCAAATAATTAATTAATACAAATTAATTATTATATAACAATTATGACATAATCATTTTCATTATGATCATTTTATTATTACATGTATAAACCAACCGTACAAATCTAAATGTAATGTTTTGACAAAGGTTGTTAATGCTTTTGAACTCCAACCCTTTACAGCCACTAGTAAAGGTCGAGGAAGAGGAACTGTCCGAGATGCAGCTTCGTCTTCTGGCCTTGCAATCAGCCAGCAAGAAGTGGCACCAAAAAGAGCAGCAGGTCATGAAGGAGAGCAAGGACCGGATCACCAGGGCCAGCCAGGAGAAGACCACGGCCAGGTCCTCCCAAGAAAAGACCATGACCAGGTCCTCCCAAGAAAAGACCACGACCAGGTCCTCCCAGGAGAAAACAACGACCAAGCCAGGTTCTTCGTCCACAACTCCGCCCAAAGGCCACAGGGTCACCACTCGATCTGTTTCTTCTTCTGCTGCTGCTTTAGAAAGGCCACGGACCAGGTCTAAGCCCCTGGAGAGAGAAAGAGAGACGAGGCCTGCGGCTGGGGCCAGGCAGACGGAGAGGGAGAGGACGATTTCCGCAGAGAGGGACAGGCCGAGACCTGGCCCTAAGCCCCTGGTGGAGAAGGGCAGAACGCCAGTAAAGCCTCACCCAGCCAGGAAGACGGTCAGCCCAGGCGAGAAAGGTCAGTATCGTACCCTCTACACCAGGGGTGCCCACACTTTTTTGACTTGAGAGCTACTTTCAAAATGACCGGCTCAACAAGATCTACACATCAAAAAGAAGAAAAAAAATCAATTTCAAGGCCCCCTAGAAAGTTTGACTTTGAAATAGTGGTGACGGTGTTACTTGCTATAATATGTAATGCACTTATAATGAATAATGGTGGGGGGAGAATTGGAAGGTTTTCTTCTATATGCTACTACTAACGTTTGAAAACAGTATTTGGGTTTGACTTGACAGTTTGTGATGTTGAGTTTAGTCTCTTGCCCCCAAAACTAAGAACTTTCACGTTTTTGTCCACAATTGGGAGACATGCTGTAACTGGCAAAAAGTTGGTCAAAATAACAATTATTCTCCATTTTCTAATTGTGTGGACTCATGAAATTACGTAATTCAGATGTTTAAATATAATTTAACTCTTGAGAGTGTAAAATGAAACCAAATGGACCCTTACGGGTCCATTTGGTTTCATTTTAACACTCTCAAGAGTTACAGATCTATACATTTTAGGGGACTGTCATGTGATCTACCTGCATGGCCTGTGTGATCTACTGGTAGATCACGATCTACCTTTTGGGCACCCCTGCTCTACACCACTTTTGGTCTCTATTTCTGCCAGTGTGTGATTTATTTTATTTTTTTCTTTTTATATTGTCTAAGGAAGCTGATGATGACCTCTTTGCGGTTCCTCTTTTTTTCCTCTAAGGCTTTGCAGCCAAGCAGGCATTCCGGAAGCAGCAGCTGCGAACATGGAAGCTGCAGCAGCAACAGGAGGAGAAGCGACGACAGGAAGAGGAGGAACGTCGCAAACGAGAAGACGAGATCCGGAAAATTCGTAACCTGTCAAACCAGGACGAACAATACAACCGCTTCATGAAGCTGGTCGGAGGCAAGACTCCCCCCCGCAGTAAAGTAAGAAACTAATGAGAAAGGTTTTTGTCTAATTCCATGTTGCCTGAAAACCACCGTTCTTCAAACTTCTGAAAATCTCTGTCTTTGGTGGTGGTGACTTCCAATTTTCTGGTTTGTAAAAAGTCTGAATAATGTTAATTGTAGTACTGAAAAGTAAGCAGCATTAATGCACAAGAGCATAAGATTATTAAACAAAGGTCCAAAATATTTAAAGGGGTACTATTCACTATTGTAGGTATTATGCTGAATTTATTACTAGCTTCAAATATGCTACCTTTTATAGCAGTTTGATTAGGCATATAGACATACTGAATAAAAGAATAAATAATATGTACATACAGAGTTCTCGGTTCATTATGGTACTAGTATAGAGCAGACTGATCTCAGCTGTGTGTATTAAATAAAGTATTACTGTGCTTCAGTCTAGGGACAGAGAACACCGGAAATCTACAGGCAAACAAGGCCTGGACACTTCAGGAAATCTCTACCAATATGACAACTATGACGAGGTTGCCATGGACACTGACAGTGAAACCAATTCACCAGGTGGTTTTACAGGCTTTTATGTATTATCTGCATCGCCCCTGTGAAAGATGGGCCCCTGTATATTTTGAAGAAAAAAATTAGTCTTTATTTTAATATTCACATTTTGACAGCAAGACGGTTAATGGAAATTGTGGATTTAAGTTGATCACAGTTCCTATGAAAGGGCACTTCTTAATATATTGACTAATGCTGAATTTGACAATTAACATGTACTGTATTATCTACTGTATGTTTCTTGCTAGCCCCTTCGCCATCACATCATCCATTTGCTACTGAAGATCCTGCCTCTGGTCCTCACATGCCTCCTTTCGCTTTCTCAGACTCTCCACAGTTTGGAATGGTAAGCTAAGTCCCTCCCCAATCCGGCCTCGTCCAATAGGCACGTTAGAAGAGGAAAGCTTGACCTGGATAGCAACAGTTGCTAAAGTATTTGAGTTGGCATTGGACAGTGGACAAACTGTCCAATGCTTCCTGTCGTCAAACCGAAGGTTCTATGGCAAAAAAAAGCCAACCACTTCATCAATGACGTTATGATGCTATACGTACTAACCTTTCTCACTTGATTTGTAAAGCACATTTTTTTTGGACATCACATGTTTTTGTGACTTTGCTCAGCCTTTCTTCACGGCGCTGCTGTCCTCACTTCCTCCACCGCCGCCGCCGCTCCCTCCACCCCCTGATGAGGTGGAGCCGCCACCAAAACCGCCGTTCGCTGACGAGGAGGAGGAGGAGGAGATGCTGCTGAGGGAGACCTGCCTCATGTCCATGGCCAATAAGAGAGTGTGTCCGGCTGAGGTATGGTCTCCACCACCGCAAACCATCAATGAACAAATCGGTGCTGGGGAGGTTCTGTTGAGTGTCTTACCGTGAAATGATCATTAATACGAACTAACGAAGACACTGTGTCTGCGCCTGCATTGAACAAATTGCAAATTGAGTGGGAAACTGAGTTTAACTAAGTAACATTGCTTAATGCGATCAGGTAGGACGCTTCTGTTTGGATGCCTGGTTAAAACTGACAATCTGTCCTTTCATTGTATGCTACAAATATGATTACTTGCATATAGTTCACCACAGCCCTTTTCCATGATTCTGTCATCTTTTTTTTCCTCTCCAGGAGAAGACGACCACTAGTGGCCCCCCCTCTCCGAGCCCCCAGCCCACTGTGGGTTTTCCGCCAGTACCCACCAGGGCCAACGTGACCACAGTGCCCCAGACACGAGGCAACAAATACCCCAGAGGCCATCATCTTCCCAGAGCCCCGCTTGTGGTACTGTTGCTGTGTTTCAATTAGGCATAACAGCATGCAACATTCTGTATTAATTTGTACATCTCCAATGACTTAACACTTATTGTGTTTTTCATGAACTCCCAGAGCGTGTTTATCTTCCTATTAAAAGTAAATTATATATGTTCTATATAAAAATGAAAACATGGGTTCAAATGGATCAAACCCAAACCCTCAAACAGCCATGATTCATTTTTTTCACAGTAATGTACTGTGGATATGGGTGTGTAGGGACTTTTCCAGTCTTCATGTGAGAGTAACACGATGGCACATGCGCGATAGCACATGCATGGCTGTAGGCAACATGTGCGAGCAATACAACAGCTCCAATGAAGCCTATCTTCAGCTGTGGTTGTTGAGATGATCCTGGAGGAGTCATGGACAATGACGCTTCAGTAAGCAACAGACAGACGCTGCTTAAGGGTCATTTTTCATTTTGGTGTCCCTTCTTGGACATGTTGGCATAATACAAGTTCTGCTTTTCATTTTCAAAATGGGAACACAACCTTTTGTCTGCGTTTTGTAGGGGATTAAGTTTTTGTTTTGCCGTTTCCTCTCATTTGATTTTCTTATTTATGTGGTAACCCACCAGTACTGCAGCAAACCAAATATGTGTTGACTGAAGTGTGTGTGTGTGTGTGTGTGTGTGTGTGTGTGTGTTAGCTCCCCAGGCACAAGTCAGTGGTGGTGCAGTTGAACGACTCTGATGACAGTGACTCTGACATGGATGCCTCTACTTCTGCTCCATCTGTTTTTGGAGGCCTGGAGTTCATGATCAAGGAAGCCAGGAGGACAGTAGAGGTGGGTTGACTAGTAACTACTAGATAGAACCATAAACATATACTACTTTAATGGTCTATTTCAGGGGTTTTCAACCTTTTGATACCAGGGCCCACCATTTACTCAGCATTTGAGCCACGGACCACCATTTGAGGACATTTTAGCCCCACAGACCCCAAAACTAAAGATTTACTTTTGCTTTTGTCCACAATTCCAGGCTGGATTTGGGGAAACAAAACAGGCAGTAATGAATATGATGAATATTCATTACTGCCTGCCCAAATGGACCCTGGCGGGTCCATTTGGTTTAGTTTTTACGCTAAACCAAATGGTTGTCGACAAAAATAAATCCTTGATTATGTAGACTAAATTACTTTTATTTTTGTGGTAAAAAAATATATTCTTGTCCGAATAGAATACAGGTTATTAATGTGAATTTATGCTGTGAAATGTCACCCTAGGCCGCAAAGCCCAAAAGCGCATCCGGATCTGAGAAAGAGAATAACCCAGTCAAGACCCCCGAAGCTCTGCCCGAGTCCAAGAAGGCTGAGTATCGTCTGCTCAAAGAGGAAATCGCCAGGTATTGCCAGCCACCAGTACTAATAGTTGTTTTGTGGCTTGCATATGATGGTCCAGGTTAGCTAAAATAACCAGAACAAGGGCTACAATTTAATTGTGAGCCTTTGCTAATACTGTATGCAACCCTTTAACCACATCAGCTCCCAACAAAACAAACCACACCAATGCAACTCCTTGCAACTGCTATTGGGAATAATGGTTGCAAGAAGATGAAAGCTGTTTGAGCTTCAATGAAAACAGGCAAAACATGACATCTGCTGTCAAATTGTTTTGTTTTCTGGGTGCATTTGGGCTGATAAAACGCTGTTAAAAATCACTAAATATCTTTTACTTCTGACTGCTTCGTTACAGCAGGGAGAAGCAGAGAATAGCGAAGGAGCACAGCCACAGTCCCAGTGGCGCTGCGTCGCCAGTGGTCTCTGACTCTGAGGTGGATACTGCTAAGGCTACGGCAGAGCTCCGCCTAAAGCTAGCCGAGGAAAAACTCAACAAACACAGGTAACGCCCTCAGCACTGGATGGACCAAAAGTCACACACCTGATAATCAAATTTAAAAACATATTGTATTTATTTAACATAGCCTATCCTAATTGAACTGTGTCTATTGTTTTTGTCTTATAGGCGGGAGTATTTGTTTCTAATGTATATGCTTCTTTATGTCTTTCTACATTTTAACTATATCTATTTTTAACCTGGACTGATTTTCAATGTGCACTGTTGCACCTTTTGTGATTCTGGCAGTATTTTAATCTCTGCTGTTTTTCTAAGTGCACTGTTGCACTTTTTGTAATTTCTGCCTGTATTCTGTGAAGCATTTTGAATTGCCCTGTGTATGAAAGGTGCTATAGAAATAAATTTGCCTTGCCTATGTTGCACTGTTCCAATAGATCCCCCTCCCTCCAAAAAAATGAACAATTGGGCTGCAATGGATCGCCTGCAAATGTCTTGATTGGCATTGGGATTGTGATAGTGACCTTTTCTTTGTCTCCCCCAGAGCCATATTGCAGAAAGACGAGGTGATTCTGCGGCAGCTGCAGCAACAGGAGCTGAAGAAGAGGGAGTCTGTGAAGGCAGCCGAGTCCAAGGTGGTCAAACTCAAAGAGCAGCTGTTGGCCTCTGAGAAGATTGTCAGCGCCAACAAGACCCTCCTTAAGAAACTCCTGGAACAGGTGAGCTCATTGGTTGGGAGCAATTTTCCTTTTAGGGCCTTTTTTTCCCCTGAGTGTGTACAAATGGAATGGGTCAATTTGGACTTGGGCGGCGATAAGGGTCGCCGATACGGGTCGATATGGGTCACGGCATTTTGGAGCACCAGGTAACATCCCCAGGTGCTCCACTGAGTACCAGACCAAAATATGTGCAACCCTGCATATTACAACCTCTTCAACCAAATAGAAAGGCAAACACGCTTTGCTTTAATCCCTGAAAATGAATTTTTGTAGCCCTTGATGACATTTTTCATCATAAATCATCATAATGAGTATTTTGATTTGTCGCTTGCATGAAGTGTTTTAAAGGGAGAGATGTCTAGATGTAACAAAAGTGTCTAGATGTCTCAAAAGTCTGCAATAAAGGTCTATATAAAGTTTGTGACAAACAGACCGTTTTTTTTAACAACCTGCCATTGAAGCTAGACTGGGTTGTTAGAAACGCAAATTGGAAATGGCCAAAAGGAAACATTTTTTCAATAATTCCTGCACACTACTGTGACAAAACTGTGAAACAGATGAATCTGGTAAGTAGCATTTCATCTCCCATTTCTTGCTCATAGTTACACCGCTTCGAGCACCGTGTGAATATAAAGAGGAGTGTGGAGTCACGGCTGGAGAAGGACCTGACCCTGGCCCAGCTGGCCCTGGGGAGAGGCCTGAAACGACACACAGACTCCAGCCATCACCTGGTGAGTCTATGTATGGAGCTTAAAACCTCTAGCAGCGAAAATTATTTATTTATCAACCTTTATTTGTTCAGGGAAGACCACTGGGGCATGTTGTCCTTTTCAAGGACGCCCCTGAGTACAACATGATCACAAATGACAAAAAAACAACAACAAATGACAGCATTTGCATAGATGAAATCTAGTGGACATTACAGAAAACAAGTACAGTCGTTAAGTGTTGTATGAACATGTAGTGCCTTAAATTACTCTATAGAGACAGTTTCTGCCATTTATCTTAAACATAAAAGATGAAAGCAGACTGTTCATTCTGAGAGTTTTAAGTGTAAAGCAAGTCTGTGAATGCACTAGATATCCTGTGGGCCTCTCTGGTTCCGGAGCAGAGCATCGTCAGAAATGGGAGAGAGAATACAATGGTAGATATTGTAACATACCGGTAATATACCAACCGCTGCCTGTCTTTCCTCCAGCCAGCGAAGCGGAGCCGCCCGGACGGAGCTCCCCGCGGCTCGGAGCGCCACATGGCCGAGCTCATCGCCCAGAAGCAGAGGCTCCAGCAGCTGGAGTCCGAGTACGCCCTGAAGATCCAGAAGCTGAAGGAGGCCCAGGCTCTGCACAACCGCGTCACGTCCGAACCGCCCGTCCGCACCTCCACGCCCATCCCGTCCCCGTCGTCCCACCAGCTGCCCAGCCAACAAGCCTCAGCGCCGCCGTCCAGCCCCTTCCCCGTGCCCCAGCCCTCCCTGCACGACCTCACTCAGGACATGCTCACACTGGACAGCGGCGACCTCGCTGAGACCGAGGACAACGACACGGCTGAACCTCAGGCGGCAGCGCAGGCCGCCGCCGCCGTTGTTCCCGCCACCCCGCAGCGCAGACATTCCCTCCGTCAGTCCAGCAACTCTTTCACCAAGCCTAAACTGGAGCAGCCCGGCTCCACTCCGGCCAAGGAGGGCAACGGCAGCACGGTCAAACCGGCCAAGGCTGTGGCCAGCTCGGCTGCTTCGGAGCCTTCAGAACTGTTTGCAGGACTCAACGTGGATGCGCTGAAGAAGAGAGATAAGCAGCAGGCCCGAATGGGAGATCTGCTGCTGAGCGAACTCCAAAAACTGGGAGGTGATGTGGCGCCCCCTCCGCTTGGAAAGGTAATGCTGAAAGATGTTAAAAGTGTTTTTTTTTTATCAATTGAGGTTTTTATTGAAGACACTGTACATTTAAACAGTATTTACCAATTTACAAAATGTCTTTTTTATACGCAATAATAATAATAATAATAATAAAAAATATATATGGTTAGGCCCTCCAGAAAAACGCGATTATGCGATCGCAGAATCCATTGCATAATCAAGCAAAAGGCGCGCATTATGCGACCATCAATTTATTTCTAAAAGGGCGCGCAATTCACGCATAATTACGTATTTTGCCTATTTCCGCGCAAAATATGCGCATTATGTCGGCATCGCGTGATTTCATAATCCTCGCATATTTTCGCATAAAGTTTATAAAGTTACAACCTCACTCATTTCTTCACTTTCACACAGAAGCGCAGTGGTGATGAGCGCCGCCTCTCTCTCTCTCTCTCTCTCTCTCTCTCTCAAAGCATTGTGCAGCGTGTGTGTGTGTGTGTGTGTGTGTGTGTGTGTGTGTGTGTGTGTGTGTGTGTGTGTGTGTGTGTGTGTGTGTGTGTGTGTGTGGTGTGTGTGTGTGTGTGTGTGTGTGTGTGTGTGTGTGTGTGTGTGTGTGTGTGTGTGTGTGTGTGTGTGTGTGTGTGTGTGTGTGTGCGCGCGCGCGCAGCGCTGCTGCTTCTTACTTCAATACATCCTGATATCGCATCGGCTCGTTAGCTGCTTTTGCGTCTCTGTACTGTGAAATACATCCATCCATACGCAGTTTATATTACCGTCGGAAAGCTTCCAAGACTCAGCCCAGGTGACGGCAATGATAATCAGTGTAGCCTATTCTTAAAGCATCAGAAAGCTCAGTGTAGCCTATTCTTAAAGCATCAGAAAGCTCCGCTGAACGGGCAGTCGTTATAGCCTAAAGTTTACAGCTGGTTCAATGTTCTCATCGTAGCCTATTTCCAGGGGCGGATTGGCCATCTGGAGTACAGGGAGTTTTCCCGGTGGCCTGCGCCACCTAGTGGCCTGGACAAGATCCAAAATGCACTAGTGGCACTTCCAAAATGCACTAGAATGAGCTAGATGCTCGCCTGGAACATACAGATCAAAATGACCATTAATCTTCTACATTCTCTAGTTGTGTAGACTAAGTTGGGCTAATTCACATGATGAATATTTTAACTCTTGTGTAAAAATGAAACCAAATGGACCCGCAAGGGTCCATTTGGTTTCATTTTTACGCTCTCAAAGAGTTAAATCTGGTTAACCAGCTACATGTATTTGTCTGTGTGGATGCCCATCTGAAATATATTTTTGTGTGAGCTTGTAGATGGGCCTGAAAATAGCCCGTGGCATCTACTGTACAAGCTCACACAAAAATAGGCCTAGGCAAATTCCTAGGCCTATTTGAAAATATCCCTAAGTTTAAATATATTTTTATATTTATAGATTTTTCTAAGGACCCCCTGGAACCCCCTCAAGGACAGCACATTAGGAACCAAATGCCTATAAGGTGTAAGAAATCGCCTTTTTAATCAAAATGCATTTTTGAAAATGTCCCCGCATATTTCGCATTTTCCCGCATAATTTGCATTTTCCCGCATACTTCACATTTGTTCCGCCACTTTTGCAAATTCCCGCATTTTCACCGCATAATTGCACCTAAAAACCCCGCATATTCCATCGCATAATCAAGGATTTTTGCCCGCAACAATCACGATTTTAGCCCGCATAATCAAGGATATTTCCCCGCGTTTTTCTGGAGGGTCTATATGGTATGAAAAATGAAAAGTAATAAAATAGACAAAAAATAAAGCAACAGTGGCGATAATACAGTATATAATTCAGAAAGCATAAAGGAAAGAAATAATTAAATGAAATAATCCCTCCCACCCCTACTGCTCACTGCATCTCACCACAATTGTGGAAATATAATATAGAATATTCATGGAGAGTGTTTTGCAACAAATGCAGTCCAATGGTTGTGTCTTAAAATCATAGTTAGTTGGTCATGCTCATGTAATGAACGAGGGGCTGCCATATCTTAGCAAATTGCCTCACCCTGTTAAAAATGTATCTAATGATGTGGTTCACATGGCACTCGTTAAAATCACTTGTATTCAAGTGAGGTGGGCGAAACTGTGGCAAATTGATATTAATTGTCTTCTATTGCTTCTTGACCTTTCAGGTGATTCCAGTGGATGTGGAAGCCATCTCAGGACAAAAACCTGCATCTCTGGAGCTGAAACCAGTCCCATTTGGACCATATCGTAGCCCTCTCCTGGTCTTCAAGTCCTACAGGTAGAACCATTCATTGTAACAATAAGTCTACCATCATCTCATTCACCATATACCCGACGTAACATTAAGTGTACCATAATTTGTCTTGTCATACTGGAATGATTTTATAACTTGCGGGCCACATATCGGGTCACATTATTGTCCATTTGTTACACTAGACAATGACGATAACCTTTCCTTCTCTGTATACAGTTATGCTGTTTGACACACAACAAATGTATTCCTATATTCCTCCCTCCTTGTAGCTTCATTTTATTGATTTCAGGACATTTTATGAAGATGTAAATAATGTCAAATAATAATTAAATGTCTTTTTTCCCCCCTCAGATTTAGTCCATATTATCGGACGAAGGAGAAGCTATCGCTGAGTTCCGTGACTTACAGCAATGCTGTGGATCCCAAGAAAAGTTTCTGCCGCTTTGACCTCACAGGCACATGCAACGATGACGACTGTCGCTGGTAAGTGGTTTGAAACAATGTAGTAGTGCAATTCATTGGTGCTGTAGTACAATGAAATACAAAAAGAACAAAGCATTTCCCTTAAATCCAGACCTCCTTTTGTCTGCAGTTAAATTATTTCTGTCCTTAACTTCCTCAGGCAGCATATGAGAAACTGCAGTTTCACTGGAAACCGACTGTTCCAGGATATCCTGTCCTACAACCTGACCTTGATTGGCTGTACAGAGAGCAGCTCAAATGACGACATCAGAGCAGCTACAGGTTGGGGTTTGATGCATGAATGGATGGATGGATGGATGGGTCTGTAAACGGGTGTACAGACCAATGTACTGAGATGGAGTGTTCGTATATGGATGTTGGAAACGAAACCTCCACAGTCTAAATCTCTTACGTCTTAACTCTGTTTTTAGAAAAGTATATCAAGAGTCTCTTTGGAGCAAACAAGGACCGCATGGGAATAGACCAGAAGGCTGTCCTCCTTGTGAGCAAAGTGAACGAAAGCAAGAAACATGGTCAGTATGCCAATAATAACCAATCATTCTCAAGGCATTTCATTTCAACAGCCTCCACTTTAACCCAGACCCCCATTTGATATTTGGTCATTTATCTGAGGTCATTTATCTGAGTATTCAAATTGAACTAAATGGACCTTTTCGGTTACTATAATTTATAAAGGGACCTTCTGAGTTTTTGTGTTTTTTCATGTGGTTTTCTGGCTTGCATAGTTTGGTTTTGAATCTGACTGGTGACCCCTTGACCAAATAACAACTTCTTATCAACATTGTTACTCATCACAGGAGCAAGAAAAATCTGTGCAGAATTAGCCTATCTACAGTAGAACGACCTTCGTCCACATTTGTCCACATTTCCTCCATAGAGGAGGATAAAATATGTGAGATAAATGTTTAAAAAGCAGAGATGGCGCCATAATGTAAATGTGCTAGGAGAGGACAGAGCTTAAACTTTTATCAACCTGACCGAGTTACAGTGACCAGATATTGTATAATGCCACATCATGAAACCAAGATTTCAGAGGACAGCAATGTAAATACACTAATCACACACTCTTTATGTGTCGTGATGAATCCCCAAATAAAATGTAAACATGTTTGTTTTCCAGTCCCTCCCTACACTACCTGCAAGGAGCCCAGACTATGGAAGCCTACACCGTCCCGCCAGGCTGGCACCGGTCCCTCTGAGGACAGTGAGGACGAGAGTACAGACTTCAGCCTGACTCCCAGGAGATATGGTGAGCACTATATCTCAGGTGTCTGTGGCATTTGCCCATCGGGCAAGTGCAAGTCAGGTTCTACTTGCCCTCAGGTCATGGTCACCCAAAATATTTCGTAAATTTTGCATTTAAGTTTACTTTCTACTTGGGTGCTTTAAACATTACATTTCCCTTCGCAGTCGAAGACTATGTTTTCTTTAAGTCACAATCAGCTACAGTAAATATTCAACTTGTAAATCAGTGGTTCCCACAGTGACCACAGACTCAGGGGTCCATGACGCCAGCAAAATGATAGTTTGGAACGAAATGGACCTGGGAGAGAGATAGTTAGAAAGCAGGGAAAGACACAGAGGCAGAGCGCAATGACCACCTACTAGGGTGTCTAATCAGAACATTAAGAATCTGACCAAGTAATTCAGAACACACTGAACACCCTTTTGTTCACCAGAGATCAGTGACTAATTGTGGCATAATATACAATGCAATATTGTATATGCAATGCAGACAATTTAATTCACTGGTTTCTGATTTATTTATTCTTTTGCTCGCAGATAAATGCTCCAAGAGCAGCCTGTTGGCCCTGGATGCGTTCGTCTCACCAGGTGACAAGCGTTATTTCATCAGTGAGACAGACGACATATCTAATCTGGAGACCAGTGTGCTGGAGAACCCTCGCGATGCGCAGCTCTGGATCAAGTTGGCGTACAAATACCTCCGTCAAGACGAAATGTAAGTTGCAATCATGTGGACTTTTTGTTTTTGTTTATGTTTGTGGACTTTAGTGCCTAGGCACAGCCTTGAAGACGTTGTTTCTGTATTCTCTTCCAGTTCTGCCTCAGAGTGTCTGGACGCGGCCTTGAACACGCTGTCTCGCGCCCTGGAGGACAACTGTAACAACCCTGAGATCTGGTGCCAGTACCTGTCTCTGTTCTCGCAGAGAGGCAGCCGAGAGGAGGTGCAGGAGATGTGTGAGATGGCCGTGGAACACGCTCCCAACTACCAAGTGTGGTGGAACGTAAGCGCTTACGGCTGACTAGTGACTTTATTTTCACTGCATATTTAGTTTAGTTTTGACTCTTACAAGGTCATAGCGCATTGAGACCTTGTAGATTGGCTATTTTCCTTGTGCAAAAGTCCCTCCCTAACACTTTTTTGATAAAATTGTCAATATATGTAGTTTTTATTTAGTCATTACGTAAAATGTAGTTGACATTTTTTTCATAGTTTTTGTTCGATGAAATCGACACTGCTTTAACACCTGACATTCACTGCACTTTTTTCAAGTCTTTAAAATAGTTCCTCGAAACATTGTCTTTTATTCAATTATCCATTTGTTGTTTCAGTACTTGACCCTGGAGAGTTCATTTGAGGGGAAAGACTACGTGTGTGACCGTCTCCTGCAGTACCTTTTCACCGAGGCGTCGTCGTCGTCGCAGCCTGTCTCTGACAAGCTCTCCTTCCAGCTGCTGGAGGTCCTGCTGTACAGGGTCCACCTCAACCTGTTCACTGGACGCATGGGGAGCGCCCTGGCCATTCTGCAGGTTTACATTACTATTCTGTTTTTATGTTCTGTTTCTTTCTTCTTTTTGTTTTCCATAATAGGAAACGATGTATACCAGAGGTGGGCAATTATTTTTCTTACCAAGGAGCCAAATGAGATGCATAAAATATTGTGGAGGGCCAAGACTAAAGGCTGAACTAAAGTCTGTGTAATATTAATTTAATTTCAGGATGAAAGTAAGCTTTTTGACACCCTCTTATTTATTCAGAATTTGAGCCACGGAGAACCATCATTTGATAACATTTTAGCCCCACAAACTCCAAAACTAAGATTTCTTTTGCTTTTGTCCACAATTCCAGGACGGATTTCACAAACAAAACAGGCAAACATGGATAAAAAATGACCATTCTTTTACATTCTCTGATGAATATTCAGACGGATATTTTAACTCTTGAGTGTAAACATGAAACCAAATGGACCCGCAAGGGTCCATTTGGTTTCATTTTTACGCTCTCAAAGAGTTACATCTGGTTAACCAACTTTCCATATTTAACTGAAACTCTCAAGAACCACTGGTGGTCCCCGGACCACCGGTTAAAAACCACAGTACCCTTTAATGGGCCGGTCAGAGTCAGCCGAAGGGCCGCATAATGCCCAGGTATGATGTATACTGTACCAACAAGCAACCAAATATAATACTTTATATATGTTTTGAGTCAGGAATTTGGCAAAATTGTGCTTGTGTATTATTACCCTCCCAAAAGCATCTCAAGGTGTTTTCAAATAAAAGGTACTGTCTGAAACGTTCTCAAAGGGGTTGTGGCCATACCATACAGCATGGGTTTTCAACAGGTGGTCCAGGGACCACCAGTGGTCCTTAAGAGGGTTCCAGGTGGTCCCCAGCTAAGTTGGTTAACCAGATGTAACTCTTGAGAATGTAAAAATGGAACCAAATGGTACACTCTCAAGACTAGAAGATTAATGGTCAACTAGAAGATTAATGGTCAATTTGGTCTGTATATGTTTTGTCTGTTTTGTTTCCCAAATCCAGCCTGGAATTGTGGACAAAAGCAAAATCAATCTTTAGTTTTGGGGTCTGTGGGGGCTAAAATGTACTCAAATGGTGGTCCGTGGCTCAGATTCTGAATAAATAGTGGGCCCTGGTATGAAAAAGGTTGAAAACCCCTGCCATACAATATTGCTGCCCCTCCAAAACAATGGTGACACCTCTGTTTTTTCAAAATGGACACATTACCTAATACAATCCCAGGAGGAACACAATCAACCCGTCCACACTAACATGGCATCTGAATGTTCCAGAACGCCTTGAAGTTGGCCAACGAGAGGAACATCGCAGACCACCTGACCACCAGCGACCGCGCCCTGCTGTGGCTGTCCTACATCCACCTGACGGAGTTCGACTGTCTGCCAGCCAGCCTGTACGACCAGGCTGCCTCCGGCCCGGGCAGGGTGCTCAGCACGGAGCCTTTCAGGTTACCATGGAGATCACAGCAGGACATCAGCACCCCGCCAGACATCCTCATCGCTCTCTTCCAAGGTACGAGGAGCAGAACGGGACGCAGATAAATACATGTCGGAAGGTCTCACTGTTTCTGATTGGCCAGTCACAGGGCGCAAGGAAATTGAATGCTGCCCTCAGAACACATTTTCAGTCCTTAAAAGTCACTATATTTTATCCCACGATTTTGTAACCCAGTGCCAATTCCTAATGTGATCCTGGGCTCTACACATCCTCCGCCAACCTGGGGAGAAGGCAGCGGACTGGCCTCATGCTTCCTTCAATGCATGAGGAGTCCAAGCTGCCTTCTTTTCACCCGACAGGGGGGAGTTTCCCTGGTTGGACGTAGCGCGTGGAAGGAACACGTTATTCCAACCAGTTCCTGTCCCCTTCATCAAGCGCCCCGGCTGGCCGGGGGGAGGCAGTCTAGAGCCCAGGATTACTGCATGTTTTTGTGAGGGTATCTACCCTAGGGGACACGGGGAGAACATGCAAACTCCACACAGAAAGGCCCTTTCGCCAACCCCGCCTCGGGTATGGGCACTGATGCGCGGAGTAGCAGACACGCCGCCAGCACCCACAGCAGCGCCCCTAGAGGGAATCGAACCCAGGACCTTCTAGCTGTGAGGCGACAGCACTAACCACTGTTCCACCGTGCCCCACAGTCCTTAAAAGTCACATCTGCTGTCAGAAGTGACCGTGGGCAAGACACTGAACCCACAATTTCTCTCGATGTGCTGGTTGTGGCTTGCATGGTTTTCACCACAATCTCTGTGTGTGCGCGTGTGCAATGCACCTTGTACTGTCCAAGTCGCTTCTTTGCGCCTGAGAGGGGGTACTTTCCCTGGTTGAACACATTGTGAGGAAGGAACACGTTATTCCAACCAGTTCCTGCATGTTTTTGTGAGGGTACCTAATAGAACACAGGGAGAACATGCAAACTCCCTGCAGAAAGGCCCTTAAGCCAACCCCGCCTTGGCTATGGGCGCTGGCACGGTGGAGGGAACATGCTGCCAGAACCCACTGCTTTTCAGTTTTAAGTTCTGGGCACGTCACAACCCACAACTACATTTTATCCTGTTCTGCTTCTCTTCTTAATATAATCATTTAGAGTTTTAGGTACATGTGTTTTTTCCATCCTCTTTTAGATGCAATCCGTCAGTGCACAGACGAGTCTCGTCCTCGGAGTGAACAGACTCTGGCCTGCATGCCTCTTCACTCCAACCTCATCCTCCTGTATAATCTGTTGGAAAGGTGAGCTGACGGGAGTAAATGGATCAATACAGCCATGCACAAATACTGTGTTGGAAGTATTGTTCTTTAATTCAACATCTACTTGAATAAAAGTACAAAAGTATTGGAATCAAAATGTGCCAAAAGTGTATTGAACTTTTTTAATGTATAAAATTTTCTTCAAATGGCCAGAATGTATATGTGATAGAATCTGGTGCTTTGGTCCTCATGTTGCCCAAGGCTGTTTTCCTTTTAGAGCCATCTAAAGTATATTTTTCATTTTTTTGTCTAAAATCTATTTTTTTTTATTCATATTAAAATGATCCAGTTTCCTTGAGTGATGCATCATATGAAAGCTTACTTTAATAATCTGTTTAAAAAAAAAAAATGACCCTGGGGCCTGGGCTACTTGAGCCTCAAAGTATCAGATTGTGACACATATATGGTTGAAGTGGTTAATGTATGTTTTGAAATTATATTCAAGATCTACAAAGTAACTATAAAATAAGTTTTGTTGTGGAGTGAAAGTACAATATTTGTGTCAGAGATTCACATAGGTAGAAGTAAAAGTACTCATACTTAAAGGGGAATTCCACCTATTTTCAACATTTTTTCTGAGACCGTACAAATGCAACCAAATGAACCCTAACGGGTTCATTTGGTTCCATTTGTACGCTCTAAGAAAAAAAGAAGCGTCTAAAGAAATCCATTAACATGGTGGAAATACATCTTGATGATGTCATCAAGATGTTTCACCATGCTAGTGGTTTTCTTCAGACCTCCATTTCTTGGGAACACAGAATGGGGGAACTTTTTTTATCGTGTCCACCCAGCACCTTGAATGTACATCAATGACATAGTAAAATGTTGGAATTCCTCTTTAAAAATTGTCACAAATTGTCATTCCTGTAGGTTTGAGGTGGGCATCGGTCTGTGTGTGTCCCTCCTGGAGCTGTGTCCTGAGTCCTGTGCGCTGAGGGACAGCCTGGCGGAGCTGCACATCAAGCAGGGCCACAGTGACCAGGCTGTGAGCATGTGGCTCCATGCCCTGGTGGAGTGTCCCCACAACGCAGAGGTCTTCTACCACTCCTGCAAGTTCCTCATGGCCCAGGTAAGCAGGGGTGGATGCCCCCAGTCAGTCCTCAACTCCTAATACAGGGTTCCCGCGGAATCTTAAAAAGTCTTAAAAGCATTGAATTTACGAATTTGAAAATAATACCTTAAAAAGACTTTAAAAGTCTTGAATTTTTATATCTAGGTCTTAAATTTGCGCAGTTCATAATTTCTATGTGTCACATTGCTCCTCAAAATTTTCATTTGTCAACCGCAGGTTTGGTTTAAATAACGTTAACCAGAAAACGCTGCAGCGTAAACTTAGCAATCATCTAGTAATTGACCTCTCGGTTACGCACCGAGAAAACAGAAAACTCTCTGAGTCAGACCTTTAGCTTTATGCATGCTGCGTGTCTGTTGCAACTTCAACAACAACTGATGTTATTATTGATGCTTATACTTGCCTAATAAAAGTCCTGTAACCGAAAATGGTATGGATGCGGCTTCATCACCCGTGGCGCGAAGCGACACGGGTGATGAAGCCGTCCCCATACCATTTTCTCCTGCCCCTCCAATTGGGAAATGTTACATCCGCCCCTGGGTATTACGTTTTATGTAAATGGCCTTAAAAAGGTCTTAAAAAGACTTAAATTTTACTTTAAGAAACCTGTAGGAACCCTGTAATACCGTCACTCTACTAGAAGTTGGCACGTACCGGGGGTTGGCTGGGTTGCGTTTGTTGTTCAGACAGATTAACAGTCCGAGACATGCATGACTGGTTAAACCCTTCAGGACTGAGACTGAAAAAAATCTTTACAGTTCTCAGAAAAACCTGTTTCTATGAAAGTGGTGCTCAAACCTTTCAAGTGAAAGGGCAGTTCACTTGAAGGGCAGATATTTTAAAAGCAGCAAGGATAAAAAACAAACCATCAGGAGCCTTCATCAGGGTCAACTCTACTTGAACACTGTTTTTTTTATCTCTAGGAGAAGTCCAGTGCCATTGTTCCTCTGTTCCGGGGTTTCATTCTCTCTCTCTGTGAAGACGAACAGAGCCAGAAACAGCCAGTAGACGTTCTGCGGTAGGTCACACACTGCAAACCTTAATTTATACATGCTGAAAGTACACTTTGAAGTCTAAATCAAGCTTAACAAATTACAGTAGCTGTAGTTGAAAATGAAATGACAAGCAATACACATTGGGGGAACGGGGGCCCCTGCTAACATTTTACACATGCATTCCAAAGTCTGCTTTTGAGGTGAGTGTGAATTTCTTCCATTCCTTTTGCAGACACATCCTTGGTGTTCCCACAGAGGAGATGCTCAGAGGGCCGATCATCAAAAAACACCTTCAGGATCAGATACGTCACCAGATGCCTTATCTGCATCTGGTCCACTGGTGTGTACCGCTAAACGCATAATGTTTTGTACAAAACCACAAAGTCCAGTGATGGCAAGAATTAATCATATAATTAATCATAACTTTTTCCCAGAGAATTCTTCAAAAATAATGGTGCTGGACTGCCAGCAGATATGGCAGATTTTACTCTGAAAATCCCTGCCAACCCATATTTATTAACCCATATTGTCCTGACCCTCGATTCGAGTTTTTGAGGCAAGATTATACAGTAGTTCCTGACACCAGATTATAGCTGCAGCAACATTCTAGCTTTTGACGCTAGATTCTACAGTAGTTTCCGACACTAGATTCTAGTTATTGACACGAAATTATAGTTTCTGATGCTAGGATCTACTTTTTGACACTAGAATCTAGTTTCTGACACTAGATTCTAGTTTTTCTGAAAAATCTGTGTTCCTGTGTCAGTGATGCTAACATATTTCAAGCCAAGTGCCACCAGAATTATCCATATTTGCCTGCGGACCCCCACCTGAAAACATGCTGTTCCAGGGATCAACCCAGAAGCAAACATTTGAGTTAAAAATGTTTGCTTCCAAAATAATGTATTCAGAGATTTGCACCACGTTTTCACGATTTTTCAAAAATAGCAGAGATACAAGCAGAGATACAAGGGATACAAGCTCATAGCGCGCCACCGAGTGGCGCGCTATGAGCTTGTAGATCTGCTATTTTTCAATAGGTAAAACATAATGGTTAGAACACAAACACGTTCAGTACACAGCTTAATGTCTGTGATGTTGTGTGTCAGTCAGTGGCAGTGGCTCCATGGTACTGTAGAGACCACGGTGGATGCCTTTGAGAGAGCCCTGGGGTCGGCCATGCAGCTGGACGTGCTTCACAAACTGTGGATGGAGTAAGTCTGGCAGCCACAGGAATTCAGCTTCATGCTAAGTATTCATACCTGTATTCCTTCTAAATAATATACAGTATATTGGTAAAAGCATGAATGCAAAATGTAAGTTTATACAGAGTAGAAATCCAGGTTTTTCTTAATCCATCCAAAGATTTGAGTTAAAAATGTTTGCTTCCGAAATAATGTATTCAAAGATTTGCACCACATTTTCACAATTTTTCAAAAATAGCAGATCTACAAGCTCATATCGCGCCACTCGGTGGCGCGATATGAGCTTGTAGATTTTTCAACAGCTAAAACACCAAAACGGTGTACAGTACAGAAAGGGGCTAAATATGTTGATATGCAACATACCAATAACAAAATCACCAATGAAATGGTCGGAACAAAAACAAAATATTTGGAAAAGAAAAACGGACGCTAAGAAGAGAAAAAAAGTACTTGACATTACAGTTATTTGCCCTACCTGTATGAAAGCGTGCTGTTTGCGTTATCATTATTAGGTAGCACCCATTCAAAGCAGAGAGCCTTCTGACTCCTGTGTTTTTCTGTCTGTCTCCAGTTATCTGGTGTTCACCAGCAGTAAACAGACTGACAGCAGGTTCTCAGTCCTGGTGCAGCGTTGTCTGGAAACGGTTCCATCCAGACTGGAGGTTCCCTTCAGCACAGCCACCTTCTGGAGCTGCTACCACTTCCACAATAAGGCAAGAGAACCAACACTCTCTGGGTCTGGGTCTGACTGAGATTATAGCTGCAGCAACATTCTAGCTTTTGACGCTAGATTCTACAGTAGTTTCCGACACTAGGTTCTAGTTATTGACACAAAATTATAGTTTCTGATGCTAGGATCTACTTGTTGACACTAGATTCTATAGTTTCTGACACTAGATTCTAGTTTTTCTGAAAAATCTGTGTTCCTGTGTCAGTGATGCTAACATATTTCAAGCCAAGGGCCACCAGAATTATCCATATTTGCCTGCAGACCCCCACCTGAAAACATGTTGTTCTAGGGATCAACCCAGAAGCAAACATTTGAGTTAAAAATGTTTGCTTCCAAAATAATGTATTCAGAGATTTGCACCACGTTTTCACGATTTTTCAAAAATAGCAGAGATACAAGCTCATAGCGCGCCACTCGGTGGCGCGCTATGAGCTTGTAGATCTGTTATTTTTCAATAGGTAAAACATAATGGTTGGAACACTGGGTTAGGATTTGACACTTGCTTTGGTAATTGTAAACCAATGCCTTCCCATTCCAGTCAAATCTCTTTTTTGATCAGGGTTCCTACTGTCATGAAAACACTGGAAAGTTTTGAAATCAGACAAAAACATTTACAGCGCTTCCAGGGTCATGGAAAGGTGTTTAGCTATGTTTGGTTTAGGCCAGGGGTTTTCAACCTTTTTGACACCAGGGCCCACCATTTATTCAGCATTTGAGCCACAGACCACCATTAGAGGACATTTTAGCCTCACAGACCCCATTTTAGCCTCACAGACCCCAAAACTAAAGATTTGTTTTGCTTTTGTCCATCTTCTAGTTGTGTAGACTGTAGGGCTAATTCAGATGATTAATATTTTTACTCTTGATAGCGTCAAAATGAAACCCGGGTACATTTGGTTTCATTTTTACGTTCTCAAGAGGTACATGTGGTCAACCAACTTAGCTGGGGACCACCTGGAACCCTCTCAAGGACCACCGGTGGTCCCTGAACCACCGGTTGAAAACCCCAGGTTTAGGCAATCGATTTTGTAAACGGAAACATTTTCCAACACATGTACAGTAAAACATTATACAAGTAATTTTTGATTCCTAATCCATTCTGGACACTATGAAAAGAGAAAGAGACTCATTGTTGCACTGAATGATTGCTAGAAGCCTGGACTGTGGGTTTAACAATCTGGAAAGCCCCAAAGCGCCGCTGATCCTCTGCTTCTTTCGTTGGTGTTTTCTTCAGGTGGTCACCCTGTATTTAAGCTGCCTGCACAAGTCCCAGCATGCTGTGGTCCTGGAGAGACTGAGATACTCCATGCCCAACAACACTGAGCTGGGCCTCAGGTACTGTCATCCACACCTGGCAAATGCATGCATAGAAATGAATGGATGGGATGACCTATCAGGACTTTCTGTGGTACCTTTGAATCAACGGTGGGCAATTATTCTTCCCAAGGAGCCAAATGAGATGCATAAAATATCGTGGAGGGACAAGACTAAAGGCTTAACCAAAGGCTATTTAATATTAATTTAATATCAAGATATAAGTGTAAGACCAACCATTTTCACACCATGGCCCTCTATTTATTCAGAATTTGAGCTACAGAGGACCACCATTTGGTGACATTTTTAGCCCTCACAGACCCCAAAACTAAAGATTTCTTTTGCTTTTTGTCCACAATTGAGAAACCAAACAGTCAAACATACAGATCCAAATGTCCACATTCTCTAGTTGTTTAGACTTGGGCATGGGCACATGATGAATGTTTTAACTCTTGAGAATGTAAATATGAAATCAAATGGACCCGCCAGGGTCCAACTGGAACTCTCTCAAATACCACTGGTGGTCCCCGGACCACTGGTTGAAAACCACAGTACCCTTTCAGGGGCCGGTCAGAGTCAGCCAAAGGGCCGCATTTGGCCCCCGGGCCGCATAATGCCCAGGTATGCTTTAAATGGTTGTAGCGTCATTTGTGTATTGTTGCAGGATATCTACTGTAGATTCTATAAGAGTATTTTGGTGTGGACGCGGCATTGTTATATTGCATTATAGGCTACTTTACTGCCATATTGTGTGTTACTCCAATCTATCATTATTTAGTTATTGTGTTTGGGGCTTCTGTGTCTGTGTGTTGAGGGTTGGCCTGCTGTGCACTGATCGGAGGCGAATCAATTTCGTGGGGTTTTCAGATCCATACTGTTCAGACGGTTAGTGTTGGTTTGTCACTGTACAGGTTGCTGCACCATGAATGGCAGGATGGAAACATTGAACACCTGAAATTCCAGGCCAGAATGTTGAGCAGTAGTATTCCAAAATGTCTGGCTTCCTGGAAAATGTAAGTCCCACGATCTCTCCTCACTGCCTAGAAACGTGTATATATATTTTAAAAAAAAGCATGAGACTATTATGCTTGATTCAGAAACTTATTAGACCTGAAATGATATCTTTGTACAAATATAAATAATAGTAATACTAATTATCTCACATTGAGGATTCATAAATTGATGCTGATCAGTTTGATAGCTAGCCAGCTAGGATGGGAAACTAACACGGCATACGCTGATAAAAGTTTGTCTTCAATATAAGCAGGGGTGCACATAAGTGGTGCTCAGGAGCACCAAATATCCTACAATGAGCTGTCAATCCAGGGGTGGAAAGCTTCTTTGAGCACCACACAGCTGGGGCTCATAATGACTGCCTGACTGGGCCAGTAAAAAAAGCCTTGAAAATGAAATAATTCTAACTAAAGTCTAAAATACTACTAGTATTTTTAATGGATGTAGAATGCAGGTAGTAGTACTACTACTAGGCTAGCCACTATTGCAACGCCCAAACTATCGCCCTGTACTAATACTGTATATTGATCGGGCTCTACGGAGTGGAAAAAAGGGGTCCCAAGGCGGGTCGCCGCATTTTAGGAGCACCAAGTAACATCCCCAGGTGCTCCTCTGAGTACTGAACCAAAATAGTTATGTGCACCCCTGAATATATATCTAAGCCTATTTGGACAGATAAGCAACTACTACGGCAACAGCAAACCTGTTGACAAAGCTTAGTTTCCTCTCCTTGCTGCTATACGTGACTGTCTTTTTAAAGAGACTCTGGGGAGTTATCCTGCAGTGAATCTCACAGGTCTTTCTGCTGCATTTTTCGGCAGAGCAATATCTGTGGAGAGGGAGCTCAAGGAGCCAGCGGAGGTGAGTTAGTGATGGAGGGGGGAGGGAGGGGGACTAAAAATAATGACAAAATATTGACAACATTGACATCCTAACCTTTTGTGCTTGTTGCCTTTTCTTCCAGTCAGTCAGTCAGTACGTTTTCCTCGTCTGGCTGCTTAACTGTTTTCTCGGTCATTTGATGTTGTCGAATCTTATTTCTTCCCCTGCAGGATTATTTGTCACTGTGCACACAAACAAAACGGGTGTAATGTATGGTGTATGTTTTTCTTAGAGTGTCGCAGTTTTGAAACATTTTGCTTTTGTGATTTGGTGATGTGGCTCAGGTCGCGTTTTCTATAGGAAGCATAAGCAATCTCTGACTTGATCCCCTTTTGTTCTTGTTGTTTTGTTTTCATTTTTATTTTTTTGTCCTCGTCCTTTTAACTGACACCACCTCCTACGTTTGGTGGTCTTCTTTTTTTCTTTTCTTTTTTTCTTTCCCCCTCCCCTCCCCCCACCTTTTTTATTTTCTTGTAGGTCCGAAATCTGTATCGGCAAGCTCTCCAAAGTCTTCCGCTGTGTGCCGCGCTATGGAAAGATGTAATTTCCCCACAAAACATCACATATTCTTTGTTGTTTGTTGCAAACCTGAGCAGTATTACAGCCATGTTCACCTGACATCCTTCCCTCCCCTCGCTCCCTCCCCTACTCCTCTGACACCCTCCCCAACCTCCCTTCCCCCTCCCCTCCCTCCCTGTCTCTTCCCTCCCCCTCTGACACCCTCCCCTCCCTCCCTGTCTCTTCCCTCCTAACAGTGCCTGCTGTTTGAAGCTGCCGAGGGAGGTAAAACGGATAGACTGAGGAAGCTTGTTGACAAGGCCCAAGAGCTGGGAGTCAGTCTAAGTGAGACCCTAAATTTAGGCCCCGGCAGAGTTCAGGGAGAGGATTCCTCCTGACACACACTACTACTACTACTACAGCACACACACAACACCCCCCTCAGTGCGTGCCCAGTTTTGTCTGACGAGTGCTAGTTTTTGAAACTAGATTTATCCAATCAGACCCAGACGAAAAAAAAAAAATCCCAAACTGCCAGCTGCCTAGGTAAGCCAGGGTGGAAAACCGTGTGAAGGTTGGGGTTCGGTTGACCTGCACTATCCTGCACCTCCCTGCAGCCGCCACCAGGCGGTGCCAGGAACCAAGGAACAGTCGTCAATGGAAGCCAATGACCACCACCACCACCACCTCCTCAAAATGACCACAAAATGTGTTGGGGGCTCAGCTTATATCATCCTTAACATCGTGTACGTAAGTATGGATCCTGCTCAGTGACAAAGTCTTACCTTTTTTATCCCCTACCCCCCTCTGTTTTAATTTACTTGTTCTCCCTGTTTTTGTTTGTTAACGTCACTTTTTTTTATTTTTCGATATCCCTCCTCCTCCCCCCTTGTTTTAACCTGGGGTTTGGCATTTGGACGGACTATGATTGTCACTGTGGTGTTTGTTAACATATCTTGTGTTTTTAAAGGACGGTTTCCCCTGTAGTGATGCTGCTGCAAGAACTGTACGATATCGATATTTTTGTTCTTTTTTTGTTGTCTCAAAAGGAAGAGATTGTTTCGTTTGTTTATGAAAATGATCAAAAAAATTTAAACAATCAAAAAAAAGGAGAAAAAAACTGTTGAAAATGACAGTTGATGTGGAACATGGCTGAACCTGCCAGTATTCTATTTGGCCCTTCTGTTTGTTGCCAAACCCTTTTTGAGACTCTGACTGCCACAGAGACTGCTGAGCGCTGTGATGATCCTACGGCCAGCCGATCAACGGGGAAGGCCCTTTAAACTCATTATACCAGGACAGGATAGTCAGCAGCCTGTAGCGTTACATGGTTTTTTCTTCTGTGCAATCTTTATTTTTTTGGGATATATAATTAATTTAAGGACAGGCAAATTATAAGTCCTATCAACTTTTATTTTGTATGTTGTATTAAAAATGTTTATATTAAATTATTCTCTAATGAAAAAGATGTTTTTGTGTTTTTTGTTTCAAGTCTGGTTAGTCTGGTTTCTAGTCTGTGTTAATTTTATTGACTTAGTCAACTGAGGTTTTTGGTATTTAGATGACCAAGACTAGAGAAAACAATTTCACAGGACTATATATAACCAAGATTAGATGGTTGTTCAAAAGACTTGGACTAAGTAAGACATATTAGACAATATTTTCTGACTAAATTAACATTAAGACTAAAAGATTACGGTTTTGGTATTTAGTCAAATATACTAAGACTAAACATTTCAGAAGCCTCAACAGGACCAAGACTAAATGGTGTGTTATTTATCCAAAAGATTTGTACTAAATAAAAACATTCTGGAAATAATTGCACTGCAATGGGAGAGGGAAAATCTCTGGCCAATACGTACCAGCAGTCTTGACACCCTAGCCCAGGGCTGCCCACACTTTTTTGACTTGAGAGCTACTTTCAACGGCCCTCTCACGTATTAGGAGGACAAAATCAGTCACCAGAAAAAAAAGATGGGTTGTTTTTGAATAATCTGTCATGGTTAAAATGGAGTTTTAAGTTCTAATGGGTTTGTATAGGAAGGAGCTGGAGGCACTAAAATGAACATCAAATATCTAAATACTGAATGTAGTAACGTATAAACAGTCTGGTGTGTTCACATGAGACTCAGTAGACCATAAAATGACGTGGACGGACGTGGAATACCCCTTTAAGTATTTATATAACATACTGTATATACTGCACAGAGCATAGAGGTTCCAGCTTATAATGGGTTGATCCATTTTGTATCATGGAATGAAGCTCAAAGCATTATTGTGAGCCATTTTATTTGTGAGCCACAATGATGTTTCATAAATAAATCATAAAAGATTTGGATAAAAAATTGAATATAACAAACGTATATGGTAACAGAGGAAACACTACTTGGGTCACTTTTAGCCCAAAAACTGACCACCTGACCTAGCATGTCCAATCACAATCCAATTACATAGTAATAATGAATTTAATTTAATTTGTATAGCACAACCACAAGAAGTGCTTCACATGATGGTATAAAAACATTCTGACAAGCAGCAAACCACATAAAATGAAGACATTAAGGTGTAAATGAAAGGTGTTGGGTATGAGAGAAGTCGGGACAGTGCATTTCATATATAAAATGTGGAAATGTATAAAATAATTAACATGTATATAACAAGTGAGCATAAAATATTGGATGTTGAACCAAAGTCAAAATTAACATTAAGTCAACGTTTTCTTGTACAGTCACTGGTGTGTATCAAGAGCAATTAAGGGAGAACAAGTTGGATTCTGTAAAATGATTAAATGAGACAATCGTTTAAAGCAGGGGTTTTCAACAGGTGGTCCGGGGACACCAGTGGTCCCTGAGAGGGGTTCCAGGTGGTCCCCAGCTAAGTTGGTTAACCAGATGTAACTCTTGAGAACGTAAAAATGAAACCAAATTGGACCCTTGCGGGTCCATTTGGTTTCATGTTTACACTCGGGAATTAAAATATTCACCATCTTAGTTAGCCCAAGTCTACACAACTAGATGATCAATGGTCATTTTGGTCTTTATGTTTTGCCTGTTTTGTTTCCCAAATCCAGCCTGGAATTGTGAACAAAAGCAAAAGAAATCTGTAGTTTTGGGGTTTCTGTGGTGCTTAATGTCCTCAAATGGTGGTCCTCCGTGGCTCAAATTCTGAATAAATGAGGGGGCCCTGGTATCAAAAAGGTTGAAAACCCCTGGTTTAACGTCAACGTCAGCCATCAAACGGGGCCTACGAGGGCCTGCGTTGAGATGCACGACTTTGTCTCTGGATCCTCTGGGTTGACCGCCGTGTTGCCACGGCCGCTGTGGTGGGATGATCTGTGTGTTCTGTGTGAAGTCCGCTGGAGCAGGCTGCTGAGATCTGCTCTGAAACGAGGACTGAGGAGCATGTAGAGCAGAGGGTCCAGGCAGGCAGGCAGCGACGTGGTCAGCAACAACGCCAACCCGCCAAGCTGTGAGAGGCTGGAGACGAGAAAAAGATGCCCCTGATGACGAAGCACGAAGGGCAGGAGAGTCGCAGAGAAGCAGAGCAGGCAGTTTGAAAGGAGGACTGCGGTCACCGTTTTGGCCATGGCGGCTCTATCCAGCTTCAGCATCACCTTTTCAGCCCTGGGCTGCTGCTGCTGGTTCACACAACAGTGCGTGACGGTCATTAACAGGTAACAGAGGAAGTTGAGTGATGACAGCGTCGAGTTGTAACCCCAACAGGTGGAGTGATTATGAAAGAAGTACATGCAGATGGAAGTGAGACCGTCGCGTTCGTTGCCTCTGAACAGGAAAGGACTGGCAGCAGCGCACAGCACCGCGGCACAACAGGCCGCCGCCACCACCCGAACACCCCTACTCCTCCTCCTACTCCTCCTCCTCCTTCGCCCCGGCAGTAGATTCCTGCCGGTCGCTTTAGGCTCATCATCGCTGCATCGCATTTGCTCGAAGACGACGGCCGCCATGAGGAGGACCCCGGCCTCGGAGGAAAGTGCGAACAGGACGTTTGTGGTCCAACTGGGGTGAGCTTCCACCTCCCACAGCGGACAGCCGCCGCTGTGGTCCGCTGTCAGAACGTCTACCACTGCCAGAGTGCCACTGGAGACACCTCTGAGAAAGTGGAGCCAGTATAAGACGCCCAGAAGGTGCTGGATGGGGTGGTGGGGTCTCGACAGAGAGGAGAAGATGGAGAACAGCACCAGGACATTGAAAGTGACAGAGAGGATGATGATGACCCAGATGACAAACTGATACCAGTAGGCAGCAAACCAGCTCTGGCATGGATGGAATGCAGCTAGAGATGGAGACAAAAATGTGATAAAAGATTTTTAGTTGCTTTATATATAAATTCAAACGTGGTAGAGGTGGGGAAAAAAACATTCTCTATGAAGTACACTCACCAGGGACAGGAGAGCAGCGAACGGCGGCTTGTTTTGTAGGATCTACACTTAGTTCCATTGCCAAGTCCTCCAGACTGCCATATTCTATGAGAAAATGTCACAATATTGTTTCATTTTTATGCCCAGCTTTCTGGATTTGTGTAAACAAAAACATTGAAGGTGTGATGACGAAAAAAAATTCTAGACATAAATTGTGATTGGCCCATAGAAACAGAAATCTGCTTCATGTGAAGACGATAACAAAGCTGCGATAACAAAGTTCGTGTCATGATACGCAATGACTCTTCCATAGATGGCAAAACAGCAGTGAATCAAATGAAGCCAGCTGGAGCTGGCTTCATGTGAGAGTTTTCCAAGGTGCAACTACCCCAATCAGACAGAGACAGAGAGAGAGAAGCACAGTGTGAGTACAAATAGGAAGAATAGTCACTGAGTGACTAGCTGTTGTGAGCAACATTAACCCCCACTAGCTGCGGTAGGCCTACTGCTGTACTGCTTTCATCTAGAACAGGGGTGGGCAATTATTTTTCCCAAGGGGCCACATGAGATACATAAAATATTGTGGAGGGCCAAGACTAATGGCTGAACCAAAATGTCTGCGTAGTATTAATTTCAAGACGAAAGTAAGAGTAAGACCAAACTTTATTAAACCGGGGCGCTCTATTTACTAAAGATGTCTTTTGTTTTTGTTCACAATACCAGGCTTGATTTGGAAAACAAAACAGGCAAACATAGATCAAAAATGAACATTCACAATCTGATTGTGTAAATTTTCGGGTGATTCAGATTATGAATATATTAACTCTTGAGAGTGTAAACATGAAACCAAATGGACCCGCAAGGGTCCATTTGGTTTCATTTTTACGCTCTCAAAGAGTTACATCTGGTTAACCAACTCTCCATATTTAACTGGAACTCTCTCAAGGACCACTGGTGGTCCCCGGGACGGTCAGAATCAGCCAACGGGCCGCATTTGGCCCCCGGGCCGCATAATGCCCAGGTATGATCTAGAACCTTGGTGAGTTACAAGCAGTGGTTGTTACTGTATGCTGCTAGGTCACTAATTCAAGCAACCTGAAGCAATTGAGTAATTGAGTACTAGGCTTCAGCTAAGAAACGTTTTTGTAACATTACTTTATTTTGGTCAATATACTCATTCTGAATCTTATAGTGTCTCACTCACTATTCCTGGATGCTGAAGATACTAATTTGAGAGTGAGATTCAACCACCATTGGTGAGAGGAACATTTTATTTTGTTTTATTTCAACTACTGCAAATTGTAATTGTTATAATATATTCTGTATTTGAGAGGTTTCTGTAGAACCAGTATGTTTTACGATAGAGCCTTCAAATATGCTACTCTTCTAATGGTTATGGACAATATTGACATTAACAGATAAGCAATAATATTTTCTTCTGACAAAAGAAGAAAATGCCTAATTAATGAACAGAGCTTCATTAATTAGTCATTAATCATCTCTATCAAACTTTCAATGCAGTGAATATCCAGTTTATTAGTGAAACAGCAACAGGCCAACACATTGTTGGTTCCCTAATAAAGTTTTACATAATAAAGAGAGAAGGTTTTGACTCACCAAAGGTTATGTCATAACTCTCTTGTTTATTCAGACTTGTCTTGCTGTTGTCAACACTTCCAGGGTTCCAGGGGTAGAAGGGGCACTTGGACTTGGCCCAGGGGGCAAATACACAACACTGGTAGGCAAAGGGCAGTTCCACTACCCTGCAATGTTGCACAGAATGTGTCATTAGTCACTCCACAGCCTGTAGGCTACACAGCAAACCGTTAACATTATAGTAGAAATTTACCACAATCCAATCCCGTTATACAGGTGTAGCACACAAGAGTTCGCAAAGTGCTGTACAGAAAACAAAAAAGTAAATAGTATTGTCTATAGTAGTAATAGTATTGTAAATAGTATTGTCTTCATATGAATCATTTTCAAAAAGTCTATGAATGTGGAAAACATGAACCCCGCAATATTTAATGTTACCTGTTTGTTTGTCGGGTGCGTTCACGTTGTCTTACTATTTGTTTTTTAATTGTTTTTATTTGAAAAAAAGGAATTTGAAAACAAATTCAATGATTTTGTTTTTAGCAATATATATAGAAGAAATTCCATGAAATTTGAAAACAAATAATTGTAGTAGTTTGGTTTCCAACCTCAGCCTGGGCAGTAGGTGCAGGGGCAGAGGGTCTCTGAGCTGAAGGTTCCCAGACAGCTTCAGGTGGGTCAGTCCATGAAGACCCTCCAAGGAGAAGGACGACAGTCGGTTGGAGGTCAGGTCACTGAAGGGGAGAGAGAGGTGTGTGTGTGTGTGAGACCAACCCAGTCTCATGAGGTTTAGGCGAATATGCATGGAAGTGCCATTCCGTACATACTTGCCTAGAATACGCAAAAATCTGTGCATGTTTGCCTAAAATAAATCTGTGCATATTATACTAAAATGAGTCCGTGCATATCTTACTAGCATAATATACTCCACTGAAAATGACGCAATGCATCGCAATGCTCAACGCAACAATTCGCTCGGCTGGCGCCTCGCTCAGTGGCGCTTCACAATGCTCATGGTCGGCAGAGACGACTCAGCCCTGTCCGAGTTGCGATGTGTTTAGGGACAGAATAGTAAATATTATAAAACCCAAACTGCCCCACCCCCAACTAGCCATTCCATGTTAGTGAAAACCACGCCCAAGTACATATTCACGGATTTTGGCTCTAACTAGTAGTGTATGCACGCAATTCCGTAGGTGGCATTCCGTGCATAGTGTACTACAGTATTATCTGTGAGATCGGGCTGAAGAGACTCATTAGAAAGTGCAATACACACACACACACACACACACACACACACACACACACACACACACACACACACACACACACACACACACACACACACACACACACACACACACACACACACACACACACACGTCTAGGCTACATAGTAAGACCCAGTATCCTCTTTTCACCCCTAGAGATATAGGCAAAGCTCTACAAACTAATTGTCCATCCCATGCACTGTACTGACCCTAAGTAAGCAAACTTGACCTTTCCAAAACTGAGCTTTAATCATAAAAAAACAATACATATATTCCGCCAAAAACATATTTTCTATAGACGATCTGAGGCACTCTGTTTGCCTTTGTCTCCAGGAAGGTAGGTCTCCACATGGATGGTATTATGACGCAAATCACTGGGAAAAAACACAATTAAAACGACGTCTCGGAAGTTTCATCTTGGCGACTGAAGCTTTTGGTATTGATTATGACTAATACTAAAACAGATGACTCACAGTCTTTGCATCTTTCCACATCCAGTGAAGTTGGGTAGACAGCGTATCCAGTTGTTAGACAGGTCCCTGACAGATAACACACACAGGTTAGTGAGGGAATTACTGTCAGAGGAATGTCCAAACTGGGATAAATTCCTCACCAATATATTTCTTCACCACCAATATGTTTGTAAAGGTGTCTGATGACGATACCTAACAAAGATTGAGGAAAATCTGTGGCAGCTGCTGGAAGCTCAGGTACCATTAACAAACTGTAAGCTAAAACTTCACATTTCAAATGATCAAGGTCATCACATTATTTTTGAGCAAGTGGCCGTTTAGTTTATAGCCCAAACAATCCTGGTTGTTCCTTAGGGCCCGATCATTAGCGCCCTCTACCGGTCAACATTTCGGAATCCTTCCATCACAGCCCTCTTTGGCATCACCTGATCCTTCTCCTCCCACAGATGACTCGCTGGACAGAACATTTCATGATCTTTTTTAGTCTGTTAAGTGTGAACATTTGGTTCTTTTAAGACCTTTTTTCTGAGAGTGTACAAATGGAACCAAATGGGGTCCATTTGGTTCCATTTGTACACTCTCAGAAAAAAAATATATAAATGTGTGGAATTCCCATTTAATGGAAGGTGTTGCCTGTTGCCATGTGTCTCATCATGTTGCCTGTTGATGTTGACATTGTTACTGGATATTGATCAAAATATTGCTATTTATTCCCAGATTGTGTTTATTGTCCCGAATATAAGACGACTCGTTTATAAGACGACCCTCATTGTTCAAGACCCATTTACAGAAAAAAGAACATTGAATGTCAAATAGTATAGCCCCTGAATATAAGACGACTCTATTTTTTGGGATGTTTCCATTGGGAAAAAAACATAGTCTTATATTCAGGCCAATAGGGTAATTTCCCCCTGACTACAAAGGGCAACAATGTCCAATTCCCAACCAAAAAGACAGCATATACAGTACATGTCTTCCTGTGGAACTGAAACATCTGGATATTAGTGTTGGGTTATTGTATTGTGTATGTGGTTATGAATGGGATAAGAAGTTTGCATGCATAATTGAAGGTGAAGTTGCTGAAGTTAGATAAGAGACACACAGAGACAGGCCTATCAACTGAGACAAAATATGAACTGCATGACTAATGGCTCCGATGCTTTGTTTACTTTCTTCTTGTCTTCTCAACTTTTGCTTGTAGGGGTGTTTATTATTTAGATTATATTATTATTTTTATACCACGATTTTGTAATCAACTCTTCAACCGGTGTCAGTTTAGCTGTAATCCTTGGCACGCACAGCGCTACGCCCCCCCCCCCCCCCCCCCCCCCCCTGCCAATCTGGGGAGAGCACTGAACTGAGCTTATGCTTCTTTGAATGCATGTGGAGTGAGCAGGCTGATGGGGAAATTTCCCTGGTTGGACGTGGTCTTGGGCAATAAACCGGTATTACCGTTTATTGCGATATTGGAAATCAATACCGAGTAATATCGTTGGGTCTATAAAAAATATTGAATACCGACATTATACTGTATTCTAATAAAATATGAGCAATGAGACTTTTAATTGTAACTATAAAAACAATTTTCATGTTACACACATGCCTAAAATAGCTGTTATTTGGGCTAGGCTTTTTGGAAACAATGTATTTCCAACTCCAGTTTTTCCCTATTGAGGCTGCTTGAACAGCAGAGTGCTCAGTTTCTGGCCCCTCAATGTCACAATTCTGAGAACTAGGTGACTGGTGGAACGTGTGTGACTCTGATTGCACGCCATTGCCATCAGGTGGTCAATACCGGTAATATCGAATACCAAGCTAATTAACACGTTATCAATACCGATATTAAATAATCAATACCGCTCAAGACAAGTTGGATGTACTGCGTGCAAGGAACACGTTATTCCAACCAGTTCCTTTGTTGTTGTTGTTGTTAATGATCAAATACACAAGTGTATTATTATTATTATTGTATGATAAAAGAATGAAAATGAAGTTGCTCATTATCCTAATGTACGTTGTATCACTGTGTATGTCAGTGAATTTTGTAAAGCTCTAATGATGTATAGCATAAAAAAAGGAAGACTTACAGCTGCTGGAGGCTGGGCAGTCGTTCACAGATGGAACCTGGTACTGAGGAGATATGGGTGCCTGAGATGCTTCTGAACGATGAGAACGTAAAATATTGTATCAGTTAGATCAACAACAAGTGATCGTAGGCACCTTTTATTTTGGATGCTATATAATCGTTTGTAAAGTTTCTTCACTTTTTTCAAGTCAGAGATGCATCATTATGCTTAGAGTATGTGTTGTACATTAAACTACTGTAAAGGGACGGATAATACTGGGGCCGGAGACCTGTCATACAGCACCCATAGAGCAGGCAGAGATGAGGACCTTCCCAAAGGTACTAGTTCAACAGGAACATTGCGAGAGGTTTTGAGTTGCCAGACTGTGGCCTCTGGCTGCCGCCATACAGTCTAGAGCAGGGGTTTTCAACAGGTGGTCCGGGGACCACCAGTGGTCCTTGAGAAGGTTCCAGGTGGTCCCCAGGCTAAATGATGGAAAGTTGGTTAACCAGATGTAACTCTTGAGAATGTAAACATGAAACCAAATTTGGTTTCATTTTTACACTCTCAAGAGTTAAAATATTCATCATCTGAATTAGCACCACTTAATTAAGAAGTTTACACTGTTTTGTTGGCAAAATACAGCCTGGAATTGTGGACAAAACCAAAAGAATTCTTTCTTTTTTTGGCGTAAAAATGTAATCAAATGGTAGTCCGTGGCTCAAATGCTGAATAAATGGTGGTCCCTGGAGTCAAAAAGGTTGAAAACCCCTGGTCTAGAGAACAGAAGCTCTGATCATGAGCAAGTGAAACCTCCTCACTTCTGTTTCATCTGTACAGTCATCATATCTAGCATACTGTATATAGCTTGCTGCTTGGCAGAAATGTAAAAAAGAATGAAATAAAATATTTAAAAACATTATTCCATGAATAGAAATGGCAGATTCCTTGCTCTGATTTCGGGAGGTGTAGTTCGGGACTCAGTATAGCAGTTGGAGATTTCCGAAAAAGTTGTTCTGGGCTATGCAAGACTAAACGGGAATGGACATACAGATGTACAAAAGCAGAGATGCCCAAAAGGTAGATGGTGATCTACCAGTAGATCACACAGACCTTGCAGGTAGATCACATGACAGTCCCCTAAAATATAGAACATAGGCGATTAAAGGGGGGGCTTATAGATCTGTAACTCTTGAGAGTGTTAAAATGAAACCAAATGGACTCTTACAGGTCCATTTGGTTTCATTTTACACTCTCAAGAGTTAAATTAAATATCTGAATTACGTAATTTTCAAGAGTCCACACAATTAGAAAATGGAGAATAATTGTTATTTTGACCAATTCTCTTTTCAGTTCTCTTTCCCAATTGTGGACAAAAACGTGAAAGTTCTTAGTTTTGGGTGCAAGAGACTAAACTCAACATTACAAACTGTCAACTCAAACCCCAAATACTGTTTTCAAACGTCAGTAGTAGCATATACTGTACAAGAAAACCTTCCAATTCTCCCCCTCTATTTTTCATTATAAGTGCATTATTCTTAAACACTGTGATAGTAACTAACACCATCACCACTATTTCAAAGCTCCAAACTTGCAATTGGCCTTGAAATTGATTTATGATGTGTAGATCTTGTGAGCCGGTCATTTTTTAAAGTATCTCTCAAGTCAAAAAAGTGTGGACACCCCTGTACTAAAGGCTCGGACCTGGGGATCCAACCTGTGACCTTTTAATCACACTATGACCTTTCCAACCTGAACTCTCGCTCTTTGCCTCTCTCCCAACATCACAAAGTTTCGCCTCCGGTGAAAATACAATACAACTGGCACTGTGTAGAGCAGTGAGGGTGGCTGGGTGGCCGCGCAGGAAACATTGGATTAGGGTTCTCTCCACACACAAACAACACACAAATGTTGGCAAATAAATCAGAGGGGCTGCTTGTGTGCTGCTGCCGGTGTGGGACACCATAATAAGGGGATCCTGGTGGTGGCCTTGTTGTCAGGACTTACAGGGTCTCAAGTCTGTTCGCTCCACTGAGGTCTGGGAAGACTGTGATGTCTTTGGCTCCACTGAGAGATCTAAACACACAGATGAGATCGCAGGAGGGAGAGAGAGAGAAAATAGACACATGTCCGAGGGGTTTTAGAGCTGTGTTTGGTTTGTTGTTTACTAGCCAGCACATGAAATAAATATGTGATTGAAAAATACCAATGGTAGCACGACATGTTTTCCAGACAAACAAACCCAGAGGGCCTTACTGCGCCCCGTGGCAAACAAGTTGCGATCCGACCGACAAACAAAATGGTCTGTATGTACGATGTGACACACAACAACAATCCATACGGCCTGTGAATACTGTACAGTACTCAGCGAGTAGAGTTGGTCGGATCTACACAGTAGGGAATTTAAGTTTCCGTGTCTAGGCCTTGGACAGGACGAGAGCAGTAGGCGTGGTCCGTCGCAGTTGCAACAGAAGCCCAACATAGTTAAGAAAGCAGGCGACGCCGACGGGATCCACCTCTTCCACTGGCGTCTCTGGTTTCCGTGGTGACGCTCCTCTACAGCGTAGCTCTCGTCCACCTTGTTAACACGACGCCAAAAGCCGCGTTCTGCCGTCGTAGGAGAGGGTAGGACGGCAGGCTTATGTATCGACGACCACAGAGCGATTCGTTACTGGCGTCGTAGGTTGGACGCTCTACCAATCTTAAATAGGCTATTCAAAGCATGGTGACTTACAGGGATCTGAGCTCTGGGAGATGCTGGAAGGTTGACTGGTCTAGAACCTGGACAGGATTGTTCTGGAGGTTTCTTTAGGAGGAGAACAATATACAGAATACAATACTTAGCACATTAAGTTGATGCCGTTGCCCACATAGGGTGTAGATTAGAACGATTCAATTGTATGGCAGGGGTTGACACTAAGGTCTCGGGCAAGTGCAAGTCAGGTTCTACTTGCCCTCAGGTCATGGTCACTTGCCCCCCAAAAATATATTGCAAATTTTGCATTTAAGTTTACTTCCTACTTGGGTGCTTTAAACCAGGGGGTTTCAACACGTGGTCCCTGAGAGGGTTCCAGGTGGTCCCCAGCTAAGTTGGTTAACCAGATGTAACTCTTGAGAGTGTAAAAATGAAACCAAATGGACCCTTGTGGGTCCATTTGGTTTCATTTTTACACTCTCTTGAGAGTGTAAAAATGAAACCAAATGGACCCTTGTGGGTCCATTTGGTTTCATTTTTACACTCTCAAGAGTTAAAATTCATCATCTTAATTAGCCCAGGTCGCAATGACCACCTTCAAGACAAATATATCTTGTGTTGTGTTATTGCGCACTAAGTTGCACACTTGCCCGATCGGGCAACCAGGTAGCAGTCTTCACTTGCCCCACCATTTTTTTTTACTTGCCCCGGGCAAGCGGGCAAGTGTTAGTGTCAAGCCCTGTATGGGATGCTATGGTATTGGTAACCTACATCGTCTCTATGGAAGGGTTCCCGCTGAAGGCATGTCCTGGGATGGATTTGATGCGGTTTCGCTGAAGCAGTCTGAGGAGATGAGATCGGAGCTGGTGAGATGACACATGTCAGGCAGCCCTGACACATGTCAGGGCTGCCCAAAAGGTAGATGGTGATCTACCAGTAGATCACACAGGCCATGCAGGTAGATCACATGACAGTCCCTCCCACAGCACTTGGACCCTTATAGATCTGTAACTCTTGAGAGTGGTAAAATCAAACCAAATGGACCATTTCATTTTACACTCTCAAGAGTTAAATTATATTTAAACATCTGAATTACACAATTTTCAAGAGTCCACACAATTAGAAAAAGGAGAATAATTGTGTTTTTGACCAACATTTTGCCAATTCTCTTTCCCAATTGTGGACAAAAACGTGAAAGTTCTTAGTTCACAAACTGTCAACTCAAACCTCAAATACTGTTTTCAAACGTCATTAATAGCATATACAGGAAACCCTTCCAATTCTCCCCTCTATTTTTGATTATAAGTGCAGCATTCTTATTTCTATAACACCATCACCAACTATTTCAAAGCTCAAACTTTCTAGGGAGCCTTGAAATGTATTTTCAGTAATGGAATAATCACTTTTTAGATGTGTAGATCTTGTTGAGCCACTCATTTTGAAAGTACTGTAGCTCTCAAGTAAAAAAAAAGTGTGGGCACCTCTGCATTAGACAAAAACAAATGCAGTTTTGGCAGCAAATATGCATTCATGCATTTGTTTACACTACAGCATGGCTAACTGTCTAAGCAGTCGGAGGTCGCCTCAATTTCCGATGATTCAGATCAAAAGATGAAACTAGTGGCTGGCAGCTAAACCGCCTTGCCTGGGCACCTTGGCTGCCAAACTAGCCTGACCTCATGCCGTGGGTTTGATTCCGAAGCCCTACAGCCTTTGTAACATGTCAATCAACCCCCCTTTCCCCCTTTCCTGTCTACAGTATATACTGTTCATTATCAATCAATAAAAAGAAAGACCCCCCAAAATTGTTATGTGACACATGATATTGTACTATGTTGAGACACAAACACACATGGTGTGTTTGTGTGATGCAGGTAGATCACATTGACAGTCCCCTAAAATGTATAGATCTGTAACTCTTGAGAGCGTTAAAATGAAACCAAATGGACCCTTACGGGTCCATTTGGTTTCATTTTACACTCTCAAGAGTTAAATTATATTTAAACATCCGAATTACATAATTTCAAGAGTCCACACAAATAGAAGATGGAGAATAATTGTTATTTTGACCAACGTGTTGCCAGTTCTCTTTTCCCAATTGTGGACAAAAACGTGAAACTGAACATCACAAACTGTCACAAACAACTCAAACCCCAAATACTGTTTTCAAACGTCAAACGTAAAATCTTCCAATTCTCCCCTCTATTTTTCATTATAAGTTCATTATTCTTAAACACTATGACAGTAAGTAACACCATCACCACTATTTCAAAGTTTCTTGGGGGCCTCAAATTTTGTTGTTGTTGTTGTGTAGATCTTGTTGTTGTGTAAATCATTTGGAAAGTAGCTCTCAATTCAAAAAAGTGTGGACACCCCTAGTCTACATGTACAGATAAGACCAGATAGACCGATTATCGGCCGCGGCCAATTATCGAATTCGATATTCATGATTTTATTAATAATCGGTATCGGTGCTCAAAATAAATAATCGAAAAAAGAGCAGCCGATTATTTGTATTTATTATAAATGTTCAAAAATGGTACATCGACCACTTTCATTGAAGATCCGGTAGATTGTGGGGGTAAGGAGATGTATAGCTGTGTGTCTCTGACTCTATCACCTCATGTATTTATAGATTTATCCAAATTATCCAAAATGTATTTTCTCTTTTTCTTTTATGTCTGAAGCTCTGTGCCTGTACTTGAATTAAAAAAGATGCATGTGATGGAGGGGAAACTGAAACACTTTTGCTGCTTCCGCACTTTTATTCTATTAAAGTAAATAATAATCGTATCGGCTGATATCGGCTATCGGCCTTTTTGATGTTCCACTAATCGGTGATCGGAAACATCGGCCAAAAGTCTGATCGGTCGATCTCTAACCAGACCCTGGTCAACTAAGTATTCACTTAACAAGTATAGAGTGATTAAAGCTGAATATTTTGTTTGGGAGAAAGTGAAGCATTTGGACTCACAGTTCCTTGAGGCTGGGCACGGCTCTGATGGCTGTAGGGAAGCTGTCCAGTCGGTTGGAACTCAGATCTCTGTAATGAGGTCAGAAGGCGAGTCATGAGTGTGGTCGGGTCATTTTAATGACCACCAGGGGAGGATATAGCATGTCCCATTTGGGGGGGCAAGAGAAAATGGTATGGGGGCGGCTTCATGAAGCCACACCCATACCATTTTCACTTACAGGACTTTTATTAGTCACGTAAAGCATCAATAATAACATCAGTTGTTGTTGAAGTTGCAACAGACACGCAGCATGCATAAAGCTAACTCAGAGAGTTTTCTGTTTTCAATGATGAAATGCTGTTGGTTTAGTGGTGCCACAGCTGTAGTTAGTTAGCAGCAGTAGTAGTGTTTCAAATCATTTTAAACATAAGCACTTTAATTTGAAATATCTTGGGTTGTTTTGCATGGCATCGTGTTTGGGGGGAAGACTGGGCATTTAGGGGGCATTGCCCCCCCATGCCCATGCCTAGATCCGCCCCTGATGACCACAGCAGTTCCACGGAGCCACAGCAATCTGTCAGTATTTATTTTACAATAAATAACCTCACTGTATTCCAATATTCCATTGACCCAATCAATCGTTTGACTTGTAATATCTAATGTACTATATTTTTAGGCAAATATTTTTGTTAGGTTACTCATTTCCAATTC
>CM076969.1:13612031-13964317 GCA_039105355.1 Benthosema pterotum
CACAGACTATACATACAGATGTAGATACTAGAGCTCTCCATGCAAAGCAACTCATTACAGCACTGGAGGAAGCCGAGAATCAACAGTACGTAGATTTACTTAAGTACCGTGCTGCTTATAAGCTCAATTTTGAGGTATTTATAGGCTACTTAAACCTTTTTCAACTTCCCAGTACTTTTACTTCTATTCCATTACATCTCAGAGGCAAATATTGTACTCTTACTCCACTGCATGTACTGTAAGTTAGTTAGTTAATTACTTGTTACCTTGTAGAACACATACATTAACTACTTCAGACATATATACATTTCAATCTTTTGAAAATAGCCAATCTATGCCTTGCATTGGAGGCTTGTAGCTTGCACAATGAATGAGCACTTTTACTTTTGGCACTTCAAGTACATTTTGATATGACTTTGCCATTAGTTCTCTCTTCCCTTAGGGATTAAAGTAAAAAAAAAATCTTGAGACTGAAAATGATGTTTTGCAAATAACCACTGAGCTAATTAAATGGCCCCTGTGAAATCCTCAGGACTGAAATCAGTACCCAGTACTGAGAACTTTAATTAGTTCTCTCTTCTCTTAGTCTAGTTTTTAATTGTTGATGAAATTGTCAGTATATTTAGTTTTTAGTTTAGTTTTAGTTATTATGGTTTTAGTTAGTTTAAGGTTTAGTTATCATGGCTTCTTAGTTTTTATTTAGTTTTTGATCCATTTGTTGACGACCAGCTGAATAATGAGAGCTGTCTGTCTGTCTCACAGTGCAAAGTTTCCGGCACCCTGAGGGGTGTTTGGGGAGCAGCATCCAAACGGGAGGGAGGGAGGGAGGGAGAAAACAACATGTGCATCCTAGATTGAGGGTAATTGTCAGAGGTTCTGTACCGTGACCACACACAGATGAGGGCCTGGCCCCAGACTGTTTGAACTGCAGTGGTGGCTCACTTAGGGCTAAGCCCCAACGGGTTTTTCTTCTTGTAAAAAGACAGTGCTCAAAGACAGCCCTCTGTCCCAATAGGGGAGACGAGACAGACACCTGCCCAAGCTCTGAACCCGACTTCTGCATGCGTCACAGACTGTGTCGAGAGTTGCTGGTTAGATTGTTTTTAAAAGGGGAATTTCACCCATTTTCAACATTTTAATATGTCACCAATATACCTTAGATATGTTGTGTGGACATAATGATAAAGTTCCTCCCCCATTCTGTGTTCCCAAGAAATGGAGGTCTGAAGAAAACCACTAACATGGTGAAACATCTTGATGACATCATCAAGATGTATTTTCACCATGTTAATGGATTACTTTAGATGCTTCTTTTTTCTGAGAGCGTACAAATGGAACCAAATGAACCCGTTAGGGTTCATTTGGTTGAACCCTAACCCATTTTCAACATTTTTTTCTGAGAGCGTACAAATGGAACCAAATGAACCCCTTAGGGTTCATTTGGTTCAGAAAAAAATGTTGAAGAAAATGTTGAAAAAAAAATGTTGAAAATGGGTGGAATTCCCCTTTAATTCCTTTCTTAGGGTTGTTTTCCCACATAATTGGTTTTGATTTGTCTCATTGTATTTCAATGGTGCTGCTGCGGATGGATACCCCGCTGCCCAGCCTTGATTTGAAAGGGTTGTTTCTTAATATTTGCAGTGGTGCAGGTCCAAATAAGTCCAAAAACAAAAAGACATCCATTGAGAGCACAGAGGCAACAAAAAATAATAATAATCATACCCAGGTAGAAAATTACAATACGTAATATGTTAAGTGAAAGGTTATGCAGGCAACTCACAGGGTCTCCAGGTTTTGCAGTCCATCAAAGCACCTTTCCCCCAGCGAGTGGATCTGGTTGTCATGCAGATGTCTGTGATAGGAATGTTTAGTATTAAAGAAAGGAATCTAGACAACATGTTGATGTAGCTCTACTAGCAACCACGGTGAAAACCTATTCATGATTGGCTGCCTATGGGCTTACTCTAAGCCAGGGATGCCCAAAAGGTAGATGGTGATCTACCAGTAGATCACACAGGCCGTGCAGGTAGATCACATGACAGTCCCCCCAGCACTTGGACCCTTATAGATCTGTAACTCTTGAGAGTGTTAAAATTAAACCAAATGGACCCTTACGGGTCCATTTGTTTTTATGTTAACGCTCTCAAGAGTTAAATTATGTTTAAACATCCACACAAGTCCACACAATTAGAAAATGGAGAATAATATTGTTATGTTGAACAACATTTTGCCAGTTCTCTCCTCCCAATTGTGAAAAATGTGAAAGTTCTTAGTTTTGGGTGCAAGAGACTAAACTCAACATCACAAACTGTCAACTCAAATCTCAAATACTGTTTTCAAACATCAGTAATAGCATATACTAGAAAACCTTCCAATTCTCCCCCTCTATTTTTCATTATAAGTGCATTATTCTTAAACACTATAACAGTAAGTAACACCATCACCAAACTTTCTAAGGGTCATTGAAATGGATTTTCACATTTCTGATATGTAGTTCTTACTACATTCAGGAAGGAGATATGCTGTTCCAGCATACAATAAGGTCAGACTCACTGAAGAGGTCTTTTGTCCACCAGTCAACGTTGAGGCTAAATCAGGACTTTGTCCAGGACTAAAGTGAGCTGTGAACATTGCTCTGTGCCCTTATATGTTTCTATGTATGTAACTGTTTTTCTTTTCTGTTCCTGTTTTGCATCCTGTCAAATGTGTGTATATGTGTTGCATACAAGGCTGCTGTGTCGCAAGACAAATTTCAGTGCAAACTGACAATAAAGTAATATATCATATCATATCATATCATATCATATCATATCATATCATATCATATCATATCATATCATATCATATCTCTAATCTAGATATCCTAGATTATTTCCGTTGATAATACAAGATGAAAACTGCGATCTTATCCACTGATGAGATGAAAACACGTGGCGACGTGCTTACGGTTAGTTAGGATTAGAGAAGGGTTTAGCCATGTTTGTAGCAAAACCCTAGCCCCCTCCAACCGTAACCACCTCACAGACCGTCAGGTCTGTGAGGTTAGGTTGAGGGTCGGGCATTTAGGATTAGGGTTACGGTTGGAGGGGTCTAGGGGTTTTGCGTCTCGGAACAATGGGAGTCTGCAGAGCATGGCCATTCTGAGACGAAAAAGTCCTGCTGATGACAACCTGATAACTGCGATCTTATCCACTGATAACGGTCGAATCCGCTGCTACACGTGTAACACTACTCACATAACCACCAGGTGACTGAGGTTGGTGAAGGCCTGGTCAGGAACGTAGGTGATGTTGTTGAGGGCCAGGTTGAGTGCCTGCAGAGCAGGCAGCCTGCCCAGGGCCTCCACGGGGACCCCTGCCAGGGCGTTGTCATCCAGCCACAGGTATCTGAGAGATCTGAGGCCCCTGAAGGATGCGCCGTGCAAGTTGCCGATGGAGTTGGCATCCAGGCGCCTGGCAGTTGGAGAGTATAGTGGTTTGGTCATATACTGTACTGTACTGCTTAGAGGGTAGTCGTCAATATGGGAAAACATTACACAACTTGAATGTAAAGACACAATTCTAACCTTTCAACTCTATAGTCAAAATCACACCGATAGATGAGATGATCTTGGATTAAATTGGTGACCCACTAGTCCCACTAATGTCATGTCTGTTTCTATTCATTAGTGCTGATAAACAAGGACTTAATAAATTAATAAACCCCTTTAAACCCACATAATGTAGCTTTCCTGTTCTACTCTGGATTTTTTTTTTTTTTTTAATTTTATTTATTTATTTTATTATTAGTATTAGTATTTTATTATTAGTAAATGACAAGACAAACTAGATCAGTGCCCTTCGTGGCGCAGGTCTCCACCAGGCCAGATCAGGTTGTGGCCTCCTGGTGGCCTATTTTAGCCGCCCAATCGGGTGCGGCCTGGACCGTGCACAGAAGAACGGACGGACACACGGATGGACGGACTGACGGACAGAGGGAAAAACATACTCTCCACCATACGGATCGAGACAACAAAGTAACTTGCAATTCAGAATGTGACATAACAACAGCAATGGCTGATGTGACTCTGAAATCAAGCAAATGCAACACTAGCTAAAAATACACTGCCCCCTAGTGGGTGGCAGAGAACCCTTTAGACCAGGGGTTTTCAACCTTTTTCATCCCAGGGCCCACCAGGTATTCAGCATTTGAGCCACGGACCACCATTTGAGCACCTTTTAGCCCCACAGACCCCCCCCCCCAAACTAAAGATTTCCTTTGCTTCTGTCCATGACCATTAATCTTCTAGATTAGGACTAATTCACATGATGAATATTTTAACTCTTGAGAGTGTAAAAATGAAACCAAATGGACCCGCCAGGGTCCATTTGGTTTCATTTTTACGTTCTCAAGAGTTACATCTGGTTAAACAACTTAGCTGGGGACCACCTGGAACCATCTCAGGGACCACTGGTGGTCCCCGGACCACCTATTGAAAACCCCTGCTTTAGACGCTCATTTGACTGTTATGTGAATGTGTGGCTCCTGGCACCTTGCAAAGAGTCCTTTATCGTTTTGGCGAGTGAAAACAATATAGTGTGGCTGCCGATGGATGCAAAGCAAAGTTATGTTTGTGAATTTAACAGTGTTACGGTTTTAATACAATGATTTTAACCCTGTGAAAGGGCAGAAGACTCGCCCGCCAATCCCTGGTAACCTGCTACCTCTCGTCGCTTAATGCTGGTTTGCATCAGGGTTGGCTAATATATGTATTTTTCCTAGATTCCTTTGATCAGATGATGATGAAACTCCCTATACATACTATGCCTGTGCTTGCCGTTCTTTTGTACAGGAAAATTGTACTCTACAAAAAATGTTCACACTTGCGTGAAGTGAGGGGCGCCTCAAACAAACATTACCGTTTAAAATGCCATAAACTAACAAACTACTAACAAGTCCATATGCATGATTGTTACTCTTTCTAAAGTGTTGTAAACCAACACTAAAAGTCCATGGATGTGGCTGCCATGATGTGACGTGATTTAAAAAGCCAGAAGTAGCCAGACTGATTTTTCAAAAAGAAAATACAGAAAAACATGGGGTACTATGGGGTGTTAGATGCCAGCATAACTTGTTATACACGATGTTACCCATATTAGGCATGATTCATCGTGACGTCATCACTCTCAATGGTTAAAGCAGATTCCCACTGTGTTTGCTGTCAAAATTCCAGGTCAAATGATCTCCCCAGCTGTCTGTCCACCAGCCGTCAAGTCCGTAAACGTCCAGAAACAAGCAGGCACTGAAGTCAACGGAGAAAAGCCTTTGATCTCCTGTGGATGGTGTGGAAAGGGTTTCAGTTATAGAAGTAACCTAAAGCGTCACCAACGGACCCACACAGGAGAGAGACCCTTCCACTGCCAAACATGTGATAAGACATTCACTCTGTTAGCTGATCTACGGAAACACCAACGAACTCACACAGGAGAGAGACCCTTCCACTGCCAAACATGTGATAAGAGATTCACTGAATTAGGTAATCTACGGTCACACCAACGGACCCACACAGGAGAGAGACCCTTCACCTGCCAAACATGTGATAAGAGATTCACTCTGTTAGATGGTCTACAGAAACACCAACGGACCCACACAGGAGAGAGACCCTTCACCTGCCAAACATGTGATAAGAGATTCACTCTGTTAGATGGTCTACAGAAACACCAACGGACTCACACAGGAGAGAGACCCTTCCACTGCCAAACATGTGATAAGAGATTCACTGAATTAGGTAATCTACGGTCACACCAACGGACCCACACAGGAGAGAGACCCTTCACCTGCCAAACATGTGATAAGAGTTTCACTCTGTTAGATGGTCTACAGAAACACCAACGGACCCACACAGGAGAGAGACCATTTGCCTGCAAATGGTGTAGGAGGAGCTTCATGCACCTCATTAGCATGAAAAGACATCATCACCGCATCCACGCAGGAGAAGTCCAATCGGCTGCTTTAAGCAGAACCCTCACACCTGGCCTGTGTCCACTTGATTCGCCATGGCGCCATGAGGCGTCCCCATCTACTTTCAGCAGAACCTCTGTCTTCGGTTGACCGTGACATTTTCGATTCATTTTTTGCCACAATTTCTTCATACATTTCACTTGGAATGCGACCCGGCCGTGACGCCTTGCCGTTCATAAATTGCCAGTAAAATGTCTATCTTGATGACGTCTACAGCTCAGCGTCGAAAGGACAGCCGGCAGCATCATAATTAGGTTCACGTTTTTTTTATTTGTCCCTTTTTATTTGTCAATAGTCCACTAGCTATAAAGACAAGCATGTATAAAGTAGAGCTGTCTCCCCCATGTTGCTCAGATATGGCCAAAAAAGGAACCAGTATCTCCCACAAGTGCACGGACGGACGTGTGCGGGTGCCTGTAAACGTAATCACCACCACGGACGGACGTGTGGACGTGTGGACGCATGGTGGTCACACATCTGACTGAGCATACGTTTGTCAGGGTGACGTAACAGCATGGCGGTAACCCGTCTGTCCATTCACACGTCTGTCTGAGCACACGTTTGTCCGTCCACACGCCTGTTAGTCACCCACGGGGTGACGTAACAGAAGCGTGCATGGACAGACGTGTGCGGGTGCCTGTAAACGTAATCACCACCATGCTACATAACAGGCGTGTGGACGGACAAACCCTAGTGCGGATCCAGGAGGACAGTGTTAATGTTTTCTATGTCTCCCGCCTCTGTAGGACCATGAGGTCCAGCAGGACAGGATCCTGCTGCTCTCTCTGCTCATGGCGGAGCTGGGTGTCCACTTGGTGGCGTACATCTTCCCTCACATCAAGATCAACACAGCCAGCTTTTTAGAGTGCATTGTGCTTCAGTATGTTGATAAGCTTCATGGAGATTTCCAGCTCGATTTGGCAACTGCCCACAGATACAAAACTACTAGTAACTGCTGTCCTGACCCATGGTATTACTTCCCCTCTGGGCATTTTTTGGTCTAAAACACGTTGATAACACGTGTTTTTGTGGCTATACAACACGTCTAAAAAAACGGTAAAAATGGTGTAAAAGTGAAAGTTTAAAACACGTCTAGCCCAACACACGTGATAAACACCAAGCTTATTTACCCACTAACAACCCTTAAATGTGTTTAGGCTGCATGCAGAGATCAGGTATGCAACGTACGGTTGTTATATTTTATCAATATGTCTGCAAAACCGGATTAAATAAACTGGTCTAAAAAAACACCCCATCTAGCCGGTGTAAATCACGTGTTACATTTAGACCATATGGGCTCCATTTTCGTTACCGCTATACCCCTTATCCCTTAACTTCTTTGCCTTTTTAAACTATTAAAAAAAAACATTTCTCAGTAGTTCAAATGGCCAGTCTACTAGCTCACAACGTGTTAATAGATTGACATGTTGAAATAGTCCAAAAACGTTTTTCAAAATAGTGAAAATGAAATAAGGGATATGGCATAAGGGGTTTAGCATGTAACGAAAATGGAGCCCTATGTGTTTTAACCGTGTTGTGCTCAGTGGGTTGTTAACTGACCAGCCAACTGTCCTGACTTTAACCCCGCAGAGAATCTGGGTTGTATTGTCAAGAGGAAGGTGTGAGACACAATACAAATTCATTTATGGCTGTTATCAAAGCAACTGGGCTTCCATAACACCTCAACAGTACCACAGGTTGATCACCTCCATGCCACACCCCACTGATGCAATAATGTGTTCAAAAGTAGCCCAGACCAAGTATTACCTGCATACATTAATATACTTGTCGTCGACATTTCTTGTTTAAAACATTTTTTTGTGGTTTCGTAAAAAAACAATGTGCTAGTTCATTGAGATAGGATTTTGGGGTTTTCATGAGCTGTAGGCTACACCATAATCATTAGGATTAAAACACTAAAAGTTTGTAAATACTTCACTTAATTGATTGAGAATACATGAAAGTTTCACTTTTTGTATTATGTTATAGAAGAAAACTAGAAAAGTGCCCTTCTGGGCACAGGTCTCCACCAGGCCAGGTCAGATTGTGGCCTCCTGGTGGCACTATAATAAGCCAATGTTAAAAGGGTGCCATTTATTGTTGTCTTTAGCATTTTGATGATTTGAGGCATTTTGTGCAAAAAATGTGTTTTGCAGATGTCCACCTGTTGGTGGCGCTATAACACGCCATTTTGAAAAGAGTGGAATATTTTTCTCAGGCTAGTATTATAGTGCGTTAAAGATTTTATGTAAATTGCCTGCTGTGTTCAAAATCTTTATAAAATCTGATGACTTGACATTACAATGCCATTGAATACAATCATTTTGCATTTTTTGTGGTTTAACAAAGTAATATATTTGTCTCAAGAGAGATAGCTTGTCTAAAGACTTCAAAAAACAATTCCAATACTGAAAAAAACAACATAATAAACTTTTTCTATTTAAATTTTTCTATTTTTTAAAAAAACATCATGTTATTCATATTATTAATATCATTGCTATCAAATCTCATTATGCCACAGCACAGGCCTGGGGTTCAGAGAACAAGCCTCTCTGTCTCTATCAGGGAGGTCTATGCATTCTTGGGGTTGTATGGTAGTAATTTATGGTGTTGACATGGCTTAGGGGACATAGCTGTCTGTCAGACAGAGTTCTCACTGCAGTACCACCGCAAGCAGGCAGCCTGCATGTGTCTGATTTCCCTGTCTGTCTTTCTTAATGTGTGAACTTGAGATTGGAACATCTAAACTGTTTATACCCTGTTTTGGCCCAGCAGCCAGCAGACAGAGCCCCATTGAGACGCTGAGAACAACGGATCAGGTAAACATGTTTAGTGATGACACAGCTTCGGAGTTGGCCAGGCCCATTTATAGTGTCAGGCCCACTTACCAGTGTTTTAGTGTATGTGCATTCATTGTGCATGTGTGTGTGTGTGTGTGTGTGTGTGTGTGTGTGTGTGTGTGTGTGTGTGTGTGTGTGTGTGTGTGCGCGTGCGTGCGTGTGTGTGTGTGTGTGTGTGTGTGTGTGTGTGCGCGCTCACATGTGATGGGTGACTGCACGTGTTTAATTGTCAAATTCATGTCTTTCAGTATCTGCTAGGACACATTTCTGTCATGCGCAAGAGAGAGACATGGTGTGTGTGTGTGTGTGTGTGTGCGAGTGTGCGTGTGTGTGTGTGTGCGTGTGTGTGTGTGTGTGTGTGTGTGTGTGTGTGTGTGTGTGTGTGTGCGCGCGCGTGCGTGGTGCGTGTGTGTGTGTGTGTGTGTGTGTGTGCGTGTGTGTGCGTGTGTGTGTGTGTGGTGAGTGTGCCCATTTGTGTTTTTTTATGTCCAAAGAAAATAGAACCCAAATTGCCAATCTTGTGCCACGTTTACAAACGCTTTGACCGCAAAAGGTTTGGTTGCCATCATTTTTGCTGGGTTATTCCTGCCCTGGGGGAGGAGTAAACAACCTGTTTGAGATAAATGTGAAAACGTAGGTTACATCATATACATATACAGTATAGGGCCTGTCTATCATCAAGGAAAGTATAAATTCCTAAATATAGGCAGACCATATTTTCCACAGGGAATGGGACCAGAGACAGCTAAGACTGAAGGATGATGTTTAGTTGTTTAGCCTCAGTGTGGTATTATGCCTATGCCTTGTCTTTACCATGTCTATAGAGCAGAGGTGGGCAATTATTTTTCCCAAAGGGCCAAATGAGGTGCATAAAATATTGTTGAGGGCCAAGACTAAAGGCTGGACTAAAGTCTGCGTAGTATTAATTTAATTTTCAAGATAAAAGTAAGAGTAAGACCAACCATTTTGACACCAGGGCCATCTATTTATTCAGAATTTGTGCCACATAGCCAGCATTTGATGACATTTTAGCCCCACAGACCCCAAAACTAAAGATTTCTTTTGCTTTTGTCCACAATTCCAGGCTGGATTTGGGAACCCAAAAAGTCCAACATACAGATAAAAATGACCATTAATCTTCTACATTCTCTAGTTGTGTAGACTTGGGCTAATTCACATGATGAATATTTTAACTCTTGAGAGTGTAAACATGAAACCATTTGTTTTCATTTTTACACTCTCAAAGAGTTACATCTGGTTAACCAACTTTCCATATTTAACTGGAACTCTCTCAAGGACCACTGGTGGTCCCCGGAACACTGGTTTAAAACCCTTTCAGGGGCCGGTCAGAGTCAGCCAAAGGGCCGCATTTGGCCCCCGGGCCGCATAATGCCCAGGTATGCTATAGAGTTTGTTTTGATGCAGTTGGTGAGCTTGTGGAGGTGCTGGATGGCTTGATTGCCAATAACCACCAACAACCATTCAAAGTGTCGCATGGGCGTGTCTCTTCTGTGGGGATCTGATCATCCCCCATGGATTGGTTACCTGGACCTTGCAATTATGATGACGAGCTGACAGGCCTGCAGCTTGTCCCTATATAAGCCAGTCTACTCCCAACATGGGAGTAGCCGATGGGGAAACTGCTCTGTGGCTCTTTCCCCCAGCCGCGCTAAACCAACTGTTTTGATATATGTTAGTCTATAAGTTACCTCCCTTCGGAAAGAAGTTTAGTGTTAGTTTGTTTTAGTATGTCTGGTCCCAAATTTATTGTATTTATCATTCCATTGTTAAAATTAAATCCTGCAAATACTCTAGTGTAATTATATCTGTAATAAATGGCACTTTATGCTGCAAAGTGGTTGTCCTCCATTCAAAATGTTGCAGGCCTTTATGCCCTTAGATCTAACGACCGTAACAGCGTCTTCGTATATACTGTAGTTATGGAGTGTCAGTTCTTAGGTCGTAATTAGAGAAAGGGGTGACATGTTGAACCATACAACACGGTATACCCCTTCATATTGAGTAGATTCTGCAATCTTTTGTGGCCAGATGTAATTTCCTTTTTGCGTTGTCAAAATAGCTAAATAGCTATTGCTCAAAAAGAAGCAAACAAAATAACAAATGTTACTTTCTCTAATATCAAGCTAAAACATGAACCTTGGTTGAAAAGATATAACTGTCCTTTAAGCAAAATGAGCAGAATGCTGAATGCTTTCAGCACAGGAAATAACTAGTTGGATTTCACTAGTTGGATTAACTAGTTGGATTTCACAGGTAAATCTTCATTCTGTTGCTGTTTTACAGAAATAAACCGTTGGCTTTATGCAATGGTTTGTTAGTTTGTTTGTTGTTTTGTTTATTTCAGAGTGGTAGAGAGAGACGGGGAAAGCAAGACAGAGGGCAGACATGCAAGAAAATATTGGAGTCAGATTCAAACACTGGTCCTCGTGCATCACTATAGGAGCCTGTTCTTTACATTGACTGGCTGAGTCAGCACTATATGCACCTCCAGCCCCCAACCCTGTTAATAGTAGTGTTAATTCTGACAGAACATTTTCATTTTAGTTTATAGTCATATTCTCTTGAATAGTTTTTGTTTCGTTTTAGTTGGATTTTAGTCAAATTGAATGTTTAGTGTTAGTCAGTTTTTTACGTTGTAAATGTGCAGTTAATTTGACTCAAAAAATGCATTTTGGCGGATCTCTTGTCCCTTCCTAACAGTTTAGTCTTTTTCTTTGTTAATAATGAAATTTAGTAAAGGGCTCCATTTTCGTTACCATCTAAACCCCTTATCCTAAACCCCTTATCATTTTTTTTTTTTTACTATTTTGAAAAACTTTTTGGAATAGTTCAACGTGCCAATCTATTGACACATTGTGAGCTTGTAGACTGACCAATTAAACTATTGAAAAATGTTATTTTTTAATAGTTTAAAAAGGCAAAGAAGTTAAGGGATAAGGGGTTTAGCGGTGACGAAAATGGAGCCCTTAGTGTCATAGTATTAGTGGACAAAATCAACACCGGTTTCTAGGAGAAAAAAACAACAACTGGTTTCTAGGTTTTGCGGAGGTCAACTGTTACTCACAGAGACTGCAGGTTCCTCAGGTTCTGCAGAGCTTCAGCAGGAACGTGAGAGAGGAGATTGTTCTGGAGCTTTCTGTACGACAAGGATGGCAGTGAAATTCACACAACATAAAGTGACTGAATTACAGTGAAAGTAGCGTAGCGTGTATGCACTTTTTGATTGGCACACCTATTGCTAAAATAATTGGTAAAATTATCAATACTTGAAGGGGAATTCCACCCATTTTCAACATTTTTCTGAGAGCGTACAAATGGAACCAAATGAACCCGTTAGGGTTCATTTGGTTCCATTTGTACACTCTCAGAAAATAGAAGCGTCTAAAGAAATCCATTAACATGGAGAAAATACGTCTTGATGATGTCATCAAGATGTTTCACCAAGTTAGTGGCTTTCTTCAGACCTCCATTTCCTGGGAACACAGAATGGGGGAACTATTTTATCATGTCCACCCAACACCTCTCTAGGGTACACTAATGGCATATTAGAATGTTGAAAATGGGTAGAGTTCCCCTTACTTAAACAGTAATCAGTAATTCAATATGTGTCACATACAGCACTTTCAGGTTTCGAAGTCCTGCGAAAGCATCTTTGGGGATGTCAGTCAGGCTGTTTCCTGCCAGGTGGCTGTAGGTAAGGGAAAGAGAAAGAAACTTGAATGGAAGTAAAAAAAAAAAAAAAAAATGTGGACACGCGCCTGGCGCGACACAGAACTACGAGCAGTGTGAGTGGTTTGGTTTCTGTGTGTTTGGCAGTGTCGCTACTGTACCAAACCACCGCTCTTGATTGTATAAACACATCTGCTTCAACGAGAGTCGGCTGAGTTGTTTCTGAATGTTGCCCAGCGAATTAATCTCTCCGCCTGACAGCTGACAGCCAACTGCGGCGCAATTACAAGTTGGCCCTCGCCTTGTAACTTATAACCTGCTTCCTCGCTCTAGCCAGATTTCAATATCCTGACCTGAATTAATCTAGCAGACACGCACGCATGAAAAGCACTGAGGCCTGATGGCTAATGTCTAATGTCTTCTAGCATGTTTAGTGCTTCTGGCTCCATCCCCAATCTGTTAGTTCATCTATTGAACTAAATCTATCCCTCAGTGTTGTTAGTCTGCTCTTGTACTTTGTTTTATTTTTTCCCCTGGCCTCGTATTTACAAGCTGCCAGGCTAAATTAATCCCCTGCTTTCGTCTCGGCTGGCGCAGGGAGCAAGGACCGCTCCGTTCCTATTTGCAGTCTGTCAGATGTTTTCAGGGGCCAAAATGTGGCAAGAGGATCTGATGCGTTTTGGCTTTCATGAGTGTTTAGGGGGCCCGAGGGGGACTTTTTTAACCTTTTCTATACGGAACGTGTTTTAGTGTTTTAGCTGTTGAAAAATAGCAGATGTACAAGCTCATATCGCGCCACCGAGTGGCGCGATATGAGCTTGTAGTTCTGCTATTTTTGAAAAATGTGGTGCAAATCTTTGAATACATTATTTTGGAAGCAAACATTTTTAACTCAAATCTTTGCTTCTGGGGGATCCCTAGAACAACATGTTTTTAGATGAGGTTCTGCAGCTAAATGATAGATATTTCTGGGGGTCCTTCCTATGAGATATGTTAAGCATCACTGACACAGAAAGAGATTTTTCCAGAAAAACTAGAATCTCGTGCCAGGGACTAGAATTTAGTGTCACAAACTAGAATTTAGTGTCATGGACTAGAATCTAGTGTCAGGGACTAGAATCTAGTGTCAGAAACTGGAATCTAACTTCAGAAACTACAGTCTACTGAGAGGAACTAGAATCTACCGTGGGGGACTAGAATCTGGCATGAGGAACTAGAATCTACCGTGGGGGACTAGAATCTGGCATGAGGAACTAGAATCTACCGTGGGGGACTAGAATCTGGCATGAGGAACTAGAATCTACCGTGGGGGACTAGAATCTGGCATGAGGAACTAGAATCTACCGTGGGGGACTAGAATCTGGCATGAGGAACTAGAATCTACCGTGGGGGACTAGAATCTGGCATGAGGAACTAGTAGGCAGGGCAAAAACCATAAAAACCTGATTAAAGGGTGTACCAAACTTTTCTCAGTTGTTCCTAACATGATTTTTAACGTAGAATCCAATTCTGCTTGATACATTTTTGTATCACGCATAGTTAATGGGATAATTAGCATAATTAATCAAATATGCAAATTATCTCATTAATTATGCGAATTACAAAGATGTACATTGCAGAAATGAATTCTACGGGACAAAATACATAAGGATCAACTGAGAAAAGTTCAGTAAAGCCTTTTATGAATTTATTATAGATTTTTTCCATTTATTTGCGCCCTTGTGTCAAGTAAATTGACATATGGGATAAAATAACAGAGAAAACCCTCTAACTATTCAATACTATTCTATTTACCAAACTTTTCTCATTTGATATTTATGTAGTTTTTCCTGTAGAATCCATTTCTGCAATGTACATTTTTGTATTGTGCATAATTGATGAGATAATTACCATATTTGACACAGTGGTGGAAATACTGTAAGAGAAAAACCTAACAAATATGCAAATTATCTCATTAATTATGCAACTTACAAAAATGTACTTTGCAGAAACGAATTCTACGGGACAAAATACATAAGGATCAACTGAGAAAAGTTTGGTAAAGCCTTTTATGAATTTATTATAGATTTTTTCCAGTTATTTGCGCCAATGTGTCAAGTAAATTGACACGTGGGAGAAAATGACAGGGAAAACACTATAACTAGTCGATAAAAGGCTTTTTACAAACCTTTTCTCAGTTGATATTTATGTATTTTGTCCTGTAGAATGTATTTATGCAATGTACATTTTTGTATTGTGTATAATTAATGAGATAATTACCATATTTGACACAGTGGTGGAAATACTGTAAGAGAAAAACCTAACAAATAATTGTGGAAATGGGTGTCAGAAACTGGTGGATAGAAGCAGGAGCAATCACAGAGGGATCAAGTGTACAAGCTGTAGAAGGCTGTCACTACTTCTGTGCAATTTGACTGCATAGACAGTAATTTGAGGCATTAAGATACTGAATCCTGACAATGGAAGATGGCTTGTTTGGAGCAGAATTCAGACATTCAGTGGAATTGAGACTAGAATACGAACGGCCTTTGGCCAGTCTCACTCTAGCGCCACGCCATCCAGGTGGCCGGTTTACTGTACTGTACGTGCAGTATGGTGTGTATATAGTACAATATTCTACAGTAAAGTGTGCTACATTACACTACAGTGCAGTCTAGTACAATACAGCATGATACAGTACAGTAAGCCCTGATGCAGTACAGTACAGTACAGTACAGTATAGTATGGTACAGTACAGTACAGTAGGGTTCAGTACAGTAAGCCCTGATGCAGTACAGTACAGTACAGTACAGTATAGTATGGTACAGTACAGTACAGTAGGGTACAGTACAGTAAGCCCTGATGCAGTACAGTACAGTACAGTACAGTACAGTACAGTACAGTACAGTACAGTAAGCCCTGATGCAGTACAGTAGGGTACAGTACAGTACAGTAGGGTACAGTACAGTAAGGTACAGTACAGTATAGTACAGTACAGTAAGGTACAGTAGGGTACAGTACAGTACAGTACAGTAGGGTACAGTACAGTACAGTACAGTACAGTAAGGTACAGTACAGTACAGTACAGTTCAGTACAGGAGTACAGTACTGTACAGTACAGTAAGGTGCAGTACAGTACAGTACTAATCCGTACTGTACTGTACTGCATAAGGCCTCACTGTACTGTACCCTACTGTACCATACTGTACTGTACCCTACTGTACTGTACTGTACTGTACCTTACTGTACTGTACTGCATCAGGGCTTACTGTACTGTATCATGCTGTATTGTACTAGACTGCACTGTAGTGTATGGTATATGGTGTATGGTAATTATCTCATTAATTATGCACAATACAAAAATGTATATTGCATAAATACATTCTAGGACAAAATACATAAATATCAACTGAGAAAAGTTTTGTAAAAAGCCTTTTATCGAATAGTTAGTGTTTTCCCTGTTATTTTCTCCCACGTGTCAATTTATTTGACACATTGGCGCAAATAACTGGAAAAAAATCTATAATAAATTCATAAAAGGCTTTACCAAACTTTTCTCAGTTGATCCTTATGTATTTTGTCCCGTAGAATTCATTTCTGCAAAGTACATTTTTGTAAGTTGCATAATTAATGAGATAATTTGCATATTTGTTAGGTTTTTCTCTTACAGTATTTCCACCACTGTGTCAAATATGGTAATTATCTCATTAATTATGCACAATACAAAAATGTACATTGCAGAAATGGATTCTACAGGAAAAAAATTATAAATATCAAATGAGAAAAGTTTGGTAAATAGAATAGTATTGAATAGTTAGAGGGTTTTCTCTGTTATTTTATCCCATATGTCAATTTACTTGACACAAGGGCGCAAATAAATGGAAAAAATCTATAATAAATTCATAAAAGGCTTTACCGAACTTTTCTCAGTTGATCCTTATGTATTTTGTCCCGTAGAATTCATTTCTGCAATGTACATCTTTGTAATTCGCATAATTAATGAGATAATTTGCATATTTGATTAATTATGCTAATTATCTCATTAACTATGCGTGATACAAAAATGTATCAAGCAGAATTGGATTCTACGTTAAAAATCATGTTAGGAACAACTGAGAAAAGTTTGGTACACCCTTTAATCAGGTTTTTATGGTTTTTGCCCTGCCTATAGAATCTGATCCGGACACAATGGGGACTTTTTTAATAAAGTTAAGAATGTAAATTGGTGGTCATTGACGAACTCACAAGAAGAATGTTTTTGTGTTGGTTAGGATCACGCTCAGGATCCCCTTTGTAAATGTATTGTTTACTGTTATGCCATGGAAGAACTTCAGAGCGATCTTGAGACATTGTCCTGTGATCAAGATAGCAGATGCACTGTAACTATCACTATCAAAGTCTCCTGTATCCAATGGCAATTTCCGATTGAGGCGAATCGGCAAACAAAGTACACGGTCTGAGTGAAGCCACCAGTCAACAACCATGACAGTATTACAGTTGAGATAGCAAAAATATCTACAGTTTGGGGTACTTGCTCGACATTCAAAGACATTTCGGAGTGTAAAGCCATTATTCATTATGATGCTCTGGACCAGGGGTTTTTCGACAGGTGGTCCGGGGACCACCAGTGGTCCTTGAGAGGGTTCCAGGTGGTCCCCAGGTAAGTTGTTTAACCAGATGTAACTCTCGAGAATGTAAAAATGAAACCAAATGGACCCTGGCGGGTCCATTTGGTTTCATTTTTACACTCTCAAGAGTTAAAATATCCATCATGCGAATTAGTCCAAATCTACACAACTAGAAGATTAATGGCCATGGACAGAAGCAAAATAAATCTTTAGTTTTGGGGATCTGTGGGTCTAAAAATTATCCTCAATTGGTGGTCTGTGGCTCAAATACTGAATAAATGGTGGGCCCTGGTGTGAAAAAGGTTGAAAACCCCCTGCTCTGGACAGACAAACAGACAGACAGACATGCAGAGGAGATATTTAGAGCAGCTGTTCTTACAGTTCCTGAAGGAGGTGGAGGTTGGAGAACGCTCTGCTGGGCAGTGGATGGATGCTGTTCATACTCAGGTCTCTATGTGAGGACGACAGACAGACAGACAGACAGACAGACAGACAGACAGACAGACAGACAGACAGACAGACAGACAGACAGACAGACAGACAGACAGACAGACAGACAGACAGACAGACAGACAGACAGACGATCCACAACTGTGACTGATATTTTATACAGACTCATTTTGAAAAACTCACTAGCCAGACTATAATCAAGCTCCTTTTGGCAAGCTGCTCTCTCTCCGACACAACCAACAAGCATTAGTTTTAGTGTTTGGTGTTCACCTTTTTACTTGCCATTATATCATGGTTGCAGCTGTATTAATGTATTAATGCCCCCGTGGTGGGTGGGAGCTCTGCTCTGAATTTGGTGAAATATTAAGGGGATATTTCACTTTCAGTACAGGGCTTGACACTAACACTTGCCCACTTGCCTGAGGCAAGTAAAAAAAAATGGTGGGGCAAGTGAAGACTGCTACCTGGTTGCCCGATCGGGCAAGTGCGCAACTTAGTGCGCAATAACACAACACAAGATAAATTTGTCTTGAAGGTGGTCATTGCAACCTGGGCTAATTAAGATGACGAATTTTAACTCTTGAGAGTGTAAAAATGAAACCAAATGGACCCGCAAGGGTCCATTTGGTTTCATTTTTACGTTCTCAAGAGTTCTCAAGAGTTACATCAGGGACCACGTGTTGAAAACCCCTGGTTTAAAGCACCCAAGTAGGAAGTAAACTTAAATGCAAAATTTACAATATATTTTTGGGGGGCAAGTGACCATGACCTGAGGGCAAGCAGAACCTGACTTGCACTTGCCCGATGGGCAAGTGCCCCGGAGACCTTAGTGTCAACCCCTGAAGGGGATATTTCACTTTCAGTATTTAGTCTCATGTGAACACCCCAGACAGTGGTTTTGGGCAATTTGGGGTACCCTGAGTTCAGGCTCTCATCTCACAGCAAGCCTGGAGATCCAGGCTAGGTGAAGATAGTGCGTGTGATTCTTCTTTCTTTATATTTATTTTTTTCTGCCTACTTCCCCAGTTTCAGTCCTTTGTAGGTGTGCATGCCTGTTTTGCATGTCAAATATTATTCATTTCACTTTACAAAGAAATACTATGGATCCTATATTAACTTTATTATCTTATATGAAAGGTGCCACTTTCAAGAGCTTGTATATATATTTTTTTCCATGAAGTTATAGTCTTCTAGAAAGTTTCTTTATCCAACGAACCGCATTGGGAGGTCCTTGAGAGTGAAACACTTATCTAAATGGACCTGTCAGTTGGGTTTAAATAAATGCCCCCGGGTGTCAATTAAAATATTGAGGACTTACAGTGCAGCACTGTTGCAAATTGATGCTTCCAAACTGTGAATGTAAATCTACTGGTATACTGTGTGTAGGCCTACTAAATTGACTATATCAGGTCTGCTCCTTTTGCTACAAATCTCCAAGTTGTTGTAAATATGTTATTCTTTTTTTTTTTTATATATATATATATATATATGTGCATGCACGCCTTAATTCAAATATTTGCTTCTTGGGAGTCCATGGCAAAAAAAAAAAAAAAAAAAAAAGATAATTCTGAGGTGATTCTTGAAGTTTCGTAGAAGCTGGTCTCAGGTCTGAATAGAGGAGAGGAGGACGGGGTGAGTGGATCAAAACCAGACCTAGGTTGCGTTGAAGCAAATAAGAACACACGGACAATTACTTTTCGTTTCCGGTTAGAGGGAGAGAGAAGCACATGGAGGGCAGTAATGGGTAAAAGTCGTCGGTTTCTGTGCAACAAAACAACACATGTGGATATTTAACACATTATTACACCCTGCCTCAGATAAATAGGAAGCAGATCTCTAATCGCCAAAGTACAATGAACGTCCTATACCGACATTCGCCTGCACCGACCTCCGCTGAAGTGATATACTGATGACTTTTGACAGTATTTAACCCTTCCAGGTCGGGAATCCGTTTTTGGATTCTGTACAGCAGTCGTGGTTTTCAACTGGTGGTCCGGGGGTCCCTGAGAGGATTCCAGGTGGTCCCCGGCTAAACGATAGTTGGTAACCAAATGGACCCTTATAGGTCTGTAACTCTTGAGAGCATTAAAATGAAACCAAATGGACCCTCACGGGTCCATTTGGTTTCATTTTAAGCTCTCAAGAGTTAGATTACATTTGGACGTCTGAATTACTTCATTTTCAAGAATCTACACAATTATAAAATGTAGACGAATTGTTATTTGTTATTGTTATTTTGACTAACATGTTGCCAGTTTATCTCTCCTAAAATGTGGACAAAAACTTACTTTTGGGTCCGAGAGATTAAACTCAACATCAAAGGTGGTCCTCCGTGGCTAAAATGCAGAATAAATGGTGGGGCCTGGACTGGTATGAAAAAGGTTGAAAACCACTGCTGTACAGTATGTACAGTATTCAAACATTATTATTTTTTTATGTAGCTATAATTATATAATATTTGTTTTTATTACATGGCTTGAATGAATGCTCCAATCAGAAGCCAGCGTCATGTCATGTGAGCGGTGACATATTGCACTATAAATCACCGCTCCGCTCTATATTGGACCGCTGCATAATCAAGGTCCCCAAAGTGCAAACAGCTGTGTTCATATCAATCCGCGGTGTGCTTCCGCATTTAGCTCCAGCACGCCGTTAGCGGGTCCATTTGGTTAGCTACGTATTTGGTTGTTTACATGCCGTTGCCGTCACCCTCTCAAGGACCACTGGTGGTCCTCGAACCACTGGTTGAAAACCACTGACGTAAGCCATGTAATAAGCGGGATAACACAATTCGAACCGGTGATTTGTTTCCTAACTAACTGACCTCGGCTGTGCCTCGGTCAGTTATTAGGAAACAAATCACCGGCTCGTCGAGTGTTATCCCTTACATATATATAGTTTTTCAGAAGACTTAGGTTAAGCCTAAATGGGTTAACTCGCACACATGGCACTGCATGAGGACAAAGTTCCGCAGGATGACTCAGGACACATTATATGGTGCATCCAATACACATAATAAATAACACACAGAAAACATGCAGCAGGGTTGTAGCCTGGCTCCAGACCCTGAGAATCACTAGCCACGCCCATACAAAAATATGTTCAGGCCGGGTGAGTAATGAAGTGAAACAAAATGAAAATTGTCAGTGTGTCAGTTCTAGCATGGGTGCATGCAGCTGCAGCTGCAGATGGCATGAGAGATACAATGACATTAAACACGCTATACTTAGTATAAAGTACCACCTCACACTAAGTTCAAACTTTAGAGCTGAAAGGACAAATCCAGGCCAAAACACATAGATCAGCCTATAATACTGCCCCAACATACTTGTTGTCAACAAGTATGTTGACCTTGAATTGTTTCATAGATGCCCCCTGTTGTACAATTCCCCCACCCTTCCCACCAGTGTTGCCAACTGCCAAAATCCAAAATGCACTAGTGGTACTTCCAAAATGCACTAGTATGCGCTAGAGCAGTGGGTTTTCAACCATTTTCATACCGGGCCCACTGTTTATTCTGCATTTTAGCCATGGAGGACCACCATTTGATGTTGAGTTTAGTCTCTCTGACTAATTTAGGAGAAATGACTGGCAAACTGTTGGTTAAAATAGCAATTCTTTTACATTTTCTAAATGGGTAGATTCTTGAAAATTAGGTTCAGATGTTTAACTCTTTCACATTTAAGGTAGTCCACAAACATTTTTGTTGTATTTTCAACAAAATCAACATCATAGATTACAATTTACAATTTAGGCATTTAACAGACGCTCTTGATCCAGAGCGACTTACAATGGTGAAACGTTTACAATTTAATCTGGATTTAGAATACATTTTACAACATACAATGAAGTGCTAAAAACATTGTAATACCTTAGGCAACCCATATAAGTCATTGCAGCAAGTACTGTGGGTTGGTATGGAATACAAGTGCTATGGGCTGAGATGAGTCTGAAGAGGTGTGTTTTCAGACTGCGGTGGAAGATAGGTAGTGAGTCTGTGGTTCTGACTGCAGTGGGAAGTGCATTCCATAGTTTTGGAGCCAGGAGGGAGAAGAGCTTGGGGCGCGTGGAGCGTTGTCCAGGCGTTTTTAGTGGGGCTACTGCCAGCTGGGCTGAGATTACATGTAAGGTATTGGGTAAGGGCAGGGGTTTTCAACCTTTTTCATACCAAGGCCCACTATTTATTTTTTGCTTTTGTCCACAATTCCAGGCTGAATTGGGGAAACAAAACAGTCAAACATACAGATCAAAATGATCAAATGATTCTACATTCTCTAGTTGTGTAGACTTGGGCTAATTCATATGATGAATATTTTAACTCTTGAGAGTATTAAAGGGTCCATTTGGTTTCATTTTTACGTTCTCAAGAGTTACAAATGGTTAACCAACTTAGGCTGAGGACCACCTGGAACATTCTCAAGGACCACTGGTGGTCCCCGGACCACCGGTTGAAAACCCCTGGTTAAAGGGTATTAGCTCCACAGTAGTCAGAGCTATATGGCAAGCAGTGAAGAAGGTTGTGGTGGTGTCTGTGGGTTGATCAAAGACCGTGTCGCCCGTGTCGCTTCGCGCCACGGGCGATGAAGCCCCACCCATACCATTTTCTGTTACAGGACTTTTATTACGCAATTAAGCATTAATAATAACATCAGTTGTTGAAGTTGCAACAGACATGCAGCCTGCATAAAGCTAAAGGCCTGACTAGGAGAGTTTTCTGTTTTCAATGATGAAATGCTGGTGGTTTAGTGGTGACACAGCTGTAGTTAGTTAGTAGCAGTAGTAGTGTTTCACATCAGCATCAATATAAGCACTTTAATTTGAAATATCTTGTTTTGCATGCAATCATGTTTGGTGGGGAAGTCTGGGAATTTAGGGGGCATTGGCCCTCCATGCCCATGCCTAGATCCGCCCTGTTCAAGAGTCCTTAACATTTCCCTGCCTCCTGCCCTACAGATTAGCGAGGTGTCATGAAGCAAAGCATGCCAGCAGCCAGGCTACTATCATGTTCAGACCGCCTTCCCTGCTAAAAAGCCACAGTACACTGATTACAAACAGAACACGACTCAGAAGCCTAACCCCATACCGTCATACTAGAACCTTGTAAGTCCATCATGATTCATACAGAATCGGTAGGATCTGTAATTATGTTTGGTTGATTGTTTTTTTTTTTTTTTTTTTCTTTACTTGGGTTTATAGAGTGGTGCCAATTGGACACTGGCTGGAAATGCATTCCCCATGCTTTTGCTTTTCCTGTGTAAATGCATAAAAAGGTGCATCCACAAGGTGCATATTTTCATTCTGGACCACCCCCCGGGTTTCTTCTGGACAAACGTGTGTCCGACCAACACGACACTGCCGGGCTCTCTGCGTATGTGTGGCACTGTCTGTCACTGGGGCAAACGTTTCTCGAGTCACACGCATTACAGATACAGTATACTCACAGACAGACGTGTAGACAGACAGACACGTGGTGCAAAGGGGCGGATGTAATATTTCCAAATTGGGGGGGCAGGAGAAAATGGTATGGGGGCGGTTTCATCGCCCGTGTCGCTTTGCGCCACGGGCGATGAAGTCGCAACCATTTTCAGGTACAGGACTTTTATTAGTCAAGTAAAGCATCAACATCAGTTGTTGTAGAAATTGCAACAGACACGCAGCATGCATAAAGCTAAAGGTCTGACTCAGAGAGTTTTCTGTTTTCAATGATGAAATGCTGTTGGTTTAGTGGTGACACAGCTGTAGTTAGTTAGTTAGTTAGTAGCAGTAGTAGTGTTTCATGTACTTTTAAATATAAGCACTGAAATATCTTGGGCATTGCCCCCCCCATACCCATGCCTAGATCCGCCCCTGGTGGTGCATTTATAGATATAAGACATTTTAATTGCGACTGCACTAAGCCAAATAACAATGTAAGCCAGGCATAAATGTCTCTACTATTTTGTAGAAAAAAAAAATAGACACACACGCACACGAACACACACACACACACACACACACACACACACACACACACACACACACACACACACACACACACACACACACACACACACACACACACACACACACACACACACACACATCTCTGGTAGCCAAGAAGAATATAGTGAGCCGAGAGCCACTTTGACCACCATGTAGACTAGCCTGTCATTACATGTGATGAATTTAATTTAAAGGACCCAAATCAATGGAAAGAATAAATTATAAGACCTTGGACTGAAAACCTCTATAGCCCACTTTCTTTTGCGTTTTCCTGCAAATTAACTGTTTATTTGTTCATGTAATCAATCCATAAATCAATCCATCAATCCATCAATCCATCAATCAATCAATCCTGCATGGACCCCGAAGATTTCTGACTTCGTTTTCTGACTTCGTTTTCTTTATGGGCTATAGCCTACCAGGGGTTTTCAACAGGTGGTCCGGGGGTCACCTGTGGTCCTTGAGAGGGTACCAGGTCAGGGGTTGACACTAAGGTCTCCGAGGCACTTGCCCATCGGGCAAGTGCAAGTCAGGTTCTACTTGCCCTCAGGTCATGGTCACTTGCCCCCCAAAAATATATTGTAAATTTTGCATTTAAGTTTACTTCCTACTTGGGTGCTTTAAACCAGGGGTTTTCAACAGTGGTCCGGGGACCACCAGTGGTCCCTGAGAGGGTTCCAGGTGGTCCCCAGCTAAGTTGGTTAACCAGATGTAACTCTTGAGAACGTAAAAATGAAACCAAATGGACCCTTGCGGGTCCATTTGGTTTCATTTTTACACTCTCAAGAGTTAAAATTCATCATCTTAATTAGCCCAGGTCTACACAACTAGAGAATTTAGAATATTAGGTCATTTTGATGTGTATGTTAATTTGCCTGTTTTGTTTCCCAAATCCAGCCTGGAATTGTGGATAGCTAGAAAGCAGGGAAAGACACAGAGGCAGAGTGTAATGAATTAGTGATAGACCGATTATCGGCCGCGGCCGATTATCGAATTCGATATTCATGATTTTATTAATAATCTGTATCGGTGCTCAAAATAAATAATCGAAAAAAGAGCAGCCGATTATTTGTATTTATTATAAATGTTCAAAAATTGGACATCGACCACTTTCATTGAAGATCCGGTAGATTGTGGTGGTAAGGAGATGTATAGCCGTGTGTCTCTGACTCTCTCACCTCATGTATTTATAGATTTATCCAAATTATCCAAAATGCATTTTCTCTTTTTCTTTTATGTCTGAAGCTCTGTGCCTGTACTTGAATTAAAAAAGATGCATTTGATGGGGGGGAAACTGAAACACTTTTGCTGCTTCCGCACTTTTATTCTATTAAAGTAAATAATAATCGTATCGGCTGATATCGGCTATCGGCCTTTTTGATGTTCCACTAATCGGTGATCGGAAACATCGGCCAAAAGTCTGATCGGTCGATATCTATAATGAATGACTGCCAAGACAAATTTATCTTGTGTTATGTTATAGTGCACTAAGTTGCACACTTGCCCGATCGGGCAACCAGGTAGCAGTCTTCACTTGCCCCACCATTTTTTTCACTTGCCCCGGGCAAGCGGGCAAGTGTTAGTGTCAAGCCCTGCAGGTGGTCCCCAGGTGTGTAAAAAAAATACACTCTCAAGAGTTAAAATATTCATCATCTGAATTATCCCAAATCTACACAACTAAAAGATTTAGGTCACTATGATCTGTATGTTGGACTGTTTTGTTTGAATGAATGAATGAATGAATGAATGAATGAATGAATGAATGAATGAATGAATGAATGAATGAATGAATGATTTTTTTTTTTTTTTTTTTTTTTTTTGACAGAGATGAGAGTTACAGTACAAGTCAAGTAGGCTACACACTGCAACAAAACTGATAACAGCTTGGAGAATTACAGTACAATTCAAGTACAACTACATCAAATCTGACAGAGCTGATTGGACACACTAGTTATGCATACACTTGTTTACAATAGTGGCCAACTTGTTCATTTCATTAAGGCATTCAAATACATACAAAACAACTACTTCAGTGAAGTCAGAAGCAGCAAATCATGGAGGTAAAATCATAGTGGAGGTAAAAAGGGAAAAGACAAATGTACAAAGAGGAGAGAGGGGTGGGTATCCATCCCGGTATTGTGGAGAAAAGCAAAGGGAATCTTTAGTTTTGGGGTCTGACTGTGGGGCTAAAATGTCCTCAAATGGTGGCCCGTACGTGGCTCAAACGCTGAATAAATAGTCCCTGCCTGGGATCAAAACGTTTGAAAACCGCTGGACTCTACTTACAGGTAGGACGTGTAGACGCTCAGGTTGGAGGGGATGCCATCCAGTCCCACGTCCACGCAGTCCACGCGCCAACGCATCGTCCCGTCCAGGTCGCACGTGCAGCGGGCAGACGGGCAGTAGGTAGTGGGACTGCTCGGAGGTTCGGTTTCCAACGCACATCCTCCACGACCATTCACAAACAGCGACACCAGGACGCCGATGACGAGAGGAGGATACATTATTAATAGCGGCCTCGCAAAAAAAAAGAAGTTATACACTTGTCCAACAAGTTGCAACTACCGGTATATTCAGATTAAGCCGCGCCAGACCGCTGCATTCTATCAGGCAGTCATGTCATTATGAGAGCCGCAGCCTGGACAGAGCACATGGCGGAGAGAGAGAGACTGACTGGAGACGTCACTGAGAGACACTTGACAGATGTTGTTGTTGGTGACAAGTGGCTCTTGGTGATAGTTAGGCCTATAGCAACCTGCTGGATTGAAATTGTGAGCGTTGTCGTTTGCTGCCATCTCCTGGGCTTGTGGTGCAATAACCCTCCGGTAACTTCAACCAACGCCATCTGGTCTGGTTTTCCCACATTTTTGCATTTATCTCTCCAGTCCAAGGTCCGGACTTATTTCTACTTGGGGGGAAAAATATTTTATTTATGCTAATTCATTAATTATAATAAATTCAAAAAAATATTTTTGGGGATATTTTAATATAATGGGGGGATTTTAATATAATGAATGTACATGTTCTAGACATTCTAATAATCACAAAACTATATTTATTGCAGTCATTTTACATACCGGTACTTTTAATAGGGTTAAAGGCTAAAGGTCAAAGGTTAAACATCATCAAAAATTGCACAAAGTCCAGAGATTAATTGAAGAGTCTAATTGCAGCCTCTGTGGGGGTATTGTTATGCAAATGTCATGACCAATTTCAATGAAATTCGAAACAATCAACCTCAACCATGATATTTATGTGAAAAAAAATAACAAAAAAAATAATGATGACATTTTTTAAATAATTAAAGGGTTAATGTTGCTAAAAGCAACGTTGGGCGTTCTACGGTTCAAGGGGAATTGACACCCATTTCAACATTTCATTATTACACCTTTGAGGTGTTGTGTGGACATGACAAGTTCTCCTCATTCTGTGTCTCCTAGAAATTGAGGTCTGAAAAAAAAAAAAAAAAAACATTAACATGGTGAAGCACAACCATTAGGACATTTTATAAATGAACACGGCGGATTCCCCTTTAACTGGACAAATGTTGTTGCATGTTGTATCTGTGCCAAGTGAAATTTCATTCCATATTTACAAATTGCTTTTAGTTTAGGCCGTTTTTTTATTGATTGAAAATGGACGACTCTAATCAAGTCCTAATTAAGTGAACAAGCAGTCCACGAAGTGGACTTGTTCACTTAATTGATATTGACTGCTTTTCGTCTTCTTCTTTTTCCGCCAAAAATAGCTGTTCTGGCTGAACCGTGCAGTCGGTTTTCGCGAAAATTGGTAATCTGGTAGAGGGTGATGCCAAACGGTGATGATGCGAAGCCTGTGACCACTGGTCAAATGGTGGCGCTATAGCACTCAACTGAAATTGCAAAATTTAAACACTTATAACTCATGAACTGCTTGACTCTCAGAAATGTAACTTATATTCACTTATGCGTCTGCTTATGCCGAACAACTTTTGTAGTCTGACTTTTGACCTCTGACCTTTAGATGAACCGCCATCTTGAATTATATGTAAAACAGTTAAAATAGCTGTTCTCCTACAATCTTTGATCAAAATGCATAACAATGACCTACACATGAACTTTGGAGCCATACGAATATGAAAATAGGTGTGAATTTTGTTTTAAGAGAAAAAAATATGTTTTTACGAGCCAATGAAAATTGCTCGTTCGTGAAAATGATTCTAATGCCCCTAATCTACACATGCAGCGTAATCTGCTTCTGATATTTTACAGTTTTGTAGAGGGGGATGCCAAATAGCAGCAAAACCAGTCTTACTCCAATTGCTCAAATGGGGGCGCTATAACAATTCTTTGAAACTGAAGCATTTGACCAATCATAACTTGGGCCTTGTTTGGCCAAAAATCATGGGACTTGTTTCTACATGTTCCTTGATTCATGTGGAACACATCTGTAACTTTGACCGGTAAGCTCCACCCCCAGAGTGTCTGCCATTTTAAGCAGTTTGAAAAGTGCTCATGCCTGATTTTCTGCCTGGATTTTTGATTTGTACAACAAATGTGTACCCACATTTGTTGTACAAACCGGTTTGCATTTGTTTGTACACACCATCACTGTGTTTGTGTGTGGACGTAAAGTACTTCTGTGGCCATCGTCAGTGTGTCAGTGTCTCGCGTTAATTGTTTTGACGCCGCTAACGCACGGCTGAGTTAACACGAGATTAATGCGTTAATGCCGACACCTTTAATATATAGGTCCTCTCACAGGTGGGTTTACCAAAGATAGTGTATATAGCATGAGAACACACATCTGTAACTTTGACCGGTAAGCTCCACCTCCAGAGTGTCTGCCATTTTAAGCAGTTTGAAAAATGCTCATGCCTGATTTTCTGCCTGGATTTTTGATTTGTTTGATGGTGTGTACAAACTGCAAACCGGTTTGTACAACAAATGCGGGTACACATTTGTTGTACAAACCGGTTTGCAGTTTGTACACACCATCACTGTGTTTGTGTGTGGACGTAAAGTACTTCTGTGGCCTGCCGCACCGAGGACAGCCATCGTCACTGTGTTAATCTCGCGTTAGTTTTTTTGACGCCGTTAACGCACGGCTGAGTTAACACGAGATTAATGCGTTAACATGGACACCTTTAATATATATATATATATATATATATATATATATATATATATATATATATATATATATATATATATATATATGTGTGTGTATATATATATATATATGTGTGTGTGGGTTTTTTTTTTCAGGCTAGCTAGATTGCATTGTGGGTCCTTTAGGTCCTCTCACAGGTGGGTTTACCAAAGATAGTATATAGCATGAGAATACACATTTTGAACCGCTAGATCCCTCCAAGATGGCAGTATAACACCACTCCATGATATCTTTCCAAAAAGTCACTCCAAAATGGTGGAGGCTGGTGGAGTGTCCTCTCTTGTCTTTGGTTTCCCCAAGCAGCATTTAGCTCAATGTTGGCCTTACACCACATTAGGGCTATTCTTTGCATGAGTTTTCTCAATGAATAAACATTTTCTGAATGCTGTTGAGATAATTATGCAGTGTGTGTGTGTGTGTGTGTGTGTGTGTGTGTGTGTGTGTGTGTGTGTGTGTGTGTGTGTGTGTGTGTGTGTGTGTGTGTGTGTGTGTGTGTGTGTGTGTGTGTGTGTAAAGTATCAAACTACTTCAAGCTGTAATGAAATGTGTGCTGTTTAGTGTTTGATAGCCACCTCACTGCTTTTACAATGGAACTCACATGGCTTTACCAAACAATTGTTTGATAGCTGTGCTCTACTCCACCCGCATCCCCCCAATCAATGAAATGTTTGAATTACTTTGAAAATTAATTAATTTGACCATCAAATACATAATGCGACGTGGCATTGGTCATTTTATGAATCACATTAATTAATAAACAAAGGTTAGTTGTTTGATTAAAGGATATTTTATAAGCTGCTAATATGAACAAATGAGAGAGCACTCAAAGTATACACTTCATACAAACATAGTGCCGTAAACCAGTATACTTTTATATTGTATGTAGAGTTTCACATCAGAATGTGACTGATTGTCACACCCACATGTCTTATTTCTTCAGTTTTCTTTATAAACTGATTTGTCTTGTGCTTTGTTTATCCACTGCTGCACACTGTTGTAAGTGTGTTGTTTCATGATCTAAAATCCAATTTTAATGCAACGCACCAGAGCCATTTAGAGACAGAGTTGTGCCAATGATGTGGTACACAGTTACATTGGGTTAGTCACGTCATCAGTGGTCACAGTGAGCCTAACGGTGACACATCATAGTCTGAAACACATTGTTTCAAGTGAGTAAGATGAGATGTAAAATGACAGCCGGTTTGAATTATTTTACAGTGACAATTAAAGTCTCTGCAATGTGTGTGATTCGCTATTACTTAAAAAGACCTAACATAAAAGGATTCAAGGTGGTCTTTTACTTTGAGTCCAATGTATTTCTGCCTACTTCTCAATAGCACTGAGTTACACTCGCATATCATGAAAGTGACATTCACGGAAATGTCACTTTGTGTTGAGATGATAAAACTCAATGTAATGGTAATGGCACCAACTCAGTGGCCTTGTGGTTAGAGTGTCTGCCCTGAGACTGGGAGACCGGGGTTCGATTCCCAGCCAGGTCATTCCCCGACATTCTAGATTTCCAGTAGTAACCTACCCAACGAAAGCTTTGCATTGTACAAGCCTTGATCATTTCATGTAACAGTGTAGTGGTTAAAACATTGTGCCAGATTATGTTAGATTAACTTCTTGAACAAAGTGGCCATTAAACAACTGTTGTTAACTAGTGTCCAATCACATTTATTTCACAATTTCTTCTAGTTGTACTTGAATTGTACTGTAATTGTCCAAGCTTTTATCAGTTTTGTTGTAGGAGGCCAGGTTGACATGTAGGCTACTGTAGGAATTTTACATTTCATTTATTCATTCACTATTGTATGGACCCGGGGCAAAAGCACCCCCCTCAGATAATTTCTCAAAAATATGTTCCTTCTTCTGCATATTGTTCTGACTCCTTATTGCTGCTTGCTTGTTCACGTTTTATTGCTGCTTGCAGCTATATTGCTTTTTTTGTTTTATGCTCTTAGCAGATTTGCTTAGCAGATCTGCTGTTGATGTGTACCGACATCCAGTGGACATATTTGTCACTGCAAATTAATTCACACCTGATATGTGTAACCTCCAAGGTTCAAGTATTTGAGACAGGACCAGGATTTAGGTACAAAAGTTAACAATTGTTTTATTTAATAAAAGCATATTAAAATGACTTTATTTGTATCAAAAATGTTTAAAATGTTGGAAACACAGGACAAAAATGGGAAGTTGGTTAACAACACCTAAGGTTCAAAGTAAGGAAAAGGGACAACGGTTCGTAGTCGTTGCACATTCAACAAGGATCTACAATAAAGAACAAAACTCATTATAGCCATTATAGAGTTCAATATTCACATATCACTCAGTCGGACCATATATATATATACATACACAGTATATCAATGCACAAGTGTTACAAATTAACAGAATAAGTTTTCAAAATCCCATATATACAAATACCAAAAAGCATCCCCTTACCCAATTACAGCCTTTAGTTTAAAGCACATCTATCCAGCATCTCAACTGGTCACCCACTGATATACAAGCCCCGTCTCCACCTGTAGCTGTTAATGACAGACAATGCATGTTAGAAAGAGGTTGACACACATTTGCATATCACATAACGCACCCCATTTCTTGTTACTAAACATGACATGCTACTCACAGTTCTCACGGTTCTACACAACTCAAGTGTTGAGTAGACGCACCCCAAACAAATCAGGGACAATACAACTCCACTACTACAGCTACAGATGCGGGGTCCAAGTGTAGTGGGGACCTGACAATATAACAAGCTTCATTTTACAATGCAATTCATAAAAGAAAACCCATAAGATACATATAAAACCATGGAAAACAGGCCTAAAGGCTTACCAAGATAACAGTTGCAACCACGCGTGTCTCTGCCTCACAACGCTGTACCGGTATGGCGTTGTGAGGACCCACAGCTGACGTCCTGACACCTGCCTGTATAGAACGCTCTTTAAATCGAGTTCTCTCTCTTGACTCTACTCCCCTCTAGGGGTTACATTCTACCCCCCCAAAGTTGAATCGTCGCCCCGACGATTCACCCTAAAGATGGATAGTACAAGTTACCAGAGAAAGAGCAGCCACCATACTCTACCAAACAGTCTGGGTTTCCTGCTCCGGGCATGCAGACTGGGGAAGATGATGGGGATTAGAGTGCTGTCCGGCCGTCTCCCGGGTGGTACGCCTGGGCCTATAGTATGACTCGCCCACCTCTATGATGGTATAACTTGGCTGTTCTAGACCTGGTGAAGAGGTGAGAGAGTCAGTCATTGTATAGTCATCATATTCATCATCATCATCATCGTCATCATCGCCATCAGTATTATGATCATTGCTCTCCAGAATTACACATATGGACTCTCCAGTTTCTGATCCTGAATCATCCGTTTCCTCCGAGTCCGATATCCTGGCCACAGTCTCTGGTTCTGCTCTGGCACCGACAGCCCTCATCTCTGACCGATGTACCTGCTTCACTGGGCCATCCTGGTCAATGGGCACTACAGAGTAAACGGTCCCCCGGTCACCTGGACATCTCACCACTCTGTACATACCCGGGCTCCAAACGTCCTGAATTTTATTCCGTCCTCGCACCTGATGGTTTTTCAGGTAGACCAGCTCACCTTCCTGGAAGCCGACGTCCTGGATGCCGACATCATGTTTGAGGTTTCTACGCTCCAGTCTCTCCTGTAGCCGTTCTCTCACTTGGCTGTAGGCCTCCCTCAAGTTGTGTTGATGCTCCTGGATCCAGTCCTCCACTGATCCGCCGCTGGATCCGTCACTGCTGCTGCCGAGCAAGAAGTCAACAGGTAATTGTGGCTGACGACCAAACATCAAAAAGTACGGACTCACCCCTGTAGTCTGGTGGGCTGTGGTGTTATAGGCATACGTCAGCTGGGAGAGATATTGAGGCCAATGCTTCTTCTTATCCGGCGGCAGTGTGCGCAGCAGATCGTGTAATGTCCTGTTATAGCGTTCGCATTGACCATTTCCCTGTGGGTGGAAGGCAGTGGTACGACTTTTCTTTATGCCATAGAGCTTACATAGCTGCTGGATGATGTTACTTTCAAAATTTCTGCCTTGATCTGCATGAAGACGGCATGGTACGCCGAGAAGATGGAACCAACTCCGAACCAATGCATCAGCCACCGTGCTCGCACGCTGATCTCTTGTAGGAATGGCCAATGTGTACTTGGTGAAGACGTCAGTCAGGACCAGGACATTCTCCCTCCCATCACTTGCAGGCTCCAGCAATGTGAAGTCGATGGCCAAAATCTCATTGGGGCTGGAAGCCTGGAGCGTGCCCATGTACGTTCTCACTTTTGGCCTCATGGCCTTGGCTAAAATGCAACGCTGACATTCTCTGCACCATCTTTCCACATCTTTCAGCATACCTGGCCAGAAACAGCGACTCCTCACCAGCTCAGTAGTACGGTCAACCCCCTGGTGGCCATGGGCATCATGGAGGCTGGTGAAAACTTCTTTCTGCAGCATCTGTGGCAGCAGCAGCTGGTGGACTTCCTTATTTCCATCTGCAGAATAGGTGAGGCGGTACAGGCATCCCTCCTTCTCCAACAATCGGTCCCACTTCCGGATCAACTCCTTACTGTCTTTACTCAGGCCCTCCCTCTCTCTTGCATCCGGCACGCGCCCTCTCCGCCAGAGTGCCAGGACTGGGCCCACCACCGGATCTGCGGCTTGTAGCGCAGCGAGGTCTGGTCGTGTACAGCAAGGCAGAGTGGTTATTGCACTGCACGTGGCCATCACTTGGTCTGTTGGTCTACCCACACTGGCCGCAAGCTGCCTGGGCACCGCCATACCAGGAGACGCCTCTTCCAAGGGTAGTCGGGACAAGGCATCTGCATTGGAATTTGATCGCCCTGGACGGTATTTGATTGTGAAGTTGAAAGACGCCAGTTCCGATGCCCACCGTTGCTCGATGGCCCCCAGTTTAGCAGTCTGCAAATGACAAAGGGGGTTATTATCGGTGTACACTATGAAAGAATTTCCTAAGAGGTACTCTCTGAACTTTTCACAGACTGCCCATTTGAGAGCTAAAAACTCTAATTTCATTGAACTGTAATTTTCCATGTTCCGCTCCGTTCTCTTTAAGCTGCGACTTGCATAGGCAACCGGTCTGGGCTTTCCCTCATGTTCCTGTGATAAGACAGCTCCTAGGCCTTGGTGGCTGGCATCTACTTCAAGGATAAAAGGTTTGGTAAAGTCCGCAAATGCCAATACAGGTGTTGTACAAAGTTTCTCACGCAGTGCCTGGAACGCTTGCTCACATTTCTCGTCCCACCGGGACAACAGTGGGATGTTTGGTGTCTTACCCTTCCGAGGGCTCAGTTGGCAAACTAGATAATGGAGCGGGGCAGCCAGTTTGGAGTATCCCTCCACAAACTTCCTGTAGTATGATGTGAAGCCCAGGAATGAACGCAAGTCGCTCAGGTGGGTAGGCCGCCTCCAGTCGCGTACAGCAGCAACCTTCTCTGGGTCAGTGGAAACCCCTTGCTCAGACACAATGTGCCCCAAGTACAACACCTGCTTCTGGAAGAAATTACATTTAGACAGTTTGACTTTTAGGTTTTGCTCTTGGAGACGTTGGAAAACTATCTCCAGTCTTTCCAAATGCTGCTGAACTGTAGAGGAAAACACAATGACATCATCCAAAAATAACAGGACAGACTTATGGCGCTGGTCACCAAACAGTCGTTCCATCAGCCTTTGAAAGGTTGCTGGTGCATTGCATAGCCCAAAGGGCATCCTATTAAATTCAAACAGGCCAAAAGGTGTACAAAATGCTGTTTTTCTCCTATCATGTTCTGCCATCTCTACCTGGTTGTATCCACTGGCTAGGTCCAGGGTGGAGAACCAGCGGGCTCCTGAGAGGGCATCAAGGGATTCATCAATTCTGGGTAGGGGAAATGCATCCCTATGGGTTTTGGCATTGAGTTGGCGATAGTCGACACACATGCGGATGCCCCCGTCCTTCTTCTGTACCACCACAATTGGTGATGAGTAGGGGCTGCTACTTTCCCTGACAACTTGACTATCCACCAACTGTTGAATGTGGGCACGTACAGCTTCATACTGTGCTGGAGGGATCCTACGATATGGCTGGCGGACTGGGGCCAAATCTAATAATGGAATTTCATGAGTAATGAGTTTGGTGCACCCCACATCACCCTCCCCCTTAGAGAATATGTCCTGATATCTGCCTAGTAGTCGTTCGGCTTGGTTTGCATCCCCTTCCGACAGATTTGTAAAAGTAGGCATAACAAAATCAACCCCCTGGTTTACCCCATCATGTGCCTCGTGTGAGGAAACCTGCGCTATGTACTCATGTGAAGATTCATCATATGACAGTGCCACAGTAGGATTTGCATGTCTCAACATTGCTTTTGCCACCTGCACAGACCCGATTACTCTACGTGGTGCAAGCCACACATCACTAGTACCCACATTAGTAATAGGAGCATAAAGAAGACCCCTCTCTGCTTTAACTAACGCTGGTGACAGCAACAGACCCTCAGGGAGGGTTCCTTCATCTGGGCCGAGCGGCTCCAATAAAAAGTCAACAGTACTAGAGGATGGAAGTTGTGGGCAGGTAACAGGAATCATAGCTAATGTGCCTGCTGCTACATGCACTGGTGTTCTGCCCTGAACTTTCACTTTATATGCCTCTGTAGAATTTAACACTGCTTCCATTTTCTCACAATAGCGAAGGGCCAGCTTCCATGCTGGGTGGGCTGACTCAACCTGTGGTGTCTGAAAGAGTGAGGAGCCATGTTGGCGAAACAATGCATAGTAAAAATCCCTTACAATATTCATACCTAGAACACCCGGAATAGATTTTTTCTGCTCTAGGCCGCTGGGAGTGGGGGGATCTTTTACAACTAAGACTCCACAGTTAGGAACCTGTGTTCCATAGACAGTTGCTGTTAATGTTATATACCCAATATAGGGGATATCAAGGCCATTGGCCGCCTTAAGGCCCAACCAACGACAGTCCTCAATATCCTGTTCACCCAACGCTGAAAAGTGCTCATTAAAGAAGCTCTCTGTAATTGTGGAAACCATTGACCCGGTATCAAGCAAAGAAGGGATGTCAACATCACACCATTTCATTGATATTACAGGGCATGAACCCACCAATTTCTGAAATAACTTAGCACGGTCTGAGTCATTAGTATTTGAGCCCAACACCCCCACCTCCAACATGTGGCTCTGCACGCTGGGGGGTTCTAGTTTTTTTCCTGTTCCATCTCCTCTCCCTGCTGCCTATTGTCAGACAGGACTGTAGTTTGACTGTTTTGGCTATTTTTCACACAAAAACGAGCTATGTGTCCTGTCTGATTACAGCGAAAACATATAGGTTGACCCTCTGGAGACCATTTATACCGTGTGGCCTGTCTTGGCCTCTGTATTCCCCTGTTAGGCCCACCCTGTGCACCCAGCGTTTTAATCAACATATCCAGTTGCTCCTGCTGTTTCATTACAATTTCCTTCAGTTCTGAAAATTCTGATGGCTTAGCATTAGCTGCCTCACACGTTGCTATAGCCTGAGTCTCATGGGAGTGAGGTGTTAAACGCGTGTACCTTGCCCCCTGGGGATGTCCCTCCTCCACCCAACGAATGGCCTCCTTCCTTAAGTCCAGGAGTGACACCCCAGGGGTCTGGCGCACAAGCCTCTTCAACTCCCTTCGAAGCATATGATCTCGGACCCCCTCAGCAAACTGGTCACGTAAAACCTGATTGGAGTTAGGCATAGCATTAGATTTTGTTATTTTGTCCATGATAGACAACAATGCCAGGGAAAATTCATGTAGTGACTCACTTTCTTTTTGTCTACGATCAAAGAACTGGTGTTGTAATGAAACATAGGAAGAAGAGCACGAATATAGTTCCGTTAGTACATCAGAAATGAACTTAGGGTCTTCACGTTCCCTACGTGGTCTAAATTTTATTTCCGCCTTAGCCTCCCCCTCCAAATGATCATACATGAAAAGTGCTTTATCCATGTCTGACATCTGCCGCCCCCTGGTAGAACACTCAATCTCCTCCAGCCAGTCTTCTACAGACAAAGTCCCAGGTCCACCAGAAAAATGTGGGCATTTTCTTTCACGTGGGACATACATAACTTCCCGTGCCCCATTACCTCTGCCAGGTGGTTGTTTGAGTCTCTCATTTTCCACCCTCATTTGTTCAAGCTGTTCTCTGAGGCTCGCCAGTTCTTCCTCCATGACTGGTCAGGTGTAGATCAGGTTGATTGGCAGGCCCCTGGTTCTCAGCAGTGCAGGCGTGGCCGTCTTCACCCGCTGTCCCTTTTCCTTTTACAAGCAATACTAAAATTTAAACCAACTCCCAACTTAATTTGTTCCAACAATAATTTTAATGGGTCCTGTCCTGCCGGCTACGCCAAAATGTAACCTCCAAGGTTCAAGTATTGAGACAGGACCAGGATTTAGGTACAAAAGTTAACAATTGTTTTATTTAATAAAAGCATATTAAAACGACTTTATTTGTATCAAAAATGTTTAAAATGTTGGAAACACAGGACAAAAATGGGAAGTTGGTTAACAACACCTAAGGTTCAAAGTAAGGAAAAGGGACAACGGTTTGTAGTCGTTGCACATTCAACAAGGATCTACAATAAAGAACAAAACTCATTATAGCCATTATAGAGTTCAATATTCACATATCACTCAGTCGGACCATATATATATATACATACACAGTATATCAATGCACAAGTGTTACAAATTAACAGAATAAGTTTTCAAAATCCCATATATACAAATACCAAAAAGCATCCCCTTACCCAATTACAGCCTTTAGTTTAAAGCACATCTATCCAGCATCTCAACTGGTCACCCACTGATATACAAGCCCCGTCTCCACCTGTAGCTGTTAATGACAGACAATGCATGTTAGAAAGAGGTTGACACACATTTGCATATCACATAACGCACCCCATTTCTTGTTACTAAACATGACATGCTACTCACAGTTCTCACGGTTCTACACAACTCAAGTGTTGAGTAGACGCACCCCAAACAAATCAGGGACAATACAACTCCACTACTACAGCTACAGATGCGGGGTCCAAGTGTAGTGGGGACCTGACAATATAACAAGCTTCATTTTACAATGCAATTCATAAAAGAAAACCCATAAGATACATATAAAACCATGGAAAACAGGCCTAAAGGCTTACCAAGATAACAGTTGCAACCACGCGTGTCTCTGCCTCACAACGCTGTACCGGTATGGCGTTGTGAGGACCCACAGCTGACGTCCTGACACCTGCCTGTATAGAACGCTCTTTAAATCGAGTTCTCTCTCTTGACTCTACTCCCCTCTAGGGGTTACACCTGATATGTGAACTCTGATACATCATTTGCCAGGGAAGAAAATGTTTTTCCACTTTTGATTTTGAAATTGAGCTATTTGACAAAGTTGCATTTGTGGCGATATGGAACATATCTGGCCACATTCTGTAATGTTTCTTAAAGTCTTATGTTTCACAGAGACCCCTATTCAAACGTTTTTGGCATGTTTTTGTTATTTTTATTGTCCAGAATTTAAGTCCAATATACAGCTATTTTGCTACACCAGACTGCAGTGCAAAACACTACCAAATAGCGTCACAAGATGGCACTGTTGTCCATTGAATTCATGGTCTGTTCTAGAAACGAATTCCACTGCTTTTATTCTGAAAGGGTTTTGGGCAGGAAATTCAATGTACAATGACAGTCTGCAGAGAAACAACCACCATTCTCTGTCTGACCCATAGAGTTGGATAGAGACGTATTCTGATTTTCCCTTCCACCCACTTGCATTAACTTGCTCACCTAGCGCATGAAGCAAACTTCCGGGTTGGAGCAGCAGCGTTGATGCATTGCGGTGGGCCGCTAGAACGCGCAGCACATGAACGCGACCGTGCGTGTGGGCCATTGAGTTATGGGAAAGCTCCCTGGAGGGGGCGGAGCCTAATGCGCGTTCTCGCGGCCCATAGTTTGCTCTAAACTGCATTCTCAACTTTGGCCACTATGTCTTTTTTGCTTCACTGTTTCCTCCAGATGTGGTCTCTGTATTTTATAACTCTATGGTCTGACCCTGTTGTGTTATAATTTTCTGCATTTCAGGTGAGATATAGTGCAAAACCCATGAACACTGTATATTATTGTGCTTGTCTGTGACAATACACAACTCGTTTTTGTTTGGTTTGTTTACAATGAGAGAACTCTGAAATAACATGCATGGTACACTGTGGCTAGCTGGTTAGCTATAGGGTGACCTCTACAGCATGGTACAGTGTGCCTAGTTGGTGTGCTGTGGTGGCCATTATGTCACTGTAGGTCATGGAAGCTAATTGCTACATAGTGTGTGTACTATATGACTACATAATTGTAGTGAGTGTTATGAAAATACTGGACTGTTATGGTTTGTTTCTTTATTGGACATGAATACACTGTATGTTACTATGGTTGGGGAATATGCATTTATTATTTTGGACCTAATTGGGTTAATGGTAATGGAAGATTGATGCTAATTGTAATTGAAATGGACTATTGTTATTTGAATATGCTAATTAGATCGTTTCTATATTGTATGTATAATTTTGAGAATATTTTGGAAAATTCAATGTACAAAGACAGTCTGCAGAGAAACAGCCACCATTCTCTGTCTGACCCTGTTGTGTTATAATTTTCTGCATTTCAGAACAACGATCCTGTTAAAATAAAAATCTAAATATGTGGCCCCAGAAAACAATCCTGGTTATTCTGTGAGCGCTACTCATTGGGTAAGGGTAACACAATTTAACAAAACAAAAAGCAATTCCCCACTAAAATTTTAGTTGAAGTGAAGTACACTGTACACATTGGGTGCGTTTGGAAAGGTACAGCATGAGTGTGATGAGCTTTATGGGTGAAGTCGGAGGTGACATCAACAAGTGCATTAGGGGATTGCTCAGTGCATGCACTAACCATACCGTGCATGACATATATGGTAGCCTGCTTTCTGCTTTTCTGGTCAAGCTTTCCTCTTCTAATGTGCCTATTGGACAAGGACAGATTGGGTAGGGCTAATTCCACACAACATGTTGCAGACTGCATCTGGCACAGATGCACAGATGTAAATGGCACAGATGTAACTCCGAAATTTCATTACATATTTACAAATTGCTTTTAGTTTAGACTAAAAGCAATGTTGTAGGTTCTTTTTTGAGCAACAACTGCGAAGTGGTCGTTTTACCTGAGCCCCTGCTTGCTTGCACAAGTACCAAGCACTGTTTCCTTAATTAGACTGACGACCAACTGTTGTCCTGAGGAGGATATGCATGAAACAAGTTCTCAGTGTTATTATGGGACATGGGTAATTCTATTGGTCTCTTGTCTAGCGTTAAAAGTAAGCTGTCGATATGTAACAATAGTTCCCACCACAAGGTCAAGGAGAGGAAGGAAATGTGGACCAGGGGGGGCAGACAGTCATGTCCTATGGGCCTATTAGAAGGACCCCCATACACTAAAGACACCCAAAAGACCCTGGGCAGGGTCACATGCAGCGCTGTACATTTACTCAATTACTGATATTATTATCACTGTCACAAAACATACATTACCCACTTCGGCCCTATAGGCCTAAATTTTGGACACTTTAAAGAGGGGGTGCCGTGATTTTTGTATTTTTTTCCAATTTTGTACACGTTTAAGAGGTGACAGTATGTAAATAGACCCCTTGGTGTGTTCTTTATGTGCAATGATGTCTTCCCTTTGTATTTAGGGTTTCTTTCTGGGGGCTGAACCTTTCCAGTTAAACGTGCCAATGAAAAAAACTTCAATATAGTGACATCACCTGCTCAGACCCTCCCCTAACTCCTCCCCCTTTATCATACAACCAAAGCTGTGGGCGTGGCTTCAGTTCAGCTGGATCTCCACCCATCACCACCCACCAGGCAAACCAGGCATACTTAATGAACTGGTAGGGTGGAATCATGAAAATGACAGTTTAACAAACACTGTACACTTTTTGGGAAAAAACTCTTACTTTTCATATTAATACCTGATGATCATGTTTTAGGGTAGAAAAAATCATGGCACTCCATCTTTAAAGTAGCGTTTCTACTATATCACAAGGTGTTGTGACTTGTGATGCAATGCATGAGCTTGTAGATTAAAAATCTACAATTAAACTACTATTAAAAATATTTGAAATTATCTTTCTATCTGCATAATGAGTAATTATGCTTTCCACTTTTGGTACTTCTTCTGAGGGCTATGTTTGATGCCATATACCTTTGTACTTACAACTAAATTTTGATTTCTGGATTTTTACATCTAACACAATGTTGCTACATTGTGGTATTAAAAAAGAAGAAAAAAGAAGGTACTTTCCCCACCATTGGTCACATTCATTTCAATGTATTCCTGTATTTTCCTGCAAAGGATGTAAGGTGTTGTGTATCTCACTCAACACACTGGCAGAACATTCTCCCAGCAAAGGTACTCAAACCTTTGACCTCCCATTTCCTTCTCATGGTACTATTGAGACCTGTTATGTAATTAATGTGTAGTTTAGTTACCAGTGGTTACCACCAATATGAGAAGAAACATGACAACATGATGACTCACTTTCTGACAAGACAAAGAACATGTACAGTATATATCAGGGGTGGGTAATTATTTTTCCCAAGGGGCGAAATGAGATACAGAAAATATTGTGGAGGGCCAAGACTAAAGGCTGAACTAAAGGCTGCGTAATATTAATTTAATTTCAAGATAAAAGTAAGTGTATGACCAACCATTTTGACAGTTTATTCAGTCAATTTGAGCCACAGGGGACCACCATTTGGTAACATTTTTAGCCCTCACAGACCCCAGTAGTAAAGATTTCTTTTGCTATTTGTCCACAATTCCAGGCTGGATTTCAGAAACCAAACAGTCAAACATACAGATCAAAATGACCATTAATCTTCTGCATTCTCTAGTTGTGTAGACTTGGGCTAATTCACATGATGAATATTTTAACTCTTGAGAGTGTAAAAAGGAAACCAAATGGACCCGCCAGGGTCCATTTGGTTTCATTTTTACGCTCTCAAAGAGTTACATCTGGTTAACTAACTTTCCATATTTAACTGGAACTTTCTCAAGGACCACTGGTGGTCCTCGGAACACTGGTTGGCCCCCGGGCCGCATAATACCTAGGTATGGTATATATAAAAACTACATGCGGCAGAAGTTGGAGACAAAATCAGCAACTCCAATAATCTCTATCGTATTGTGTGCTGCTTCTTGACTTGCAGGTTTTATACCCTGGCGTTCTCTCCCACAAGTGTCAATTTGCCGGACTTAATCAGTGCCATCATGCCAATTAAACTCATCCTTCTCTCTTTGACTCATGGTAGGTCCAGTGGTTCTCACTTTTTTCAGGTCACAGACCCCACAAATAATCACATTTGAACTTGCCGCATCTCCATACAGCACTACTGAGTCGAGTTAAAGCGTAGCTGGACAGCCTTGAGGTCTTCTTCCATGACTGACTGATTTCTAGGGGTGGGACGATTCACTTACCTCACGATACGATACAATATCGATATTTAGGGTCCTGAATCGATTTATACTGCGATTCTTAGTTATGCTGCGATTCGATTTGATATATTGATATATCACATTTTTTCCCACAAATGACTGTGCTTTTATTATACTAGAACAAGGGGGGTTCCACCCATTTTCTAGATTTTTTCTGAGGGCTTACAATGGAGTACGCTCTCAGAAAAAAAAGGTCCTAAAAGAAAAATCATTAACAAACACAACACAAACACAACTTGATGATGTCATCATCAAGTAAAATACAGTACAGTAAAATGTTGAAAATGGAAATTCCGAGCAATATGGACCATGACAAGTTCAATCAATAGGACATTTTAAAGAAATATTAAACAATATAGATAACAATGGGTTTAGTCTTTCTGACATGAACACTGTACATTAATGAATAGGTCCTACATAATCATTAAAAAGATCGATTTTGAACCTGGCGATTCGATATTCATATCATGGCATTAAGAATTGCGATATATTGGCGTATCGATTTTTTTGCCCAGCCCTGCTGATTTCCACCTTCTCCTCATTCCATGCAGGGCATTCCAGGAGGAAAGTGCCCTCTGAAGCAGTCCAGGCAGGCCACAGTGTCAATGTTTTTGTCCTCGGTGAACTGTCTATGGCTATGCTTTTGTTGGCATTCAGCTTGAGGCCGATCTTCCTGCGCTCCATTTCTAGTTCTACTGCTAGTTTCCTTGCTTTCTGTCCATTTTCTCTAACCCAAAAAGCATTTTGTGCATGTGCTTTTCTTCCTCAGTTTTCACAAGGGCGATTTTAATTCCACCTCAGACAAAATGTTTTACAAATACAAAAGGCCAAGCTGGTCAAGGAGCTGCGACATAAGGTGGAAACTAGGGATGTCCCGATACCGTATCGGATTGTCTCTTTTTGTCCCTTTTTTATCATATCGGTATCGGCAAATACTGTATGGGTATCGGAAAAGTATCAGTATTGGCTCTTATTTGTCATTATTGGGGAACATATTGGCAAATATGCCTGTCAGTCTATCAGACACAGTGGTAAGGGGTTGACACCATGGCAGTTGAGTAAAATGTTGAGAGTTTCCCAAGTGCACATTTGAGATGAGTATGTTATTCCCTGTTAGTGACTTCATATAAAGGTATTTTCTCTTTATAAGTTATTATATGTATTCTTTGCTCCTAGAAATCGGTATTTGGTTTCGGTATCGGGACATCCCTAGTGGAAACAAAATCAGAAACTACGCTCCTAGAAATCCTTCCAGACATTTTTTTTATTGAACTTTTATCGAATGGGTTCCATTTCCCTATACCAGACCCCCGAAGACTTCGACTAGTAGCGTGCCAGATTGGTGCCCCACCTCAGGAGGATCCAGACAGTTCAGCCTATCCATCTGTCCACAGTGTGGTCAGTGGTCAGGGTCTTGGCGTCTGTTCAAGGTCGTTCTGCCTCTGATTGGCCAGGGAAACGTCTAATTGCAAAGGAACAGGGACATTTCCTGAGATGAACCTGATCTGCATGGAACTGACAGACAGAAAGGAAGACGTTTACGACTATTCCAGTAAAGTTGAGTTGAGGGAGAGACTTCAGTCTCTCACAACATTTTCAGCAAGAGCATTTTCAAAGCTTGGATAGGTGTGGAGGAGAGCATTCAGCATTAAATTCAGCATTTATATTCATTTATTTATTTATATGATATAGTCTACAATTTTCAATTTAAGCACTAAAACATGTGGCTGACCTATGAACGGCTCTTTGAGCCTGATGCCTTCAGCAAACATGTAGAATTGCACAATGATATTGGACATTCTGTTGTAATTTTAACCCTATTCTAAAAAGTTGATTGTTTAAGCCACTGTTGGTGGACACACTCCGTGTGGGTGTGCCAGCCATAAATTGGTAAATTGAATTGAATTATTCACCTTTAACAAATGACCAGCAGCCTACATAAAGAAGGAACTGACATCATTTCTATCTTTACACCTAAGGCCGGCACGGCCGAAACTGTTGTGTATAACACCAGTTTGCCCTGCTGAAGTACAAAGAAATGTAAACAGAAAAACAATAAATAACATCACTGCTGCAGCCTGTTCTTGTGCGACCCATCTCATTTTTATGTGAAGCACTAAAACATGTATATACATTTGACATCCTATATCCTGCTAGCATATCAAGTCTGTGTACTTGATATGCTGTCCAAACTACCTAGGTTGGTGCTGCAAGTGCTATGGGCTGATATGTACACCCTGTACCACTTAAGACCTGTATGTTTGCAATAATCACTGTGTGTGTGTGTGTGTGTGTGTGTGTGTGTGTGTGTGTGTGTGTGTGTGTGTGTGTGTGTGTGTGTGTGTGTGTGTGTGTGTGTGTGTGTGTGTGTGTGTGTGTGTGTGTGTGTGTGCATGTGCTGGTGGGCAGCCTGGGTTAGTTGATGCAGACAGGGTTATACAGCATGACTTCCTGTAGAGGGTGGAACTTCCTTCTTGCCAATCAGCAACAGGACACTTTTGGAGCAGGGTTAAGTATACAAGAGCAGGTTCTGCACGACATCATGGAGTCAGACAGAGGGCTGTGCCCAGCGCTGCTGCTCTGGTGCAGGGGTTTTCAACCTTTTAGACACCAGGGACCACCATTTATTCAGCATTTGAGCCACGGACCACCATTTGAGGACATTTTAGCGGACCCCAAAACTAAAGATTTATTTTGCTTTTGTCCACAATTCCAGGCTGGATTTGGAGAAACAAAACAGTCAAACATACAGATCAACATGATGATGTATATTTTTAACTCTTGAGAGTGTAAAAATGAAAGCAAATGGACCCGCAAGGGTCCATTTGCTTTCATTTTTACGTTCTCAAGAGTTACATCTGGTTAACCAACTTAGTTAGGGACCACCTGGAACCCTCTCAAGGACCACTGGTGATCCCCAGACCACTGGTTGAAAACCCCTGGTCTGGTGCATCATATTGGAAAATCATATTACGTTTGCACCATATCAGTACATAGAATACGTGACTCGATACTGCTTTCAGGACTAAGGGCTCCTTTTCATCACCGTTAAACCCCTTATCCCTTAACTTCTTTGCCTTTTTAAACTATTAAAAAACATTTTTCAATGGCCAGTCTAGAAGTTCACAACGTGTCAATAGATTGGCACGTTGAACTATTCCAAAAGGTTTTTCAAAATACCGGTAGTAAAAAAAAAAAAATGATAAGAGGTTTAGAAGAGGTAACGAAAATGGAGCCCTAAATGTGTGCACATATTTGCAGATAAATTCAGATTACTTACACTCATATTTTACACCCTCACCCTCTTAATTGTACTGTGAATACTTAAATTCTATCAATATGTTCACCATTTTAAATGAAAAGTCCTTTTTCTTCTTTGACCCGAAGTCTTTGCAACACCACAATGTATACGGTACAGGATTATATAAGCAGTGGATGACAGCTGCAAGGGGATCACAACTGTCAGGGATAAACCAGGACAGGTACAGTAGTAAGCTATGAAATAAATGAGGGTCCTAGAAAAGTGTTTAATCTTGGAACGCCTTGGTCTTGACCTCACCACCCCACCCTCTTCCTCCTCTCTTACTTATCAGACCCCGAGGGACCTCCTTGACCACCTCAGTCGTCTCCTAGCTTCTCTCCTCGGACAGAGCACAATGCCTGGGCCGTCAAGGAGACTATGGACCACAATGGAATGGTCACTTCAAGAAGAGGCGATTGGCCCACTGACATGACCAGGTAGGCTACTATGTCAGGGTGGGTGTGGGGTTGTTCTTGGAAGAAAACATAGGTTTTTGTTAACGTACTGTGCATCAGCAAAACATCAAAAAACATAGCTTTTTGTTAACGTACTGTGCATGTTTCAGCAAAACATCAGACTGTTTGATTTGTTTGTTCTTATGCATTCCTGTTCAGCTGCTGAGGTCCGGACAAGTGGAGGATGGCCATCTAATACATCTATCCTTTTTCTAGAGGTGAGTCATTTATAAAATTGCCATCATCACATCCCATGATACAATTATTCTTCCACATTATTCTTTCACGTGGACCTTTAGAATCCTTCAAGATTTCTTTTAATTTGTTTTACTGCATGCTGCTCACGATAATCATGCTAAAGATTACTTGAATCTTTTTGAAATTGTTGGCATACTGCACTTGGGTTCAATGTGTCATTATAAAGTCATTATGAGGTGTCTTTGAGTTTGGTGTTCAGTGTTCATTACCAATTGTTCTGTGTGTTGGTGGTGTCACAGTGTAGAGTCAAGCGGTCTCATTGTGGGCTGCATTCTGTGGTTCAGTGAGGATACAGATACGCAGGGATGCTGTTGGGGAAACCCTATAGTTGGACTCTGGGGACTCTTAGCAAGACAGGCAGGAAAAAGGAGGAGAGGAGAGATCGCACACAGACACACAAATAGCTGACAAAAATGAATGATGCTCAGACATACTCATGGAAAATCCAGGGGTGGTCCACTTTTGTTCAGAATCCATTACCGTTATATTATTCTTTACCTTGTTGATGCTTGTAATCGTGCTATAATGTTGATTATGTCTATGTATATATCTCTGCATGAAATGCAGAGATGCAAAAATGCAAATGAAAACATTCAAATGTATTGCAAGAATATAATGTGGGCTTGTTGAAAATGCCTAAATTAATATTTTTCTAATCTAATTCGAATTGATTTAACTGAAGGCTGTTAACATTATGAGAACATAACATCCATATATTCTGTGCCTGTAATAATAAAAAATGTAGATCTACAAACTCACAATAGCAAAAAGTATAGAGCACCGTGGATTTCGCTATCCGCTTAAAAAAATGTGATCGTTCCATTACTGAAAATCCATTTCAAGGCTCCTAGAAAGTTTGAGCTTTGAAATAGTGGTGATGGTGTTACTTACTGTTATTGTGTTTAAGAATAATGCACTCACTGTATAATGAAAAATAGAGGGGGGAGCGTATAATTTAACACTCTCAAGAGTTACAGATCTTGGTCCAACTAGTGCTGGGGGGACTGTCATGTGATCTACCTGCACAGCCTGTGTGATCTATATTGGTAGATCACAATCTACCTTTTGGGCAGCTCTGGGGTAGACCCTGAAGGCTCTATTCCGAAACATTGGTTTCTCGACTGTGTCCTCAGTAAAACATCTGGCATTGACAGCTACAAGTGTGCGGCTGTACTTTTTTTTACATTCAATATCTTTCTCATTGGCTGGCAGCTCACCACCAGGAGCGGTGTGTGCTGTGCACCATTTGCCTATAGGGATTTGGGGCAAGACAGGCGTCCTGCGTCATACTAGCATCGTGTCCAGGGGGGTGTCATTTTTACGCTCTCAAGAGTTAAAATATTCATCAACAGAATTAGCCCAAGTTTATACAACTAGAGAATGTGGAAGATTAATGCTCATTTTGATCTGTATGATTGACTGTTTTGTTTCTCAAATCCAGTCTGGTATTGTGGACAAAATCTAAATAAATCTTTAGTTTTGTGGTCTGTGGGGCTATGTCATCAAATGGTGGTCCGTGGCTCAAATGCAGAATAAATAGGGGCCCTGGTGTCAAAAAGATTGAAATCCACTGCTACATATGAAAAACTTTGGAGGTGCCCACCCTGCCATTCTGCGTGCCCACCCTAGTAGGGCTGGCAAAATCCGGCCCTGGCTGGTGTACCTGTCCTGTATAGACCATGACCAAACCCTTAAATGAATCATCAGAAGACTAATGTGCTCTCTAGTGGGCAACAGTGGGTGGAACAGTGGGTGGAAGTTGAAGAGGGAGGATGTGAAAGGGTGGAGAACGCGCGCGCGCACACACGCACACACACACACACACACACACACACACACACACACACACACACACACCTCTTGACTGTTATATACGACAGGATGTGAGGAGGAGAAGAGGATGGGGAGGTCGACAGGGAGAGAGACTGAGAGGGAGTCAAAGGGGTGGAGGAGGTGGGGTTGGGGTTGGGGGTGTGTAGTTGGTCGGTTCAGCCGAACATGCTGCTATCCCGCAAAGAGGAACCGGTTATCCTGAGAATAAGAGGAGGAAAAAGGAGTGTGTTTGTTTGGATGCCAGAAGCACGTGTGCTACAATGTGCCGACCCATATGAGTCTCCTGGTGGTATAGTGGGAGGTATATTTAGGTATCAGGCACCCAATGCCGGCTTGGTTGGCACTTGGCATCAATGGTTTGGACTGGGGGGTTAGATCAACGACAACTACCAGGGTCGGATTGACCATTGGGCGTACAGAGAGGTCTCCCGGTGGGCCACGACCCGTAGGGGGCCGCTGGTATCACGGTATGATTAGCATTATGATGAGCACTGGTTTTCAACCTTTTTGATCCCAGGGCCCCACTATTCATTCAGAATTTTGAGCCACGGACCAACATTTGAGGACATTTTAGCCGCAACAGACCCCCAAAACTAAAGATATATTTTGCTCTTTTGGTCCACAATTACAGGCTGGATTTAGGAAACAAAACAGTCAAACATACAGATGAAAATGAGCATTAATCTTCTACATTTTGTAATAAGACTTGGGCCAATTTAGATGAATATTTTAACTCTTGAGAGTGTTAACATGAAACCAAATGGACCCGCAACTGTACCAGGTAGAATAGGTCCATCACGCGCTGTTGTGGTGGGCCGGTCTAGGCCAAATAACACTAAAAATGTTGGGTTGCCCAGTCCACCACTGTCAACTACAAATAATATCCTCAAATTATAGCAAAACTATAATTTAACAATTAACATGCACAGGCACTTGCACATTGATTTGCATTGTCAGACCTCACCTCTATAACCCTAAGACGTGTTTTTGATACACCGCCTTCTTGTCATTATCTTTCATGTTTTACAGTACTGGTATATCTGCTTCTGGTCAAGCGGAAAAATACTCATTTATTTGTTTGTCCCTGGAGGGCAATTTGGTGTACACAGTAAAGCTAGCATACCAGGCAGACATACAGTAAATCACATAACAATATAGCATTAGAATTTGGAACAATTACAAAAAACAGTTGTAAATTAATTAGATTGACAAGTTGCCTCCTCTGGATATACACAGGCACAAATGAGAAATGTCTGACTTTCTGTTTGATATTTCTGTTTGAAAACACATATTAGACATGTATGTATACAAAATACCGTATTTTCCGCACTATAAGGCGCACCGGACTATAAGGCGCACTGGATTATAAGGCGCACCTTTTAGAACTGTTTTCATATATAAGGCGCACCTGATTATAAGGCGCAGGGAATAGAAGCTACTACAGTTAGCTACTACAGTTTACATAGAATAGAAGCTACTTCAGTCAAACAATCCATATATAAGGCGCACTGGATTATAAGGCGCAGTGTGGATTTTTTAGAAAATTAAAGGCTTTTAGGTGCGCCTTATAGTCCGGAAAATACGGTACACACTCAGTGTGAGCTTGGCTGTAACATTGTTCTCCTGTAAAAAAAAAAAAAAAAAAAAAAAAAAAAAAAAAAACATAGCGGTCAATTTTCAAATGACCTCAGTTATTTTTCTGGCAAACAGTTCCTTGCCAACCCACAGGCATTTCATTTACAATCAAACAGGGAAACACTGCATGACTGTATGGTTATTGTTACACACAGGTCCTCATTGAAACCTCCATGAACTCACTGCACTATGTATTAACCCAAAACAAAACCATATACGGTAGTCTAATATGGGCCTTCTATATATTGGAATTTGAATTTTGCCATAGCCAACATCTTGAGAATCCAATACTTATTCTACTATGAGGATGGGACTGAATGGAGCCACAAGCATTGTATTGCATGTGTACAGTATAGTAACCAGGGCCGGATTTAGCCAGCCCTACTAGGGTGGGCTGGAAGAATGGCAGGGTGGGCAGCTCCAAAGTTTTTCATATGAAGCAGTGGTTTTCAACTTTTTTTGACACCGGGGCCCACTATTTATTCGGCATTTGAGCCACGGACCACCATTTGATGACATTTTAGCCCCATAGACCTCAAAATATAAGATTTCTTTTGGTTTTGTCCACAATTCCAGGCTGGATTTGGGAAACCAAACAGTCCAACATACAGATCAAAATGACCATTAATATTCTACATTCTCTAGTTGTGTAGACCTGGGCTAATTCACATGATGAATATTTTAACTCTTGATAGTGTAAAAATGAAACCAAATGGACCCGCAAGGGTCCATTTGGTTTCATCAAGAGTTACACACCTGGTTAACCAACTTTCCACCATTTAGCTGGGGACCACCTGGAACTCTCTCAAGGATCACTGGTGGTCCCCAGACCACTGGTCGAAAACCACTGATATTACCTTTCATTGGGTGGGCAGGATGCATGTTTGGGTGGGCTCTGCCCACCCCTGACCCCTCTAGATCCGGCCCTGATAGTAACAACTGTTAATACTCTGCTTTCTTTGTGTCTCTTCCTCAGAAAATATCCTCAGAAGATCACCTGAGAAGATCTCCCAGAATGGTACATTTTGGCAGGAACTTTTTTTCACAGCTACTGATTGATCAAGGAACATTCTTTCCGGCTATATTTGCTGAGTCCTAACACACACATATACAGAGGCGGATCTAGGCATAGGCATGGGGGGCAATGCCCCCCTAAATGCCCAGAGTGCCCCACCAAACATGATGGCCTCATGCAAAACAACCCAAGATATTTCAAATTAAAGTGCTTATATTTAAAATGATTTGAAACACTATACTACTGCTACTAACTAACTACAGTTGTGGCACCACTAAACCAACAGCATTTCATCATTGAAAACTCTCTGAGTCAGACCTTTAGCTTTATGCATGGTGTGGGCCTGTTGCAATTTCAGCAATAATGATGTTATTATCGGTGCTTTACTTCAATTACTTACCTAATGTAAGTCCTGTATAACTGCGGCTTCATTGCCTGTGACGCGAAGCGACACAGGCGATGAAGCATGCCCCCATACCATTTTCTCCTGCCCTCCCAATTGGGAAATGTTATATCCGCCACTGCACATACAGTACAGTATGTACGGTAGGCCAACAGCTTGCTTTAGCCTGTAATAAATTTGTTTTGCAGCAACAGCAAATATAGCCTCTGTGTTTTGACATACCTTTAAAATGTTCTGTATGTGTAGGCATATACACCTAATTTATATAGCAGTTGAAATTGATTTAAATACATTAGGCTACCTTATAATGGTTCTTTCAGAATTTTGTTTATTGTCAAGTCCAATTCTCTATAAAGTGTCAGTATAATAAAACACAGTTCAACATGTTTGTCTAAGTATTATTATTTGTCTAATCGTATAATTATTTGTCTAAATATATTCATGTGTATTGGTTTATTATTAAAAGATTACACCCTATCATCATAAGGTGGTGTTTATTAAAGGGGAATTCCACCCATTTTCTTTTTTTTCTGAGAGCGTACAAATGCAGAACAAAAGAAGCATGTAAAGAAATCCATACATGGTGAAATTACATCTCGATTATGTCATCAAAATGTTTCACCACGTTAGTGTTTTCTTCAGACCTCCATTTCTTGGGAACACAGAATGGGGGAACTTTTTTTTTAATCATGTCTACCCAGCACCTCTAAGGTATAGGCTACTAATGACATATTAGAATGTTGAAAATGGGTGGAGTTCCCCTTTAAAGTTGTATGGAACCAAAAACCAAACTCGTTTTAGCCTACCGGCTGACTGTACAGTACAGTACAGTACAGTACAGTACAGTACAGTACAGTACAGTACAGTACAGTGCAGTGCAGTGCAGTGCAGTGCAGTGCAGCAGGTTCATCAGAGCACGCCAACATCTGGGATGTACTCTGGTATTTCCGAAAGAGGCGCATTTCCATGTCGTTGAAGCAGCACTGAACAGCTTTAACTATGAAACCTCCAAAACAATAGAGCTGAAGGAAGCTGCTGGTCACTGACTTTTTCCTCCCCACAAGACGCACTTCCCTTCACCGATGATTCTGCTCTGCTCATCTCAACTATAATATACAGGACTGGAGGAAGAGACGCGTGAAAACTGTACCAAAGAGAAATGGAGTCTTTATATTTTGTTGTATTTATGTTTCTGCGACTCGCCACTACGTGTAAGTACTAGTAGTATAAGTGCTGGGAGTGTGGTGTCATAATAGTAGCCTAGTAGAGTCTGTACATTTTCGTAATTAATCTGAACGAGGATGTTAAACGCTTCTGAACGACAGTATACATCCTTATGGCTTGAACTAGTAGCCTACAAACGTTTGGCGGATAATGTAGGTAGCCTACATGGTTTTCTGCTTATAATTTAAAATATGTTATTAACCTATAACAGCAACACCTTTGTTTAACTTGATTATCACAAGGCTTTTGTTTTTTTATGGGCTTTTGAAACTCATTCACTCAGTCACTAAATGAAATGAAACAATTCCCACCTATGCGTAAAATGCTGTTCTCATTAGCCGAAATGTATTTTTAATTCTAATTTGTATGTATTTATTTATTTTGTGCAACCCATTTATATATGCCGCCAAAATGTATTGGCAATCACTGACAACCCTTGTGTGTGCATTTAAATTATCCTTCACACTAACTTCACACTGTACGTTATGTCAATGCCAATTTTCGCCATACATGCCCACTTGTCCAGTGCACAAATGGGCCTATTACCTCCCAATGGGAAGCTGTCAACAGAAAGTTAAGTGGGACCGTGGGGGTTCGGTGGTTCTGTGTCTTTCCAGCGGGCTTCCTTATCATGCACACGCCGAAGAAGCTGTGCCTGTCGAGCCACGAAGCGACCACCACCGTCCTCCTCGGACGGTGCGACCCCGCCAGCCCCGCTCAGCAGTGGCGCTGGACGGCGGCCGGCAGGCTGCTCCACGCCGCCACCTCCAGGTGCCTGTGGGCGCCCAGCCCCAGCAGCGAGCTGCCGCGCCACGCGCGCCTCGTGGAGCTGGTGGAGGAGTGCTCCGACGCGCCGGCGTGGCGCTGCTACGACGCCAGGGGCACGTTCGGCCTGGCGGAGGGGGACATGTACCTGAAGAAGCAGGGCGAAAGGGTGGTGGTCCGCGGAGACCCCCGCTATTCTAACTGGACCGGCCTATACGACACTGCTGAGGATTCTTCTTCTTCTGGCGGGGGGAAGAAATATGTCACGGGGTCTCTTTGTCCGAGCACAGGTGAGCTCTCTCTCTCTCTCTCTCTCTCTCTCTCTCTCTCTCTCTCTCTCTCTCTCTCTCTCTCTCTCTCTCTCTCTCTCTCTCTCTCTCTCTGTGTGTGTGTGTGTGTGTGTGTGTGTGTGTGTGTGTGTGTGTGTGTGTGTGTGTGTGTGTGTGTGTGTGTGTGTGTGTGTGTGTGTGTGTGTGTTTTGTTGAGGTGAGCATGGGCCACTGTAGGCTATAGCCCTTTGCGGCCAGGGTAGGGCAGGCCTAATTATTGTATCAAATTAATTTCTTTTAATGAAAACACCCTTCTCTGGTGTGCTATCTATCTATCCCACAGAGTTAGTGTCAAAGTGTACTTGATCAAGACATTGAACACCTGCTGTGCTAGTAGGTGCCTTGCATGGTTTCCACTGCCATAAATGTAGGAATGCGTGTGAATGGATGAATGTGATGCACAAGCTATGTAAAGTGCCTTGGATAAAGGCTATATATAAAATACTGATCGTGTGTGTGTGTCTTGAGGGTACAGGGTGCAGTGAGGTCAGATCAACATGCTTAATGTCAGAACAGGTCAATTCCATCTAATTGACCTGATCGTCCATGATCTAAGTGCGGCAGCGGAGGTAGTGTATTCAGTATAAACAGGCTTTGATGAGGGCCGGGCCTTCATTTTTTTGCCTATTAGTTTTCATGGATCTTCATTCCAGGGTCTCCATATGGGTATAAAAGGAGTGGGATATTTCCCTGCTGATGTGAGAGAGTGTGAGACCTGGGTGTGTGAGTGACCATTGTCAGTGGCAGATTGAGTGATGTGACTTGACATGGCGTGACCAGGGGTGTATAGGTATCTAAAATATTTTTGGGGCAAAAGTTTTTTTTGTCTTGTCATTTACTTTTATGGATACAATTCGGCATTGTAAACAATCTTTTTCTATATGCTATACTTGTTTCAATAGCATGTCTGTGTGTGTTGCACAGGTGCACGCAAATGCAATTGTGCATGCAGTGTCTTGAAGGGGAATTCCATCATTTTCAATATTATACTGTCATTAATTAATATACCTTAGAGATGTTGTGTGGGTATTCCCCCCATTCTGTGTTTCCTAGAAATGGAGGTCTGAAAAAAATCCATTAGCATGGTGAAATACATCTTGATGACATGATCAAGATGTGTTTCACTATGTTAATGAGTTTCCTTTTTTCTGAGAGTGTACAAATGGAACCAAATGGACCCGCTAGGGTCCATTTGGTTCACATTTGCACACTCAGAAAAAAATTGAAAATGGGTGAAATTCCCCTTTTGGGGGCCGTCCCCCCACTTCTAAAAGTCCCACTACAACACTGGGCGTGACAAAAATAAATCTTTTTATTCAAATTGACAGATTAATATTCAGCCTGTGTGAACTGTTGAATGCCTCGCAGGATGACATTCTCCGTCATCTTTGGGTTTATACCAGGGGCGGATCTAGGCATGGGTATAGGGGGGGCAATGCCCCCCTAAATGCCCAGACTGCCCCACCAAACACGATGGCATGCAATGCAAAACAACCCAAGATATTTCAAATGAAGGTGCTTATAATTAAAATGATTTGAAACACTACTACAGTATTGCTACTAACTAACTACAACTGTCGCACCACTATACCAACAGCATTTCATCAGTGAAAACAGAAAACTCTCTGAGTCAGACCTTTAGCTTTATGCATGCTACGTGTCTGTTGCAACTTCAACAACAACTGATATTATTGATGCTTTACTTGACTAATAAAGTCATGTAACCGAAAACGGCAAGGGTGCGGCTTCATCGCCTGTGGTGCGAAGCTACACAGGGGATGAAGCCGCCCCCATACCATTTTCTCTTGCCCCCCAATTGGGAAATGTTACATCCACCCCTGCAGCAGAGGATGACATTCTTGGTTCTGCTTCCTCGCTCGCTGGTTGTCCATGCCCTATCACTCCCACTCACTCACTCAGACAGGAAAAACGTCAGCAGTGTTCTTCCTGCCAAACGTTGGTCACAAAAGGTGACTGAAAAGAGAACCCTTGGTCCAGAGGTTTGCCAACAATTTGACAGAAGGTGTTGACATGTTATGTTAGTGAAACAATACGCACACTTAAGGATTCCACAAGTAAAAGGCAGAGTGTTCATTTAAGCCTGTGAGAGCTGGAAAATGGTACCACAGGTACCACAAATCCCCTTTTGATTTTCTCAGACACTCATTATGACATTATTTCTGGATTTTACAGTTTCACTTTCAATTCATCCATGAGACTATGGAAAGAATAGAATAGAATAGAATAGAATAGAATAGAATAGAATAGAATAGAATAGAATAGAATAGAATAGAATAGAATAGAATAGTGTAATTCAGGACTGGACAGGATTTCCTGCTGTGTGATTTGTGGACACGACATTTTGAATAATGATACATACATCACAGTACGTCCTTCTCAACACATCTCAGTCCCGAGGGCAAAAAAAGGATTTTATTTTGACACACGCTAACAACACATACAGCATAAACCCGTAACCTTCAAAAAATGCATTCATTTCTGCATGCTTTTCAAAACCTCAAATACAAGTACAAAACTGCAAATTTGGTGGAATGATAAAGACAGCAACAATGGGGTTGCATCTTATACACATTTGATAATACTTATTTTGAGTGAGACGTTTGACATACAACATTTGACATACAACAATCTTTTGTTTCATCTGTGTGTGATTTGTGTGTGACCTGTGATTTCTCTCATTCATATTTACCTTTCTTTTCTAGACGCAACGCCCTTTTCAACGACATTGTATTCATCCACCCATAATCCCTTGAGGTTCACCACCAGCACTGACCCTGTCATGAGAACTCCTGCCATTACTGACACTGACAAACAGCTGTCAAATACAGTAGAGACCCTCAGGAGGACTCAACAACCGGTCTCCACGTCTGCACATGACCAGACAACTTTAATAAACAACACTGCGACTTTCATAAATGAAATCGTTAAGACACGGACTAGAAGGACGGCAATGTCCGATTCCGTTCCAAGTGGCTCAACCTCTGTGACTGAGTTATTAGTCTTGAACAGCAGCCATGCTGTCTGGTCTAGCTCAGCTCTGTCCCACACTGTGTCGTCCAGCAGTGACTCCACTCACTCGTCTACGGAGGAATTTGTAAGCATTTCGACCAGACACGAACTTGAACCGGAGACCTTTATGGCCAGGACACCATCATCCGTGCTACAGGACGTCTCCACCTACTCTGCTGCTGGCGATACTACACTGGAGTCAAATTCACCCACCGATGTGAACGTGGTTTCCTTAGCAGTTTCCTCTGTGCCCCTGCATCATGAAAGTGGCAAGACAGATTCACCACCAGTTACTTCTGAGGTCAGTGAAATGTCTGCTGTAAAAGTGATCAGCACTGTCGGCTCCTCGACCTCTGTTGATCTGTCTGCTTCGAGTAGTGAGACAAACCCCGTCACCACACATAATACGGCATATTTGACTTCGGACAGGGGCATCAGGGTCACATCTAGAACAATGTATTCCCCTCCCACCATGGCTACGGTTCAGCCAGCAACCCCAGCAGCTCCCTCTTCAATTCCTCGTGAGCCTCTGACAGTGGAGGCCGACCCACCGACAAGCCCTCAAGATACACCCGCCACATCAACAACCACTTCTTCCACAACTACCACATCTATCCCATCTACTACGTACACAGTGGCACAAAGTACCTCTGCAAGTCCTGCACTTGATCCAAATGATCCAACATCTACCACAGAACCAATCAAAATGACCCCAAAGTCAACAACAACCACAGCTTCCATGGTTCCACCCACCACTCCCATGATCACATCCTTTATCAGCACCACCAGCAGCACATCCACTATCACCACAGCTGCTGCAGACACTGCAAGAGAAATCATACCTACCACCACAGCCTCCGCCACAAGGGAAACCCCATCGGCCACTACAGCACCCGCCACAAGAGAAATCACACCTACCACCACCATAACCATTCCCACTACTTATTCAACCACACCTGCCCGTCCCACAGCCGGTTCAACCACGACCGTATCCACTACTATGACAACGGATCAGACTGCAAACACTGCTCCACCATCCACAATCAGCACCAAAGCCAAAACAACTCACATCACAGTAATACCAACAACAACCATAACACTTCCGAAAGCGACTGCTCAAACTACAACCACATATCGAACTTCTCCAATTACAACTACATCCCTAAATAGAACTACATATCCGATTACCTATCTCACTAAAATAAAAACGAGACCTCCAGCTACATATCCAAGTTCAACCACATTTCCAACTACAACTACAACAACTACAACTACATCCCCAACTACAACGATATTCCCAACTACATCTGCACCTTCAACTACGACTACTTCTCTGAGTACAACTACAGCTCCAGCTACGACTACTTCTCCAAGTACAACTACGACTACATCTCCAACTACGACCACAACTACAACCATAGCTGCATCTACCACTACAGCTACAACTCCAGAACTGACCACCACCAAATTGGTAAGTTGTGATATTGCTCATATGTTTGTACATGTACAACCAAAGTATTGACCCTCTATCAACCCTTTCTCCTTATATCCATCCTCTTCACTAATGATCACTAAGATCGTAACATTTCTATTGTCTATTCCAGGGGTGCCCAAAAGGTAGATTGTGATCTACCAGTAGATCACAGAGACTGTGCAGGTAGATCACGAGAGTCCCTATAGATCTGTAACTCTTGAGAGTGTAAAACAAAAACAAACGTTGTACACTCTCAAGAGTTACACAAATTATTTTGACCAATGTTTTGCCAGTTCTCTTCCCCAATTGTGGACAAAAATGTGAAAGTTCTTAGTTTTGGATGCGAGAGACTGAACTCAACATTACAAACTGTCAACTACACCTTCCAATAACCTTCCAATTCTCCCCCTCTATTTTTCATTTTAAGCATAACCGCTATTTCAAAGCTCAAACGTTCTTGGGAGCCTTGAAATGTATTTTCAGTGATGGAATTATCACATTTTTGATGTGTAGATCTTGTTGAGACGGATATTTTGAAAGTGGCTCTCAAGTCAAAAAAGTGCGGGCACCTCTGGTCTATTCGCTCTGTGTCTTGGAGATGAGTTGTAGACAACTTGTAAATGACAACATAAGTGCCAGTGCATCAAGATGATACAATAATGGCCAGAAGGAACAGCTTAAATGAGGGCTTGACCCATTTATTTTCATCTTTATATACAGTATTTGGTCCTCACTAATGTTCATTATAATATGGGTGAAGTGGTAAATTAGTTTACATTTGTAAAGTATCTTCTGCAACACCAAATGTTAGCTGAAACATGTAATCTAAAGTGTGTGCTTGCATGCATGTGTGTGTGTCTGTGTGTCTGTCTGCCTACTGCATGCGCCTGTCTCTCTTTTGTGGGTCTGGGTATGCCAAAATTTAACCAAATTATCACCAATATTTTGCTGTAAAATGTGCACTATTAGTGGCTGTTTCTTCATACTCATCTGTCATACTGTGAGTTTTTATTAGAGCATATCGTGAAATATTTTTGCTGTAAAAATGCCTACTAGTGGCTGCATGCATGCATTTTGGGGGTGGCTGGGCAAAATTGCAGACAAATTAAAGAAAAATTACATCAAATCATATCAGATAGCACATAGGCCATAGGAGAGCCCTGAAAATTTGTCTAGCCCAGTGGTTTTCGGGTTCCAGGTGGTCCCCAGCTAAGTAGGTTAACCAGAAGTCGGTTAACCAGATGTAACTCTTGAGAACGTAAACTTGAGAACGTTTACACTCTCAGGAGTTAAAATAATCATCATCTTAATTAATCCAAGTCTACACAACTAAAATATTAGTGGTCATGGACCACGAAGCAAAAGAAATATGTGGGGCTAAAATGTCCTCAAATGGTGGTACGTGGCTCAAATGCTGAATAAATGGTGGGCCCTGGGATGAAAAGGGTTGAAAACCACTGTTCTAGCCCATGAGCCCTTGCCCTGGGGTCATTTTGTCTGCCCAAGTAAATTCGGAATGTCATCAGAAGGACAGTGGGGTAACCGTAAATGGTGTAATAAAATAGTAAGTGCTCATTGCCAGGCACTGGCATGAATGCATGTTCAATGATACTTGATACTGTACTGTCTGGGACCTCCAAGGACTTATGTGTTTATCATGAAATCCTGAAAAACACCTTTAAGTGCGAAGGCATTCTTTTATTAATACTGTATATCATGGTGCCATATTCAGAAGCTCAAGTTCAAAATTCAAATTGTAACTTATATTACATGATATGGCTATAATAAAATTACTAATTAATTAAACGTCTAGATTTAAAGTCATTTAGGAATATATGCCTAGTCAAAAATCCTATAGGATTCCAATAGAAACGCCCTATCAGATTTTGGAACAATCCTATCGGATTTCCAATAGGAATCCAATAGGATTCCAATAGAATCCTATTCCAATAGAATCCTATAGGATTTTCCCCAAAATCCTATAGAAATCCTATAAGAAAATCCTATATGTTTTTTTTTAGGATTCCTGTAAGATCCTATAGGATTCTTACTGGAAATCCAATAGGATTTGTTCCAAAATCTGATAGGATTTTTTTCTCTTGGACTTCTCTAAAATCCTATAGATTTTTTTGACTAGGGATATTTTTGCTAAACATACAAGTTTAATAACTTGAGTTAACATATGGAAAGTTGGGAAAAAATCCTATATGTCTCCGACTGCACAGAACTTAAATAATTTGTAAAATGCAACCATGGATCTTTGGTTTTGAATGAAAGGCTATATATTCTTCCTCAATAAGACTCTTAGCACTAAGCCCCCCCAAAATGTTCATCTGTGCTATTAATAGAGTGATGTTCTTTGGCCCAGGAATTAAGGCCGTTTCCTATTTCCGATGGAAAATAGGGACAATCATAACTCATATCATATACTGCTCTATCTATAACAATAGCTCACGGTCCGGGGGCCTAATTGGTTGATGTTTGATCGGCTAAAGGTCCTCAGAGAAAGTCCCAAGGCAGGCAGGAAGGAAGGCTGGGTGCGGTGCATTCATGGTGGGGTGCCTGGGCGAGGGTAGAGACTAGAGACTGCACTGCCTCTGCTCCAGAGTTTAGTCAAAGTTTAACATAGGATAGATGATAGATCCCTTAGAGAAAAGTTTGCAGACGCTGTCATTTAAAGCTATACTATTTTGATTATTTCCCACTGTTTTTGGAGGGTGGATAAACAGGCAGATTTAGCTTCAATCAGCTATTATTGTAGGCACCTGTCTCTGGTTGGACGCTAGCCTGATTGGAGGAGGTTGAGTTGAGGGGAGGACTTTGCTGTATTAGGCTATGTCGTAGCTGTGTTGGACCTGGCTGTACCTACTACCATATAGTGTGACAGCTTGGAGGAACTGTCTAGCTTTTTTGCCAGGAACTCATAGTCAGTTATGACAACCAACTTTGTAAAATCCCCTGAATTTCCGCTGTTGCTAACCGAACGGACCGATTTAAACCAACGACCGCGATGCTGGAATGCGCAACGCGTTATCTGATGATAATTGGTTTACTGTGGAGTTGTTTCGAGGTGAGCTTTATCATAGGTCTATTGCACCGCAGCACACATCAATTAAAGGGGAATTAGGCCTACACCCATTTTTACACCCATTTTTACAACATTTTCTTGAGAGGATACAAATGGATCCGCTAGGGTCCATTTGGTTCACACCAAATGGACCCTAGCGGATCCATTTGGTTCCATTGGTACCCTCTCAGGAAAAAGGGGTCTGAAAGAAAAATCATTAACATGGTGCAATACATCTTGATCATGTCATCAGATGTATTTCACCATTTTAATGCTTTTCTCAGACCTCCATTTTTTTGGAAATACAGAATTGAGGGAAGTTTTTTTTTTATCATGTCTCTTAGGTGATGACATATGTTGAAAATGGGTGGAAATCCCCTTTAATTAACGCCCTATACTCGCCTGTCCGTTTATTATTTCTATCTGCCTTTTCAGATACAGACGACAGAAGCTGCCAAGTGCTCAGTCAACGTGACAGAAATCAGCGCCAACTCGGATTCTATTGTTGTCAAATTGACCACGGCTGGGGAAGGATGCAACTTCACCGTGTTGCATCGACACGATGACAATGCTCTGTCTGAGGATGATGATGATGATGGTGATGTGGCAGACTGTCAACAGAACGGATCATATGAGGAGAATTATGTCTGTGAGATCCTCGGCCTGGACCCTGGAACTCTGTACCGCGTGGAGGTGATCTCCGGAAAGGATGGAGAGAGAGCCAGCACGGCAGTGCGCACAGGTAGGCCCAAAGTCTCTAGGGATTTTATTTCGTTTTGTTCGCGAACATTATCAGGGGTGTAGTGGAGGGGGGGCGCGGGGGGACGGCGTCCCCCCACTTCTCACATCTAAAATATTTTTGGGTCTGAAAAAAATCATTAGCATGGTGAAATACATCTTGATGACATCATCAAGATGTGTTTCACCATGTTAATGAGTTTCCTTTTTTCTGAGAGTGTACAAATGGAACCAAATGGACCCGCTAGGGTCCATTTGGTTCACATTTGTATTTTGTACACTCTCAGAAAAAAATAATAAAATGGGGGGAATTCCCTTTCAGAGGCATGCCCCCACTGCTAAAGGTACAACACTGCCTATTATTAGCCTATTATTAGTAGTAGTAGTATTAAATATTATTATCAGGGCGGATGTAAGATTCGCACCCATACCATTTTCAGTTACAGGACAGGACTTATAATAGGCAATTAAAGCATCAATAATATAGTCATCAGTTGTTGTTGAAGTTGCAACAGACACGCAGCATGCATAAAGCTGAAGGTCTGATTAGCAAATATAGTAGGCCTAGCAGTAGTAGTGTTTCAAATTATTTTAATTGCTAGCACTTTAATTTGAAATATATTTGAAATTTTTGTCTTTTGCTTGACATCATGCTTGGTGGGGCAGTCAGGAAATTTAGGGTCCATGCCTAGATCCGCCCCTGATTATTATTATTAATAACAATACTGCTGCTACTACTACTACTACTACTACTAATAATAATAATAGCCTACATTATGTTTATCATTATCATAATCATAATATGCATACTAATTTAATATTGTACTATGAGTAATACAAATAATAATAGGCTTATAATAATTAGGTTTATTATTATTATAGAGATTTTCATTCTAAATTTGGCTGTATAACTTATTTTGCAAGTCCAAGATTTGTAGACGTGCAATAGCCTAATATTGGATTGACATGAGAATTAAAAGGGAAAACCACCCATTTTTAACATTTTGTATTTTATTGTCATTAATAGGCTATAGCTGAGATGTTGTGTGGTCCGGAAATAATAAAGACGTCCCCCCATTCTTTAATTTACCATGTTAATAATTATTTTATTTATTTTTTTCATAGGAAAAAACAGATTGGGGGACTTTTCCTAAAATGATTTCCACACATCACATCTCTAAGATTAAAATATTGAAAATGGGTGAAATTACCTTTTAACAGAGGAACAGTGAAAACAGCCAGCCCATATGAGAAAATTAAATTACACACTTTGATTTTTGATTGATTTTTGATTGAAGCTTGAGTTTGAAAATCATCATGTAAATGTATCTATTGTTAATGCATTCATTTATTAATTAGGCTATCATACCTGTGTTATGTTTGATAGAGGGTAAAAGTGCATGAAGCTAATATGTGTATAATTATGAATGGCCAAGCTATAAATAATAAGATAGGCCTACACATTTCTTTAAACAGGAAAGTGTAACTGCAAGCCAACTTCATGTTCACTTTTACAGCCGAGTTCTGTGTTTATTAGAATGAATTGTTTATTCTGAGATGAAACTTCAAAGTTTAGATGTGATTGTGTGTGTGTGTGTGTGTGTGTGTGTGTGTGTGTGTGTGTGTGTGTGTGTGTGTGTGTGTGTGTGTGTGTGTGTGTGTGTGTGTGTGTGTGTGTGTGTGTATGTGTCTGTGTGTGAGATGTGTGTGCCAAAGCCCCCTGCTCCCTTTTCATTAAATCGTCGTCTGTACATCCTTTTGTACATTGTCAAGGCCGTAACCTCAGCAAGCTGCCAAGAAAGTCTTGCCAGAAAACGTTTGTAGGGAAGAGAGGGGTGGGTGGGGGTGTGGGGGTTGAGATACAATTTGTGATGTTGTTTCTCAAATAATGTTTGGTTGTAAAGAGGAACAATGTGTACGGCCATCTAATGTTAAGTGTTTGTTTCCATGGCGCGTCTACCAGGGGCGGATCTAGGCATGGGCATGGGCATGGGGGGGCAATGCCCCCCTAAATGCCCAGTCTGCCCCACCAAACATGATGGCATGCAAATCAACCCAAGATATTTCAAATTAGGCGCTTATATTTAAAATGATTTGAAACACTACTACTGCTACTAACTAACTACAGCTGTGTCACCACTAAACCAACAGCATTTCATCACTGAAAACAGAAAACTCTCTGAGTCAGACCTTTAGCTTTATGCATGCTGCGTGTCTGTTACAACTTCAACAACAACTGATGTTATTATTGATGCTTAGTTGTCCAATAAAAGTCATGTAACCGAAAATGGTATGCGTGTGGTTTCATCGCCCGTGTCGCTTCGTGCCACGGGCGATGAAGCCGCACACATACCATTTTCTCTTGCCCCTCCAACATGTTCTCTTGCAACCCCCCCAAATGGGACATGTTACATCCGCCCCTGGTTGAGATACAGTTTGTGATGTTGCTTCTCAAATAATGTTTGGTTGTAAAGAGAGAGAGAGAGAGAGAGTTCAGAGAGAATTCAGGAACAATGTGTACGGCCATCTAATGTTAAGTGTTTGTTTCCACGGCGTGTCTCCCCTTCCCTCCTCACCCTGTCCCTGGCTGCTTCCCGGATTGTATTGTTTCTCTGTAGGAACGGATACAAGGGGCCTTCGTGCTGTTTGTTTGATTAGATCGAGAGAGAGAGAGACAGAGAGAGAGGGAGAGAGCACTCAGAGGACTTCGTCCTTCTCCAAGTGGGTTTGAAATTGTCCCTAGGTCCATACCTGGGCATTATGCGGCCCTTTGGCTGACTCTGACCGGCCCGTGAAAGGCTACTGTGGTTTTCAACCAGTGGTCCCGGGACCACCAGTGGTCCTTGAGAGAGTTCCAGTTAAATATGGAAAGTTGCTTAACCAGAGGTAACTCTTTGAGAGCGTAACACTCTCAAGAGTTAAAATATTCATCTGAATTAGCCAGAGAATGTAAAAGAATGGTCATTTTTGATCTATGTTTGCCTGTTTTGTGAAATCCAGCCTGGTATTGTGGACAAAAGCAAAAGAAATCTTTAGTTTTGGGTCTTCAAATGGTGGTCTGTGGCCCAAATTCTGAATAAATAGAGGGCCCTGGTGTCAAAATGGTTGGTCTTAGAGCTCTTACTTTCGTCTTGAAATTAAATTAATATTAGGCAGACTTTAGTTCAGCCTTTAGTCTTGGCCCTCCACAATATTTTATGTATCTCATGTGGCCCCTTGGGAAAAATAATTGCCCACCCCTGGGTCATTGTTTGCTTTTCTATTGTGGAAAAAAACCTTTAATGACATTATGACAGCTAGAACAGGTATCATATTTGTAGGTGTGTTTTTCAACCCTCTTCATATCAAATTTGAGCCATGGGACCACATTAGAGATGCGATATAGACTTGCAGACAGCAGAGAAGTAATATAATGTTATTTTTTATTTATTTTTATTTATTTAACATTATAGTCTTGCCCCCTCTGAGTATAAATGAAACACATTTTACACCCTCTAAAGTTAAAGATCTATAAGGGTCCATGTGCTTATACTGTTTTTCTATAATGTAGCCAAGGACCAAGTGTAACCTACTCAAGGAGCACTGGTGGTCCTCAGACCACTGGTTGAAAACTACTGTTGTTACGTGGACTATATAATCACTGCAGATCTAAGACTGACTGAGACTGAGTGGTCCAATGTTTACAGTGATCCTGGTGTTTGTGGAATTTGTTGTCACTCATATCATTGTCATTGTCCTTGGGGTTTTGTCGATCTGCCAGTAGGAATCCTTGGGAAGCAAGGAAGGGTTCCTTGGGGAGGAAGCCATTGTTAACTAAAGGTCGAAGTTTGGCCTGAGCAGTGGGAGGTTTGCTCTCCCACTCCCCTCCACCTCCCATCACGTCCTCTCTCTCTCTCAGCTCCATTTTGATTGGTTTCTTTCGACTGTTTCCTGAGCGGGCGAAACGGACACTCATTTGAGACGCATGCAGGTCTCCAAGTGAAAACGCTGCATTCTTTAAAGCAACCAAAACAATCTTATCGAGCTCCTGAATCGGCTGGCCTTCTGTTGGAGCACAATGACAGGATACACACACACACATGCACTCACATTAAGCACTCACACACGCACACACAAACACAGTACGCAGGCACTCACACTCGTACGCATGTATGCACACACGTGTACACTGTTTTGTATGAGCAGGGGCAGATGTAACATGTCCCATTTGGGGGGGCAAGAGAACATGTTGGAGGGGCAAGAGAAAATTATATGGGTGCGACTTCATCGCCTGTGGCGCGAAGCGACACGGGCGATGAAGTCGCACCCATATAATTTTCAGTTACAGGACTTTTATTACGCAATTAAGCATCAATAATAACATCAGTTGTTGTTGAAGTTGCAACAGACACGCAGCATGCATAAAGCTAAAGGTCTGACTCAGAGAGTTTTCTGTTTTCAATGATGAAATGCTGTTGGTTTAGTGGTGACACAACTGTAGTTAGTTAGTAGTAGTTAGCAGTAGTAGTGTTTCAAATAATTTTAAATATAGGCGCTTTAATTTGAAATATCCTGGGTTGCTTTGCAGGCCATCGTGTTTGGTGGGGCAGACTGGGCATTTAGGGGGGGCATTGCCCCCCCATGCCTATGCCTAGATCCGCCCCTGTGTATGAGCATAATCCTGCTGAGACGAAAATGGCGTTCATGGTTTAGTCATCACAGCTTAGTTCTCAATTAGTTTCCATCATCTGATGGAAACTCAATTAGTTTCCATCAGAATGTATAGTCCACAAACATTTTTAATCACTGCCTTGGCCGACAAAATGCTCCCCCTCTGTACAGATCCAGTGGCCCCAGCCTGGCTCCACGTCCAGCCAGACCAGGCCCAGGTCAAGACCCGCTACGAGACCTCCTCCTCCTCCTCCTCCTCCTCTCAGGTCCCCAGTGCCGACGGTACCTCGGGCCTGCGGGTGTTCTGGCCCGCGTCCCGCGGCCACGTGGACTGGTATGAGCTCCACCTGGAGGACAGCAGCACAGGAGCCAGCAGCAGCACACGCATCATGGGCAGCGCCGCCCCGCAGTCAGGCTTCACCGCCCTCACCCCGGGTTCCCTCTACACGCTGCAGCTGGTGGCCACCGCCGGCAACAAGAGCGCTCCCCCGCTTCAGGCCACGGCAGCCACAGGTGAGAAGAACAAAGTCATTTTTAAAAAAATGTTTACGAATATACCGTAATTTCCGGATTATAAGCCGCACCTGAATATAAGCCGCACCAGCTAAAATTTGGGGCAAAATACTGATTTTTTTCCTTGTGTAAGCCGCACATGTTAGAGCAGTGGTTTTCAACTTTTTTCACAATTTAACAACATCTTCACGCCACAGACCCCAAAACTAAAGATTTCTTTTGGTCTTGTTCACAATTCCAGGATGGATTTTCGCAAACAAAAAGAGGCAAAACATCAAAATTAGACCAAAATGAACATGACTTATGACTTATTAATTAAGTGGTGCTAATTTAGATGGTGAAAATCATAACTCTTGAGAGCGTAAACATGAAACCAAATGGACCCGCTAGGGTCCATTTGGTTTCATTTTTACGCTCTCAAAGAGTTACATCTGGTTAACCAACTTTCTATCATTTAGTCTGCGGAGCCCACCTGGAACCTGGAAAATCCATAGATTGGCCGCACCGTTGTATGAGCCGCAGCGCCAAAAGCATGTGAAAAAAGTAGCGACTTATAGTCCGGAAATTACGGTACTCATCTCATCCGTCTGTCTGTCTGTCTGTCCTTCATGGTTCTTCAGTGCTTCAGAGAACATACGTGACCAGGATGCTGACTGTTTACAGTATGCCTTCATGTACACAGGATGCTCACACATACATGTGCTGCATGGAGAAAAACAATTACCGTGCCTTGCTTGCACTACAAAATAACCTGCATTGTTTTCAGTACAGGTGTCTGGGTGTGTGGGAATCCGCAGTGTTTACATTTACATCAGGGCAACCCTCTCCAGCACACTGCATGACCCCACTTTATCAGAGTACTTCCTTTTTTTTTAGAGTGTTTACGTGTGCTATAAGCAAATATTGCATAACAGCCGACACTAGCTACTAGCTATCATGTGAAGAAAGGCATACTTCTTCGGGTGTTTGCGGCTAAATTATTAAACGCTCTGCTCTGCCTTCTGGTCTGTGAAATGTAAAATAAGATCAGCGCTTAATGCGCTGTTTTCACTAAATAAAAAATATAAGTGTAACTGAGGTGCAACATCTTTAATCACACTATATCATAGCCTATATAACAGATGGCTTGCTTTTCAGGCCAGTGGGCATGATCTTTGGGCAGGGGTTTTCAACAGGTGGTCCGGGGACCTCCAGTGGTCCCTGAGAGGGTTCCAGGTGGTCCCTAGCTAAGTTGGTTAACTTAGCTGGGGAGTGCCTATAGAATACCTTTGCTAACCCTAACCTCTGCTGCTCCAGCTCCGTCCTCCGTCAGCGGTCTCCAGGTGTGGTCCTCCTCTTCCAGCAACAACCTCAGTGTGTCGTGGCAGGTGGGCCCTGGAAGGAGCGAGCTGCTCAGGGTGCTGCTGAGGAGGGACCAGAATGTGGTGAGGAACCTGACCCTGGACAACAGCACCACCTCGGCCGCGTTCGGACACCTGCTGCCTGGGACCCTGTACACCGTCAGCGTGGTCAACGAGGCGGCGGGACTGCAGAGCTCTGTGTCCGTACAGGCTGTCACAGGTACACCTACTGTAGTAGGCCAGTGGTGCAGGGGCGGATGTAACATTTCCCAATTGGGGGAGTCGGCCCTTTCCATTTTCAGTATTGCTTTTGTTCACAATTGCAGGCTGGATTTCACAAACAAAACAGGCAAACAAGATAAAAAATGACCATTCTTTTACATTCTCTGGCTAATTCAGATGATGAATATTTTAACTCTTGAGAGTGTAAAAATGAAACCAAATGGACCCGCAAGGGTCCATTTGGTTTCATTTTTACGCTCTCAAAGAGTTACATCTGGTTAACCAACTTTCCATATTTAACTTGGAACTCTCTCAAAGACCACTGGTGGTCCCTGGACCACTGGTTGAAAACCACTGTACCCTTTTACGGGCCGATCAGAGTCAGCCAAAGGGCCGCATTTGGCCCCCGGGCCGCATAATGCCCAGGTATGTTATGCACTATACTTCATTGGGATCCCCCAGTTTTTGCCCACGTCCTTTTCCCTTCCCCTCCACACCAAGCAACCAGCCTTGCAAAATATAATTGATCTGTGTATGCAATCTATTTTTGCCAAATCTTCACCTATCACGACATGCCTAGAATAATGGATGTTACGGGGTGCCTGTGGTTGGCGATTTAGTTCTCAACACAATTGTCTCACTTCAGAGGGGCTTTGTTTTACTTTCCAACAACGCGTGTGGATGTGTGCACGCAAACGCACACATGCATGCATGCGCACACACACATCAACACGCACATGCACACGTACATACACACACACACATACACACACAGACTGCTATACAGCGTCACTTTTTGTCGTTTCCTGGGTATTTTGGTCTGTTCTCCCCACCCTTCCTCTGTCTGCAGCTGTCTGATGCCGCCACCCACCCCCACAGCCCCCCACCCCCTCTCGTTTCAACGTAATAAATCTGTTCATAGGCTAGATGAGGTAGATTCCACTATGAATTATTAGGGAATGACATTGTGTAATGTTTAAAGTACATCGTGTTGAGCCTGTGGAGTGTTTCAGCTTCTTCTGCCTTTATTGATAGTTACAGTGTGAGGACGAACAGGAAAGAGAGGGAGGGGGGAGAGATTGGGCCAGTCATGAACGGGACTTGAACACGCAACTTGCTTGTGATGCTGTCATACGTGGCTTCTGGCCTGGACCGCTGGCACATACTAACACCTTTCACCCATGTCTGAACCAACTGATTTCCCAAGTCTAGTCTGTAGTATTAGAGATGCTCGCTTCAATCGACAAGCCATCAGTGATCAGACGATATTCACTCCAAATGTCTCTATCGGTGATCAGCAGTTTACCCAATCTGTGATTGGACATTTACTCCATCTGGAGAATACGAATTACGTGGTATAAATGTAATCTTGCATCTTTTTGCATCTTTATAACATGGCTAAACATTCTCCCGTTCCTCCATCACACACATGCGTGTTTTGACATTTTGGAAATACATAATAATTGTGGAAATATTCAAATATTCTTATGATCTGAGTCTGTATATGAGAGTGTCAGGAAAAGTCTGCTTTGTACGTAGGGGCCTCTAGTCAGTGAATGCAAACAATGCTCATTCCTAATGTGCAACACACAAAATACACTGAATTTCCAAGGACAGAAATGAGGTCCAGATACAGATTGCATTATGCTAAGCGTTGTTTTTCCTTGCCAGCTCCGGCAGCGGTATCGAACCTGCGAATGGATAATAACGGTACGGTGGACTCTCTGAGAGCCAGCTGGGACGCGGCCAGTGGAGGGGTGGACCACTACAGGGTTAGCCTTTGGGCAGTGGGCTCCACTTCCCCCAGCCTCCTGAAGGAGCTCCAGCTGACCCCCAACACCACCCAGGAGCTGTTCCAGGGTCTGACTCCTGGACGGACCTACAGGCTGTCTGTCAGCACCGTGGTGGAGGACAAGACCACAAAGACCTGGACCAGTGGGAGGACAGGTGACTGTTGAACCCTTAGAGCAGGGCTGGGCAGTTATTTTTCTCAAGGGGCCAAATGAGATGCATAAAATATTGTGGAGGGCCAAGACTAAAGGCTGAACTAAAGTCTGCATAACACTATTTTAATTTCAAGATTAAAGTAAGAGTAAGACCAACCATTTTGACACCAGGGCTCCCTATTTATTCAGTATTCGAGCCACACAGAGGATTAACATTTTAGCCCCACAGACCCCAACTCTAAAGATTTATTTTGTTTTTTCGTCCATAATACCAGGCTGATTTCACAAACAAAACATAGATAAAAAATGACCATTCTTTTACATTCTCTAGTTGTGTGTACTTGGCCTAATTTAGATGATGAATATTTTAACTCTTGAGAGTGTAAACATGAAACCGAATGGACCCGCAAGGGTCCATTTGGTTTCATTTTTACACACTCAAAGAGTTACATCTGGTTAACCGACTTTCCATATTTAACTGGAACTCTCTCAAGGACCACTGGTTGAAAACCACTGGACCCTTTCACAGGCTGGTCAGAGTCAACCAAAGGGCCGCATTTGGCCCCTGGGCCGCATAATGCCCAGGTATGCCTTAGAGTATATATATTGAATAGAGAGTACACCGGAAGTTCCCCTCTCTGTGTGCATTGTGGGAAAATGGGCCAAGAACATGAACGCGAGGCTTCATGCACGTTGTCCTTATTAAGGACAACGTTTCGACCTGTTGTGGGTCTTCTTCACCTGAAGAAGACCCACAACGGGTCAAAACGTTGTCCTTAATAAAAGTCTACAGCCTGGGGGCTACTGACATGGTGTGCAAACTATTTTTCTCTTTTGTACTTTTGCTACATTTTCCAAAAACAATAATATTGTTTTGGAAAATGTATCCAGCCCAAAGGGATCAAAGAGATCCAGCCCATGTTAATATATTACATTAACGTGGGCTGGGTCAGTGACAGGTCTTCTCCAGGTCTGTGCATGAGGGGTGTGACAACGCAAGCGTAAGCGAAAACCTAATCTGAATCCAGGTGGTCTCGTTAGTCACAGGCATGTGCTTAAAACGGGCACATACGGGACAATTATTATTATTATTACTATTATTAATTGATGATTAATTCTGGCTTGTGTGTTCCATTATCTGTGTTTCATCAGCCCTGAATCTGTTCTACTTCTTCCCCTCCTTGTGGTGAACGTTCCTCCAGTTCCTGACCAGGTGTCTAAACTCTCCATGGCGGCTCTCAGTGACGGCAGGACCCTGAAAGTGACCTGGTCTCCCCCTAGAGGCGACTTTGAGAAGTACGGCTTTGTGCTGTGGAACGGCTCAGCGGTGCTGGTGAACCAGACTCTGAACAAGCTGGCCAGGATGTACGTAGCAGGGAGCAGCCTGGGCCTGGTGCCGGGGAGAGCCTACAGGGCAGAGGTCACCGTACGGAGCGGACGCCTGGGGAATACTGCACACTGCCAGGGAAGACTGGGTGAGAGGAGGATATCATCTGCTGTCTATGCAGGGGGGGGAGATGTAGGCATATGTTACGCAGTTATTTACAATTATGATACAATTGATACAATAATGCATTGTAAACAAATCTTTCTCAATATGCTATACTTTTAATTAATAGCGTGTCTGTGTGTGTTGCGCAGATGCACTCAAATGCGCATGCAAAAAGTGGTCCTTGAGAGAGTTTCAGTTAAATATGGAAAGTTGGTTAACCAGATGTAACTCTTTGAGAGTGTAAAAATGAAACCAAATGGACCCCTGCGGGTCCATTTGGTTTCATATTTACACTCTCAAGAGTTAAAATATTCGTCTGAATTAGCCAGAGAATGTAATGTAATTTTTTATATCTACTGTATGTTTGCCTGTTTTGTTTGTGAAATCCAGCCTGGAATTGTGGACAAAAGCAAAATAAATCTTTAGTTTTGGAGTTTTGGGGCTAAAATGTTATGGGGCTAAAATGTTATGAAATGATGGTCCTCCATCATTTCATAACATCATCATTTCATTTCCTCCATGGCTCAAATTCAGAATAAATAGAGGGACATCATCTTGAAATTAAATTAATATTACACAGACTTTAGTTCCTCCTTTAGTCTTGGCCCTCCACAATATTTTATGTATCTCATTTGGCTCCTTGGGAAAAATAATTGCCCACCCCTGATTTAGTGCTTAAAGCACTGCCCTCTGGCGGTCAGGAGGGATGAAATAGAACTGAGATAGGTTGTATCTGATATTTGAACTCCCAACTCCACCGTATGCAGCTCCCCGGTCCGTCCAGCAGCTGGTGGTGCGTCACGTCGACGAGACGACCCTGAGCGTCCTGTGGAACCGACCGGCGGGGGTGTGGGACAACTACACCGTGGTGCTGAGACCGCAGGCGGAGCAGCAGGAGGAGGGCCGTCAGAAGAGCCTGCCCTGGGAGGCCAGGGAGGTCACCTTCAACGTCCTGACGTCGGGACGCCGCTACACCGTCACTGTGACCACCAACAGCGGCAACCAGAGCAGCTCAGCGTCCGTGTCTGGACAGACCAGTGAGTGTTTTTTTTTTAGCCATTTCTTTTAGATTTTCCACAAACAATTTTAACCCATTGAGAGCCGGTGGGACAGGATACTACAAAATCAAAATTTCACAAGTTTTCAGGAAAAAACTGATGTTTTGGTATCAGTGGACTGACAAAGAGACGCAAGCCTCTTATGGTGCATTTAACAGCGGCCGACATTATAATTGGCCCGATGGCCCGAGCCTAGTTTCAAAACCCCTTCGGACCACCAGATGGTGCCTTACACTGGCCGACTAGGCCAGTAAAAATGCCTTGAGAATGAAATGATTATAACTTAAGTTTAATTTCACAATCGCTAAAACAAAAGCGTTATGTGATCTGTGCACTGTCTGCATGCATGAAACAGTCAGAGCTATCTGCCTCTACTCTGGGAACAGCGTGGAGCTCGCCCAGGACGCACGCGCTGCTCGAGCTGAGTGCTAGCACTTGCACCAGAGTTCTCAACGTTTTTTTAAATTGCAGATTTTCTTGCTTTGCATTGTCTTCACCTCCAGTCCTCTGCTCTCCAACCTCTTCCAGCTCCAGCCCAGGTGACAGGGCTGCAGGTGTCCAACGGTGGGACCACGGACAGCCTCCAGACGCAGTGGCAGCGTGCTGCCGGTGAGCTGGACTCGTACCGCGTGCTGCTGGTCCACGACAGCAGCGTCATCAGGAACGAGAGCGTTGCGGCCGACGCCACAGGCCTGGGCTTCCACGGCCTGCGTCCCGGAGCCCTCTACAAGGTGGTGGTGACCACGGTGCGAGCAGGACAGACCTCCAGGCAGACGGTGGCTGAAGGACGCACCGGTGAGGCGGACTGGGTTAGGGTTTTGTCCAGTGGGTGGGGGGAAAGTACGATACAGCGAAGCGCGTGTCTCCCCTAGTGACTTTTGAAATGAAAATACAGTATGCACAAGCTGCTCTCAGCCGCGGCGTCATGCTTGTTTGTGTGCAGGGCTTCGAACCGGTTCAAGGAACGAAAACCCCCTAATTAAAAAATCCCCTCATTTTAGGGGATTTTTCAAGGAACGGAAACGAAAACGAAATGGTCTTCAACTGTTCCGGAACAGAAACATTATTCTGAAATCCACAAAACCGGTTAGTCTTATATTTCACAAAATTTGGCAAAAGCAGCCTTTGTCAGAGAGACTGTGTAGACTTATATGACATTCTCCGTGCCTTAGTTGAATGGAGTGTTTTCAAGCTTGTTTATTACAGAAAATAACAGATTTCTTAGGTCATTGAAGTTGGTCCCGTTTTAAAGCTAAAAATCCTGAATGTTTCTGCATGGATGCTGCCTTTGGGCATAAATCCAAGGGCAAATAATGACTACTATTCCAAGGTAAAGTCCTCAAAACTAAGACTTGATAGGCCCGCCAAACATTACCGGAACGATAAGAACGAACAATATTTTTCGTTCCCGAACTGGTTCAGGAACAATATTTTGGTGCTGGAACGATTGCAAGAACGGAAACATTAAATATAGATCTACCCGAACCGTTCCTGAACCGTTCCTGAAAAATAATTTCGTTTTCAAGCCCTGTTTGTGTGTTTGGCCCACTGAGGACTGAGGAGCATGACGGCAGGTACAGTACCTACTCCATCAGCAAATGGAGGCAGAGTGAGGGAAAATGAAGCATTATTTTAATTATTTTATGTTATGTTTTTCATGTTATTTTAAAGTGAATGAAAAACAATGCAAACAAACCAAAGCAATCCTGTCCTCGGGTTATTTTAGCACAATAGATGAAGTCTGAGAATGTTAATTCTCTCTGGCACTCATCCTCACCCCTCCTCGGTGTCCTTCAAAACACGATGACTGAAGGACTGTAAACAGCTCTTTGTATCCCAGGCAGACCAGAGGATATGGTTGAAAACCTTTTGCCTCTTATCTGATGTAACAGGAATTTGCCTGGAATTTTCAGGAAGTCAAAACCATGCTGCGAACAAAAAGAAGAAAAAAAAAATAGTCAAGGTCCGTCCATCAAAGACTTCCTGTTGGAGAAAGGAACATCACAGAGGTTCCACTGTACATTGTTCAATTCCAACTAGAGACCTTTGTTTTTTTGTGAAAAATAGATTTTGTAAATTACCAGCGACTGTTAGGTGATAAACACCAAGATATAAGCATAAATAAGTAATTAATGATGCTCACTAGCCTGCTGATACCGGTATTATTTAGTTTAGTTTGGTTTGTAGTTTGGTTTAGTCTCAGTCCGTTTGTTTGACGGTTTAGTACAGTACATTTCAATAAGGCACTGGACAAAACTCCGAAAAGGTGTAGACTGAAGCTAAAAACGTAAAAAAAAAAAATGTCTACACCCTTGAAATATTAAATCAATTGCAACCGTCCAAACAGATCATTGAGCACAAGTTCAAATTTGATTAATTCTCTAATTCAGGGATTTTCAACCAGTGGTCCGGGGACCACCAGTAGTCCCTGAGAGGATTCCCGGTGGTACCCAGCTAAATGATGGACAGTTGGTAACCAAATGGAATTTTATAGATTGTATTTATAGATTATATTAATTATATTTATATATTACCTAATTACCTAATTTTCAAGAATGTACACATTTAAAAATGTAGAAGAATTGAAGTGAAGAAGTGAACAACGTTTTGCCAGTTATCTCGCCTAAATTGTGGACACAAAAATGGAAATCCTTGGTTTGAGGGTCCGAAAGACTGAACTCAACATCAAATAGTGGGCCCTGGTATGAAAAAGGTTGAAAACCCCTGGCCTGCTCTAATTCCTTTCTCATGTCTCCCCTGGTAGTTCCGGCTGCGGTTGGTGAGGTGACGGTCAGTAACAACGGGCGGATGGACTTCCTCAGTGTGTCGTGGCGTCCGGCGGTGGGAGAGGTGGACAGCTACCTGGTGACTCTGAGGGGTCAGGAGAAGACGGTCCAGCAGTCCATCATGTCCAGACCGGCCAGCCCAGAGTGTGGCTTCACCCTCCTGGTCCCCGGACGCCTCTACAACATCTCCATCACCTCCCGCAGCGGAGGCTACCAGAACACCACCACCGTCCAGGAACGCACACGTATGTAGATCAGCAGGGACGGATCTAGGCATGGGCATGGGGGAGGGCAAACCAAATGGATTGGCGACACAGGCATTTTTACCATTTCCACCTACCCCCCCCCCCCCCCCCCCCCCCATTGGGAAATGTTACAGCAGGGGTGCCCAAAAGGTAGATTGTGATCTACCAGTAGATCACACGGGCCGGTAGATCATAACAGTCCCTAATGATCTGTAACTCTCAAGAGTTACGTGAAAGTTCTTAGTTTTGAGTGCAAGAGACTAAATTCAACATTACAAACGGGCAACTCAAACCCCAAATTCTGTTTTCAAACGTTAGTAGTAGCATATACAAGAAAACCTTCCAATTCTCTCTCTATAACAGTAAGTAACACCATCACCACTATTTCAAAACTCAAACTTTCTTGGGGGCCTTGAAATGGACTTGGAATAATCACATTTTTGATGTGTAGATCTTGTTGAACCAGACATTTTGAAAGTAGCTCTCAAGTCAAAAAAGCGTGGGCACCCCTGATGTACAGCATTGCCTTCCTCCCATCTCATTTGATTGTGACATAGGGTTTTTTGGTCATTTTTGTTTGTTTGATTGTCTGAGGTCATTTGTAACCGAAAGATCTCAACTTTTAACATTCAGCAGATTTTCTGGGGTCTGTTTTTTTTTTTTTTTTGCCCAAACGAGTGTTCTGATTTTTCTGTTTTTGCGTATGATGCCAGCAAATCCTGCATATGGGACAATGGGATTGGCCAGTAGATGTCACTGTTTTCACTGTTTTGCCTGTTTTCATTGCAACTCAAATGCTTCACAGTAATTTCGATTCAGTTTGTTTGGTTATAATATAGGTCATGAGTTCTAAAAGAAAAAAAAAGGGAACTGAAAAAAAAAGGGAACTAGAAAATAATCATAGTAAATGAAACATTTGTAAAGACTGTCCCTCCGCAAAATGATAATATCAGGTCGTCCGGCTTGCTATGGACACAAACATCAACTCTAATGTGCAACAAGTTGGTAACCAAATGGAACTAGATCTAGATCTGTAACTCTTTTTTTTCACTCTCACGAGAATTACTTAATATGAATTACTTAATTTTCAAGAATGTAAACCAGGGGTGCCCAAATGGACCCTTACGGTTCCATTTGGTTGGTACAGTAAGTAACACCATCAACAACTATTTCGAAGCTCAAACTTGCTAGAGGGCCTTGAAATGTTTTTTCAGTCATGGAACAATCACATTTTTGATGTGTAGATCTTGTTGAGACGTTCATTCATTCAAGTAGCTCAAAAAAGTGTGGGCAGCCCTGATGTACACGTTTAAAAATGTGCAACAACGTTCTCTCCACTCCGCCTCAGAGCCGTCGGGTGTCCAGAACCCCCACGCCACGCACGCTGCCCGCGACGACTACCTGAGGGTGTACTGGAGCCAAGCGGCCGGAGACTTTGACTACTACCAGGTGGTCATCAAGCACAACGTGTTCCACCAGAACCAGACGGTGATGAAGACGCAGAACGAGTGTGTGTTCAACGGCCTGGTGCCTGGCAGGCTCTACACCGTGGTGGTCAGCACCTGGAGCGGAAAATACCAGACCAGTGTCTCCACTGACGGACGCACATGTGAGTGACCTGCAGACCAGGGTTTTTATAGTTAACTAAAACTAATGAAAAAACGATAACTAATTTAAAAAAAACTGTTAATAAACTTTTTTTATGGCAGTTTTCAGCACCATACCGTACCACAATACCAAACAAAGTACAAAAAAAAGTATGGTATGAAAAAACTGAAACTAAAACCAAAACTAAACTAAAACTAACTAAAACAAAAGTTTTTACAAAAATAAAAACTAAATAAAAACTAGCAAATGCGCCCTAAAAACTAATTAAAACTAACTAAATTAAAAAAGAAAGAGTAAAAACTAACTAAAACTAAACTAAAATGAAATATAGCTGCAAGCAGCAATAAAACGGGATCAAGCAAGCAGCAATAAGGAGTAAGAACAATACGCACAAATAAGCCCTAGAAACATGGGAGCCTGAACTTCAGAAATACATCAGGTAATTATGGGAGCAGGGCAGGGTTTTTGATTCCTGCCCTGACTGACTCACACATTGTAATCTGGTGTGACTGAGTGAATGATTGGTGAGCTGTGAGTGAGTGGTGAACTGAGCTATGAACTGTCATTAGTGACAACATGGCCGAATAGTGACAGTCAAACAGCCTTGCCCAGCCATGAGGCCCATAGGGCACGTGCCTATCTCCTGTTTCTGTAGCATGAGGCAGCTTGATGTACAAGTACACCCTCTGGACATGACGCTAGTATGACACAGGGTCTTACCCCCAATCCAACCCTTGATGCTGAGTGCCAAGCAGGGAGGCATTGGATCCCGTTTTTAGAGCCTTTGGTATGACCCGGCCGGGAATCGAACCCCGGCCTCCCAGTCTCAGGGCGGACACTCTAACCACAAGGCCACTGAGTTGCTGAATGAGTAAATGATTGGTGAGCTGTGAGTGAGTGGTGAACTGAGCTGTGAACTGTCATTAGTGACAACATGGCCGAATAGTGACAAAACACAACATGGCCGAATGGTGACAACCACCATTACATTGAGTTTTACCCTGGGTTACACATAGAACCATGAACTTAGATGTAGAAGACCACATGAGATTGTGCATGATTGACTCATATTACTAGGTGTCTGTGCCGGGATTTGAACCCAGGAACTCTCATTTCCAAGTCATGCGCTCTACCAATGAGGCTACCCAACAGACACAAGACATACTGGAAACAACACACACATTCAGTGGACTGCTTGGTAAATGGTAAATGGTGCATTTATATAGCGCCTTTATCCAAGGCGCTTTACATAGATTGTGCATCACATTCACCCATTCACACACACATTCATACACTGATGGCAGTGGGACAGGGACACATCGACACTAACTCTGCAGGAGCCCGGGATCGAACCGGCAACCTTGTGGTTACCATCCGGTTACTCTACCTCTGAGCCACTACCGCTCCTTAAATATGCACAAATAAGCCATAGAAACATGGAAGAAATACATCATGTGATTGTGGAAACACAGCCGAATAGTGACAAAACACAACATGGCCGAATGGTGACAACCACCATTACATTGAGTTTTACCCTGGGTTACACATAGAACCATGAACTTAGATGTAGAAGACCACATGAGATTGTGCATGATTGACTCATATTACTAGGTGTCCGTGCCGGGATTTGAACCCAGGAACTCTCATTTCCAAGTCATGCGCTCTACCAATGAGGCTACCCAACAGACACAAGACGTACTGGAAACAACACACACATTCAGTGGACTGCTTGGTAAATGGTAAATGGTGCATTTATATAGCGCCTTTATCCAAGGCGCTTTACATAGATTGTGCATCACATTCACCCATTCACACACACATTCATACACTGATGGCAGTGGGACAGGGACACATCGACACTAACTCTGCAGGAGCCCGGGATCGAACCGGCAACCTTGTGGTTACCATCCGGTTACTCTACCTCTGAGCCACTACCGCTCCTTAAATATGCACAAATAAGCCATAGAAACATGGAAGAAATACATCATGTGATTGTGGAAACACAGCCGAATAGTGACAAAACACAACATGGCCGAATGGTGACAACCACCATTACATTGAGTTTTACCCTGGGTTACACATAGAACCATGAAGTTAGATGTAGAAGACCACATGAGATTGTGCATGATTGACTCATATTACTAGGTGTCCGTGCCGGGATTTGAACCCAGGAACTCTCATTTCCAAGTCATGCGCTCTACCAATGAGGCTACCCAACAGACACAAGACGTACTGGAAACAACACACACATTCAGTGGACTGCTTGGTAAATGGTAAATGGTGCATTTATATAGCGCCTTTATCCAAGGCGCTTTACATAGATTGTGCATCACATTCACCCATTCACACACTGATGGCAGTGGGACAGGGACACATCGACACTAACTCTGCAGGAGCCCGGGATCGAACCGGCAACCTTGTGGTTACCATCCGGTTACTCTACCTCTGAGCCACTACCGCTCCTTAAATATGCACAAATAAGCCATAGAAACATGGAAGAAATACATCATGTGATTGTGGAAACACAGCCGAATAGTGACAAAACACAACATGGCCGAATGGTGACAACCACCATTACATTGAGTTTTACCCTGGGTTACACATAGAACCATGAACTTAGATGTAGAAGACCACATGAGATTGTGCATGATTGACTCATATTACTAGGTGTCCGTGCCGGGATTTGAACCCAGGAACTCTCATTTCCAAGTCATGCGCTCTACCAATGAGGCTACCCAACAGACACAAGACGTACTGGAAACAACACACACATTCAGTGGACTGCTTGGTAAATGGTAAATGGTGCATTTATATAGTGCCTTTATCCAAGGCGCTTTACATAGATTGTGCATCACATTCACCCATTCACACACACATTCATACACTGATGGCAGTGGGACAGGGACACATCGACACTAACTCTGCAGGAGCCCGGGATCGAACCGGCAACCTTGTGGTTACCATCCGGTTACTCTACCTCTGAGCCACTACCGCTCCTTAAATATGCACAAATAAGCCATAGAAACATGGAAGAAATACATCATGTGATTGTGGAAACACAGCCGAATAGTGACAAAACACAACATGGCCGAATGGTGACAACCACCATTACATTGAGTTTTACCCTGGGTTACACATAGAACCATGAACTTAGATGTAGAAGACCACATGAGATTGTGCATGATTGACTCATATTACTAGGTGTCCGTGCCGGGATTTGAACCCAGGAACTCTCATTTCCAAGTCATGCGCTCTACCAATGAGGCTACCCAACAGACACAAGACGTACTGGAAACAACACACACATTCAGTGGACTGCTTGGTAAATGGTAAATGGTGCATTTATATAGCGCCTTTATCCAAGGCGCTTTACATAGATTGTGCATCACATTCACCCATTCACACACACATTCATACACTAGATGGCAGTGTATGGGATGAATACCATGCCAAAAAGAATTTGTACTGTAATTGTGAATCCGTAACTGTAATTGTGCTCCGTGTCTCTGCAAAATAAATCCAGTATTAATCAGTATCTGTAATTGTTTTCTGTATATCTGCAAAATAATCCGTGTCAAATTTTGCATGTGTAGAAAACAATTTGTAAGTTTGTATTTGCTGTTTGTATCACTGCAAAATTTCACAGGTGTAGAAAACAATTTTGCAGTGGTGAGGTTTGTATTTTTTGTATTTGCAGCTTTCAATCACTGCAAAATCGTTTTGTACCTCTGCAAAATAAATATTGTGTCCTGCAACTCTTGTGTTTTGCAACATTGTAAAAGTATTCGGTCTGCGCAACAACGACTGCGGCGACATCTGCTGTTCAAGTACAACACCACACATCTACAGTTTGAAAAAACACAAGTCAAAATTTTACAGAGGCGACATCTGCTGTTCAAGTACAACACCACACATCTACAGTTTGAAAAAACACAAGTCAAAATTTTACAGAATTATGGCAGTGTCTTCACTTCACCGCGGAGAGCCAATCAGCAGTTGGCTTACTCAGCAGTGCACCATTTTGATTGGTTGGCCAAAGGAAGCAGTCTCGCCAATCCCAGTCATTCATAATACATGAATATGAGATCCCATTGTTGGGAAGTACAGAGGTCTAATGTTGGCTGTTCTATAGCCCAGCACAGCTTTAGTGATCTTAAATCCCTTTATTTTAGATCGTTTTGTGTAATAGTAATGCATAAACATTGCAGAGACTTTAGACGTTTCTGTACAATGGTTTAAAACTGCACGAGGGTATGCTTAAAGTATCTTATTTAAACAGGGACAAACTCGGACTGCAGTTTCTGCCCCTCAATGTCGCCCCTCTACCCTCTGACAGCTATGTGATTGCTGTGCTAGCACACAGCATTAGCATAACTATAGCAGTTCTGACAACAGCTATGTGATTGCTGTGCTAGCACAGCATTAGCATAACCAGCAGTTCTGACAACAAAAGAAGAACATTTGAGGAAAACTCCACTATTTATATACTATCGTTTTGACAGATACCATTAGTCTGTTGGCTTGTGTATAATCTAAATATCAGATAAACGTGCATTAGCGACAATATAACCAGTGTTATTTTAGCAATTCTATTAAAGCTAACAAATATAAGACTTCCAGTGCTGATCACTTCAAAATAAGACTACCCTTTATAGTATTGAAAAAGCGATCCATTTGCACACTTAAACGAACATTCAGCATTCATTAAACAACGCACCCATCATGTTTACACATACTGTGTACAAATGTATGTATAAATAACAAAAACGTTATAAATACATCAGTAACATAAAAATGATATCTCCATGGATACATACAATTCACTGGGAGACGGCTCGGTTGCCATGTAGTGCCATGTAGTTGAGAGAACAACAAGCAAACTGGTCTATTCAAATGACTGTTGCAGCTATAGTCAGTGTTGTAGTGGTACTTTAAGAAGTGGGGGGGACGCTGTCCCCCACTTCTCTAAAATATTTTTGGGGCAAAAGGAAAAAAAAATCATTAGCATTGTGAAATACATCTTAATGACATCATCAAGATGTGTTTCACCATGTTAATGAGTTTCCTTTTTTCTGAGAGTGCACAAATGGAACACATTTGTGCACTCTTAGAAAAAAATCGTAAAATGGGTGGAATTTTCCTTTAAGAGGCGTCCCCCCACTTCTTAAAGTACCACTACAACACTGACTATAGCTGCAACAGTCATTTGAATAGACCAGTTTGCTTGTTGTTCTCTCAACTACATGGCACTACATGGCAACCGAGCCGTCTCCCAGTGAATTGTATGTATCCATGGAGATATCATTTTTATGTTACTGATGTATTTATAACGTTTTTGTTATTTATACATACATTTGTACACAGTATGTGTAAACACGATGGGTGCGTTGTTTATTGAATGCTGAATGTTCGTTTAAGTGTGCAAATGGATCGCTTTTCAATACTATAAAGGGTAGTCTTATTTTGAAGTGATCAGCACTGGAAGTCTTATATTTGTTAGCTTTAATAGAATTGCTAAAATAACACTGGTTATATTGTCGCTAATGCACGTTTATCTGATATTTAGATTATACACAAGCCAACAGACTAATGGTATCTGTCAAAACGATAGTATATAAATAGTGGAGTTTTCCTTCTTCTTTTGTTGTCAGAACTGCTGGTTATGCTAATGCTGTGCTAGCACAGCAATCACATAGCTGTTGTCAGAACTGCTATAGTTATGCTAATGCTGTGTGCTAGCACAGCAATCACATAGCTGTCAGAGGGTAGAGGGGCGACATTGAGGGGCAGAAACTGCAGTCCGAGTTTGTCCCTGTTTAAATAAGATACTTTAAGCATACCCTCGTGCAGTTTTAAACCATTGTACAGAAACGTCTAAAGTCTCTGCAATGTTTATGCATTACTATTACACAAAACGATCTAAAATAAAGGGATTTAAGATCACTAAAGCTGTGCTGGGCTATAGAACAGCCAACATTAGACCTCTGTACTTCCCAACAATGGGATCTCATATTCATGTATTATGAATGACTGGGATTGGCGAGACTGCTTCCTTTGGCCAACCAATCAAAATGGTGCACTGCTGAGTAAGCCAACTGCTGATTGGCTCTCCGCGGTGAAGTGAAGACACTGCCATAATTCTGTAAAATTTTGACTTGTGTTTTTTCAAACTGTAGATGTGTGGTGTTGTACTTGAACAGCAGATGTCGCCTCTGTAAAATTTTGACTTGTGTTTTTTCAAACTGTAGATGTGTGGTGTTGTACTTGAACAGCAGATGTCGCCGCAGTCGTTGTTGCGCAGACCGAATACTTTTACAATGTTGCAAAACACAAGAGTTGCAGGACACAATATTTATTTTGCAGAGGTACAAAACGATTTTGCAGTGATTGAAAGCTGCAAATACAAAAAATACAAACCTCACCACTGCAAAATTGTTTTCTACACCTGTGAAATTTTGCAGTGATACAAACAGCAAATACAAACTTACAAATTGTTTTCTACACATGCAAAATTTGACACGGATTATTTTGCAGATATACAGAAAACAATTACAGATACTGATTAATACTGGATTTATTTTGCAGAGACACGGAGCACAATTACAGTTACGGATTCACAATTACAGTACAAATTCTTTTTGGCATGGTATTCATCCCATAGCAGTGGGACAGGGACACATCGACACTAACTCTGCAGGAGCCCGGGATCGAACCGGCAACCTTGTGGTTACCATCCGGTTACTCTACCTCTGAGCCACTACCGCTCCTTAAATATGCACAAATAAGCCATAGAAACATGGAAGAAATACATCATGTGATTGTGGAAACACAGCCGAATAGTGACAAAACACAACATGGCCGAATGGTGACAACCACCATTACATTGAGTTTTACCCTGGGTTACACATAGAACCATGAACTTAGATGTAGAAGACCACATGAGATTGTGCATGATTGACTCATATTACTAGGTGTCCGTGCCGGGATTTGAACCCAGGAACTCTCATTTCCAAGTCATGCGCTCTACCAATGAGGCTACCCAACAGACACAAGACGTACTGGAAACAACACACACATTCAGTGGACTGCTTGGTAAATGGTAAATGGTGCATTTATATAGCGCCTTTATCCAAGGCGCTTTACATAGATTGTGCATCACATTCACCCATTCACACACACATTCATACACTGATGGCAGTGGGACAGGGACACATCGACACTAACTCTGCAGGAGCCCGGGATCGAACCGGCAACCTTGTGGTTACCATCCGGTTACTCTACCTCTGAGCCACTACCGCTCCTTAAATATGCACAAATAAGCCATAGAAACATGGAAGAAATACATCATGTGATTGTGGAAACACAGCAGGGTTTTTGGAGACTCAGACTTTGTATTGTCAGCAGTGGGACTTGAACCCTCAATCTTGTGTTCCGAAGTCAGGCACCCTACCGACTGAGCTATCCAGGCACAATGATTTGCTTAGTTGTTGTCATCAATGAAACAACCCAACAACACGCCACCAAGCAGTAAGCAATATGAACAATATGCACAATTCAGCAGTCCGAGGGTGGAGCTTAGTGGTCAAAGTGACAAATGGAAACAAGTTCCACATGCTTATTCCTCTCACACAATCTGGCACAATGTACTTGCTCCAGTGTTGCCAGAGAGAAACAAGCAGAAGAAGACTCTTCACAAACGAGCAACTTTCATTGGCTTATAAAAACGTCATTTTTTGATGAAAACAAATTTGCTTCTGAAGTTTTGTCCGGATGGGGCCAAAGTTCTCATGTAGCAGGTGTCATGCAAATTGATCAAAAATCCAGGCATAAAATCAGACATGAGCATTTTTCAAACTGCTTAAAATGGCAGACACTCTGGGGGTGGAGCTTACCAGTCGAAATTACAGATGTGTTCCACATGAATCAAGGAACGTGTAGAAACAAGTCCCATGATTTTAAGCCAAACGAAGCCTGAGTTATGCTTGTTCAAATGTTTCAGTTTCAAAGAATTGCTATAGCGCCCCCATTTGAGCGATTGGAGCAAGACTGGTTTTAGTGCTATTTGGCATCCCCCTCTACCAAACTGTAAAATCTCATAAACAGATTACTTTGCATGTGTAGATTAGGGATAATAGAAGAATTTTCACAAACAAGCAATTTTCATTGGCTCGTAAAAACATCATTTTTTTCACTGAAAACAAAATTCACACTCATTTCATGTTTGTATGGCTTCAAAGTTCATGTGTAGGTCATTGTTATGCATTTTGATCAAAGATTGTAGGAGAAGAGACATTTTAACTGTTTTACATATGATTCAAGATGGCGGTTCATCTAAAGGTCAGAGGTCAAAAGTCAGAATACAAAAGTTGTTTGACATAAGCAGACGCATAAGTGAATATAAGTTACATTTCTGAGAGACGAGCAGTTCATGAGTTATGAGTGTTTAAAGTTTGCAATTTCAGTTGAGTGCTATAGCGCCACCATTTGACCAGTGGTCACAGGCTTCGCATCATCACCGTTTGGCATCACCCTCTACCAGATTACCAATTTTCGCGAAAACCGACTGCACGGTTCAGCCAGAACAGCTATTTCTGGTGGAAGGAGAAAAAAAGAGACAGAATCAAGAAGGGATCAAGGTCCACTTCGTGGACTGCTTGATCCCTTAAAAATCCATAACTATAATAACCCTGGTCCTGTCCTGTCCTGTCCCGTGTTGTAGTCCCTGCTGCAGTTCGGTCCCTGTCTCTAGCCGGCCAGGGGACAGAGGACCTGCGCGTGGCGTGGTCCCCCGCCCCGGGAGACGTGGACCACTACGAGGTGCAGGTGCTGTTCAACGACATGAAGGTGTTCCCGGCCGTCCCGCGGGGCAGCGACATGGGAGCCTGCACCGTCACAGACCTCACCCCCGGACGCCTCTACAAGATCCAGGTGTCCACCGTCAGCGGGCCCAACCACAACGCCAGGTTCATAGAGGGACGCACGGGTAAACACTCCGTTTTAAAAATACATTCTGGGGCTTTTATTGATATGACTTAGTGGAGAGTGCAGGAAACAGAGGACTTTTATTAGTCGAGTAAAGCATCAATAATAACATAATAATAACTTCAACAACAGTTGTTTTTGAAGTTGCAACAAACACGCAGCATGTTGAAGTTGCAACAGACACGCAGCATGCATAAAGTTAAAGGTCTGACTCAGAGAGTTTTCTGTTTTCAATGATGAAATGCTGTTGGTTTAGTGGTGACACCGCTGTAGCTGTAGTCAGTAGCAGTATTAATAGTGTTTCAAATCATTTTAAACATAAGCACTTTAACATAAGCACTTTGTGCCTGCACACACAGTGCCCAGCCAGGTGAAGAACATCCATGTCAGCAACGGTGGCCTGAGTGACAGTCTGAAGATCAGCTGGACTCCCGGTCAGGGTGATCTGGACAGCTACTCCGTGTCCCTGTACAGGGACGGCCGGCGTCTAGACGTCAGGCCTGTCCGTAAGCACGACAACGAGCTGAGCTTTGGCTCCCTGCAGCCTGGACAGCTCTACAGCGTCACCATACAGTCCCTGAGTGGAGAGCTGACCAACAACAACACAGCCAGCGGACGCACAGGTCAGAGGAGAGGCCAGCTGACCTTCTGCATTGGACAAGTTTTTTTGCACTGGAGAAAATGACGGTCGCAACGACACTCTACGTCAATAACATGCGCCGGCCCGGTGCCATTCCACAATTCCGAACTGCCATTGTTGCCACCTCCCATTGTTCCGAATTTACGAGACACAAAACCCTAGCCCCCTCCAACCGTAACCCTAATCCTAAACATCCGACCCCCAACCTAACCTCACAGACCGTCAGGTCTGTGAGGTTAGGTTGAGGGTCCCTTCTCTAACCCTACCCCTAAACATAACCGCAAGTACGTCGCAGCTGATAGTAGATTTCTAGCGCATGTTCGGAGCGCTCAGTTTCTGACCTCTCAATGTCGCAACTCTTCAACTATGAGCCCATGTGCAGCGCATGTTATTGATGTAGAGTGTCGTAGCCTCCCTCATCTTGTCTTGTGCAAAATAACTTGTCCAGTGCAAAAAGGAAGCCGGCTCAGAGGAGAGGCCAGCTCTCTGCTTACAATGATGTGCACACACACGCACACACACACACTCGCACACACACACTTAGTCAACTAAAGTCATATCCTGCTCCTGTGCTCCTCCAGTGCCCTCCACGGTGACAGATCTACAGGTGGACAACCTCCACAGTACCTGCAGCCTGCAGGCCGTGTGGCAGGAGGCGCGGGGCGTGGCCGACGGCTACGGCCTGCAGCTGCTGGACGACAGGGGCGTCCTGGTGGCCAACTCCTCCCAGCCGGCGGGACAGACCCGGCACCGCTTCGACGGCCTCACCCCGGGGAAGAGGTACCGCCTGCAGGTCCACACCACCAGCGGAGGGGTCTGCAGCCTGGGGGTCAGCGCCCACGCTCGCACCCGTAAGGACAACAGCCATGTCATTATCGTCTGTTATTGTTCTCGTGATGATTTCATCAGTGCACCTGACTATAACTCTTCTCCTTCACTCTTCAGTTCCAAATTTGAAATTCCACTTCGTTTACAATGTCCAAGTCCACCATTGTTGATTTTCCAAGCCTGTATGGAATGGGAACAAGCCTGGTTTTATCTAGCATCTTATCTAGCATCTTTGTCCAGCGGATTCTATTGGAAATCATTCATAGCATGTGGTCATTAGTAGTCCAACCGACATCCTACCCAAACAATAACTTAACTCTAAACGCACACAGACACCACAGATGATTTGTACCCAGTAACGCTTGTCCGTAGACACGGTGTTGTCGGAATAATAACAGATTTTTGTTATCTCTAATTAACGCGTGCACCCAATAGCACACCAGTAGGTCCATGAGGAAAGCAAAAGTACAAAGCCAGCTCACCGTCTGTCATGGCTTGTTCAACAACAGTCTGATGGTAGTTGGGTAGAATAACATACTGTATATACTGTATGGAGCTATTTGTGTATATGTGAGACCTTCTAAAGCAGGTATTTCTGTAACTCCAAACTTATTTTTTTAATACATCACATCAAACCACACACTACAAGATAAATGGACCACTACATGATTTTTAAAAACTCAGGTGGCACCTGTGTGACAACAGTTTTAACCGGAGTGATTGGAGAGGAGAAAGTGATGGGAGGAGAGGAGGAGGAATAGATTACCTCTGGGATTACATGTAAAGACTGCCCCAGAGTGACGTAAAATTCAAGTGTGAGTATCAGTATACTATTAAAATATGCTGTGTGAAAAAAAAAGTTTGGAGTTACAGAAATGCCCGCATTAGGATAAAGACAACCTGTGGCCAAACTGACCTCAGGGTGACCTCATTATTTATGTATCATGTCACAGGAATCAAGGTAGATTGATAGCCATTGTGTTTTGGTGTGGAATTCTCCTTTAAGACCCATCATCCTCATTGTCCTCATCATCATGGTCATCTTCTTCCTCCGTGACCTCCCATCAGGCCCCGCCGCTGTCACTGACCTCTCCATCAAGAGCAACACCACCACAGGCCTGTCGTTCCGCTGGGCGCCGCCAGAGGGAGACTTCGAGGCCTACGACATCTACCTGTACGACGGGCAGGACGCTCTGACGGACCGCCGCAGCGGACAGGCCTCCAGCAGAGACGTCTCCTTCCAGGGCCTCAGGCCTGGCGCCCCCTACAGGCTGGTGGTGTTGACACGCAGCGGAGACCAGACCAACGACTCTGCTGTCTGGGCCAGGACCGGTGAGTGACACAACCTGCACAGAACAGCAGCAATCAAAATTTTACCAAAACAAAAACAATCCGAGGCTGACCATTGACTAGTGGCTTCAACTGACCACTCCGTTTCATCCACCCAGTACTTCAGCGTCCACCTATCCCCCAGTGCCCCCTGGAGGCCTGGCGGAGGTGCCACCACTAATCCCAATGCAACTCTGTCTAATACTCCGCCTGTTAATCTCACTTACACAAACCCCATTCCTGTCCATATATCCGTCAGATATATGGACACTGTTATGCCACTTCTACTATTATGCTTTTATTGTTTTGCCTTTTTTACTGTTTGTTTTCACTGTTTTTATCATCCACACTTTGATGTGTGCAATTCTCCCATGTACAGCACTTTGGTACAATGAAAATTGTTTTTAAATGTGCTTTATAAATAAATGTGATTTGATTTAATGTGAATATCAGGTTGATGTTAGTTAGTTAGTTAGTTTATTGTCCACAAAGTGGAAATTTGGCTTCGGTCTCATGTACAGCAGACAACAGAACAACAACAACAACAGAAACACACTTTACACAGGGACAAGCACAAGACAACAGTGGCAAATACAATACAGACAGGTTCAGCGGGACAGTGTAGCATTTAGTACATTAATAGCATTACGAATAAAAGAGTTTTTAAAGATGTTACGGTTAGCTTTTGGTACTTTATACCGTCTACCAGAGGGGAGTGATTCAAACTCACTTTTTTAAGTTTTAAGTTATAATGCGTTTGTATAGGAAGGAGGTGGACACACTAAAATGAACATCAAATATCTAAATGGTGAATGGAGTTACTTATAAACTGTCTGGTGTGTTCACATTTTTTTTTTGGAAAGTGGAATATCCCTTTAAGTTAGATCACACTCCCTATGGATACATCTGGGTTGCGTTAGCCAACTGAGTATTTATTTTAGAGTGCCAAAACTAAACCTATCAATACATCTAGCTCAGGGGTTTTCAACACGTGGTCCGGGGACCACCAATGGTCCTTGAGAGGGTTCCAGGTGGTCCCCAGGCTAAATGATGGAAAGTTGGTTAACCAGATGTAACTCTTGAGAATGTAAAAATGAAACCAAATGGACCCTTGCAGGTCCATTTGGTTTCATTTTCACACTCTCAAGAGTTAAACTATTCATTTGAATTTGCACTATTTGATTTGAAGTCTACACTGTTTTGTTTGGAAAATCCAGCCTGGAATTGTGAACAAAACCAAAAGAATTCCTTAGTTGTAGGTCTTTGGGGCTAAAATGTCGTCAAATGGTGGTCCATGACTCAAATTCTGAAAAAACGGTGGTCCCTGGCATCCAAAAGGGTGAAAACCCCTGATCTAGCTGGTCCCTGGTATACAGTAATAACCTCTCTATCTCTCTGTCCCACCTTGCAGTCCCAGCGGCAGTGACCTCCCTCCAGGCCCGTGGTCCCTCTAACCGCTCTGAGTGTCTGACACTGAGCTGGGAGCGTCCTGCCGGGGAGCTGAGCGGCTACCTGCTGTCCCTGTACGACTCTGACGGCAAGCAGCAGGCGGAGGAGCAGCTGACCACCGAGCTGACGGAGTTCACCTTCTCTGGTCTGGTCCCCGGACGCCTGTACCGCGCCGTGATGCTGAGCCGCAGCGGAGAGCTGGCCAACAGGGCCCACACAGCGGCCAGGACCGGTAATATAACAACCAGGGTTATTAGAGTTATGGATTTTTCATTTTAGTTTAGTTGTAGTTAGTTTTGACATTTTATTTTCTAATTCAGTTAGTTTTAGGGTTTGCTATTTTTTTTAGTTAGCTTGTTTGCTAGTTTTTATTCAGTTTTTATTTTGGTGGAAATATTTAGTTTTAGTTGCTTGTCAGCTATAAAATTGTAACATGCGCCAAAGTAGGAAACGGTTGGTATTCAACCCTTGCTTTGAGTTTCTTAGTAGATTGGATGATGATTTGCGCTCTCCCACAAGAACACAATTTTTACCCCTAGTGTTATGGAACTCAGTAGTGGATAGAAGATCTAGAAGCATCTCCTCCTCATGCTGGTCACCAAAACATTTTAATTTAAAAGCTTTATAAAAACTAAAACTAAGGGTATTTTGGGTATAATTTCAGTTAGTATTAGTTAGTTTTCTGAACCCACATTACAGTTTTAGTTTAGTTATCATTTTTTGGATTCATTTTTTATTAGTGTCAGTTAACTCAAATGTTTTTTTTTTTTTTTTTTTAGTTTTCGTTTTTTTAGTTAGTTTTAGTTAACTACTATAACCCTGATAACAACAAGCAGCCATTCAAGGAGAACCGCCGATTCTGGTCACCAACTTATACTCTTCTATTGTCCTGTCTGTTGTGTTGCAGCCCCCAGACCCCCCACGTCCTTCTCCTTCGGTGGGGTGACCAACACCTCCCTGGAGGTGACGTGGAGCGCCCCCGCCGGCTCTGACTACGACGACTTCGACCTGCAGTGGTCTCCCCGCGACCAGCTGTCCATCATCAACCCGTACCACACGCGCGCCTCGGGCAGCCGCATCCTGAAGGGCCTGTACCCCGGGAGGCTGTACAGCTTCAGCCTGCGTACGGTCAGTGGTGCCAGCGGCGCCGATGCTCCCGTCACCTACAGCCTGCCCATCCACAACAACATCCGTACCAGTAGGTATCCTCCATCACACAGCAGTGGAACATGCAGCCACTGGCCTAAAATCCTGGAAAATAAAAACGTATGTTTCTGTGTCGGTGGCGCTCATTGTTTGTTATGCGAAGGACCAGTGTTGCCAACTGCCCAAATCCAAAATGCACTAATGGCACTTCCAAGATGCACTAGAATGTGCTAGACCAGTGAGTTTTCAACCGTTTTCATACCAGGGCCCACTATTTATTCTGCATTTTAGCCACGGGGGACCACCATTTGATGTTGAGATTAGTCTCTCTAATTTAGAAGAAATGACTGGCAAAATGTTGGTCAAAATAGCGATTCTTCTGCATTTTCTAAATGTGTAGATTCTTGAAAATTCGGTAATTCAGATGTTTAAATATAATTTAACTCTTGAGAGCATAATTTTTTTATGGCAACACTGCGAAGGCCCTCCAGAATTGTCTCTATTTGCTCACAGGACGGGTACCCCTATCTGAAAATATGCTGTTCCAGAGAGGGTCCAAACCCTCATGTGGTTCACAAAACGTTTGTGAACCACATGGTGTAATTAGCTGTAATAGGACCTTGGTAAGCCTTCCTCACCTCCATCTCTAACACGCCTCCTGCTTCTTCTCCTCCTCTCCCAGAGCCAGAGAGAATCCACAGCCTGCACTGCCGCCCTCAGAGCTCCACCTCCATCTCCTGCTCCTGGGGATCTCCTGAGGCCGACTACGACTCCTACACCATCGAGTGTCTGCGCCAGGTATTTAGAATTTATTTAGAATTTGAGGCACAGAGGACCAACATTTAATGACAGGCTCACAGACCCCAAAACTAAAGATTTTTTTTTTTGCTTTTGTCCACAATACCAGGCTGGATTTAGGAAACAAAACAGTCCAATATACAGATCAAAATGACCATTAATCTTCTACATTCTCTAGTTATGTAGACTTGGGCTGATTCACGTGATGAATATTTTAAAGTTGAGAGTTCTCAAAGAGTTACATCTGGTTAACCAACTTTCCATATTTAACTGGAACCATCGAGTGCCTAAGGAAAGCCAAATGAGAAATACATAATAATTAAGCCATAATGACTACAACTAGACTAAGTATACCGGTAATATACATTTTATCAACAGAGACTAGTGGGGCAGAGTTTCAAGTTGATGGCATTCTGAAAATAGCAGATCTATAAGCGCACAGCGTGTCGCAGAGATCAGCTATTTTCAGCATTCTAACATAATAAATCAGCCATTACGACAGCATCGAGGCCTGCCAAAATACTTTTCTTTTTACTTTTTTCTTTTTACTCAGCAGACTAAAATTATGTGACGTTTAGTGGACTAAAACCAGACTAAGGCTAAAACATTTTTCATTCCAAATGCAACCTGAAAATCAGGGTTATAATGGTTATTCAAAAAAACATTTGAGTTGACTAAAACTAAAAAATGAAAATGAATGCAAAAAATGATAACTAAACTAAAACTGTAATGTGGGTTCAGAAAACTAACTAAAACTAACTGAAATTATACCCAAAATACCCTTAGTTTTAGTTTTTATAAAGCTTTTAAATTCAAAATGTTTTGGTGACCAGCATGAAGAGGAGATGCTTCTAGATCTTCTATCCACTACTGAGTTCCATAAACACTGGGGGGGGGGGGAATTGTGTTCTTGTGGGAGAGTGCAATCATCAATCTACTAAGAAACTCAATGCAAAGGTTGAATACCAACTTTGGCACATTTTTAATCAATGTAACCAAAGCACAGAAAAAAACTAAAACTAAAACTATAACCAAACTAAAACTAACTAAAACTAAATATTTTCACCAATGAAAAATCCATAACTATAATAACCCTGGTCCAAATCTAACCCTGGTGGCGAGCAGGACTCTGGGACGCTGGTGTACTCGCGGCGGACAGGCCGCGATGCCAACGTCTACCTCATCACCCAGCTGGAGCCCCACCGGCGATACACCATCTCTGTCAAGGCCATCTCTGACCGCATGACCAGCGAGGCTGCCCAGGACAGCGTGGTCACCATGATCGACCGTGAGTGATCATCACTGATCAGCAGCGCTGTCTCCATGTTCTGCTTCTTTTCCTTTCGACTGCTCCCTTTCCCTGGGTGTGGTCCGTCCGTCCGTCCGTCCCACAGCGGATCATCTGCCTCCATCTCACCTGCTCCTCTGCGCTCCTCTTCTCTCATACCAACTAACCTCATGTCCTCTTAAGGAAGGAAGGGGAGGTGTGGCTAGAGCGGATATCAAACATCTAACAACTGAGGCACTTGAATTGTAGAAGTTCAGTTGATATACAACGTGTCTATGTCTACTGTGTGTCTTGGGCGGTATTGATTTTTTAATATCGGTATTTGTAACATGTTAATTAGCTCGATATTCGATACTACCGGTATTGACCACTAGATGGCAATGGAGTCCAATCAGAGTTGGACATCTGCTGGCAACTCCCATTGACATAATGGATTTACAGAATGTGACATCACATTCAGCAGGAGAATCAGAGCACCTGTTTGAGCCAGAAACCCCTCCAGACCACAGAAAATCTACTGAATGTGAAAAGTTCAGGTTTTTGGGTGCAATTGAGCTCAGAAAACAGAAAAAAAAGTCCTTACATCAAAGTCCTTGATAAATGGTCACTTCACTATCTCTTAAATGACCAAATGTTCTTTTGAGAGTAAAATATCTTTTTATAATTCTGAGGAGCCCTACAGCTAATGATAGGGTTGTTGTTCCCTTGGTAGGCCCGCCTCCACCACCCCTCAGCACGCGGGTCAGTGACAGGGCTGCCATGGTCACCAAGTCCTCCATCTTCTTCAAGTTCAACTGCAGTTGGTTCAGCGACGTCAACGGAGCCGTCAAGTTCTTCACCGTGGTGGTTAAAGAGGCCGAGGGTAGGTTTTCAACCAGTGGTCCGAGGACCGCCAGTGATCCCTGAGAGCATTCCAGGTGGTCCCCAGCTGAATGATGGACCGTTGGTTACCAAAATGACCCTGTGAATCGGTAACTCTTGAGATCAAGAGTTAAATTATATTTAAACATCTGATTGACTTAATTCTTAAGAATCTACACAATTAGAAAATGTAGAAGAATTGTTCTACAGAATTGTTATTTACTGTGAATGGGAGAATACCATATTTTATGGACTATAAGGCACACTTAAAAGCCTTTAATTTTCTCAAAAATCCACAGTGCGCCTTATAATCCAGTGCGCCTTATATATGGATTGTTTGACTGCAGTTGCTTCTATTCTGTGTTAACTGTAGTAGCTTCTATTCTCTGCGCCTTATAATCCGGTGCGCCTTATATATGAAAACAGTTCTAAAAGGTGCGCCTTATAATCCGGTGCGCCTTATAATCCGGTGCGCCTTATAGTGCGAAAAATACGGTAGTTATTTAAATGGGCCCTAGCGGGTCCATTTGGTTCCATTTGTACATTCTCAGAAAAAAAGGAAACTCATTAACATGGTGAAACACATCTTGATGATGTCATCAAGATGTATTTCACCATGCTAATGTTTTTTTCAGACCTCCATTTCTAGGAAACACAGAATGGGGAGGGGGACTTTTTTACCATGTCCACACAACATCTCTAAGGTATATTGATGACATAGTAAAATATTGAAAATGAGTGGAATTCCCCTTTAAGACATGTGCATGCACACTTGCATTTGCGTGCACCTGCGCAACACACACAGACACGCTATTAAAACAAGTATAGCATATTGAGAAAGATTGTTTACAATGCCTAATTCTATCCATAAAACTAAATGACAAGACAAAAAACTTAGGCCTACTTTTGCCCCAAAAATATTTTAGATGCGCGTCACCCCTCCACTACACCCCTGGGCCCTGGCAGGAAAAGGTAGAGAACCCTTGGTGTATGTGCACACATGCACACACATCTCACCCCTGGAGTAATCAGAGAAAAAAAGAGTACAAAGAAGCGCTTTGTGGTCCATTGTATGAGTGGTAAAAACTGCTAACAGGTGCTCTTTGGAGAGGGTATCTATGATGCAAAAATACTGTGAAAAGCAGTGAACCGCTGGTGAACTTTTGAAGAAGAAGGTCCAAGGCAACTCTGTGCAGTAGAAGTATATTTATTTATTTAGTTAATTGGAGCAGCAGAGAATTAAAAAGACCAACGCGTTTCAGCCATCTTGGGCCTTCGTCAGGGTCAAGACCCTGACGAAGGCCCAAGATGGCTGAAGCGCGTTGGTCTTTTTAACCCTTTCTTTTCACAGCATTTTGTGACTTTCCCAAGGTACTATTGAACTTTTTTAGATGTTCTTGTTACACATCTCACCCCTATTGTTTTGCCACAGATGTTGACAGTGTGCAGCCGGAGCAGCATCACCCGCTCCCTTCCTACCTGGACTACAAGTCCAACTCCTCCGTCAAGTCCTACCAGACCAACTACTTCCAGAGCCAGTGTGCAGAGGGGCCGGACGCAGGCAGCCAGAGCTACGAGATCAGCCTGGGCACCGGCATGGACAGCCTGGGAGGGGCCTGCGACCACAACAACAACAACAACAACAACAACAACAACAACAACAACAACAACAACAACAAACACCCCCAGGACAGCCAGGACAGAGACGCTGCAGGTCTCGACGCTGCTGACAAAGTGAGGTGGTGGGACTCAAACCCTTTCTGCGATGGGCCACTCAAACCCAAGACGGCATACAGGTATAGAGTGGAGCAGTGGTGATTTTGTCAACTGTCTGTAACACTGTGACGAAAAATGTTTGTCAACTACCTGACATCACATGTGGCATAACTATGACCACACACACACACACACACACACACACACACACACACACACACACACACACACACACACACACACACACACACACACACACACACACACACACACACACACACACACACACACACAGTGGAGCACAAACTGTGACCCTACGTTTTAACTGCGGGGGGCGGCAGGCGATGACAAAGCAACGTCGCCCTTGTGGTTCTGACAGACGTTCGACAGATACTAATAATTCTTTTTCAGTGTTGTATTTTAATGACGTAATGATAATTTAACACAGTTTTTTCATAACGCCACAATAACTGACACCCTTTCATTCTATCCTTCAGGCTCAGTGTGCGTGCTTTCACCCAGCTGTTTGATGATGACGATCACCATGGCAACATGTCCCCTCTCTACACCGACACGTACCTGTCCCTCCCTGTGGTCACCGAGGCTGGTGAGGATGAGGGGAAACTTGTACAATGCTTTTTGGGCCAGACATTTTCATAATAAAGACACCCGAGTTGCTGAGCAGATGATGCAGATTTTACTCGCCTTCCATTTCTCCCATGATTTAATTACTACCTTGCGCTGATACGTCTGATCTCTCTTTAGAATTATTTATATTGCTAATGAGCAGTGTTGGGCAGTAACAAATTTTAGAGTACATATTACTTTAATATTATTATTTTTGCTCCAAAAAGTAAAGTAACTAGATTACTCTGCAAAAAATGGGTAATAAGTAATGCATTACTTTGCAAGTAACTTGGCGTTACCGGGCCAAGTTACTTGTTTAAAATGAGCTTGTTGTTGCATGCAAAAATAGAACAGATTTACAAGCTATCAACAGGTACTGTAACAACAGAGATGTGCACTAGATTGTAGATCCAAGAAAGACATTTACAAATAATGTCGGATTTTGTTGGCTTTGTTTTCAGGTGCAGTTTGTGGGATTGGAGACTATTATTATTCCAATAAATTGGATTCAGTTCTAAAAAGAGCTCACTAAACAGATTATGTTGTACATCTCTATTTTTTTCAAAGGTGGGAGTTGAGAATTTGGGAAAGTAATAACGTAATATTTAATATATTACTCTTCGATTCCAGTAATAAGTAAAGTAATGACATTACTTTGTCTAAGGGGTAACGAGTAAAGTAAAGAAGTTACTTTCCTAAGTAATATTGACTAACACTGCTAATGAGATGCACGGTGCAGTCACAAATTAGGACAGAACATCACCATTCTGATTGGGTAGCACAGTAGATTTCATTTACGCTGTCTTCCCCAGAGCCTATGAGCGGTGTGATCGAAGGCGTCAGTGCCGGCATGTTCCTCATCGCCATGATGGTGGGAGTCTCCGCACTTCTCATCTGTAGACAGAAGACCCGGAAAGTGTGAGTTGTGTATTATTAATATCATACGACCCTGAACAGCTTACCCTACGTTTTAACGCGGGGGGGCGGCGGGCGATGACAAAGCGACGTCGCCCGACATCCATTATTTCTCTATGGGAGCCGCCGATTCGGGCGACAGCAGCAGAACGGGTGATGTCGGCCGACGTGGGTGGGCAACGTCGCCCGGAAAGATAAAAACTGCTGAGCTTTTCGCCCAAATGGGCCGACGTTTGCCCAGGAATAACCAATCAGAGCCAAGTGCTGCTTTTTTGGCCCTCGACCCGAAACCATTCGCGCAGTTTGGTTCCTAGTTCTGTCCCACTTCCTCCTCCATCATACTATTTTTTTCAGTGCACCACAGCACCGTCGTCTACGGTACTCATTTTGCATGCCATTCTAAGCGAGAATTTACTGTAATGACCGTCAGCGCCGCTCGTATGGGCTGACGTTACGTGTCCATCGCCTGCTGTCCCCCACCGTTAAAATGTACTGTCAGTGTCAATGTGAAGTGAACCTAACTGTGCTGCGTGGCCAAGACTAGCAGCTGGTTAAATGCAAGGTGTGAAATGATGGATTGAATTTAAAATCAACGGTGGAAAGTACATTCAAGTACTCAAGTAATCCAGCGGAGCGTCAGTTCATTGAGACACGGAAGGCAGATGGGTTGCGTATCATTCATGAACCTGATGTTCATGAATTCATATGTCATCGCATTTTCATACATGCACTCACCTCTACCTAGCACAGCCTGTCCCTTTAAATCAGCAGCCCCTCCGGTCCTCTCTCTCCTCATGCATTCGCTCGAGCATCTCATACACGCCCATTTTCCCAGAGTCCAATTCAGGCGGGCTTCATAAGCAGCCTCAGTTCTCTAGTCCCTCTCATGCTGAACTGTCAGACTGCTCCAGCCGGTTAAACTTTCCCCCACCTCCCCGGCCTCCTCCCTGCAGTTCTCGCTCAGATCTATGGTCTTGTTCATGGTTTGGTCAGGATGCTTGTGTGCTTGTCTTGTTCTGATGATCGTGTGTCATTGTTACTTTGTTCCAATTGTTGCTGTTACTGTACTGTACTGTACTCGGCTCTGCTCAGGGGGGTCGTTGATATCAGAGCTGCACCTTAGGTGTGCAGGTAATCGGAGATATCAAATGCAATATCAGACCTATGACTCAGTGCATAGATCATCTGATATCGCATGAGCAGAGCCATGCCGCCATACAATCATGCAAAAGCTTTGCAATAAATGGTTTATCGTCAATCTGACCTGAAGGGTGTCAATGAACTATACTTAGGTACAATTTGAGGTACTTTCTACATTTACTTTCTACTTTTTACACATTTCCATATGTATTTCCATATAATACCTACCTCTGACACATCTCAGAGGCACATATATCTTCACTGCATTCATTTGGAACCATGAGTCGCAAGTTACTTTGATTTTCAAAAAACATATATAAAATAAAATACTTCAACCCAGTTACCTGAAGATCTTCTAACATGTGACAAATATGTAATCATTTTAGCATCGAGTAAAAAAGCAAGATGTTGGTACCAACAGGATCCGCTCACAAAATACAATTTAATGGCCATGACAGAGGAAATATATGCTGTATCATGGAGAAATTAACTTTTATTCTTAGACTACAAGAAGAAAAGTTCTATTAAAATGGGAGGAATGGCAGAATGGAGAACTACAGTATATGTCTGCTATTTTCTAAATATTTGTACATAGTAAAACTTGGGAAATGTGACATTCTATCTAGTGATTACTTTCTACTTAACCCTTAGTGTACTAGCGCGTTTTGGTGTCCTAAGCATTATGTTTTAGCTATTGAAAAATAGCAAATCTACAAGCTCATAGCGCGCCACCGAGTGGCCAAATATAGATAATTCTATAATCCACTGCCAAATATAGATAATTCTGTTCGTCCTCGGCATGAAATATGTTGAGCATCACTGACACAGGAACATAGACCTTTTTCCCCAGAAAAACTAGAAGCCATTGTCAGAAACTAGAATCTAGTGACAAAAAACTAAATTCTACCATTGGAAACTAGAATCTAGCACCAAAAATCTAGTCAGGAGCTAGAATCTAGCATCAGAAACTAGAGTCTAGCATCAAAAAGTAGAATGTAGCCTCAAAAACTAGTGTCAGAAATTAGAGTCTCATCAGTAACTAGAATCTAGTTAGGACAGTCAGGTTAAAGTACATTTTGATGCCAATGCTTTTGGAGTAGTTCCACATTACAGATTTGATGGTTTACTTTACTTATGTAAAACAATTGAGTGTTTTTTTGTCCTGTGTTGTCCAGCAGTGTACAGGAGAGGCCGCTGGTGAGGATGAGTATGAGGAGAGAGAGGCCTGTCTCAGGGGTCCACGCAGGGCCCAGGGGGTGAGTGAACCTGAATCTGTCTAGAAATGCACAAACACTCTGTGGAGAAGAAAACAGGTGCGCTTCCTCTAGTTGCTGCCACTAATTTGGGCAGTGGGTGCTAAGCTCTAGGTACAACTAAACATGTGAATGTGTCAGTGTCATTAAATGGATCTCCATATTTGAGCCTGGTCCTGCATTTTTTACTTGGTGTGCGGCTTTTTCCACTTTTGGTGTATTCTCAGTTGTCTCTGTTTCTGTGTCAGTTTCTGCGCGCAATGTACAGGTACATACAGTACTACGTGTGTGCGTCTGAAACCTGCGTAATTCGAGTAGTCCATATATGCTATTATCATTCCGATTCAAAGAGCGATGTACTGTTTTTTTATTACATAGTATTAACTATAGACAATGGTCTTTTGTGTTTTGTAACGAATGCCTGCCTTTCCTTTTCTCCCCCAGCAATCGTCGCATTTCAAGGTAGTGTACGCACAGGACCTTTTCTTTCTATTATTTGCCATTCATTTTGGGTTGATTATTTTTTGAGGACTCACAGATATGTTGTCTGGACTGTGTACCTTATCATCATGGTGTCTTATATTCATGGGTCTCTGTAGTCCTCCACCAGCCATGTTTAGGACCTCATGGGTGATTCAATGTCTGATTAGGCTAATCAGACCAATTGAAAGCCTAATCAGACGTTGAATCACCCGTGAAGTCCTCAGCATGGCTGGTTTAGGACTACAGTCTACAGATGAGACCCATGAACTGCCAGGGATGTGTTAATTTAATATTCTTTGGTTGCATATTGTCCAAGATAAAATGCTGAGGATGTCCATGTTTGTCTATAAACTACAGTCCCATCAAGATAAATCACTTTGAGTCCCACTACACCAAACTACAGGCTGACTCCAACTACCTTCTGTCAGAAGAGTATGAGGTTGGTTACCTATGTTGCCCCTGTATTGACCTGTGACCAGTGCTGATTTGGAGTGTGTGTGTGTGTGTGTGTGTGTGTGTGTGTGTGTGTGTGTGTGTGTGTGTGTGTGTGTGTGTGTGTGTGTGTGTGTGTGTGTGTGTGTGTGTGTGTGTGTGTGTGTGTGTGTGTGTGTGTGTGTGTGTGTGTGTGTGTGTGTGTGTGTGTGTGTGAGAGTCAGAGAGTGCCAGTCAGAGAGTTGTGCTCCTCTCAAAAAACAGGAACTGTATGTAGATTTTCTGAACAGTAGATGGCAGTAGATTTCATTCTAAAACCTGATTGTTGATTCCATACAGTATATTTATACTTTTGGTATAGCTACTGTTTCCAAATTATAATATACTAATTTATATGGTGGAGAGTTTAGTGAAAATGACAGCATTTCTCATGAAAGTGGGTTTCAACCACTTTCATATCAAGGCCCATTATTTATTCAACCTTTGAGCCACAGATCACTATTGGATGAGATTTCGCCTCTTAAACCCCACAATATAGAATGTTTTGTTGACGTTGGGCAAGATTTTCATAATACGTCTCCATCATTTAACCGGGAACCCCTCAAAGGTGGAAATTCACTGCTTTAAGAAGAAGCCTGCCCCTCTGTGGGCAGATTTTTTTTCTCAAACATGGCCCTGCCATTTCACTATATTATATAAACTTTATTACAGGCTCATGGCCCACAGTTTAAAAACAGTGTAACACATAATAAAAATAAATAAAAAAGTTGAGAGTTAGGAGAGGCACTTATGGCAGTGTCCTCGAATGGTGGATGTATACCTAACAGTACTATGTCCAGGATCTGACAATTATTCCATTTTACATGAGGTTACATGAGGTTCCTTATCAAAGCCATGATGGTGGTGAGACCCAGTGAGCAGAAAAGTTCACTGGCTCTGGTACTCCTGGGTTTCTTTAACAGAATCCAAAGACAGTCATTGTAAGCTACTTGCAGCTTGCGTAAGCCCTCCTTCTTATATGTGACCCACAGTAGGGGAGTATAGAGAACATTATTATTATTATGTTTTATTTATTTTTTATTCAAGTGTCCTCACTCTGTGAGCATTTCAACCTAACGTCTGGATCGTACACTCCTTCCAGGACCTGAAGGACGTGGGTCGCAACCAGCCCTTAGACACCGCTCTGCTGCCAGAGAACAGGGGCAAGAACAGATACAACAACATCCTACCCTGTGAGTGGGCACAAAGTCATTAAGGAGTTACAAATATGCAGCGATTAGAGAGAGAATATTGCGTGGTGGAGGTTGGCAAAGCCCCCCCCCCCCACCCCCTATGCAACCTTCTCATTACTCAGCATTGCATCCAGTATTTATGTGGCGAGAGAGAGAGAGTCTTGCTCAACCCTCGGCTGTTTTGTTCCACACATTCAGATGACTCAACGCGAGTGAAGCTCTCCTACGTCGACGATGATCCCTGCTCCGACTACATCAATGCCAGCTATATTCCTGTAAGCCCTGAGCACTTACTGTACGCATTCAGGTCCATGTCGGCATGTTTACACACTACAAATGAAAAGCCTTTCATGCTTAGTTTTCTATATCTTGCACTAAATCTGTTACCCAGATGATTCATAGGTAATCTAAATATTTGAATAATCAGACATAAAAACCTTGGTGCCCGAATTCTTTGTCTGAACACTATTGGCAAGAGGTGGCTGCTGATATTGAACATAAGCTTATGTAAAAGGAATCACCGTGGTCACCATGGTAGAACAAATTTAAAGATGGAGTGCCATTATTTTTTATACCCTAAAACATGATCAACAGGTATTAATATTAGATGAAAAGTAAGTTTTTTCCCCCAAAAAGTGTACAGTGTTTCTTAAACTGTCATTTTTATGATTCCACCCTACCAGTTCATTAAGTTTGCCTGGTGGGTGGTGATGGGTGGAGATCCAGCTGAACTGAAGCCACACCCACAGCTTTAGTTGCATGATAAAGGGGGAGGAGTTAGGGGAGCGGCTGAGCATGTGATGTCACTATATTGAAGGTTTTTTTTTTTTTCATTGGCACGTTTAACTGGAAAGGTTCAGCCCCCTGGAAGAAACCCTAAATACAAAGCGAAGACATCATTGCACATAAAAACACACCAAGGGGTCTATTTACATACTGTCACCTCTTGAACATGTACAAAATTGGAAAAAAATACAAAAATCACAGCACCCCCTCTTTAATGAAATTTGTCAAGCATTAGGAACAGCAGAAGTCATTAATGGTGAGTATAACACCTGACAAGGTATAGTGTTTGGAGATTATAAATTATATGCTGTCTGTAAAGACAAATGCTTTTTAAATGGGCTCCACCATGAGTTTTACATTTTTCAAGATTTTGAGTGATTTTGGAATCGCCAATGTATTTACACCCCAAAACAAACCAATCTTGAGATACTGTATCTATCATTTTCTGTGTGTGTCTGAAGGGGGGGCAGTGAGGAGGGAGTGGGGCTGTTTTTGTGGACATTTCTGGTACTCCACCCAAATATTTGCACTTTAAGATTTATATTAGAAGAATAACGGATATTGCGACACATTGGTCGGACAGAGACAAGTCTGACATTGTTTATTAGATATACAACGACGTACATCTATCTGTTATTGTAGCTCTGCTGTTGTACTTGGATCATTGTGGCAGCCACATGCCAACATGTTGGCGTCTTAGCTTAATGGTAAAAGATCTAATTCTGAAACCAGCCCAGTCTCATGAGGTTTAGGCGAATATGCACAGAAGTGCCATTCCGTCCATACTTGCCTAGAATACGCAAAAATCTGTGCATGTTTGCCTAAAATAAATCTGTGCATATTATACTAAAATGAATCCGTGCATATCCTACTAGCATATACTCCACTGAAAATGACGGAGCGGCTCCGTCTCTGCCGACCATGAGCATTGTGAAGCGCCACTGAGTGACGCGCTAACCGAGAGAATTGCCGTGCTGAGCATTGAGATGTTCGGCAGAGCCGACTCAGCCGTGTCCAAGTTGCGATATGTTAGGGACAGAATAGTAAATATTATAAAACCCAAACTGCCCCACCCCCAACTAGCCACTTCCGTGTTTGTGAAAACCACGCCCAAGTAGATATTCACAGATTTTGGCTCTAACTAGTAGTGTATGCTTGCAATTCCGTAGGTGGCATTCCGTGCATAGTGTACTATTATCTGTGAGATCGGGCTGCTGAAACATAACTGTTCATGTGTTTCAGGGCAACAACTTCCGCAGGGAGTACATTGCCACCCAGGGCCCTCTGCCAGGCACTAAAGACGACTTCTGGAAGATGGTGTGGGAACAGAACGTTCACAACATTGTCATGGTGACCCAGTGTGTGGAGAAAGGCAGGGTGGGTAGAGTAAAGATAATATCTATTTTTATTTTTTTATTTTTTATTAAGGGATATGATCCCTTTTAATGAGATCCCTTTAATACACTGACACAATCTGACCTAACCTCAGTACAAGCACATTTACTTTACAATTTACTTTATACTTTATTTGAGTATTCACAATGTTACACTACTTCCACTTTTACTTTTACCTATTACAAAACACACAATAAAAATTTCAGCACTCTATGCAATTCGGTCATTTTAAAGTAGAGCTCCTAGATCTGCGATTTTAAACATTTGAAATGTGACATTCTTTTTCACAGTGTTGATGAGTGTTAATAATATTTGAGTACTTCCCCCCACTAGTGCCTAACTTGTGCATACTTACAGTAGATGTTTGTGTGCAGGTGAAGTGTGACCACTACTGGCCGTTTGACCATGACCCTCTGTACTATGGAGATCTGATCGTCCAGATGCTGTCTGAATCTGTCCTCCCAGAGTGGACCATCAGAGAGTTCAAGATCTGCAGCGTAAGTATCTCTGAGACCATTGTTTCGCAAACTTTCAAGGTCCATTATTTATTCGGCATTTGAACCACAGAATTCCCATTTGATGAGATTTCGCACAAAACTAAAAAGAATATTTTGTTTTTTCGAAATTACTCTTTGTCTATGTTCTCAAATTGTCTAGACCTCTTGTAAATGAGGCAATGCAGATGTTTAAAGGGGAATTCCACCCATTTTCAACATTTTAATATGTCATTAATATATCTATTAATATATATCTATTAATATATATAGATGTTGTGTGGACATGATAAAAAAGTTCCCCCAATTCTGTATTTCCTAAAAATGGAGGTCTGAAAAAACTCATTAACATCAAATACATCTGATGACATCATCAAGATGTATTTCACCATGTTAATGATTTTTCTTTCAGACCCCTTTTTCCTGAGAGGGTACAAATGTGAACCAAATGGACCCTAGCGGGTCCATTTGGTTCACATTTGTACCCTCTCAGGAAAATTTGGAAAATGGGTGGAATTCCCCTTTAACAACAGTCGAACACTTGAGAGTGTAAAATGAAATCAAATAGACCTATAATAGGCCTACGGGTTCAGTTGGTTTGATTTTACCCTCTCAGTACCATCTCAACTCAGTACCAGCTCAAGGACCACTGGTGGTCCCTGGACCGCTGGTTGAGAACCACTGCTCTAGACCAGAACTAGGTCACATATTACTTGTGGCATCTGTTGGCAGTGTTTGCTTTAATTCGCTTGAGAAACCAGGTGGGTGGGGCTAACCGCAGCACATTAAACAATGTAGCGACTAGTGAAATGACGTGAACACAATCACAGGGAAACGTTTGGCTGCGTGTGCAGAATTTCCGTGACAAGCTCACACTACACTATCTGACTTGTCCTGAATGTTTTAATAAACCCCACCCATCTGACACTCCAACCCTGGAAAAAAAGAAGCATAATTGCCATTTGCAGCGGGGGCGTTTGTAACATGTCCCATTTGGGGGGGCAAGAGAACATGTATGGGTATGGGTGCGGCTTCATCGCCCGTGTCGCATCGATAAAGCCGCACCCATACCATTTTCAGTTACAGGACTTTTATTAGGCAAGTAAAGCATCAATAATAACATCTGTTGTTGTTGAAGTTGCAACAGACACACAAACTAAAGGTCTGACTCAGAGAGTTTTCTGTTTTCAATGATGAAATGCTGTTGGTTTAGTGGTGCCAAAATTGTAGTTAGTAGCAGTAATAATGTTTCACATCATTTTAAATATAAGCACTTTAATTTGAAATATCTTGGGTTGTTTTGCATGGCATCGTGTTTGGGGGGGGGGGGGCAGGGGGGGGGGGCAGACTGGGTATTTAGGGGGGTATTGACCCCCCATGCCCATGCCTAGATCCGCCCCTGATTTGCAAATGGTTAATGCATGTGTTTCTTGATCACCGTCTATTGAGAACACGACTGAATGCTGCTATTAGAACAGCAGCATATGACAGTGAGTGAGATAGAGCCAGATTCCTGACCATGTAGCCGTGGGTGTTGTAGGAACAGTGTTGATTTTGTCAACTAATACCGTATTTTCCGGACTATAAGCTGCGGCTTATACAACCGTGTGGCCAATCTATGGATTTTTACAGGTAACACAGGGGTAGTCCCTGAGAGGGTTCCAGGTGACCTCTGCAGACTAAGTGATGGAAAGTTGGTTAACCAGATGTAACTCTTTGAGAGCGTAAACATGAAACCAAATGGACCCTTGCGGGTCCATTTGGTTTCATGTTTACACTCTCAAGAGTTATGATATTCACCATCTACTGTAAATTAGCACCACTTAATTAATCATATTAAGTCATATGTCATGTTCATTTTGGTCTAATTTTAATGTTTTGCCTCTTTTGTTTGCAAAAATCCATCCTGGAATTGTGAATAAAACCAAAAGAAATCTTTAGTTTTGGGGTCTGTGGGGTGAAAATGTTGTTAAATCGTGGTCTCTGGCTCGAATACTGAATAAATAGTGGGCCCTGGGATCAAAAAAGTTGAAAACCACTGCTCTAACATGAAGCTTATTGCCTGGTGCGGCTTATATTGAGGTGCGGCTTATCATCCAGAAATTACGGTAGTATGACAAACAATGTTCGTTGAGGGGCTTTTTTCTAGTCCGGCTAAAGCCATACCAAATCAGCTGTTGGCAAAAAAAAAAGCCTGTCAGACAGGGAATTTGCCAACAGCTGATTTGGTCTGGTTTTAGCCAGGCTAGCCAAAGCCAAGCTTTCATGGTCATTGACAAAAACTAAATGAAAACTCTGTTATGGAAATAATATATGTCCAACCAGAGGGTGAAGGTATATCTTATTAGTTTATTCAGAAGAACAGCAAAGCTGCATAAGAAGGGACTGCATAAGAAGAGACTTGGGGAGAACCTGAGGAGGTTGGTGGGAATGAGACCATGACCGAAAGATGTGCTGAGGGAGAGAACATTGCGAGATGCAGGCCAAGCCTGATAGACCAAGAGATGGCTTGTGCTTGTTGCTGTTCTTCTGAATAAACTCATAAGATATACCTTCACCCTCTGGTTGGACATATATTATTTCCATAACAACTCTAACTATGATGACACTACCCTAAACATTACATGTGACATTCAATGTGATGTAAAATCAAAGATTTGCTGTCAAAAATCGCCACCTTTCATTAGGAAGAACAGCTGAGCTACTCCAGGGTGGTGCGTCAGTTCCACTACACGGTGTGGCCTGACCATGGTGTACCAGAGACCACCCAGTCCCTGGTCCAGTTTGTCCGCACCGTCAGAGACTACATCAACAGAACCCCTGGTTCTGGACCCTCCGTCGTCCACTGCAGGTAAGGAACAATACTGCACTTTCTGGTGTCATTATAGCCTACCGTACCAGAATAATGCTCAAATTAGCCATTGCAGGAGGTTTCAGTGAGGTGTATAAGCTATTGAAAAATATCAGAGCTACAAGCTCACAGCGCGCCACTGAGTGGCGCGCTGTGAGCTTGTAGGTCTGATATTTTTGAAAAATTGTGAAAATGTGATGCAAATCTTTGAATATATATATATTCTTTCGGAAGCAAATATTTTGAACTAAAATCTTTGCTTCGGGGGGATCCCTACAACAACATGTTTTCAAATGGGAGGGGGTCCGCAGCCAAATATAGATAATTCTGGGGGTCCTTGGCATGAAATATGTTGAGCATCACCGACACAGGAACATAGATTTTTCAGAGAAACTAGGATCTGTCAGAATCTAGCATCAGAAACTAGAATCTGTCAGAATCTAGCATCAGAAACTAGAAACTAGTCAGAAACTAGAATCTAGTGTCAGAAACTACAATCAGGTGTCAAATAGAATATAGTGTCTTTGATTTGCACATCATTTTCACTATTTTTGTTTAAATATCAGATCTACAAGCTCATATCGTGCCACTCGGTGGCACGATATGAGCTTGTAGATCTGATATTTTTCAATAGCTAAAGTGTAACATAATGCGTTGAACACAAATGCGTTCAGTACACAAAGGGTTAACTTCACTTGTAGTGGCATTTATAATAGTGAAAGGTCGCATTCACGTTCACTGCCAATGTTTTTCCCTTTTCTCCTTTGTAAAACGTTTTGGCATTTGTTGATGACGTCTATTAATGTGCTATTTATTTTTCATGCTATGTTGACACAGTTATCTTATCTTTTTTCTCCCAAATGTCTTACTGTAACATTTGCAGTTTACATTTGTGAGTAATATTTTGTTTAAAGACAACAAGGTCCAGAACGCGAGGAAGCCTAGTGTTCTGTCGACTGTCTAAAACTATGACTGCATTTCACTGGAGAAAACGGAATAAAAACAAAGTAAAGACTAAGGCTATGATGATATCAGTAAAGCTAAGCTGCTTGGTTGCAGGCTAAAAAATACCAGATCTACAAGCCTACAACACATTGTGATATTGTAGATTTGATTTCAGCATTTGTAAAATCTGTCATTATGACTACATTTTTCGATTATGAATGCTAAAATCTTTAGTCAATTAAAATTAGACTAACAGATTGGCTAAAATATGATTCAAATAACAATTAGGGTTGTCCCGATCACATTTTTTGCTCCCGATTCGATCCCGATCACTTGAGTTTGAGCATCTGCCAATCCCGATATTTCCCGATCCGATCACTTTTTTTTGCTCGCGATACTATCCCGATAATTTTTCCTCATCACATACTCATGCACTGCATTGCATATGCATTAAGAAAAAAAAGGACTAAAACTCAATTAAATTGTCCCAAGAAAAAGATCTTATATGAAGTCCACCAAATAGCAGAATGATATAGCAGACTAGAATAGCACTCCTCACTCAAATGTGCACTTGGGCAACTCAAAGCAAATTCCACAACATTTATTTATCTGCCATAGTGTTAACCCCTTACCCCTGTGTCTGATCACTGGTTATACTGGTATATTTACCAATACTGAATGGTCTGATGATGACAAAGTAGGGCCAATACTGATACTTTTCTGGTACCGATACAGTATTTGCCGATACCGATATGACAAAAAAAGGGATGATCCGATACCGATACAGTATGGGGACATCCCTACTAAAAATCCAAACGTTCCATGATCCAAATCAACAGTGCCCTTGTCTGTCTGTCCACAGTGCCGGAGTGGGACGCACAGGGACCTTCATAGTGTTGGACAGGGTGCTGCAGCAGCTGGAGTCCAAGGACACTGTGGACCTCTACGGTGCCATCTTTGACCTGCGCCTTCACCGCTCACACATGGTGCAGACAGAGGTTAGAGCATTTCTACAATTCAATCTGCCTAGTGTCTGCTTAGAGTAGACTCTCTAGAAGAGGCAGTAGGGAACGTGAAAGCAACTGACCAGTGTACAAGAGCCATTGGAGATGGTGGGAGCCTACTGTATAGACTGGAACAAAAACGCCCCCTTTGGGCGTAAACATTTTTCGCCTCTCCGCTCCATCCCTGCTGTAGGGCAAATGGCACAGAGCCAAGAGCAGTCAGTCAGTCAGTGAGCTGAGTAGGCCTAGTAGCGGCAGCAGCAGCATCACTAGTGACTTCTCTGTTTTATAATTTACATTTTTATTTACTTTATTTACTTCTTCACTGGCTCACTATGGTCTGGCGACTTACTCTGTTCATAAATGCCGTAACAGAAGGACGCCTCAAGCAGCGGCGCATTGAATTATTTTTTATGCTGTTCCGCATGGCATGGATCACAGCTTTAAACCACAACGAGATTTTGCTTTCTCCTCATGGTTAAGCTTGTCCCTGTATAGTAGTATGTCGAGCACAAGCTTGGCTCTTCCCATTAATTTGTGGTTCAATCGTCGGAAAAAGTAAAAGTGTTTACACTGCACAGCTGATGATGACGCGTCAGGTTCACCGAGAGTTGAGAATGAATGAGTAGCCTGAGGCTACTGGCGTATTTGCCATACGGCAGGGACAAAGCGGCTTGGACCATCGTATGAAGTAATCTTATGATGCGCCGTTGGTACGGCCTATAAAGCCATAACCACACCAAAGGGTCACCATGCAACTCCTTGTGTCCAAACCGTTTCAAGGAGTTGCATGATGACCCTTTGCTGTGGTTTGGACCATTGAATTCAATGTGTTGAATCACTGAGAGTCTAGACTGGGGTTACGTTACGTATGATGGTGGCTGGGTGCACTGAATTAGAACAAACGACACAGCAGCATTATTTCTGTTTGTGTACATAACATGTTAGCCTACCTGGTGAACCTGCAACAGGTGTGTGTGTGTGTGTGTCTGTCTGTGTGTGTCTGTGTGCGTCTGTCTGTGTGTGTCTGTGTGTGTGTGTGTGTGTGTGTGTGTGTGTGTGTGTGTGTGTGTGTGTGTGTGTGTGTGTGTGTGTGTGTGTGTGTGTGCGTGCGTGCGTGCGTGCACATGCGTGGATACACAAAGATATATACACTGTAGATAGATATAGAAGAAACCATCTAACTCCAAACAGTAATTTCACTTTGGGGTGAAACCAAATGGACCCACTTATTCCATTTTGTGGTCTTGAACACCTTTATCATACTGGGAAAGTGTGTGCATCACAATGTGTTTGTGATAACATAAAAATCTAAAATATCACTTCTTTTCCCTTAATGGTTATTTAGCTATCAAGACCTAATGGTAGCCATTTGGCCACCCTTAGCTGTTAGTATGTCTAGCCAATGTATGCACCCTGTCAGAAATGCGGACAGAACTCAATGCATGTGTAAGACGAAAATCTCCACTAATATCTCAATATAGGGGAGGCTAGCACCCCTCAAAAAATGGAATCGAACCTCAAATATGTTAGGTGGTTTACTCCCAAAAGCAACAATATACAGTAGTTGTGCCAGTGTGGGTGTCCGCTGGCCGAGTGTTCCAGACGCATGCCACATATATGCTCCAGCCTGACAGTGTGTTGCGTGTTCAACTCCCCTTCATTGCGACCTTCTCTCCTTCCCACTTTCCTGTCTATCTTCACTAATTACTATCAATGAAGGCAAAGATCCAAAAACAAAAGAATCGTGCCAGTGTACTTTTTATTTTTATTTTTTTAATAATTTCTTTATCCCACAATTTTGCAACCCATTTTTTCACCCAGTGCCAATTCCTAATGTGAACCTGAGCTCTACACACCCTCCACCAACCTGAGGAGGCAGCGGACTGGCCTCATGCTTCCTTCAATGCATGAGGAGTCCAAGCTGCCTTCTTTTCACCTGACTGGGGGCAGTTTCCCTGGTTGGACGTAGCGCGTGGAAGGAACATGTTATTCCAACCAGTTCCTGTCCACCTCCATCAGGCGCCCCGGCTGGCCAGGGGGAGGCAGTTTAGAGTCCAGGATTACAGCATGTTTTTGTGAGGGTATCTACCTTAGGGGACACGGGGAGAACATGCAAACTCCACACAGAGTTTGCAGAGGTGCCAGTGTACTCATTCCAATGTTTAATTTCATTTTCATTTCATTTATTTACAGTATTTATTTCAGACAGGTTAAAAATATGGGAACAAAGGAAATAAAGGAAAATTAGATTTAAAGGAAAATTACAAATAAATAAACATGAACAAATCATTCGGATTTGGGAAAGACTGAAGATAATAATTAATGCATAATTGGATTCTGATAATTCCTAACTTATATTTGTTCGAAAATGGAGTAGGAAGAAGTTTACTAGAAACTTATCATGTCCTACCCCTTTGTATAACTCCTCATAAGAATAATAACAAAAAGTATTCACAGCAACAATATCAGCAACAACAATGATCCTGGCTAAGAATAACTACATTACAGCACTAAAGTTTATTATATATCTTATATATAAATATAATATAATATGTACTGTTCTGCTATATTATACCATGGTATTAGGTTATATTACATTATAACTAGAAATACATTATGTTATGTCACATTATACTACATTATTATGATTTATTCTTCTAATTTATATCTATCTATTTTGTTTCCTTCCCAGTGCCAGTACGCGTATCTCCACCAGTGTGTGAGAGACGTGCTGAGAGCCAGGAAGCTACGGAACGAACAGGAGAACCTCCTCTGCCCCATTTATGAGAATGTGAACCCGGATGCCCAAAGAGGTATGTGCATCTTCCATTGATAATAATGATATATCTTAATATTACAAAACTATTCACACATTAGTCTATAACTCATTAATAACAGAATATCAGTAAATAATACATCTTTTTTTTCCCTTCTTTTTTGGGGGCTGGCCCGCAGATATGGTGTACACCAGACGTTAAAGATTGTATTGACTACTGAGGGAGAGAGAGAGAGAGAGAGAAAATACTGGAATTACTTTACTTTATTTTTTGTATTAAGCACTACAGGGATACATGGCAATTATATTTTTCTACTATTTTATATATTTTTTTTCTCCTTTCCTTGCCAGATACTACTATTATACGTTTTTTGGAAAGTATATAACTAGGCTATTAAATTATATCAGTGGGTTAATTTCACTAAAATTGTATATATTAATGCTTAATGTGTGTGTGTTTGTATATATGACGCTTGAATATTTTATAATGGCCACTTTTGTATATTGTAGTTCTTTTGTGTGTAGGCCTATTATAAGCTAAGATGTTTGCACATTACTTATCGCTGTGTCAAATCGCAGATGAATTATGTACTACATGTGTGTGTATATGTATATATATATATACACTATACATACAGAGGCCCTGTTGAGAGATGATTCATTATGACTAACAGTGAGGTCAGCATATTTTTCCTGGCAGCGATACATTTTGCTGGGTGTCTTGGGTGTCTATCAGTGAAGAAAATTGCAAACCAAAACTGTGTGTCATGGCACTAGCACAAGCTCTGCACCAAGACATTGTTCCAAACATATCATTAGCAGCTGTCAGTCTGGAGAGTTTATATACTGTACGTATATAAACGGCTTTTCAGGAAGTTCCACAGTGAATTTATTTGTGTGGATACAGTACTTTAAAATACATTTTCTTAACTGCCTGAGAGTAAATTGCCTTAATGAGAAACAAAGTGGACTCAAATGCGTTTGTTGACAAATGAGAATTTTATTTTTTAGACGTTGTATATAGCCAATGGATGTTTTTTTCTTTTTCCCCAAAAGAGGAGATTTTTTTCTTTATTATTTAACCATAAGCCTATGTTGTGACTTTGTCAAAATGTGTGTGCAATTAAACATCATGGATGTGGAAACTGGAAATGTCACAGGTCTATGAGCATTAATCCATGCATACCAACCTGCTCCAACATGACCACAGCACTCACTGTCAAAGAATGTGTGATGGTAATCATTAAACTCGACCCCCCCCCCCCCCCAAAAAAAAAAAAAAAAAAATCCAATCAATGCCACAGGACTGTTATACAGTATACTGAAGTTCTTTTATGACATAAATCACCCTCTACAGATGACACATTGTGACACATGATCCGCAGTCATTTCGATAAAACGTGTAATTATGTGTTTTGAGATTGGAAGACTGACACACCATTTACTTTCTATTACTCATTCATTATGCCTCCTCTGGGAGAGGCCCTGGGTGTCCCAAAACATAGGGAACTTTCTCTTGCCTTGAATGATTAAAATCAGGTTGCATCAGGGGCGGATGTAACATTTCCCAATTGGGGGGGGGGGGGGGGGGGGGGCAGGGGAAAATGGTATGGGGGCGATGCCTGTGTCGCTTCGCTTCGATGAAGCCGCACCCATACCATTTTCGGTTACAAGACTTTTATTAGTCAAGTAAAGCATCAATAATAACATCAGTTGTTGTTGAAGTTGCAACAGACATGCAGCATGCATGAAGCTAAAGGTCTGACTCAGAGAGTTTTCTGTTTTCAATGATGAAATGCTGTTGGTTTAGTGGTGACACAACTGTAGTTAGTTAGTAGCAGTAGTATTGATTCAAATCATTTTAAATATTAGCACTTTAATTTGAAATATCTTGGGTTGTTTTGCATGCCATCGTGTTTGGTGGGGCAGACTGGGCATTTAGAGGGGCATTGCCCCCCCAAGCCCATGCCTAGATCCGCCCCTGGGTTGCATTGATGTTAATCTAGGCTCTAATCAAAACATAAAAACAATAGCCAATCTGTAGACATGACCCAAGTGTCAGAGCTGTGAGTTTTGTTGCAACATTATGTTATACTGACACAAATCACACTTGTGTGAAGTGAGGGACACACTTATCATCATTGTCAAGCAGATATCTCATTCCGTGCTCAGTCAATCAAATCATTTCTATGGTACACACAGACACACAAAACATGGCATGAAAGGAGCTAGTGTTGTGTTCACAGTCTTGCTTATTTTGCTATTTTCTAGATTTTGAAAATCCCAAATAAAGCACTGAAAACCCAAATAGAGAATTGCAGTGCGGCTCCCCTTTAATGCAAGTGATAAGACATACATTTCCCATTTTTTTCACAGGCCCATTTCCCCATTTTTTTATTCGACACCCCCAAATTTGTTGTCACGATAGGTTGGATCCGAGTTGGCTTTGTCTGGGTTTTCAGGTCTTTAAATAAATACCTTATGAAATGCCTATGGTAAAAATGGACAAACAATAAACAATTGAACATTAGAGATCCTTGACATGAAAAGGTTTGGGAACCACAGAAATAAATCATCATCATCATCATAAATTATGATGATTATTATTCATTTCTGTGGTTCCCAAACTTTTTTTATATTGAACATTATGATGGTTATGGTATTATCAATATTGGAGATGAAAATATGTCTACCAAAAAAGATGTATGGACAAAAGCTACCCTATGATATCCCAAAAACCCACACAGTCGCGCCTGCGCACTGAGCATCACATTCACCACATTGGAGATTCCTGCTGGCTGGAGGAACTCTCGGAAGTTTAGCCCCAAGTTGTAGTGATTTTTAGCCGAGCGGAGCTAAGCGACCAGAAAAGGCGACCCGACCACAGTGAAAAAAAAAAACTTGTTTTTTTCGGACAGGAAAAGTGCACTTCGCCCGACTTTTCCTCCATAAATTGGGACACAAAGGATCGTTGATGGATTTAAGCCGTTTTTCGTCGCTTTGTTTCCCGCAGTGTGAGCGTTAGGCACCTTTGAAAGAAGTTGTGATTGTTTTTTTTTGGCGCTCGGAGCAGCGAAACGCAGAGGAAAGATGGAGGATATGTTGGTCTAGCTACTGCTAGTAGCAGGCTAACGCTAGCTGGGTTGGTTCACTGGGACGCCTGGCTGTTGTTCTGTCACAATAACTGTTGGAATTTACTTGGAATCGCCTTGTTTTTTATCGGGAAGAAGTTTGGATGTTTTCGTTCATCCTCACAACGGTAAGAACGGTTTTCAGTTCACCCAGTAAACCTTTTTCTATGTATGTAATGTATGGTGGCTGCCTGCCTACCAGACGCTTAGCTTAAAGCTAAATGCGTTGGTGTAGTATCCCAGTGCCATCGAGTAGAAGCGTTGCGACATTAAGGGGTCAGAAACTGAGCGCTCTTGCAGCCCGATTAGGGACAAACTAGAGTTACAAATGCATTGTTTTCAACGAGGGCGGCGCTCTTTTTAGGCATGTTTGCAACATGTCAACTGTTTTAAAGCAGTCGTTTTCAACCAGTGGTCCTTGAGAGGGTTCCAGGTGGTCCTCAGCTAAATGATGGAAAGTTAAAACCAAATGGAACGTTGCGGGTCCATTTGGTTTCATGTTTACACTCTCAAGAGGAAGAGTGTAAACTCATATCTAATTGAGAGTTATCACTCTCAATTAGAGGATGTAGAAGAATGTTCATTTTTGATCTACCGGTATGTTTGACATTTTTCTTTCCGAAATCCAGAATGGTATTGTGGAAAAAAGCTAAAGAAATCAAGTGATGAATAATTTGTGGTCCCTGGTATCAAAATGGTTGAAAACCACTATTTTAAATTATTGTAAAGTAACAACTGAAGTCTCTAATGTTTATGTTGCAATGTCCATTACGACAAAACAATCTAAAACAAATAAAAGCTCATTAAACCTGGGCTGTTGCCTGGGCCCAATGCATTCTGCCTATGTCTTGTCCCTTTTTTGAAGTCTTCATTCCCATAGAAATGTATGTAGAATAGCCGCCATTCAACTGGCCCAATGAAATCAACGGAATTTGCGCAACTCTGTTCTTTTACTCTATAGATCTGGTGGATCCCAGCCGCTGTAATCTCGCGCAACCAGACCCCCGTTTTGCAATACTGCTCATACTGGTGGTTAACGCGAGATTATAGATCTAGCACTGTGCTAACTAGCTGCCATTACACTACCGTACTGGTTATTTTATAAGTTGCAAAGTTGTCATTTAAAAAATAATAATCACATGATTTAATGAGTCATAGTTTCCCCAAGTTGAATAACTTTCTACCGATGGGATTCAGTCCAGGCTGACTTTTGTTGTTCATCTGATTGTGTTGACTGGTAAACACCCCTAGCTGGCTAATATAACTGAGAGAAACACTTTGGTTTACACTTTGGAAGATAAATTCAACTGCATAGATGAGTGGTTTTTAACCATTTTGGTACTACTGAGGGCCACTATTTGTTATGCATTTTAGCCATGGAACCACCTTTTTGATAGTTTAGTTTTTTCACACCCAAAACTAAAGATTGTTTTTTTTTACGTTTTGTCCGATTTCCGTGCTGTACTTAGAACAAATAAAGCAATAAACAGGAAAAAGTTGGTCCGAACAATAGTTTGTTAGTATAATATTGTTACTCTCGGGAACGTGAAATGAAACCAGATGGACCCTTATGGGTGCATTTGTTTTCATTTTACATTCTCAAGAGTTAAATATCTGTAAGGGTCCATTTGGTATTCGTAACCAACTCTCCATCACTAAATAGCTGGGGACCACTTGGTGGAACTCCCATAAGGACCAATGATGGTCCCTGGACCACTGGTTGAAAACCACTGCCATAGATTATTCTTATATAGACCGTCTTGTACACAAACAGACATTAGTTCATGGTCCTTGAAACGGGTAAATCTTGATGTCCATTTGTTTGTTTGTATATTTTGCTAATTTATTACACAGGCTTTACCCAACACATCTTTGATTGCGCCCCCTCTCCACAGAATTGTTGTTCATGTTGGGAAAGGTCAAAAATCATGAGTCTCCCTCAGCCACTGAGGATGGAACCAGGGGTACTGGTGGCAGGATTTAGGTGAGCAGAAATACTGTGTGTTATGTATGAGTCATGTAAGTGAGGATCTTGTGGTAAAGCTTGTATTGCATTAAAGGCCATTAGGGAAACATGTAGATAGAATTACTACTGTTAAGTTTTCTCAACTATTTTCCTGACAATGCTCATCGTCATCTCTATTGTTAGAGTAAGGACTTTAAATAGTATCTTTATGCCAAGTGCCAACCTACTTGGCAGCCAGTCTCTGTACTGTTATGTCAAAATGAAGATTGGCTTGTTATGCAAAAGCAAAAGTTATCCCTTCATTTCCGCTGATAAAAGCAAGTTATAGAAATCACTTTATAATAGAAAACTGGTTTAAACTGTGTGTTTTCTTGTTTAACTCGGACACGCCCACAGAATGCTTTTCACATCATCAGTGTAATTTTTTCAATTAGAATTTGTTTGTGTGGTTTACATTTCAGACATCTGATGGTGCTCTGAAGAAGCCATGGGTAGCTGTTTAAGCTGTCCAGAGAAAGAGTCAATCCCAGATAATCATCAAAGCAAATTCAAGGTGAGTGAGTGCCTGCCTTTGCCTGTCTCGACACTGTCTTCATAGTGAGTGGGAGTCGTGTCAACCCACACCCAGGATTATTCACTAATGACTGTGGTTTGCTTGTTTCAACCACCAAACCAGCTCATTCTGCTTACTCAATACCTAACTAGATGAGAGAACAAACTCCTGCTCCTCCTACTCACTCTTTTGTGTGTAAAATGTTATTGTGAAAAAGTGTGGGGTGAAAATTGGCAACACTCACTAACCAAAATGTTAGTTAATTTTGGATGTGGCTGTCTAAAATTCTATATTTGACCAGCCATTGTGGCAACTTGGCCACAACTTGGCCACAATGTTTTTTTTTTTTTTTTTAAAGAAGAAAAAAATAAAAGCAGACCTGTAGTTTTGGTTAATGGATAAAATGTGAAAGAGTGACCCAGGCTGGCCTAGTGGTCCGGGCACATATGCTGCTAATTCAGCCTGACAGCGCATTGTGGGTTCGAATCCAAATCCCTAATACTTTTGCTGTGTGTCTCCCACCATTTCCAAAAAACCTCCCCAAAATGTTAATGGGATGGAGGTGTATTGGGGAAGTATCAGGCTGCTGAAACTTTGGGTGCACTTCGCTTCCAGGCAGGCATACTGTAGCCTTATGGGCTGGGTGGAGTTGCACTCGATAAAACAGAATCTGTTCTAAACCGCAGCACCTCAGACACACAATGAGAACGTTTTAATTGCCAATGAAGTATGCATCACACATTTTACGACTGATGTCCACAGATTGACGTTGCTGTTGCCAGTTCAGATTGATAATGTTATCTGCTCTAACCTCAAACTACTGGATCACCTTTCAGATTTGCCCAGATTTCAGATTTGTCCAGATCCCAGTCATAAACATTATGATATTTTTGATAAAACAGTGGCGGTGGCTCAACTGTTTGGGTGACCGTGACGCTGGAATGCAGATGAATCCTAAAACTTGAATGTAACAAATATGTAATTTGTGAATTCACAGCCGTCTGTTGGACATTGTGTTAGATATGAGGTCTGGTTTGGGTTTTAGAATGTATTCTTGTAATCCTGTCTAGGGATGACGTGTTGTTCAAGTTACAGCTCAGGCAGAGTTTAGTGCACTGTTTAACCACTAACTATCCCTGGTCACTAAAGTGGTAATGGTGGTTTTAGTAATGTTTAATAACAATTGAGCACATTTAGCTTTGTCTGTCTCTCAAAGTTTCTGTGATGAATTTAATTGTATCTTTAATCCAGGGGTGCCCACACTTTTTTGACTTGAGAGCTACTTTCAAAATGACCGTCTCAACAAGATCTACACATCAAAAAGGAAAAAAAAAAAATCAATTTCAATGCCCCCAAGAAAGTTTGACTTTGAAATAGTGGTGAAGGTGTTACTTGCTATAATAATCTTTAAGAATAATGCACTTATAACGACAAATGGAGGGGGGAGAATTGGAATGTTTTCCTGTATATGTTACTACTAATGTTTGAAAACAGTATTTGGAGTCTGAGTTGCCAGTTCGTGATGTCGAATTTAGTCTCTTGCACCCAAAACTAAGAACTTTCACGTTTTCGTCCACAATTGGGATACATAACTGGCAAAAAGTTGGTCAAAATAACAATTATTCTCCATTTTCTAATAGTGTGGACTCTTGAAATTACATAATTCAGATGTTTAAATATAATTTAACTCTTGAGAGCGGTAAAATGAAACCATATGGACCCGTTACGGTCCATTTGGTTTCATTTTAACGCTCTCAAGAGTTACAGATCTTTACATTTTAGGGGACTGTCATGTGATCTACCTACATGGCCTGTGTGATCTACTGGTAGATCACCATCTACCTTTTGGGCAGCCCTGCTCTAATCCCAGGCAGGAAACCATATCCCCTCCATCATCAGTAGTTGGTTCTTCCCCACATTCAGCATCATTGATGGCACACAGGATTTGTCATTGAATTGCACTCCTGATGATGGTTACCTGTTAAAGTGGCTGATTAAATTGAGTAACTAAACGCCTATTCATACTCAAGTTTTAGATCAGGGGTGGGCAATTATTTTCCCCAAGGGGCCAAATGAGATACATAAAATATTGTGGAGGGCCAAGACTAAAGGCTGAACTAAAGGCTGCGTAATATTCATTTAATTTCAAGATAAAAGTAAGAGTAAGACCAACCATTTTGATACCAGGGACCTCTATTTATTCAGTGTTTGTGCCACAGAGGACCACCATTTGATGACATTTCAGCCCCACAGACCCCAAAACTAAAGATTTCTTTTGCTTTTGTTCACTATTCCAGGCTGGATTTCGCAAACAAAAACAGGCAAACATACAGATCAAAATGACCATTAATCTTCTATACCAGGGGTGGCCAACTGGTCACAGACTAAGAGCCACATTTTTCACTGTGTTACTGCAAAGAGCCACATCAAACGGTCACAACTGTTATAAAACCGCCGCGACGGCCGTCACGGTGGCAAATGGATTGCCATAAGACATGTTTGTGTGCAGGTGCGCAATGCAAAAACACACTATTAAAACATATTTAGAAACAAGGTTTACAATCCAAAAAAGTATTTGACAAGTCAAAAAACACACCTACACCTCCACGGTGGACTAGGAATCAGTCCTTGGTCGAGTGGGCACCACTGTATAGGGCAGGGGTTTTCAACAGGTGGTTCGGGGACCACCAGTGATCCCTGAGAGGATTCCAGGTGGTCCCCAGGCTAAATGATGTAAAGTTGTAGACAGAAGTCTACACAACTAGAGAATGTAGAAGATTAATGTTAATTTGATCTGTATGTTTGACTGTTTTGTTTTCTTTGAAATCCAGCCTGGAATTGTTGACAAACGTAAACAAAATCTTTAGCTTTGGGGTCTGTGGAGCTAAAATGTCATCAAATGGTGGTCCTCCGTGGCTCAAATTCTAAATAAATGGTGGGCCCTGGTATAAAAAGTTTGAAAACCACTGGTATAGGGAATGCATGAGTGCGCCAGGCCGCGCGTTTTTGACGGTTCCATGTGGAAGCCTCTTAAGAGCCGCATGTAACCAGCTGAAGAGCCGCATGTGGCTCGCGAGCCACAGGTTGGCCACCCCTGTTCTATACTGTATTGTGTATTATGTAGACTTTAGAGCTAATTCAGATGATGAATATTTAACTCTTGAGAGTGTAAAAATAACAGGTCCATTTGGTTTCATTTTTACACTCTCAAAGAGTTGCATCTGGTTAACCAACTTTCCATATTTAACTGGAACGCTCTCAAGGACCACTGGTGGTCCCTGGGCCGGTCAGAGTCAGCCAAAGGGCCGCATAATGCCCAGGTATGTTTTAGATGATAACCTGACCACCTAAGCTGCATTTGTGCGTGCGCACACACGTTTGTACATTATGACGTCTTATCACCTAAAACTGGATGCTTATACTGTATGCTGCAGGAAATCTCGACCAACCTCTTAACCATTTTGCCCTGTCTATTTTCTTTCTCTTTGTAACCAAATACCTCCAGTATGTTTCTGTGGCTGACTGCCACAGAATTAAAGGGCATTTCAGATCAGTTTTTATAATTTTCAGCACATCCTGAAAATGTAACGTTAGCATTCATGCGTGATTCATACAGAGTAGTTGTAGTTTTTTGTTTGTTAATTGGAGGTTTGTCCGACTGGTTTCAATTTCCCAGCTTGGCATTTGACAGTTTAATCCATTTAACTTGTCCATCTATACAAGATAACTTGTACATAAAGCATTTTTATCAAATATTTGTGATCACCGAAAATCAAATTGTAAAATTGGTCCCTGCATCATCCCATCCCAGGATCGGTAGAGTTATCATAAGTATTTTCTCTAGGGCCAAGAAGTGCTTGGGACTAAATATTTCAGATAGGGGTCCGTGGCCAAATACAGATAATTCTCGGGTTCCTTGACAGAAATAAGATTTGAGACCCACTGACTGAAACATGAAAACCTGGTCAGGAATTAGAAGAATGTGGTCTGGGGTCTTAATTGTGTGTGATGTTGTCATGTGTCCATCAGGTGATCAACGTGGATGACGATGGGAACGAGCTGGGCTCAGGCGTGATGGAGCTGACGGAGGACGAGCTGGTCCTCCACACGCATCGCCGCGACGACGTCAGGTGGCCGTACCTGTGTCTGCGTCGCTATGGCTACGACTCCAACCTCTTCTCATTCGAGAGTGGCCGGCGCTGCCAGACCGGACAGGGTACGTCATGTCACACGTTTTAAGAACAATGTGCAACATTTAATTAATGGTCAATCTTTTCTATTTATTTTTTTAATTGACAAAAGAAAAAAAATTGAAAAACCTACAAGCTCACAACGCATCTCTATGCGATAGCTTGTGAGCTTGTGGTTGCACTGTTTTCAGTATTTTTGCGCTTCACCACTGTTTGAAATATTGCAATAATTCATTCAAGTTGTATTTATTCTCAAACCCAATTTCAGTGTTGTCAAGTAATGCGATATCACAACTAATTTACATTTTAGTAATTTAGCAGACTCTCTTAATCCACATTAAACATGAACAAAAACATGGTACAACATACATCATATGCTTACAATGTAGTTAATGTGAATCATACATGAGCTAAGAATGTAGCAGTAGGAAAACTATGTAGTGTAAGTCTGTAAACAAATGCTATATAGTGCTATATTTACATGATTTTTTGCTAAGTCTACATATGCCTGCTATCTAGGATACATACTGTAGGTAAGGTAGGAAAGGTAAAACAAAACTCCACCCAGCCCGTACAGCTACAGTCTGCCTACCTGGAAGCGAGTGCACCCAATATTTTAGCAGCCCAATACACCTCCATCCCACTTAACATTTTTGGGAGGGTTTTTGGAAATGGTGGGAGACACCCAGCAAAAGTATTATGGATCTGGATTCGAACCCACAATGCGCTGTCAGGCTGGATTAGCAGCATATGTGCCCGGACCACTAGGCCACATCACAATGATGACAATTTGTACTAGATTTTGTTTTGAAAGTGGTTTGATTGTACTGCATGGAACATTGCTGCGTTTCAGCTCCACTCACTCATTTATAAATGTAGCACACGTTTTTGCCATCATCACTGAGATTCATGATTTACTAACGTTAAAAGATTTGCAGTCTCATTTATTTACTATATACGTATATACACACTCCTCAGTGGGTGTGTTGTTGATTTGGTCCTATAATATTGGATGTCTATGTAGTTGTGACATCCACCTGCTCAAGTAACCCTAACCCAACAACAGTTGGGTAGGGTGATTTATTTCCCCTCCATTGTTGAGCTAACAAGCCAATCTATCACAAATCACATGTTTTCTGCTACTGCCATGACACACCTTTTGCCATTGTTTTTGGACCCCATGCTTTCTCAAGGATGAGGTGGAGAGAGAGAGAGAGAGCTGGGGGTTTGTAAAGGGGTTCAGTAGGTTCCTGTGTGCGGTAAGTCTCAGGCACGCTGTGTTCCTTCCCCCCCATCTCATAACATTACATGACCACCCAATACTGTGAGCTGTCATCCAGTATTGATCCCTGACTGTACATACATGCTGGTTGTGTCTGTGGTGTTTCTCATTGAACTGGGATAGAATTCTACCTTTTTTTTTCTCTTTATAGTGTTGTTGTGTGTTATCTTCCCTTCCCTCCCAGTGTGAAGCGTTCGTTGTTTCCTTGCAGTTGCAGTGATTATTATCAGTCTCAAGTGAGACGGGACCAATGTTTGTGGTTTGGTTTGTCCTTGGTGTGTTTCCATACCCTTGGTTTTGTGTGTTCTTTCTCTCTGGTAGCCGACTGTTCAATAGCACTGCACTCATTGTCTCCTTTAGCACTTTGAACCTAGCGTTTTCCTTCTTTTTTTTTATAGCATATCTACAAGCACACAACACTTTGCATCACAGGCTTGTAGATTAGCTGTTGTTTTTGCTGCGTGAAAACTGTTTGTCGTGACTCGTGTGTGAGTGACACTGTTGTGCTACGAAGTATTAATCAGGCTTTAGCGGTTAACTTAAAGGGGAACTCCACCCATTTTCAACATTCTAATATGTCATTAGTATATCCTAGAGGTGTTGTGTGGACATGATAAAAAAAAGTTCCCCCATTCTGTGTTTCCTAAAAATGGAGGTCTGAAAAAATCATTAACATGGTGAAATACACACCATGTTAATGGATTTCTTTAGACGCTTCTTTTTTCTGAGAGCGTACAAATGAAACCAAATGAACCCGTTAGGGTTCATTTGGTTCCATTTGTTCACTCGCAGAAAAAATGTTGAAAATGAGTGGAATTCCCCTTTAATCTCTATTGCACTATTTGAGATCACCTTCTACTTTCAGCTGTTTTGCTTAAACTACAATTATAAAAGTTATGTAATTGCTGTGTACTTTTCATTATTGGTCCATTATTACTGGCATTAATTCAGCATTCTTTTCTTTCCTATCCTTTGAGTATATTTTTTGAGGAGAAGGCTAGATTGTCATTACAGTCTCATTAAATTATATTTAAATGGAGGATACATGAATGTAGGCCTGAAGGAATAAAATCTTGAATATTTATGTAAAAGTGTCAACAACAAAATGAGAACCGAGGGTGACAAAGTTGTGTGGGACAAGTCACACTCTTTTGATACTCGCTCATCATTTCCTGGCAATGTGTGTTGTTTTTCATCTAGGGATCTTTGCCTTCAAGTGTGCTCGGGCAGAGGAGATCTTCAACATGTTGCAGGAGGTGATGCACAGCAACAGCATCAGCGTCGTGGAGGAGGCAGTGATCGACCCAAACCACCAGGCTGCACACACACCTCACACTCCTGCAGGTGTGTTCCCCTTGACCATACCTGGGCATTATGAGGCCTGGGGACCAAATGCGGCCCTTTGGCTGACTCTGACTGGCCTGTGAAAGGGTTTCATTTATTTAGTTTTTTTTTAAAGATTTGTTTTTGGGCCTTTTGCCTTTATTGATAGGACAGTATGTTGACAGGAAAGGGGGAGAGAGATGGGGAGTGACATGCGGCAAAGTCCGCCGGGCTCGGGAATCGAACCCGGGGCACGCCATCAGGCTGGCTTGGCAGCCGGGGTGCCCAGACGGTTGAGCTAACCGCCTGGGCCCTGTGAAAGGGTTTTAAACCAGTGGTCCGGGGACCATCAGTGGTCCTTGAGAAATCTTTAGTTTTGGGTCTGTGAGGCTAAAATGTCATCAATTGGTGGCACAAATACTGAATAAATAGAGGTCCCTGGTGTCAAAATGGTTGGTCTTACGCTTACTTTTATCTTGAAATTAAATTATTATTACGCAGACTTTAGTTCAGCTTTTAGTCTTGACTTCTCCACAATTTTATGCATCTCATTTGGCTCCTTGGGAAAAATATTTGCCCATCTCTGCTCTTGACACAACTATGACACAACTATGAACACAGCATTTTACCTTTATAGACCTGTGCAGTGACGCCACCAACCCTGTTCCACTATTGGATTCCTCATTCATTTTCCTCATAGACTTTTCAAAAAGTTAAAAATACGATTGCGCTGCGGCCAAAGCTAACTCGGGTTGTGACAAATCATGACAACAAACACAATATCGTCATATAATATCTAATTAGCAAGAAGTAGAAAACGGCATGATATAAGACTTTTGGTTTCGTTTTTCATCTTAGAAATTATTTGATTGTCCCAAAAGTTTGTGTGTGCCATCATGATTAGTCACGACTCGAGTTGGCTTTGTCCGTGGCGTAATCGTCTTTATATAAATTATTTTCGAAAAGTCATGAGAAAAATGAATGGGGAATCCGTTTCTGGAACAGGGGAGGTGACGTCACTGTGCAGGTCTATAGCAGTGGTGGGCAATTATTTTTCCCAAGGGGCCGAATTAGATACATAAAATATTGTGGAGGGCCAAGACTAAAGGCTGAACTAAAGTCTGCGTAGTATTAATTTAATTTCAAGTTGAAAGTAAGCTTTTTGACAGCATGTCCGTCTATTAATTCAGAAGTTGAGCCACGGAGGACCATCATTTGATAACATTTTAATTTCAATTACATTAAGGCAAAGAATGAACTTTATAACAATATGCTATATGGGAAACACAAGCCCAAAGTAGCTTATAACAATACGACATGGCAACGCTGTGTGAACACTGTCTGGGCGATGGGTTAGCTGCAGCCATTGGTTCATGATACGAGCACACGGCCAATGGAACAGCGCATTGAGTGTTGCTAAGATACCCGAACCCACTCACATCAGAGGCCATGGAACCATATGGTGATTTTCAAACAGGAACACAACGGAACAGAACGTGATATTTGTAGCAGCAGCGCTATGCTGACTGCAAAGAGAGGCACAGTATCTTTCCAATACTAATCAGTGTTTTTTTGGCTTTGAAAAGGGAATGAAAACTGCCTCCTACAACCGTTTTGGACACCTTATGGCACTGCTGGACTGCAGGCTAGCATTATAGGATTATTGAGGTTCTTGATACAGAAACTTATAATAGACATCCGAAATAACAGCAAGATAACAGGTGCTTAACGGAGGAGCCTCGCTGCCAACCACAGCTTGTTGGAGCTAGTAACAGTTGCCAGGCAAAAGACGGAGGCGTGTGGATGTTGTACCGATTGGTGTATTGTGCAAGAGGCCGCTGGATTTAGGAAGGTTTTAGCCTAAAAAAAAGATTGAGTTTCTACCTTGGGTACACTCACACACATACCGCATATTTCAACAGTTCATCACATACATTCCTGCAGGCACACATGAAAGCACATGTAAACCCGCCTGCAGGCAACACACACACACACACGCGCACGCGCACGCACGCACGCACACACACACACACACACACACACACACAGCATTAATGTCACTGATTGAACCTTCACTCTCTTTTCTGTGTGTGTGTGTGTGTGTGTGTGTAGCTACGGGCTACTCTGTGCCTACAGTGCCAAACGGTGTGACCAGGATCCCGTCTGTGGGCGAGGCTCCGTCTCACCCCTCCACCCGCCACCCGTCTGTGGCCAGCACCCGTCTGCCCTCGGTGGGAGAGGAGTCCACACACCCTCTGCTGGTGGCTGATGAGGCGGTAAGACACCCACTCACACAGATTAGCTCGTCAGTTGGCAGAAAGAGAATTTAGAACCGTAGGAACAATAGCTGCGGAAATAACTGCTGTGGTAGAGTTCTCAAACTCTGCCCGAACCCGAACAGGCCCGACCCGACATTTAGGGCCGCGTCGGGCCTAAAATCTATGCTAATCAGTAGGGCCGGGTCGGGCCTTGGGCTGCATGAAAAAAATAATATATCTTTATATTGAATCATTTTATAGTAAAATTAATAGTTCTTTTCTGTATGTACCTATTGTGAAGATGGTGCTGACTGGCATTTCACTCTTACTATTTGGCAAATTCTCAAATTTTGCCCAAACCTGACAGTTTAGAGCCGTGTAGGGCCTAAAATCTATTCCATTTAGTCGGGCCAGGCCTCGGGCCTGAACAGTTAGGCCCTAGTTAGGGCCGGGCCTTAATTTTCAGGCCCGTTGAGATCTCTAAGCTGCAGTACAGTGTAGACATTAGCAGTACTTCTGTCAAATACAAAGTTCGCAGTGTTTCTTTTGAGGTGTGCTACTGTTTGTTTTAGTGTTTTGTGTCAACATCTATTCATTTGTCATGAATATGTCTTAGAGTTGTGTTTGTGTAACGGTCTTTTGGAACCATTAAAAAAAAATCAAGTATGAAAACAAAAAATATAGTCAAATTGGCTTCATTGAATGCAGGGAAAAAACATTCAAACGTCTAAAAAAATACTGTTATGCTTTGGAATGGACAGCAGCAACAGCATGCAATTTATTAGTCAAAGAACATGCAAATAAAAAACATGAGAGAATAACGATGTGTAAATATATATTTTGCAGGGCTTGACACTAACACTTGCCCGCTTGCCCGGGGCAAGTAAAAAAAATGGTCGGGCAAGTGAAGACTGTTACCTGGTTGCCCGATCGGGCAAGTGTGCAACTTAGTGCACTATAACACAACACAAGATAAATTTGTCTTGAAGGCAGTCATTGCACTCTGCTTCTGTGTCTTTCCCTGCTTTCTAGCTGTCCACAATTCCAGGCTGGATTTGGGAAACAAAACAGGCAAATTAACACATCAAAATGACCTAATCTTCTATATTCTCTGGTTGTGTAGACCTGGGTAAATTAAGAGGATGAATTTTAACTCTTGAGAGTGTGAAAATAAAACCAAATGGACCCGCAAGGGTCCATTTGGTTTCATTTTTACGTTCTCAAGAGTTACATCTGCAAAATTTACAATATATTTTTGGGGGGCAAGTGACCATGAGCTGAGGGCAAGTAGAACCTGACTTGCACTTGCCCGATGGGCAAGTGCCTCCGAGACCTTAGTGTCAACCCCAACATTAATCTTGTTGGCCTTTTGCAGGTCCACACCTACGTCAACACCACCGGCCTGCTGGAGGACCAGCCCAGCCCTCTGACAGCCACCACCCCTCTGGAGAGCCCCGGCTCCCCCCAGTCCCAGTGCCCCCCGACCCCACCGCCTCCTCCCCGGGGGTCCGCACTGAGCCCCTGGCCCTGCCCTCGCAGCCGCCGGAGCCCCAGGTCCTCATGGAGCCCCAGGGGGTGCGCTTTGTGCTGGGCCCCACCCCCGTACAGAGGCAGCTGATGGCCAAGGAGAAGGAGAAGCAGCAGCAGCCTTCGGGGGACCCTGAGGGGGTTGTTGCGGCGGCGGCGGCTGTGGAGGCCGGGGTTCAGGAGAGCGCCGTGGACCAACCCGGCTCAGAGACTAACGGCCACGTGGACGCTCAGCAGAGTGCCGCGGAGGCCGAGCCGCCGGCGGCCCAGCACCACCACACACACTCCAACGGCTCCGCCTCCGCGTCCTCCAGAACCTCCCCCACCTCCATCACCCCCACGTCCACCTCCACCACCACCTGCAACCCGGCTACGGCTCCCCGCCGCCACCGCCCGCCCCCCCTCACCCCCGCCGACGTTCAGAATGTCAACAACTCTGCCCAGCGGCGGACGGCCCTGCTGGACTACGAGAACCTCCCCGCGCTGCCGCCCGTCTGGGAGACCCGGAAGCCCAGCGCGGAGGAGGAGGAGAACAGCCGCAGCAGCGGCGGCGGCCTCAAGACGCCCTCGGTGAACGGCTACAACCACCACCACCACCACAGCCTCCTCCACCACTCCTACAGCCACCCGCTGTCCGCCTCGCTGGAGCCCTCCCACAACTATGTGAACACGGAGAACGTGACGGCGCCGCTCAGCGCCCACCGGCCCGACACGGCCCGCCGCCGCACCGAGGGACCCACCATCTTCAACTTTGACTTCCGCCGACCGCTGCCGTTCGGCACCATGGGGGCGGAGCCGGCTAAGACTCTCAACTACATCGAGGTGGAGATGGACAGCGGCGCGGGTGGGGCCAGCGGGGTCGGAGGAGGAGGAGGAGGAGGGGGCAGCAACAAGGGCGCCTCGGACGGCAGCAACCCCCACACGCCGCGCACGCCCACCTCCCCCCTGCACCCCAGCACGCCAACACGACGCACAGAGCTGTACGCACTCATTGACATTGAGCGCACGGCCGCCATGTCTAACCTACAGAAGGCTCGGCCGCGAGACGACGGCACGTCGCGTAAGACGCGGCACAACAGCACGGAGCTGCCCACCAAAAGCACTGTTTGACCTACGCTACGCCCCCCCCCCCACCCCCTTCCCACCCATTAACTTTTTTTGCCTCTAAATACGATACACACACGATTGGCACAATGGAATGCCATCTTTATATTCTTATAATGGAGAGACTTTGAAGATGCTGAATATTGAGAGACTCCACGAGGAGGGAAAAAAAAAGTCTTAAGTTAGTTAACAGACTTTTTTGTGCGTGTGGTTACCTGTAAAGGAAAGTTCAGGTAGACCAAAAGAAAGATAAAAAAAACATGTAAACCCTAGGTACTTGCCATATACCAATTTATTCCTATGGTAATATCATACCTCTTTTCCTTCACTCATTCTACAGTGCATTTGGGTTTGTTTATTATGTTAATAAGACTGGACTGCATTCCTCCTCCTCACCCATTCCCTCTCCTTATATGGTACAAATCAGTATTACTGAACAAAGCATTCCATTTAGCCTTTTTTTATATGATTCACTACATGCTGCTGTAATTTCAGTATCTAAGGATGACATGGTACACTACATTATGTTTCTGACTATGTACAGTAGATTCTGGCACAATAAATGTCTGTTCTGTTTTTATTTGTACTTAAGCCGATAAGAGGCCTGTCTTTTTTTTAAATCTCCTTATCTAGTTACTTATCATTGTGTCGTGCAGCAGGCTGCCTTGGGCTTGTAGTTTTGGGACCTAAGCGAAGTATAAATGGGAGGATTTCGGAGATGCAAAATTTAGAGGTCAGTTTATTGTACTGGCGCTATATCAGTTTATGTCAGTGCTTCTGTATGTTTGTTTTTTTTGTTTTGTTTTTGTTTTTTCCTTGAGATGGACTCAGGAGTGGGATGTATGAATCATATGAAAACTGATTGCAATTGGGTGACACAAGCAAGATTTACTGCACTTTTCAAAAATAATATTGCTAATAAATTGGCCTCGTCATTTTTTTTTATCTTGCACATATTCTTTCTCAGTTCACACACTGCTGAGTCCAACCTTAAAGATGAGGTGCCATGAATTTTATCTACCCTAAAACATCATCAGGTATTAATGTTATATGAAAAGTAAGATTTTTTCCTACCAGCTCATTAAGTATGCCTGGTTTGCCTGGTGGGTGGTGGTGGGTGGTGATGGGTGGAGATCCACCTGAACTGAAGCCACACCCACAGCTTTAGTTGCATCATAAAGGGGGGGAGTTAGGGGAGGGGCTGAACATGTGATGTCACTATGTTGAAGTGTTTTTCATTGGCACGCTTGGCTGGAAAGGTTCAGCCCCCAGGAAGAAACCCTAAGTACAAAGGGAAGACATCATTGCACATAAAAAACACTCCCAAGGGGTCTATTTACATACTGTCACCTCTTAAACATGTACAAAATTGGAAAAAATACAAAAATCACGGCACCCCCTCTTTAAAGTTACAATCCAGACATTTTAAGAGGTGGCGTGTCCCTATTCCCGATGGCGGTAGTTAATTTCAACAACGTCCACAACAACAATACAGTTGGCGGTGCACCTAGTTTCTCCGGTCTGGTGTTCTCCTTCAAATTTGGACATTAAACCACTTGCCTGACCTATACCAGGGTTTAAGTGTGGAAAGTGTTGTATTGGCATACTTAATCCACATTTACACACTTGATTTAAATGATTGATTTTTAGATGATTTAACCAATGTGATAATTTAAAATGATTCCCGGATCAAAGCTACAATCCCGGATTGTAGCTTTAGCATCACATTTAATGGCACAATTTTGTCCCAAATGTCATACTCTGTTGAAAGTTACATATTTCATTAATTAAGCATCATGGTGACCTGAATGGGTTCATTTTGATCTGTCACACAAAAGATGACCCAAACTGTCCCCTTGTCTCCAAGTGTAGGTCTTGGTATCATGTTCAGGATGACATGTATAATTCAATGGTAATGCGTACTATTTCAGGTTGAGACTAAAATCTGTAGGGCCTTGCTGCTTACCAAACTGTTTGCTCTGTTAACAGTCCTGGATAGTATTGGCTAAACCATATGCATTAACTTTGTGGCCTCAAACAAATTAACCTACAACCTGCACCAAAACCAGATGAACTCCCTTCAAGAGTCTCTGCCATGATTGGCAAGTATTTTGTACTGCTTTAAAGTGGAATTCCACCCATTTTCAAAAATGTCCTGAGAGGGTACAAATGTGAACCAAATGGACCCTACCTGGTCCATTTGGTTCCATTTGTACCCTCTCAGGAAAACGGGGTCTGAAAGAAAAATCATTAACATGGTGAAATCTTGATGATGTCATCAGAGGTATTTCACCATGTTAATGATTTTTTCAGACCTCCATTTTTAGGAAATACAGAATTGGGGGAACTTTTTTTATCATGTCCACACAACATCTCTAAGGTGTACTAATGACATATTAAAATGTTGAAAATGGTTGGAGTTCCCCTTTAAAGGTAGGGGAAGTGATTTCACTTTTTGTCAGATATCACACAATTTTTTTTCTGTTAAAATGCTCTATTATAAGGTGTGCAGACCATATATGGAGTTTCCCCCTCCCCCACGTTAGCATTGGAGATAATAAAAGTTCCCCAGGTGGAGGGTGAATTCTCCTCCAATCAGGATCGAGCAGCAGGTTCACATAGTGTAGCTACTCTTGGGCGCCCCTAGTGCACCAGGCTGGTACTACACCATGAATTTCAAATCACTTCCCTTAGCTTTAAGGGTGGAATGTGTACTGAACGTCCATTACACAACCATAAGCTCTGATATCCTATATTGTATGTCTGAGTCATTGTGACATATACAGGATGTCATCCTGCTAGGCACAGTATTATAGGACCAAGTTCAGTAACCAATAAGTGACTTCCAAGTAGCACAGCGACTGGCTCTCAGTAATGTAAGAGTATCATGCTTTTTTTTTTTTTTACTTGAGTAGTGTAAAGTTGCAATGTCTGCAAGCTTGCGGATCCATTGTCAAATAGCCTAAGTTTATAAAGGACTGAAGTGGTTAATGTATGTTTTCTAATAATCCAAATCGTCAATGCAACTTGTAGTCACAAAGGGTTTCATATGATTAGTGTATAAATACAGTTTTTGCCTCTGATATTTTAGTTGAGTATCACAAAACATGCAGTACCATGGAACCCACATCGCAGGAGGAAGAGGGAAGACCTACAGACACATGGAGAAGAGGAGATGGAGACACAATGGCTGTAACTGCAATGGAGGGAACATGAAGAGAGACGATGGAGGACTTTGTGTTCCCCAGGGTATTTAAAAGCCTAATTGGGTAAGTATGTAGTGCAGTAGTATTGGAATTTGGAAATACTAAATGAGCAGCTCAGCAGCAAGTGAAAATATCTATGTAACCATCACATTAGCAAACAAGATTCAATCTCAAAGAAATCCTTTAGATTGCCGTGTGCGCATAGACAATGTTTACACATTTTAAACCATATAATGCACAGATGAGGTGTGCTCTTACCTAAAATAAGGGCAACAGATTCCATAAAGTGAAATATCCGTCTAGTTTGTCTCTCAGTCTGTTAGTCAATGATATAATTAATAGAGATTTTAGACAACTATAGACATGGTTGCATACAGTTAGTCAGTAAGCCAGTACTATAGAAAACATGCTCGTGGTTGCATAGTTAGTGAGCCAGTAACACCCAATTTACCCATCTAAATATGATGTACTATAGTCCTAGCTTGATTATCAGACTGGAGTGGGCGGTGTTGATGGGTTTGTATCCAGGCTGCTGTAGTCATTGATGTTGTGTTCTATGCAGAATTAAACACTTGTTTTTAATGTACAGGAAGTACATCACATGTATGCTGGCATTGTTCTGCATCTGATTCAGTGCTTGAGGAGCTGGTCTATCATAGGGGTGGGATAATTCACTTACCTCATGATATGATACAATATTGATATCTAGGGTCCTGATCGATTTATACTGCAATTCTTAGTTATGCTGCGATTCGATTTGATACATCGCTTTTTCCCCCACAAATGATTGTGCTTTTATTCTACTAGAACAAGGGGGATTCCACCCATCTTCAAGATTTTTTCTGAGGAAAAAAGGTCCTAAAAGAAAAATCATTAACAAACACAACGCAAACACAACTTGATGATGTTATCAAGTAAAATACAGTACAGTAAAATGTTGAAAATGGGCGGACTTCCCCTTAAAACAATTCTGAACAATATGGACCATGACAAGTTCAATCAGCTAGAACATTTTAAACAATATAAATAACAAAAAGTTCATACACATTAATGCAGCCTGAATAGGCCTACATAAATATAAAATCGATTTTGAGCCTGGCAATTCGATATTGATATCATGGCATTAAAAATTGCGACATATTGGCATATCGATTTTTTGGCATATCGCTGTATATGGCCAACTGCAATGGCAGCCACACTGCTAAATTTTTAAAAAGTTTACAGAATGTTTCAAAATCAACAGTACCTCTAATCCGAAGTACTGAAAGAAACTTAAGCCTACCAGCTCAGCAGCCTCCACCAGGAGGCCATAGTTCAGGTAGAGTCGCAGTCAGTAGTTTAGATGCTTTTTTGTTACAAATTCATGATTTGTATACATTTTGGTCTGTTGGCTTTGTTTACACATTAAAAACTACTAGTCAAAATAGACTGGTTAGTGGTTACTCTCTTCTGATCGGCCCAGGGCTCTGATCTGCCTGAAACCTTGACAAAAGTTACACATCATATGCTAAGGACTGTCAGTCATTCAGATCATGAGAATCCACATGAGTGATAGATACCGTTTTTGAAACAGGACTTGTTGGAGGTATCAAGTGTGGAGGTATTAAGCCCACATGTGTGGAGGTGTGGAGGTATCAAGCCCACAAATGAACACGCTTTGAGAACACAACCTGTTGCAAATTTGCTGTTGCTTGTTTTGTATTCACTATTTAACTACACTTATACACGTTTGTCCTGATCTCTTTTTGTATACTGTTGAACTTTATTGCCAAAAATGTATATAATAAATAATATATCATAATGTACAGCATATACTAATAAATGTTTATTCAATAATAATTACAATATAAACAATATTCACAATAAATATACAATAAATGTAATTTGTATCAATGTGTTTGATAAAGATGTATATGTTACAATTAAGGCTGTTGAAAATAGTTAATTAATGGGATTAAATTAATTTTGTTGATTAATCTGATTAAAAATTTTAACGCAATTAACTCATGTGCACACTGACTCAACCCACTGAGCATTTTCTCATTGAAAACTATGGGTAAAGCACGGCTTTACGGAGATGTATAGCTGTGTGTCTCCCTGTAACCAGAGCCATAGAGTATAGCTGGAGGATCTCCAAGCATTGAGGGCTTGTAGATCACCTATTTTGATCAATATTTTAAAGTTAAATGGTTATTTTTGTCACAGATTCTGTTTCTTTTTTAAATGTTGAAATCCTGTACAGGAAAACATGGCATATTTTGGACATAGTTCGAGTGGTGATTAATCATGATTAAATTAATTTTGAAGCTGTGATTAATTTGATTAAAATTTTTAATCATTCAACAGCCCTATATGTTACAATATTTATAAATATGCCCATATTTTGGGCCCAAAATGTATGCAGAATAATATGTAATGGATAATATATCATAATGTATTGTACAGTATATACTAATAAATGTGTATTAAATAATAATTATAATATCAATGTTACAATATTTACATAATATGCCTTTTTTTTGCTCGTAGATCTTGCAGATATGCTATTTTAGATTCAGTAAGGCCTAGTGTGTTCTGAACTATAGTGGCCCTCTCCATCTTTAAAGTGCCACCCCTGGGAAACCAGGGAAGGATTATCCAACAGGCACGTTGGGCCCAGGCCCAGGGGCCCCTGAGCTAGGGTCTCCGCGTGAACCAAGAGGCTCAAGCTCAGGGCCCACCCAAAAAAGGGGTAAAAGTGAATAATAATGGTGCATACGGTCCTTATTAAGAATGGGTTTACTAATTTTGTCACTAAAATAGCTCCAAAAGTCCTAAACCATCATGCCGCCGCGCCGAGCAGAAAAATCCTCCGGTGTAGGGGGGCCCCTTGGCTGGTGGCGGCCCAGGGGCCCTTCATTTCATAATCCGCCTATGTGGGAAACCACTTGTATTGTAGCTTCATGTCCAGCAGCATCTTGTTTTCTGCCTCCAGCACCTTGATGCGGATCTTCAATTCATTCACGTAGGCATTTCGCCTCTGTCTAGACCAGGGGTGCCCACACTTTTTCGACTTGAGAGCTACTTTCAAAATGACCGGCTCAACAAGATCTACACATCAAAAATGTGATTGTTCCATGACTGAAAATCCATTTCAAGGCCACCTAGAAAGTTTGAGCTTTGAAATAGTTGGTGATGGTGTTACTTACTGTTATAGTGTTCAAGAATAATGCACTTATAATGAAAAATAGGAGTTTTCCTGTATATGTTATTACTGATGTTTGAAAAAAGTATTTGAGGTGTGAGTTGACAATTCGTGAACTAAGAACTTTCACGTTTTTGTCCTGGCAAAACTGGCAAAAATAACAATTATTGTCCATTTTCTAATTGTGTGGACTCTTGAAATTACATAATTCAGATGTTTAATTATAAATTAACTCTTGACAGTGTAAAATGAAGCCAAATGGACCCGTAAGGTTCCATTTGGTTTCATTTTAACACTCTCAAGAGTTACAGATCTATAGCCTAAGGGCCCAAGTGCTGTGGGAGGGACTGTCATGTGATCTACCTGTCCTGCACGGCCTGTGTGATCTACTGGTAGATCACCATCTACCTTTTGGGCAGCCCTGGTCTAGTAGACACTCTGGCCGCCTCCTTGTTTTGTTGGCGACGGATCGCTTTCTTCTCCATCGTGGCGTACTGGCGGCAGCGACCCCCGGCGGTGGCGGTGGTCATCTGAGGAAGGCCCATTGTAGAGCTGCCGCTCGTTGCTGGACTGGGGGATAGTTTGCACGTGACCGCAGTCGTTGTTGTCATTGCTGTCCCCTGCTGGTGGAGCCCAACACCCGAAACGAGGTTGTAGACGGTGGGGTAGAATAGAACACCCGAGGATGCTGTGCATTGCGTCCGGTGGTCATCATGGCCTCCAGGCCTCCAGGAAAGGTATTGAACTGAGCTGCTGCTGCTCCGGCCGCGGTGGTGGTGACCATGGTGGGGCGACTGCGGGGGTGGTGGTGGGACCTCCATTTCTTGGGAACACAGAATGGGGGAACCTTTTTTTTATCATGTCCACACAAAACCTCGAAGGTACATCAATGACATAGTAAAATGTTGAAAATGGGTGGACTTTCCCTAGTCAAAAAAATCCTATAGGATTTTAGAAAAGTCCAATAGACTAGATTTTGGAACAAATCCTATTGGATTTCCAATAGGATTCCTAATAGGATCTGATAAGATCTTATCGGAATCTTTTAGAGAAAATCCTAGTATTCTATTGGGATCCTATTGGATTCCTATTGTAAATCTAATAGGATTGTTCCAAAATCTGATAGGACTTTTCTATTGGAATCCTATAGGGAGTTTTTGACTAGGGTCCCCTTTAAAGTTAAAAGTCTTCTCTTATGGTGGGTGTCTGGCCGTGTCGAAGGGGGGTCCGCGGTGGTGTCAATTTGAGGTGGTTCCTTGAAATGGAAACGTTTGGTATTCGGAACCAACCACTGGATTAAAGGCGAGAGGCGTCCGACTCCCTCCTGCCTCTTTAAAGGTTTGAAAGGCCTGTAAACGCGCGGCTACCGGCTGCTCTCCTCAGTCATGTCTATCCCAACAGTCAATGCGGCAAAGATGGCGGCGGCGTTGGAGCGGAGTTTCATAGAGATCTGTGGATTTGAGAGGGAAACGCCACACCGCTTCAGAGAAATAACAGTAAATTTAGGTAAGTAGTATAATCTGAGGATTATTTAACAGCCCCCCGAGCCGCAGGTTGGTGGGAGGTGTGTGTGTTTGTTTTGTTTAGTGGGAGACAACGAGGGTCTTGACACACATGCGAGCTGGATGAGGCTAACATTGCTAAATGCTAATATCCCCTAAGCTGTCACTCAGGTGTCCCAACAACACAACAACTGAGCCATGTGTTAGTTAGTTTACTGTGTATTGGTATCATTATAGTGTGCATGTGATGCTGGTATACTAGCCAACATGCTTTAGTTTAAGCTAGACCTATGATACCAGGGTATGATTTCAGTGTTCACTGAGGCTGTGCTAGACTGGGAGTGACTGTTGCCTGAATACTTTTTACAAGGGCTGGGAAAAATATCAATATCGAATCGCCAGGTCCCAAATTGATATTTTATATATATATTTTTTATACTTATGTAGGCCTATTCATTAATTTGTTCATGTCAGAAAGACTGACATGGAACAACTCAGGTTTCATGTGTATGACTGAACTTTTTGTTTTGTTTTTTCTATATTGTTTAAAATTGCTTTAAAATGTTCTAGTTGATTGAACTTGTGGTGAAACACAACTTGATGACACCAAATGGACCCTGACGGGTCCATTTGGTTCCATTTGTACGCTCTCAGAAAAAATCTTGAATGGGTGGAATCCTCCTTGTTCTAGTATAATAAAAGCACAGTCATTTGTGGGGGGAAAAATGCGATATATCGGTATATATAAAATCGAATCGCAGCATGATTTAGAATCGCAGTATAAATCAATTAAGGACCCTAAATATCAATATCGTATCGTGAAGTAAGTGAATCGTCACACCCCTACTTTTTACTAGCATCCCGAAAGGTTTTACCTCCTTGTCACTGAATCAAAGAACAAAAATCGATCAGACCAGGCCAGGGCGAGAGAACTAACTGTCAAACGTGAGGCGCTTTACCTCAAGGCCTGGGGAAATGTGCATTTATTAATGTTCTACTTTTCACCATTAGTATGGTCCCTCCTCTAGGTTAGGTTTAGGAGTTTAACAACACAATGGGTACAAGCTTGGCAGGGTCAAGAGAGTTGTCTTTGTACTTTTCTAATATAAAATGAGGGAAATTCAGAGGCATATTCATTATTTATCATAGAGGCAAGGGAATTTTTAAAAAATACAACAGAGAAAAAAGCCAGAGCTATTTGTGGGCAGCAGATTAGCTTCTCTGCCCTTTCTGCATAGTTTTGCCCTTTTTATTATTATTTTTAGTATGTATCATGCTTTAGTAAAAGTATAATCAATGAATCTATTACATTACACCAGTGGTAGTCCACTTCTTACACCCTCTGCCACAATTTACAATGTTGTCTATATTCTGTATCTTGCCTGTATCTATTTTCAACCAAGTTCTCATGCACTTGTTTTAACATTTTCTACTTTCCATAGGTCTCAATGCACTTCCCGGAGGGGTCAAGTTCCCAGACAGCGCTGGAGGTTTTCACTATGCAGAGAGCGGTAGATTGCTCTCTGTCACCAGCAACAGATTTGTACACTGGTGAGTTTAAAAAAATGAGCACACACACAACAAGGACATAATATGCAAGAAAAGAAAAAAGTTCAGGCATGACAACACTAGAATAAGAACTAGAATAAGTTAACATAGCAAGAACAAAGAACAGCAACAATGATGACCATAGCTAGATAAGTGATCACTGCAAATGGAATTGAGAGTTTTGATGTGAGTTTGAATTACCTGATTTTACAGAATCTACACATCTTTAGAAAATGTAGAATATTTGCTATTTTGACCGACATTTGCCAGTTATTTCTCCTAAATTAGTCCGAGAGACTAGACTCAACATCAAATGGTGGTCCTCCGTGGCTAAAATGCAGAATAAATAGCGTGTCCTGGTATGAAAATAGTTGAAAACCACTGCTTTAGCGCATTCTAGTACATTTTGGAAGTGCCACTAGTGCATTTTGGATTTTGGCAGTTGGCAACACTGGACATCATGCATTTATTCCACGGCAACCAATGCACAATGATGTTTGCCGTCTGACATGCCCACATGAACACGCAGTGAGTGAAGTCATGTTTGATCCTGGTTCTGCTTCCACATCCTCAGGTCCACTTCAGGAGACACGGTGTGTCTGGTGGAGCAGTCTATGGATACCAACCTGCTGAACAACGCTGTGAAGGTGAAGTTCAGCCAGTGCACCGTGCTGCCCGGTGGTGTGTCCATCCAGGAGACCGCTAACAATGTTCTGGTCTTCATCGCCACCAACCAGACTGTCCACCGCCTGGTGCTGCCTCATCCCACACGCATGTACCGCAATGTGAGTTCCTGTCTCTTTTTCTTTGCTTTATTTATATTTATTTATGTATTATTATTATCATCATTATTTCTTTTTCCAGATTTATTTCCGTATTTCTAGGTTAGTGTTACTGTCCCTGAATAGTGACCCTAAGGCAGGGGTGCCCAAAAGGTAGATCGCGATCTACCAGTAGATCGCACAGGTCATGCAGGTACGGTAGATCACATAATATGCAGTTCCCTAAAATGTAAAGTTCTGTAACTCTTGACAGCGTTAAAATGAAACCAAATGGACCCTTGCGGGTCCATTTGGTTTCATTTTACGCTCTCAAGAGTTAAATTATATTTACGAATTACGAATAATTGTAATTTTGCCAGTTCTCTTTCCCAATTGGACAAAAACGTGAAAGTTATTAGCTTTGGGTGCAAGAAACTAAATTCATCATCACAAACTGTCAACCAAAACCCCAAATACTGTTTTCAAACGTCAGTAGTAGCATATACTGTACAAGAAAACCTTCCACTTCTCCCCCTCCATTTCTCATTATATGTGCATTATTCTTAAACACTATAACAGTAAGTACCACCATCACCACTATTTCAAAGTCAAACTTTTTGGGGGCCTTGAAAGGGATTTTTTTGATGTGTAGATCTTGTTGAGCCGGTCATTTTGAAAGTAGCTCTCAAGTCAATAAAGTGTGGGCACCCCCCTAAGGTGATGGAGTGTTACTGTTGTCCTGCCAGAACCAAACCAAAAACAGCATGTTGATGGACTAGAAAAGCATTTCCGGAATCCTGACAGAAACTCCATTCGCTCACTGAAAACCTGTAGTCTTTATATACAGTGGAAAATTCCCTAATTCACTGAGTCCCAGTCAAGGTTTGAATGTGTTGTTATGGCGCGAACCTAGAAAGATCAGACTACCTCATGCCAGTTTGACCGTAGCAAAAACACACATGTACACACACTTTACTCAGATTTAATTTCAAACACTGGATTACTATGACTAAAACACCATGATTACATCAGAGACTGATGCTCTCTAAGCTATTGCTTTCTCTGATTAACAATGTTCGGCTTTCAAACTCACCACCAAGTTTAGTTTACGGCAGACAGAGACATACAGATAAATCAGATGCATGGATTCTGTACTGCTTCCATAAACAATCACATCTGTGGCAGCCAGCCACCACAGTGATCCATACAACCTGTGGTCTGGGAGCACTAAAAGGCTAACATTCAAACAACCTCTCTCCTCCACTAGGAGCTGGTGACGGAGAGCCACATGCAGTCCATCTTCACAGACGTGGGTAAGCTGAGCCTCCAGGACCCTGCCCACAGTGCTGTGATCCCCACCCAGGCTGGTCAGACAGGGAGTCCCAGCACCTCCACAGCCTGGCTCAGTCACCAGGGAGAGGCCCAGTACGCTCTGGCCTCACCCACTGGGAGCATCCTGGTGGTCACTCTGCCACCCCACGACTTGCAGGGTAAGAGACCTACTGTGTATTTGAATGAAATGTGCATCATGCATAACCACTTTAACCATTGTTTTTCAAGCATTTCTTTTTTTGCTGTTTTTGAAAAATCATTTTTAGAATCTGGTCTTGGGTCTCAATGGGTTAAAGCAGGGGTGCCCACACTTTTTTGACTTGAGAGCTACTTTCAAAATGAGAGGTTCAAAATGATCTACACATCAAAATGTGATTGTTCCACTACTGAAAATCCATTTCAAGGCCCCCAAGAAAGTTTGAGCTTTGAAATAGTGGTGATGGTGTTACTTACTGTTATAGTGTTTAAGAATAATGCACTTATAATGAAAAATAGAGGGGGAGAATTGGAAGGTTTTCCTGTATATGCTATTACTGACGTTTGAAAACCTTATTTAACGTTTGGGTTGACAGTTTGTGATGTTGAATTTAGTGTCTTGCAAAACTAAGAACTTTAACGTTTTTGTCCACAATTGGGAAAGGGAACTGGCAAAACGTTGGTCAAAATAACAATTATTCTCCATTTTCTAATTGCATGGACTCTTGAAAATGACGTAATTCACTAAATATAATTTAACTCTTGAGAGTGTAAAATGAAACCAAATGGACTCGTAAGGGTCCATTTGCTTTCATTTTAACGCTCCCAAGAGTTACAGATCTATAAGGGTCCAAGTGCTGGGGTGTGATCTACCTGCACGGCCTGTGTGATCTACTGGTAGATCACCATCTACCATTTGGGCAGCCCTGGGTTAAAGCCTGTGCATTGTGGTCGCATTTTGTGACAATGTTTGTGTGGTTTCAGGGACCGTGTCGGTGGTGGAGTTGAAGAGAAGCACGGTGATGCAGCGTCTGGCTGGTTGGATGCCTACAGCCATCCGTGGGGAGCAGAGCCCTGGAGACCTGGCGCTCAGTCTGGCCGCCCGCGAGTATGAGGACGACACCTTGATCTTTGCCCTCTGCCAGGATCACAAACTACGCGTGTGGTCCTACAGGGTATGGCCGATGAACAAAACAAGATATGATTATGATTGATTTATCGAATGTTGAAAAGACAAAACTAAAAATAGCAGGTTAGATACCTGAAGTGTAAAACAAACATGGCAGGCTAGTAAGCAACCTGTCCATCCATCTTCTACTGCTTAACTGTGTGTTGTAGTATGGTCACGATGGGTCAACAGTTCCATCAAAGAGCTCCAAACCAACATTAGTAACTTCCTCCTGGGGGATCCCAAGGCCTTCTGCGGTCAGTCAGTCGATGTAGTCAGTACCTCCATCGGGTTGATGGTCTGCCCTGCCGCCACGGGGTCTCCCTCCAGTGAGACTTGAAGACCTCCTTTGGCAGAGGCTCCATAGGCATCCTAAAGTTAACCAGATGCCTGCGCGTTGGGCAGTACTTGGAACGCCCCTTCCAGATATTATATCCATCTCCATTTTATGCCCGGGATGAGGCTATTTTACGGTGGTTATGGACAACCTGTCTGTCCGACCGACTCGACACAGGCCACGTGGTCGTGTGGAATGTGGAGGGGCGGGCAAACGGTTCACGAGTAACATGGATTACATACACGCAGATAAAGATAGAGTAATTGGTAAATTGTTAGGTATGCTTATATTAATTATTTCCTGTTCCCCATGCAGGTTCAGGCGTGTCTGCTGGAGGTGGACATGTTGGAGTACATGCCAGCCGGTAAGGGGGTGAAGCAGGTGGCCGGTCAGGGACACAAGCTGCGCCTGTGCTTCAGTGACAACAACCCAAACATCTGTCTGGCTGTCTACCTGGCTGTGCCTCACAGAGGACAGTTCACCGTGCTGCACCTGGAGAGGACAGACAACAGCTGCAGCCTGGAGCACATCTCCTCACTCTTCACCACGCAGGTGAGCAGATAAATGTTTATCAAACAAACAATGTTTAGTTGACAAAAGACTGACCAAAACTAAAAATAAAAGTGTGCTGTCAAAATCCAGACTGCAGATAAGGTGGTCACAGAGTCCACATTTTTGGAACTTGTTGTACAAGTCTTGTGTAGCCAACTAACTATTTCACGATCTCCAAATACATTATTATTACATCTACCGGTACTGGTACATCTTTATTATCATTATTTTTGCTCATTATTATTATGCTTAGAGGACTTAGGATAAATATGAAGTAGAACTGGGAAGGAGCATTCACTTTGCTTTATTGCTTGCTCATGATCAGAGCTTCCTTCTCCAAACTGTATTATGAACGCGTTTGAAAATTGCAATTTGTACATGGATCAAACTCTAAGCTGTCCTGCTTTCCTAAACACTTATCTGGTTGTCTATCCTGACTGGCTACCTCTGTCTTTATAAACAGGAGACATTGGTGGACTTCACTTTGACCTCCACTGACATCTGGGGCCTGTGGGTGGACGATGCAAACTCCACAGTAGTAAAATACATCAACTACGAAGAGTAAGTTTGAACTTGTAGTCAAAATATAAACATACTTTGTAACAGGCGTTGTGAGTTTTTCAGGCACGCTGATGGGTCCCAGCGTATTTAAAAATCAATGTGTTATACTTTGTACTTTTCCTGTGACTAAAAACATAGGTGAAATGAAACTCACTGGTGTGTTAAACCCCCACAAAACTGTGTGATCCTAAGAGTTCAGACATAGTTAAAACAGGTAGAGGATCTCCGATCAGGTTTTTTGGGGCCGATCCCGATCACCGGGCCGATACCAACCCGGTGTGCCAGGGGACAATTTGAATATTTCCAAAATTATGTATAAATAATATAAAAGATTGGTTTCTTGGGTAATTTGCCGATCACCTGACCATTGACCATGATCAGCCATTTGGAGTGACAATCAGACGATCTATCGGAGCATCTCTAATAACATGCATAATTATTCTCAGCTTTTGAAGTCTTTCATGTATGAGCTTTTAATGTTACAGTAGGATGTTTCAGACACGCTTAAGGTGGTAAACCTAAGTAAATGTTTGTGTGTTCAGTAATACAGCAGGTCAGTGGAACCAGGTCTTTGCTCAGCCTCCGCCAGAGGAAGAAGTTCATATTGGAATTGACCAAGATCCCAGGGTAAGCATCTAGCAGACATCTTTAATCCACAACAATTTACAGTAAGCAAACCACCAATGAGTTATCCACTATCATATCCTATTAAAACTGAACCTGTTCAGTTAGTTTCCCCCCTTCTAATATTGAACCAGTTCAGAGAGTTTCCAATAAAAATGAATTGGTTCAGGACCCTAAAAGTTGGTTCAGAAAAACGGTAGTCGCCGACAGAAGGGCTTGACCAAAGGCCAAATCAAAAAAGTGGATCTTAAAGAGGAACTCCACCCATTTTCAACAACTAATGTCATTAGTATACCCTAGAGGTGCTGGATGGACATGATAAAAAAGTTCCCTCATTTTCTAATGTCATTAGTATACCCTAGAGGTGCTGGATGGACATGATAAAAAAGTAGTGGTCTGAAGAAAACCACTAACATGGTGAAACATCTCGATGACATCATCAAGATATATTTTCACCATTTTAATGGATTTCTTTAGACGCTTCTTTTTTCTGAGAGCGTACAAATGAAACCAACTGGTTCATTTGGTCGCATTTGTACACTCAGAAGAAATGTTGAAAATGGGTGGAATTCCCCTTTAAGCAACAACTTGAAAACCTTGATGGACTGGGCAGATGTAATGTGCAGAGGATGGCCATTCCAGAGCCTAGGGGCAGCCACAGCATAAAGCACCATCGCCCCTAGTTCTAAACTGGACAGATTGAGCAGTCAGTAGGGAGAGGTTAGCAGGCCTAAGAGCTCTAGCTGGTTTATGAGGAGCAATAAGTTCAGCTGGATGGGGAGGCCAGCCCATGAAGTGATTTAAAAGCAGTTATCAGTATTTTGATCAATCACTCCTGAATCTAACCTGGGAGTCGTGAAGGGAGGCCAGGACAGGGGAGGTGTGGTCAAGCTTTTTTTGTGTGTTTTTAAGGAGTCATTTTGCACAAGCTGCAGTCGCCTAATCAATGACTAAACGGACTTTCTAAATCCTAATACAACCTGAGCTTTAACTCCTCAGCCATTCACTTTAAATATAGAAAATACCAAAAAGCGGTCGCCAGGCCTGTGCATGTTTCATAGTACTTTATTTCTCTTTTTCAGGAAACTTATCTGGAGGTGCTCTTCTCCCCGCTGCGCTTCACAGCATCCGCCATCGTCAAAGCACTGCAGGTAGAGTCAGTCTGACCATATTATACACTATATCAACCCTTTGTGTACTGAACACGTTTTGGTGTTCGACGCATGATGTTACACTTTAGCTATGGAAATATATCAGATCTACAAGCTCATATCGCACCACCAAGTGGCACGATATGAGCTTGTAGATCTGATATTTAAAAAAAAGTGAAAATGATGCACAAATCTAAGAACATATTCTGTTTGACACCTGATTGTAGTTTCTGACACTAGATTCTAGTTTCTGACTAGTTTCTGATGCTAGATTCTGACAGATTCTAGTTTCACTGAAAAATCTATGTTCCAGTGTCAGTGATGCTTAACATATTTCACGCCAAGGACCACCAGAATTATCTATGGCTGCGGAGGACCCCCATCTGAAAACATGTTGTTCTAGGGATCCCCCAGAAGCAAAGATTTTAGTTCAAAATCTTTGCTTCTGAAAGAATATATAATCAAAGATTTGCATCGCATATTTTTCAATAGCCTAATGCTTTGAACCGCAAAGTACTTTCAGTACACAAACGGTTAAAAGACTTTCTCCAATTAGTTCTATTTATATTTGTGTCAGACTAATGTACTATAACTCATGTTGTAGATCTTCAGACGAGGTTCAGAGAGAATCCTGGATGTGTCCTGGGACAAGCTGAAGAGAGATGTCACTGTAGCTGTGGAGAATGAGGTACTGACTGACTGCTAGTCTGTCTATCCTGCTCTTTTCTCTTTCAATATTTTATTACTGTTATTATTATTATTTATAGTGTAAAAAAAATGCACATAACCTCCCGCTGTATGTTCTTTTAGCTGCAGAGCAGTGTGACAGAGTTTGAGTTCTCCCAGGAGGAGTACCGTCAACTCCAGGTGGAGTTCTGGTCACGTTTCTATGCCTGCTGTCTACAGTACCAGGAGGCTCTGTCCATGCCCCTGGGCCTCACCGTCAGCCCACAGACCGCTATGGTCTGCCTGCTTAAAAAGGTATGTGGTGAGACGCCTCACCTGTTAATTAATCATCATTGTAAATGGACCGGCATGATAGCCTGACCTCAGTCTGAATTGTCATTTCGTTTCACTTCATTATTCAGACTGAAGTCCCTCTCTACCACAGCAGTTTCTAAGATGGGCGTGGTCAAAGTGGCAGTCTTAATGGTGATTGGTTCATAGGAACCCCTAAGACCCCTACACGACGTTGAGGTCAAAGTGATTGACAGGGCTGTTGGCCAATCAGGTGCTGGGATTGGATTTCCAACCAGCACGAACGGCCCCAAAGGCAGGGAAGCCAGTCCTTGAATCACAGGGAAAAAATAAGATAGTATTTTTAAGGTGCTGATTCAGGGCTTAGCCAGGCTACCGGCATGAAGGTCCTTTTCAGAAGAAACGGTGAAATCCAGGTCTGCTCATAAGGGGCTAAGTTGGGACACATGGCATAAAAAAATAAGCTTGACACAATCCGCGTCTAGTTGGTCAATAACCTTTGACTAGCATTGACCACCACTAGACATGTGTTTCCCCCACCCCTCCTCTCCATTTTACTGTAATATCTGAATAAAAGCATGACGAATGTCACCTCATGCTGTATCGGAATTATAATGTGAATAAAGGAACTGTTGTTTTATTGCAGGGTTTCGTGTCCTTCCTCTTGCCATGCTTTGCGGTGGACCACCTGTACCTCTCCAATGACAAGTACCTCTTCTCAGAGGACGATACTCCCATAACTGAAGGTAATCTGGAAAGTGACCCGAATGAACATCCATGTTTCTCACCAGTGGTTTTCAGCCTTTTTCATCCCAGGGCCCACCATTTATTCAGCATTTGAGCCACGGACCACCATTCAAGGACAATTTAGCCCCACAGACCCCCCCCCCCCCAACTAAAGATTTCCTTTGCTTCTGTCCATGACCATTAATCTTCTAGTTCAATTCAATTCAATTCAATTTTATTTGAGTGTCAAATCACAACAGGTTGTCTCAAGACACTTTACAAAAGAGAAAAGAAGAGAGGGGAACCGACAAAGATCCTCCCAGAGCAAGCAAAGGTTGCAACGGTGGTAACGAAAAACTCCCCTAAGGGAAGAAACGTCAGGTAGTTGTGTACAGTAATATTTTAACTCTTGAGTGTAAAAATGAAACCAAAATTTGGTTTCATTTTTATGTTCTCAAGGTTGCATCTGGTTAGACAACTTAGCTGGGGACCACCTGGAACCCTCTCAGGGACCACTGCAGGTCCCCAGACCATTGTTGAAAACCCGTTGATGTAGACGATTCAACAGATGGTTATTCAGACAGATCCCAACCCATCCATAGTGCCGTGCTGACAATAATGGATTGCATTTTTATAGCGATTTTCCAAGTGCTCAAAGCGCTTTACAATGGTCCATTCATTCATACATTGGGAAGTTGTCGGCACAAGACTCTTTCCACGGCTGACATTGGTGTAGTGTGCCAGCTCTACCTTTTACTCACAACCTTCCATGTCTCCCCTCCCGTCCTGACTCCCCAGATGCAGAGGTGGGACACGACGTGCTGCAGCTGGTGCAGTGTCTGCGTCTCCTGAGCGACGCTGTGACCGGAGACATGGCCTACGAGATGGAACAGGCCCTGGAACATCTGCAGTCTCCTGAGAGGGCCGCAGAGCTGGTCCTGGAAGACCTGCTGGCCAATGACAAGTCAGTATATAGCATACTTGGGCATTATGCGGCCGGGGGGCCAAATGTGTCCCTTTGGCTGACTCTGACCGACCCGTTAAAGGGTGCCGTGTTTTTTAACCAGTGGTCTGGGGACCACCAGTGGTTCTTCAGAGAGTTTCAGTTAAATATAGAAAGTTGGTTAACCAGATGTAACTCTTTGAGAGTGTAAACATGAAACCAAATGGACCCGCAAGGGTCCATTTGGTTTCATTTTTAAATATACGTCTGAATTAGCCAGAGAATGTAAAAGAATATTATTTTTTTTATCTATGTTTGCCTGTTTTGTTTGTGAAATCCAGCCTGGAATTGTGGACAAAAGCAAAGAAATCTTTAGTTTTGGAGTTTTTTTGGGGGATGAAATGTTATCAAATGATGGTCCTCCGTGGCTCAAATTCTGAATAAATAGAGGCACATGGTGTCAAAAAGCTTACTTTCATCTTGAAATTAAATTAATTTTACGCACTTTAGTTCAGCCTTTAGTCTTGGCGCTCCACAATATTTATGTATCTCATTTGGCCCCTTGGGAAAAATAATTGCCCACCTCTGGTCTATAGGGATTGACTGGGTTAGTATGGGGAGACAAAGAAAATTTTAATCCATAGCATTTGGGTTGATTTTCTAGGTTTCCTCTGACCGGTCTGCTTGCTAATGGCGTCAACAAAGCCATGTTCCCGTTCTGTGTTCTGTCTCTTTAGTGATAACGTGATCAGTGACATCCAGGACAAACTACAGAATGTACGGAACCCGGTGGCGGCCATGTGTGTCCTGGCAGGCCAGATGGACCTAGAGACAGACACAGAGGGCACTGGGGAGGCGCCCCTACCACCAGGTACCACAACTGACATTAAAAAGGACCACTTCACCACTTTTCAATGTATATTCATAAATGGTGCATTTATATAGCGCCTTTATCCAAGGCGCTTTACATAGATTGTGCATCACATTCACCCATTCACACACATTCATACACTGATAGCAGTGGAAACCATGCAAGGTACCTACTAGCACATCAGGAGCAATTAGGGGTTCAGTGTCTTGCTCAAGGACACTTCGACACCAACTCTGCAGGAGCCCGTGAACCGGACACCTTGTGGTTACCATCCAGTGACTAACAGTAGATCACACAGAGCATGCAGGTTGATCACATGACAGTCCCCCCAGCACTTGCACCCTTATACTGTAGATCTGTAACTCTTGAGAGCGTTAAAATGAAACCAAATGGACCCGTAAGGGTCCATTTGGTTTCATTTTACCGCTCTCAAGAGTTAAATCATATTTAAACTTCTGAATTGTGTAATTTTCAAGAGTCCACACAATTAGAAAATGGAGAATAATTGTTATTTTGACCAACGTTTTGCCAGTTCTCTTTCCCAATTGTGGACAAAACGAAAGTTCTTAGTTCAAGAACTGTCAACTCAAACCTCAAATACTGTTTTCAAACGTCATCAATAGCATATACAGGAAAACCTTCCAATTCCCCACCTCGGTTTTTCATTATAAGTGCATTATTCTTAAACACTATAACAATAAGTAACACCATCACCAACTATTCCAAACTTTGTAGGGGGCCTTGAAATGAATTTTCAGCAATGGGACAATCACATTTTTGATGTGTAGATCTTGTTGAGATGCTCATTTTGAAAGTAGCTCTCAAGTCAAAAAAGTGTGTGTAGCCCTGATGTATGTCTCTGGTCTCCTGGCAGCAGGTCACAGCAGCCAGAACGTGAGGATCAACCTGTCCCAGCTGTACGGCAGCAGCACGGCTGTGAGCGTCATCTGCCAGGCTGTCTGTCACACTTCCATGACTAGAGCTCTGTTCTGTAGAGACCTGCTCATACTTCAGAAACTATACCTCCACCTGGGAGACAATGTGAGTCAACTGACCCGCTCGCGCGCACACACACACACACGATCCACCCGTGTGCCACGGCAACGACATTGGAGATCCCCAAAAAAGGCTCCTGAATGCATTGGATTGAATGGGTGCGAATGGGACAAAAAAATTGTCCCATTCGCCCATTCTTCCCAAATGAAAGTCAGCCATGGGATCTTTATCAGACGATGCGCTCGGACATTTTTGTCCGTAAATTCTAAGGCCACTCTAAGAGTTGTCTGACTGAAAGCATATTTATTTAGTCTAGCAGACTTGTCTATACTAATTATTTTAGTTTCCTGCCAATGTGTTGAGTACTCATCAGAGCTTGACACTAACACTTGCCCGCTTGCCCGGGGCAAGTAAAAAAAAAAATGGTGGGGCAAGTGAAGACTGCTACCTGGTTGCCCGATCGGGCAAGTGTGCAACTTAGTGCACTATAACACAACACAAGATAAATTTGTCTTGAAGGCATTCATTGCACTCTGCCTCTGTGTCTTTCCCTGCTTTATAGCTATCCACAATTCCAGGCTGGATTTGGGAAACAAAACAGGCAATTTAACTTTCACATCAAAATGACCTAATCTTCTACGTTCTTTAGTTGTGTAGACCTGGGGTAATTAAGATGATGAATTGTAACTCTTGGGGGGCCTAAAAATGAAACCAAATGGACCCGCAAGGGTCCATTTGGTTTCATTTTTACGTTCTCAAGAGTTACATCTGCAAAATTTACAATATATTTTAGGGGGCAAGTGACCATGAGCTGAGGGCAAGTAGAACCTGACTGCAGAGACTCTGTCCGTGGTGCTGAAATGAGCTTTCTGTTACTCTGTCCGTGGTGCTGAAATGAGCTTTCTGTTATGGTAGCTGTAGTGACTCTGTCCGTGGCACTGAAATGAGCTTTCTGTTACTCTGTCCGTGGTGCTGAAATGTGCTTTCTGTTTTGGTAGCTGTAGTGACTCTGTCCGTGGTGCTGACATGAGCTTTCTGTTATGGTAGCTGTAGTGACTCTGTCCGTGGTGCTGAAATGTATACCTACTGAAATGTATATTTACCTGCCCCCTATATATTTTAGGGGGCAAGTGACCATGAGCTGAGGGCAAGTAGAACCTGACTTGCACTTGCCCGATGGGCAAGTGCCTCCGAGACCTTAGTGTCAACCCCTGCTCATGGTGCTGGCAAATTGTCGTAATTTTTATTTTTTATTTTTTTAATGATGTATGATATGTGTGCATGCCTGTTCAGATGATTCCTGGAGGTGGTGCACAACTGCTGCAGCTCCAACAGGACCAGATCCCTCGCATCTCTCAGCTCCTCTCCTCCTACCATCTTCTGAAGAACATCAGTCAGAGCCTGGCCTCCTCTATCCCCATGGACACCATGTATGAACACACCCATAACTACAAAAAAATTATACAATTTAACGTTGTGATGCATCTGGTCTTAGTGTTAAATGTAAGTTGTCTTGTTCCTTCAGAGATGCCAACCTGCAGCACCTGTCTGTCCTGGAGCTGTCAGACTCTCCAGCCTTGTCCACCTCAGGCTCCGGTAGGTTATGTCAAATATTCATATATGTAATTAATTACCGTCCATGTGCCGTTTGTGGATATATTTAAGTCAAACATCGCACATGTGAAGTGAAGGGTGCCCTTTCCATCATTATTACGTCATAATGTTTGATGCTACAGGAGCTATTGTTTGTTTTTTTTCCCTCAGATCAAACATTAGATTTCTCTTTATCGTCTATGGCATTTCCAAAAAACAAACAAGCCAAGAATATCCTGATGAATGTCGAATAGACCAAAACATGTGCAGGCATATGGCTAACCTTCTCCACACACATCTGTCACTTGTGGGTGTGCAAAAGCCCTGTCCTTTTAATGCTGCTGGTTTCAATAAAACATCAAGCTGTTTCCTGTTTTCTTGTCAGTGCTGAGTCCTCAGACGGTGGTGGAGCTGTTCTACCAGACGGTGGCCAGGAAGGCCATCATCTCCCAGATCTACAGGCAGCAGCAGAACCCCATGGAGCTGAGCAACGCCCTGCTGCACTGGCCCAACATTGTGTCAAACATCGTCCACCTGCTGGCACAGTTCCTGTATCCTTCAGTTAAACTCAATACCACGGTTTTCGGCAGCAAATTTAGATTTTTAGCTTTATTCTATTTTTGTTTTCTTTTAGTTTCAGTTACCTGGAATGTTTTGGCATTTGTCTAGTTTTAGTCGACTAAATATAAGACTTTAGTCGACTAATTCTACATTTGATTTAGTCGGCAAAAATGTATTTTACTGTATTTCAGTTTTCTGAATAAAGGTTATGGATTGCAGATTTCAAGCATTCTATACATACTGTCAGTATACTGCATATATTAGTTGTGTTTTGCGTTATCAATATAAACCTTAACCAGTGTCCTTCCTAGCTGGCCCAATAACCCAGGATTCCAGTTCCCTGAATGTCTGATGGCTAACTGCCAATACGCACAGCTACAGGTAGCTCTCTGTCATAACTATACAAAAGAAAGAAAATCTGCACACCATTTGATGCTCCCGAATAAGTAAAGCAACATTCGGGAGCATCAAATGGTGTGCATTGTTTAATCTAGCACCCTACCCAAATTGGGTCTTTTTTGGATGTGCGTGTTCTTTTTCACCTTTCTAGCTCTCTGTCATAAGCCTAGTCTTATTGGAGCGTCCGGAGACAGAATATACATGTTTGTTTTATTACACAATCTTATCAAATGACAACAAAATAATCACACGATTTTGAGGTGTGAGAATCTCATGAAATGTTGTTCCCTTGAATCAAATACTGAATAAATCATTGAGTGTAAAAATTAATTCATTTTTACGTTCTCAAAGAGTTACATCTGGTTAACCAACTTTCCATACTTAACTGGAACTCTCAAGGACCACTGGTGGTCCCTGGTCAGAGTCAGCCAAAGGGCTGCATTTGGCCCCCGGGCTGCATAATGCCCAGGTATGGAATACATGATAGACCTTGATAAGACAAGGATTGAAAGCCACCAGGTTAACTTGCCTGTCTTTCTGTGTGTGTGTGTGTGTGTTTAGGAGTATGTGAGGCTCATCCAGCCCTGGTGTCAGATGAATGTTGGCTCCTGTCGCTTCATGCTGGGACAGTGCTACCTAGCCAACGGAGAGGGACACAAGGTTGGTGCTAGTTCAGCTTTCATCTGACATCATAAAATCAATTGACACCCAGCCAACATCATACCCTGATGTATGATTCCTGGATGATTAGATTAGACATGCGCGAACAACAGCCAGACTAGCACTTGAGCTGTGCTTCTCCTGTGCTTGCGCTTGGGTTAGGGCAGGGGTTGGCAACCCAAGATGTTGAATGGGACATTTTTGACCAAAATTCAATTCAAAATCTGTCTGGAGCCGCAAAAAATGTAAGCCTAATAATAAGCCCTTAAACGGGAATTCCACCCGTTTTCTTTTTTTTTTCTGAGAGTGTACAAATGTGAACCAAATGGACCCGCCAGGGTCCATTTGATCCTAAAAGAAAAATCGTTAACATGGCGAAACACAACTTGATGACGTCATCAAGTTGTGTTTCACCATGTTAATGATTTTTTTTATCATGTCCACACAACATCTCTTAGATACAGTTTATTAGTGATATAGTATACTGTGGTTCAGATTAAAGCTCAATCTCTGATAAGTGCTGGGCTTTTGTGGCATGGCCAACAAGCGCTACGTTAACTGACGATGTAACTGTCAGACAGCACATGGCGTGTGCTACATCCAGGGAGCCACTAGGGCTGTGTTCTAGAGCCACATGCGGCTCCTGAGCCGCATGTTGCTGACCCCCGGGTTAGGGTTAGAGGATGGCCGTCAAAATCGGACTAATGACTGGTCTAATAATATGTTAAAACCTTGGCCTTATATTCATTGTAGTCAATTTTCAGTCATTTCAGTGTCATCTATTGTAGATCCCAGCAGTGTCTGGTTTCCAGGCACTATCTGGATATAATTTCTCACTTATCTCACAATCACAATTACCTGTAATACATTATTTTCAACGCAAATTGCAACATGTACGTATTAGGTGGTCTGCAGTAATCTTGTTACTAGCTGATATTCTGTATGTTCTCTAAAAGGCTCTGCAGTGCTTCCAGGAAGCATCGACGGAGGTGGAGAAGGAAGACTTCCTCATAAGACTGTCAGGAACTGAGGATGAGGAGGCTGCTTCTACGCCCAGGTTACAGTACTACAACAAGGTACATACACCACTGGACCTTTTCAACCAATTTCTTTTTTATTGGCAAGTGATCACTGGCAGTAGCCGTTGGAACATGAACCGATGTGAAAGTGTGTTGTATTGTGTGTCCAGGTGCTGCGGTTGCTGGAGGATATGGGTCTACCAGAGCTAATCATCCAGTTGGCTACCATGGCCATAACGGAGGCTGCAACTGATGTCAGGAGCCAGGTAGGCAGAATGTATTGTCTCATCTACACTGCCAGCAGTGTGAAAGAGCCAACAATGAAATCTCCATTAGCATGTTTTTCAACCAACCCAGTCAACCCAGATTTAGGCGAATATGCGCAGAGGTGCCATTCCGTCCATACTCGCCTAGAATAGGCAAGAATCTGTGCATATTCCCTTACAATAAATCCGTGCATATTCGCTTACAACAAATCTGTGCATATTATACTTGCATGTACTCCATTGAAAATGACGGAGCGGCACCGTCTCTGCCGACCATGAGCATTGTGAAGCTCCACTGAGCGAGACGCTAGCTGAGCGAATTGCCACGCTGAGCATTGCGATGGTCGGCAGAGCCGACTCAACCGCGTCCGAGTTGCGAATTTTTGGCTTCAGAATAGTAAATATTATAAAACCCAAACTGCCCCACCCCCAACTAGCCACTTCTGTGTTTGTGAAAACCACGCCCAAGTACCTACTATCTGCGAGACCGGGCTGTTTCAACAAGACTGACCTGACCTACCGAGAGTGTGCAGCGATGTCGTCCACCTCTCCTATAGTCATAGTTCATATTGAAATTATTGAAATTCTACTGTATATTCCAGAGATTCCAGGTAAAGTATGTTTTTGTGTCTCTCTCTGTAGGCTGCTCTGTGGACCCGTATCTTTAAACACCACCTGGACCTGGGACACAATCACCAGGCGTATGAAGCTCTCACCCAGAACCCTGACTCCAGCAGGTACTGACACACACACACACACAATAACTAAACACAACCACCAGGCGTATGAAGCTCTCACCCAGAACCCTGACTCCAGCAGGTACTGACACACACACCACAATAACTAAACACAACCACCAGGCATATGAAGCTCTCACCCAGAACCCTGACTCCAGCAGGTACTGACACACACACCACAATAACTAAACACAACCACCAGGCGTATGAAGCTCTCACCCAGAACCCTGACTCCAGCAGGTACTGACACACACACCACAATAACTAAACACAACCACCAGGCATATGAAGCTCTCACCCAGAACCCTGACTCCAGCAGGTACTGACACACACACCACAATAACTAAACACAACCACCAGGCGTATGAAGCTCTCACCCAGAACCCTGACTCCAGCAGGTACTGACACACACACCGCAATAACTAAACAAAGACAAAATAATGAAATAATGTAGCCAATGCTCGAGGCCACTGCTTCATTCATTTGGTGGTTGGTGATACAAAATAGTATTGAACGAATGAATGAATACTTTCCCTACTATTCCAGACACTTTGGTCCACATGAAAAAACAAACAAACACAAGGATAGCCTATAACAGTGGTTTTCAACCTTTTTGACACCAGGGACCACCATTTATTCAGCATTTGAGCCACGGACCACCATTTGACGACATTCTCAACAAAGGACCTAGAACTACAGAATTATTTTGGTTTTGTCCACAATTCCAGGCTGGATTTTCAAACAAAACAGTGTAGACTTTCAGATGATGAATATTTCAACTCTTGAGAGTGTGGAAATGAAACCAAATGGACCCGCAAGGGTCCATTTGGTTTCATTTTTACACTCTCAAGAGTTGCATCTGGTTAACAAACTGTCCATCATTTAGCCTGGGGACCACCTGGAACCCTCTCAGGGACCACCTGTTGAAACCCCCTGGCCTATAACATGCTATCCTCTCCACACAAAAAAAAACATATCGGTTATAACACATAAACATTGCATATATAGATATACCGGTAGATAGAAATGCAATATATCCAGATTTTTCCAACCCAGTGAAACCATCGTTGTCCTCCTTGCTCTCCTCCATCCAGACAGTTGGACTGCCTGCGTCAGCTGGTAGTGGTGCTGTGTGAACGCTCCCAGCTCCATGACCTGGTGCAGTTCTCATACGTCAATCTGCATGATGAGGTAATTATTCATTCCTACAGTCTACTGTCTGCTGGTTTACTGCAGTGGCCTGGAATGCATGTGTCACTTTAATGTTTACCCATTATTCTACACCAGGGGTTTTCAACCTTTTTGACACCAGGGACCACCATTTATTCAGCATTTGAGCCACGGACCACCATTTAATGACATTTTAGCCCCAAAGACCTAAAACTAAAGAATTCTTTTGGTTTTGTTTACAATTCCAGGCTGGATTTTGCAAACAAAACAGTGTAGACTTCTTAATTAAATGGTACTAATTCGGATGATGAATATTTTAACTCTCAGGGATTAAAGTTCTCAGTACTGGGTACTGATTTCAGTACTGAGGATTTCACAGGGGTCATTTAATTAGCTCAGTGCTTATTTGCAAAAGATCATTTTCAGTCTCAAGATTTTTTTTTACTTTAATCCCTGAACTCTTGAGAGTGTGAAAATGAAACCAAATGGACCCGCAAGGGTCCATTTGGTTTCATTTTTACATTCTCAAGAGTTACATCTGGTTAACCCACTTTCCATCATTTAGCTGGGTACCACCTGGAACCCTCTCAAGGGTTGAAAACCCCTGTTCTACACTGTAGAAAAAGGCGGATCTACAAGCTCATAGAGTGGTGCTGAGTGCCGTGCTACAAGCTCTTAGATCTGTTATTGGCTCTTGAATCTGCTAAAATTGTGAATAGGTGTGCACATTTTTGAATATATTTGTTCCTTCACAGTGAAGACTTTTAACACAATCTTTGCTTCTGGGAGGTCCCTGGAACAACATTGAGGTGGGGATTGCCGCTGCCAAATTCGGATAATTCAGGGGATCCTTGACATGAAATAGTTTGGGAACCACTGACAGAATACTGATTTAAAAGACAGTTGTAGAATCTTGTCTCAGTTTCTAGTGGTTTAGGATGTACTGTAGATAAATGAGAGTAATACCAGGTTGCTTAAAGTCTTTACTCCTTCTCCATCATCCTCTTCTGCTTGACGGCTGCAAGCTCTTTTAATTCCACATTCCATTATAAGACGGTTGCAAACGAGTAATTCCAAGGAACATGCCAGATGAAATTACCCTGTTAATCAGAGTAAATAAATTGAGCTTGACGTTTTCTTCTTGACAGTGTGTACAGTCGCACACACATAAAGGCAGCTAAACATTTAAATTTGGCAAGTTGAATTGTTTCTAGAGCAGGGCGTTTCACGTTCCACATAATGGTTAACATATATTGAAATCTTACATACTAAAAAGGCTGCACAATTAATTTAAAAAAAGCGTCTGAGATCTATTTTCAAACACCTATGCAATCTAATTTCTAAATTTGCCATGGTGTAGCACTAGTTGCCTGTCCGGTTTTATTTTGATTACTCTTAAATTTGTTTTTGTTTTTTACAAGAGAGGGACTAAGAGAGGTTTAAGTCAAACACTCATTGTGATGTCTATTTTAAAGCACAGTTCTACACAGTTGTTGGCTAAATTGCGTGAGAATCACAAACTCAATTCTTGTGAAAGAAAATCGAGATTCACATTTGAGACCAGAATTGTGCTACTATACTCTACATGAAATGAAATGTAGGGACACGTCTTACTTTCGGTTTCTTTATTTCTCTCCAGCCGGGACCTAAATGTGTGATCTACACCGTGCATGTGTGCGTGGGTGGGCTTAGACTTGGCAGCGGTGCAGCTCATTGCAGCGTAGCAGACTTTTAATTAAAAAATCATCATCAGTACACTGACATGCTGTTCATGTTGGGATACTCGGTGGAACTGATCTTGCTTAAAGGAGAATTCCGCACCAAAACTTTGTTTTATCTTTATTTGCAGTTAGTTTTTTGAGAAAAAGTGCCCCAGGTGTTATTTTGTGAAAATATAAATTTATGGCTGTTTCCCTTACCCCAAAATAAGCTTATAATGGGGCCAAGGGGTGTTGTGCAAGTTCACCTATATACATTGCTCCAAAATGCAATTTTTTGCTATATATTGTCTCTCCACCATGTCAGTAGTGTGTTAACACTCACACTTTCACTTTCCGTAGTGGTTCAGCCATAAACCATTTGCCACGCCCCCACCTTTTGAAACAGCTGAATCACTGCTGAACCAAAAGTGAAACTGAAAATGTGAATGTTAACACGCTACTGACATGGTGGAGAGACGATGTATATAGGTGAACTTGCACAACACCCCTTAGCCCCATTCTAAGCTTATTTTGGGGTAGGGGAAACGGCCATAAAGGAGTGTTTTCACAAAATAACACCTGGACCACTTTTTTTCAAAAGATTAACTGCAAATAAAGATAAAAAAAAGTTTTGGTGCAGAATTCTCCTTTAGTATGAAACATACACCCATGTTTCAGTTGTTCATATTTATGTGTCTGTGTGTGCAACAGGTGGTCAGTATCATAGAGTCCAGAGCCAGAGCAGTGGATCTCATGTCCCACAACTACTATGAGCTGCTGTATGCCTTCCACATCAACAGACACAACTACAGGAAAGGTATTCTATCACACATCAACAGACACAACTACAGGAAAGGTATTCTATCACAGCAGAGCCCTGGGTGTTATCACGACTGTGTCTTTGTCCTGCTCACATACTCTTTAACCCACACATACATTCCAGCTAATTTCACATGAACTCAAACCTGTGACATGTATCTGACTCGTCTGGATAGTGGATACGACCCAAAGCCTAGCATGCGATTGCTGTGAAAGTCAAGCTGTGGTTTTGTTTGAATGTTTTAACTTGGACAACATTTAATTCATATAGTTTTATAACAAAAGCCTCATAATTTATATCACTACATCATTGTATCATTTAAAATGACTTAACTTATATATGATATGCACTACTTAAATTGTTGTACAATGTAATTTCTAGGTTCCTGCAAAACACCATGTCAAGCAGACGATTAAATATGTATGAACAGAGTTTGTTACAGTACAGTATGCCTGACCAGACGTTTGATAGGCTAACGTCATAGTATTTGTCACATACTGTACATTGCTGTTTGCAAGATTTTTTCTCCACTAGTTCTGATGAAGCAAAGCCACTCACGCTCAGGAAATCAGTTGTAGTTGATTTCACCCCCAAATCCAACCCTTGATGCTGGCTCCATTTGTACAGTCTTTGGCCTAACCTGGCCAGGGATCGAACCTGATTCTACCGTTATCAGTAGATAAGATCGCAGTTATCACATTGTCATCAGCAGGACTTTTTCGTCTCAGAATGGCCATGCTCTGCAGACTCACATTGTTCCGAGACGCAAAACATCAACCTAACTTCACAACCTAACCTCACCTAACCTCACAGCCGTGACGGTCTGTGAGGTGGTTGAGCGTCGGGGATTTAGGTTCCGGTTGGAGGGGGCTACGGTTTTGCTACAAACATTGTTACATCCTTCTCTAAACCTACCCCTAAACCTAACCGCAAGCAGATTTGACTGTTATCAGTGGATAAGATCGCAGTTGTCATCTTATCAGTGAGTAGGATCCCAGACAACATGCCTCCTCGATAAGATGGTGCTGATAAGCATCCTACTGGGAATTATCAATTGACAACGGTAGAAGCGGGTGCCAGAACGGACACAAGGCCACTGAGCAGGCACACAGTACTGGGTATGGCATTGCATCTGATCTGGGTGTCTGAGCAGACCTTTGTTGTATGTGTTCCAGCGGGGACGGTGATGTTTGAGTACGGCATGCGTCTGGGCAGGGAGGTGAGGACACAGAGAGGTCTCCAGAAGCAGGTCAACTGTTACCTGGCCTCCCTCAACTGTCTGCGCCTCATCAGATCTGAATACGCATGGATCGTCCAGCCTGCCTCTGGAGCCGTGGTATGGATAGAATCATGGAAATACACAGACCTGCTCACTGCTGATTAAAGTGGAGATCATAAATATTTAATAACTAATATTTAAAAAAAAAAAAAGAGTTATATGGACTTGCATGCATGCATGGACGCCATGTAAATGCACTTCTACCGTGTATGAATGCAAGGATACAGAACTTAATATTTATATACTGTATATATTCCTGTAATTAAACAGTATGAACGACCAGGAGCATCACCCAAGAGGAACTGTGATGGAGAGTTTGCAAATGATCCAGGTATGATCATCAAACTCAAAATAGCAACACAATAAAATATTTTTAAATCTGAATTTCTGCTAAGAAGCAATGTGTATAATTATGCTTAGATTCCTTTGTCCAACTGTAAAGAAGTGGGGAGTAGGTTTCACTCCCAAAGAACTAAGCCTGTATATAAATGTTTTTCCATCGTCAGTGAAGCGTCAGATAGACATCTTGGAGCTGAAGGACCTGGAGAAGGAGTACATCCTCGCCCGCAGTCGACTCACCCTGGCACAGCACCACCCACCGTCTGCTGCCATCGCAGGTACACAGGCTGTCCACTCTGCCTGTCTGTATCAACAATCTATCTATGTTCCCTCAAAGGCAGACCAGTCAGGATGGTGCATGCACATTATCATCATCATCTTTTAAACATTTACAACAGCTTTGCGAGCACAAAGGGAGAAATAAAATGTTTCTGTGGGGTATTCATTTTCGGGAGCACCGCGTGGTGACTAATGGCAACTTCCGGCGGAAGTTAACTAACCAGAAGTCCAGACTTCCGTCAGTCGTTTTGGGGCACCGCGATTCCAGGCTCTCATCTCGCAGCGCGGATGAGAGCCTGGAGATCGAGGCTAGGCCAGCCTAGAAGACATACTCTGACTGACTAAGTTACCGCAATGGTTGGCCCATTAGCCAAACGGCAGACCAGCTGCTCACTCTTCAGAATATGGGATAAAGTCTATCCTCAGTGGGCATTTTTGTAGGCACTCTGTGGCACAGGTTAATGTCAGCAAAATCTTGATCAAATCCAGTTGACTATATAATGACTGACGCTGTACCTAACATTTTCCAGGCAGTGCCTCTGCTGTGGAGATGGTAGCTCTTCTGGTCCAGACAGGGCTGTTTGACTGTGCCCTTTCTCTCTGCAAGACCTTCAAGCTTAGCCTCACTCCTGTCTTTGAGGGACTGGCCTTTAAGTAAGTCTCTTGTTCCATTTAATGTACTATGCATCTTATTTTACATTTGAGCCACGTGCAACTACCCTAATTTCCGGACTATAAGCCGCTACTTTTTTCACATGCTTTTGACCCTGCGGCTTATGCAACGGTGCGTCCAATCTATGGATTTTTATAGGTGTGTTTTTTAACAGGGGTTTTCAACAGGTGGTCCGGGGACCACCAGTGGTCCCTGAGAGGGTTCCAGGTCGGCCCTCCAGACTAAATGATGGAAAGTTGGTTAACCAGATGTAACTCTTTGAGAGTGTAAAAATGAAACCAAATGGACCCGCAAGGGTCCATTTGGTTTCATGTTTACACTCTCAAGAGTTATGATATTCACCATCTAAATTAGCACCAATTAATTAATAAGTCATGGTCATTTTGATCTCTATGTTTTGCATGTTTTGTTAACGAAAATCCATCCTGGAATTGTGTACAAAACCAAAAGAAATCTTTAGTTTTGGGTTCTGTGGGGTGATAATGTTGTCAAATGGTGATCTGTAGCTCAAATGCTGAGTACTGTAAATAGTTGGCCCTGGGATCAAAAAGGTTGAAAACCACTGCTCTAACATGAAGCTTCTTGCCTGGTGCGGCTTATAGTCGGGTGCGGCTTATACATGGAAAAAAATCAGTATTTTGCCCCAAATTTAGCTGGTGCGGCTTATATTCAGGTGCGGCTTATAGTCCCGAAATTACGGTAGTCAGGGGTAGCACTTGGAACTGTTTACACTGGATCAACCTGGGTAACAGCACTTGGAGAAACAACTGCACACAAAACTGGAAATAGCACAATCTTATTTTTTGCATGTATGTATGTCAGGTTAACAGTGTAATAATGCAGCTGTGAAGTGTTCACTGACTTGCCTTGTGGTTTCATTCTGTTCCTTTGCCTCATGCTCCAGATGTATCAAGCTTCAGTATGGAGGAGAGGACTGTCAAAATGAAACCTGGAACTGGCTGGCTGCCAACCAGCTGTCAACAATCATCACCACCAAAGAATCAAGGTTTGTTTTGTGTCGTAGCTAGTAAGCCATTTAGGCCTAAGTCCGCCTAGAAAAAAGCCATTAAAACCTATGGGCGGTTTTGAAAATACCCCTAAAACCTGACTTTTTCTGGAAAACTTACCAGGGATGTCAACGTTTACTAAAACATTTGTTTCTCAGGCTCTGTAGCAGCTAGAAACAAAATTCCAAAAGCATTTGATAGCTTACACCTTTGGCTTTGTCCAAACCTTTATCAAAAAATCAGAAAAAATTATGAATCCAGAAAATATGATAAAACTAGTAAAACGCCTACTAAAAACAGCAATTTTTGCATTTTTGTGGGCTCTGAAACACATAGACACATAGAAACACAATTACAACAATATTTGATAGTCTGATAGTTGCCTTGGACCAAGACTAGGTCCTACAATAGCAGGTAGGAACTAAACGTAAAAGTAAAAGTATTTGAGATCTCACACTGTAGGCTTTCAAAAACTAACTTTTATTTGTGCAGACTTTGAAAATGCACACAAAGCAGAAAATCAAACAAAAAATAAAGTAATAATAAAATATAAAGTGTCCTTTCAATAAAAAAGATATAAAGTGACAAAAAGTGTTCAATAAAAAAGATATAAAGTGACAAAAAGTGTTCAATAAAAAGATGAAAATTTCTCTGTGGAAACAGTTCACAAGCAGCTAAAAAGGTGACCATTCTCTGGGAACTGTCCACAAGCAGCAATATTTTCAAAATGAAAAAATAAAGTGTCTGTTATTGCAACAAGTAGCTGGTAATGTCTTTACAAGTCACAGTTCAGTGTCAGTTCAGCATCACTGACAACCACGGGTGTGCTTGCCAAAGCACTGCTGGCAGACGGTTACCTGGCACTGTTTACAGCCGGAGGTAACCCTTCTTGGCTTTGCCTCGGTGCCACTACACTCCACCAGGCACACTGTGCAAGCCCTCCTTGTAGTGAGCTTACTGGCAAAGTCATGCTGTGATGCGTCTGCTGAAGGAGACGCAGGTGCAGACGCAGACACAGACGAAGTTGAGGACACAGGAGGGCTCCTAATTGCCGCTGGAGTGATCAGCTCCTGTGCGAGGTCTTCCACCCAGTCTTTGTAGCCAGGGAATTTCTTCTTGAAGTCCCTTCCTCCAACAGACCTTGCAGCAATGAACGCGTTGTGGCAAGACACGCTCAAGAAGAAAAAGAAGACCCTCCTCCACCACTTCTTTGACCGATGCTGGAACTGGTAGTAGCCAGTCATCTGATCCATCAGATCCACACCTGGTGAAACAAAAAACACATGACACTCAAGTTTAGACACTCGTTTACATGGACCACAAGGAAAGGGGCTCATTTTTATGGTCATGTTATGTTTTGTCAATAAAATCAAACAAACCTTTCATGTATTTCTGATAGTCAGAAACACAGGCTGGCACCGTCACCTCCGCCCGGGCTGCACCCTCCTTCCTCCTGCTCACCGTCCCTCTTGCAGTGGGGTGGTGGTAGTTGGATAGGACCATGACCTTGGTGTCCTTCCAAACACAGAACGTGAGTTCGTTGTTTTGGGCCACCTTGAAGTCGTGCCTTTTCATGGGTGCCGTCTTGCTCAGCGCCTGGCCCTTCGGGAGTCCTTTACGGTTGGCACGAACCGTTCCACAGCCGTAGAGTCCATGGTTGGTCATCTCCTTGAACAACTCTGGAGAAGTGTAAAAGTCGTCCATGAAGATGGCCAACTGGGAACCATAGAAGGGCTCGGCTAGGTCCATGACCACTCTGTGCGCGAGACCCTTCTCGTGCGCTGTAGCTGCCTCACGCCCTGTGTAGACCTGAAAGAAGATTATAAGAAAAACAAGTCTGAGTAAGAGCTTTGGTGTTTGAAACTTCACTCACTCTTACAATAAACATTTGCAAATGATAGGTACTTGGTGTGCAATTTTTCTCTTACCTTGAAGTTCGTGCAGTATCCCGTGGAGCTCTCTGCCATCACCCAGACCTTCACACCCCATTTCTCAGGTTTCAATGGGAGATATTGTCTGAAGATCTGGCGTCCCTTGAACTTCACCATGCTTTCATCCACTGTGACGAAGCCATCAACTTCGTACAGCTCTTGGAATCGGGCAACGAGGAAGTCCAGGAACCATCTCAGCTTCCACACCGTATCAGTTCGGTCTACAGCTGCCTCGTTGTCCTGGAGGTGTAGAAACCTGAAAATGCACATAGGTGTTACTACAGTGTTAGTCATTTTTATGCTTCTTTTTGTTGTTTATAATATAGGTGTGTGTGTGTGTGTGTGTGTGTGTGTGTGTGTGTGTGTGTGTGTGTGTGTGTGTGTGTGTGTGTGTGTGTGTGTGTGTGTGTGTACTGTATTTTTTCATTAATAACATGCAATACACAACAGTGTTGTAGTAGGCCTATTGTTTATAGTATATCATTATACATACATATTGTTCAGTAATGCAGTATACACTACAATACTCCAGGTCATTTGCCATTATAAGCATCATGTATTATGCGCTGTATGCTGTATTATAACATGGCTGTATTATCATTATAGACGTAGCGGTGCGCTCAAAATGATAATGGGTGCGCCTAAAATGGCCGCTGCCTAGTGCGTGGGGGATGGGGTATTCTATTGTCTCTATGGACTAAAAAGGAATCCCCCAGGCGCCATTTTGGGCGTACTTTTTTTCGGCGCTGCGAGGAAAAAGTTTTCCATCGCAGCGTCGACATCAATTATTACCACTATTATCAGCAAGATCACTCAACATTATATATTTGCAGCGCTATTATTATCATAGGCCTACTATACAATTTGTATTATTGCTATTACCTTCAGAAAACGTCGCAGCGACTTTTGTTGTTGCGCTATTATAGGCTTCTATGGTCACACAATAGTACAACTCTATAATAACAATAGCACTGCTATCATATTGTCTTATCATTATAATTATCATAGCGGTTTGTATTAGTGTTATTATTACCTCCAAATATCGTTGAATCTGTCCCGGGACATCACTTTGTTGTATGTGGTCTGGAACAAAGTCTTTGTCTGTCGCCAATAATCCCTCCGGACTGGTAGGCGCAGAATGCCCATGGCGATGCAAAGTCCAATGAATGTTTTCATTTCGGCCAGGGTAACGGCTCTCCATTTGGTCATTTCTGACTGGGGTGCTGCAGGCTCGGGCTTGGATTGCCTGGCAAATGTATTGGTCTCTGTAACCAGACGGGACCACATTCGCTCGTCAAAAATGCGCTCAAAAGTTTCCAGGGGGGTCGCGTCTGGGGGAAGATCAACCTTCACGCCTGGCTTGCGGATAAAATTTCTTTTCTCCGTCGCGTTGAAGTCAGATGCGTCCGTTACCCAGTCGTCGTGATGATGATCATCGTCGTCAGAATCTTCGTCGCTGTCGCTGAACATATCACGCCTCCATCGCGCTCTGTCCAGCGGCTCCGAAGAGGGAATGTGATCTGGATCAGTAACATCGTCCTCGTCTCTACTGCTATACTCATCAACAATGTCGCTGCCGTCGCTCAAAACATCTTCCATTTCACGTGGACTCGTTGTTGTTGTTGTTTTCTTCGACGCTGCTGCTGCTGCCATGCTGACGATTGGAATAGCGAATAGAGTAGCGGTGACTCGGTAAAAAAAAAAAAACACGCACTGACTCCGCCGACCAATAACATTGCCTTAAGAGGGGGGAAAATCCCACAATGCATTGCGACACCCTAGAATACATACGTCATCGACTTATGACACATTTGATTGGCTATGAGACCGGAAATGGGCGGAATCTACCCAGAGTCCAGATTTGGGCTGTGTCCGAATCTTAGTCCGAATGCATAGGGATGTTCCCATAGACATAATATATACTCCGAATGCATAGGGATGTTCCCTACTCCCTATAGGCCAGTAATTTTAGCTCATGTTTTACCTAAAATTGGAATAAATTGTAACAAGGGATTTTTCTTCACAGATCATTTCTTTGAGGTCTCCAGAACAACATATTAAAAGTCCCGAAAAATCCCAGTTGCGCAAATATGTTTAATTTCATAAAGTAATAGAATATATAGGCTCCAATGGAGTGATAGCCCCGCCCCCTTCCTATACAAACCCATTATAACTTAAAACTCCATTTTAACCATGATGGATTATTCAAAAACAACCCATCTTTTTTCTGGTGACTGATATTGTCCTCCTAATATGTGAGAGGACAGTGGAATTTCATTCACAGGTTTCAGTTATTTTTAAAATATTGTTTTGGAAAATGTAGCTGCCTCCATATCTGGGCATGCCCACCCAAATGAATATTAAAAAATAAATAAATGAAACCTGTAAATGAAATTCCACTGCCCTCTCACATATTAGGAGGACTATATCAGTCACCAGAAAAAGGGTACAAACGTTCACTACCAATTCAGACACTCAAACAAAATGGCGGAAGGCAAAAGTAGTGCCCTATATAGGGAATAGGGAATGAATTCGGACACAGCCTTGGACTCCCGTCCTGAAGGGTAAAAATCCCAAAATGGACACCCGTCCTTAAAGGTAAAGATACACATGTGGACTCCTGTCTGAAATGGGTTACTAGGGTATTTAAGTTTCTGTGTCTAGGCCTTGGACAGGACGAGAGCAGTAGGCGTGGCCCGTCGCCGTTGCAACAGAAGCCCAACATAGTTAAGAAAGCAGGCGACGCCGGCTGGATCCACCTCTTCCACTGGCGTCTCTGGTTTCCATGGTGATGCCCTTCTACAGCATAGCTCTCGTCCACGTTTTAACACGACACCAAAAGCCGCGTTCTGCCGTCGTAGGAGAGCTATGATAAAGAGAGAGGATAAATTACGGGGGTGTGTCGCAGGCTGGTTCCGGAGGTTTGCACATGCGCAGTGTAAACAGGAACTGCTATGGTCGAATCAGATTCCACCATAGCAGTTCCTGTTTACACTGCGCATGTGCAAACCTCCGGAACCAGCCTGCGACACACCCCCGTAATTTATCCTCTCTCTTTATCGTCGTAGGAGAGGGTAGGACGGCCGCGAGGCTTATGTATCGAGCACAGAGCAATTCATTACTGGCGTCGTAGGTTGGACGTTCTACCAATCTTAAATAGGCTACTATGTTTTTGTCGAACCATCTCCTTGAGATGTATTACAAATATTAATACAGCTTTTCTTGAGTCTTTCTTAGCCTGATTTACAGCCTAATTCGTTGCATTCAGTGATTTGTTTTGTCACTTTATTACTCTCTCTAGCCAGCCTCCTGTTACCTAGTCACGTTGTTCCTGATACCTTTATCAGCCAGTGTCACCCTGTCCATATTTTTTCTCATTGTTGAAAGAAATGGCGCCTGAGAGTAAAACCTACAGGGGAAAAAAGCAAGCATTACTTTGATTCAGTGGTCCACGGTCAGAAGAGCTGGTGTGTACCGGAGAGTTTTGGCAGCAAACACTAGCGTGTTGATACCAGGTCAAACTTTTGCTTTTGTCCTAACCAGTCCTACACCATAGACCAGAGATGCCCAGACTTTTTTGACTTGAGAGCTACTTTCAAAATGAGTCGCTCAACAAGATCTACACATCAAAAATGTGATTGCTCCATTACTGAAAATCCATTTCAAAGCCCCTAGAAAGTTTGAGGTTACTGTTATAATGTTTAAGAATAATGCACTTGGATTGGCACTACACACTTATAATGAAAAATAGAGGGGGAGAATTGGAAGGTTTTTCTGTATATGCTATTACTGACGTTTGAAAACAGTATTTGAGGTTTGAGTTGTCAGTTTGTGATCTTGAGTTTATTTTCTTGCACCTAAAACTAAGAACCATCACGTTTTTGTCCACAATTGGCAAAACTTTGGTCAAAATAACAATTATTCTCCATTTTCTAATTATGTGGACCCTTGAAAATTACGTAAATCGGATGTTTAAATATAACTTAACTCTGAGACAGGAGAGTTTCCAGGCTAAGGCTTTCTCGCCATTTACGTTACTTTCTCCTCTGCCTTGTGTAGTGCCACGGACGAGGCTTGGAGGCTGCTGGAGTCCTACCTGGAGAGATACTCGTCTCCCAACGCGCAGCACCACCGCTGTGTCATCAACAAGCTCCTCTCTCACGGTGTCCCCCTGCCTGATTGGCTGGTCAATGCATACAAGGTGAAGGGGATTGGGCAGCTTTTTTCACACAGTTCAGTGTTCTCAAAAGCACAAAGACTATTCACACTGAGCGCTACAATTTACTGCATTCCCTTTTTCCAGTCTGTTGTTGCTAAACACTAGTACAATCAAAATGTGGCAGCTGGATCCAAGTACTGTGCTTTTAAACTGACAACAGGTCAACGTGCTGACTTAAATTTACCTTACAGCCCTGCCTTTTTAGAAAAGATTAACTGAAATGGACAGCCAACTAGAGCTGCATGATTCTTGCTAAGTTTTAGGTCACGGAGGTGTCTGCATATAGATTCTGACCCGATAAATTGTGCAGCACTACTATAATTATAACTATAGCTATAAATATATATTCACCACACTAATGTTGTTTTGGTAGTGTGAACACTGCTACACTTGACTTAGTACAAAATCTATGTAAATTGTTCCATTGCTTGGTGTGGCTAAATCTAGGAATATGCAGTTACATACTATACTTTATCTTCATCTCTACACACCTTTGTGTCCACTCCTCATCAATTATCTCAAGTAAATTAATTCCATTATTCTTTGTTTGATGCAGTCAAACACTAATTAAAGATCCATCCCGGCACACCCACCCTGTGCAGTGTAGTTCTCCTGTTGTCTGAACCGTTTAATAATCATGTACTGTATTTAAAAACCTTCCCAGAAAGTGGATTCAGCTGCTCTGCTGCGACTCTACCTGAACTATGACCTCCTGGTGGAAGCAGCTGAGCTGGTGTTGGAGTTGGTGGATGCTATCCTAGGAAAGGGACACCAGTACTTTGGAATAGAGGTATGGATGATTTGCTCCATGCTCTTGTAGTGTCCTGACAATAGTATTGTCTGGTTTGTCATCTGCACATAAAACAATGGGACATGTTTTTTTTTTTTACTTTGTTCTGTAACTCTGGGTGTTTATCTTTACAGAAGCCCCTCTCAGCCACCGCTCCACCAGTGTGGCTGCCGTACACAGCCATAGACCAGCTCCTCCAAGCTCTGAACGAGACGCAGACCAACGCCGGCGTACGTCTGATATACTTTCTGTTCATTAAAAACAACAAAGCAAAACATCTACATCTGTAGCACATAATAGATACTGTAGTCCAGTTCATGTGGGTGTTAACCAGGGGTGTAGTGGAGGGGGGACGGTGTCCCCTCACTTCTCACATCTAGTATATTTTTGGGGCAAAAGTAGGCCTATGTTTTTGTCTTCTCATTTACTTTTATGGATGCAATCAGGCATTGTAAACAATATCTGTGTCTTTCTCAATATGCTATACTTGTTTCAATATCGTGTCTGTGTGTGTTGTGCAGATCCACTCATTTCAATATTTTACTGTCATTAATATACCTTAGAGATGTTGTGTGGACATGATAAAAAGTTCCCCCATTCTGTGTTTCCTAGAAATGGAGATCTGAAAAAAATCATTAGCATAGTGAAATACATCTTGATGACATCAAGATGTGTGTCACCATTTTAATGAGTTTCCTTTTTTTCTGAGAGTGTACAAATGGAATCAAATGGACCCGCTAGGGTCCATTTGGTTCACATTTGTACACAGTCAGAAAAAAAAAAAGAAAATGGGTGGAATTCCCATTTAAGAGGCCACACACACTTCTAAAAGTACCACTACAACACTGGTGTTAACTGCATGCATACAGAGACAGATTCTCTATAGTTATGTTGGTCTAATAATGTCTGTTCTTTAAAATGTTCTCATTGACTTCTCCTCCCAGATTTACAACAAACTGAGGGACAAACTGGACGGATACCACAAGCTGGTGGAACAGACCAGCAGACGGAGAATCCTGGCTCTATAGTTGCCCCACATACTGCTCCTACAGCGGATTCGACCGCTATCAGTCGATAAGATCGCAGTTATAATCCATGATATCTACAGACAGCAAGATGGGTCGGCAGAGCATGACGATACTGAGACGAAATTGTCCTGCTGATGGAAACTAATAACTGCGATCTTATCGACTGATAACGGTCGAATCGGGTAGCTCCTACCTGTTCCTGTACAGTGGCTTCTCATCAAGATGCTCTTTTGTGACACTGAAAAGGAGGATAACTAAATATTTTTGTAGCAGTATATTTAAAGGAAGGACATTTCAAAACTTCACTTAATGGGTGGAATCTGTTGCCCTTATTTCATCTAATCTAAGGGAACTCTGATTGAAAACCTTTATTTGTGCATTTATATGGTATAAAATAATGTAAATATTGTCATTGTGCACACGGTTTATTCGTAAAGGGGTGTTTCTCACTCTATAATATGTATTCGTTTTTTATAGAATTTAATTGTTCTTTTTTGTACTCGTACGTGACCTTTTTCAATCAGGTTTGTTGTAAATTGTGCAAATGCAATTAAAGGATTTTGTTCCATGTCTGCATTCATTAAAATAAAGTCTTTGCTACTGTGATGGTATATGCACTCAGTATCAAGCTAATACTAGAACAACTATTAACGGCAAATCACTAATGAGATGATTTGTTCAAAGATGGCTTAGACTCTAGGCTATCTTTGAACAAATCATCTCTGCTGCTGCATGGCATGGAGGTAATCCAGGGTGATCAGGCCAGCATGTGGCGCTGTTGAGGTGATCTGTGCAAACCCAGGCTTTTCTGATTTGTATTGTTGAGTCTTATGTCTCACACCTTAAAATGGATCCTTGCGGGTCCACTTGGCTTCATGTTTTTGCTCAAGAGTTATGATATTCATCTAAACAGAGAATGTAAGAAGGATGGCCATTTTGATCTGTATGTTTTCTTGTTTTATTTGTGAAAATCCATCCTGGAATTGTAGAAAAACATAAATCTTTAGTTGTAGGCTAATCTTGAAAAAAATGTTCATAGAGTTTGTCATCTTATTGATCATGAAGCACACAGTGCTCTAAAATGGCTGTGTTTATGTGTAATGTACATCCTAACCTAAAATATACATTAGGCTACTTGTTAAACGGTCTCCATATTATGACGAATGAAGTAAAATTCCATGAGTTTGTCAAATATGCATTGGACCAAAGTTACACAGACTCCGTTCATATAGCAGGGGTTTTCAACCTTGGTTGACTATACAGGTATAGCTATATTATATAGCAGGGGTTTTCAAACTTGGTTGAAACCCCTGAGACCCCTGAGAGGGTTCCAGGTGGTCCCCAGCTAAGTTGGTTAACCAGATTTAACTCTTGACAGTGTAAAAATGAAACCAAATGGACCCGCGTTTCATTTTTACCCTTGCGGGTCCATTTGGTTTAATTTGTACTCTCAAGAGTTAAAATATTCATCTTAATTAGCCCAAGTCACAACTAGAAGATTAGTGGTCATTTTGATGTATGTTAATTTGCCTGTTTTGTTTCCCAAAAACAAAAATAAATCTTTAGTTTTGGGGTCTGTGGGGCTAAAATGTCATCAAATGGTGGTCCGTGGGTCAAATGCTGAATAAATGGTGGCCCCTGGTGTCAAAAAGGTTGAAACCCAAATGGGTACGCTGGGCTCGCGCAATAGCAAACGAACCGCGTGATTAATGGCTGCAGTCAGGGGCTACTCGCGTGATTAGTCTGTTTTCGGCACCGCCAGATGGGGGAGCAGCGAGAAGGCCATAGGAGGAAGCTCTCTATGGAACCAATGCACTGCGTTTGATTTGTGGACTACATTTCCCATAAGTCCACGGAGACTTCCGGTAGGATATATTTCCAGCCAATGGTAAGAGTTTACCTGAATGCACAAAAATTTGAAACGTTTCAGTTTGGTGGTGTTTGCTGTAATGCTGTTCTGGGAGTCACAGTGTTTTTCCTATCACGGTAGGCTGCATACAATAAACACAAATAAATAAATACAAGCGCACGAGTATTTTCATCCGTTTAGAATAACTTATCTTGGTCGTTGTAAATAGTTATTAGTCACTCGTGTTACTCTTGCATAAACAATGTTATTAGCGTCGTTAGCATTCACTAGCTAGTTAAGCATGTTTTTATTTAGCTCCTAACATGATTGTACGTTTTACAATACAGTAATAATAAAACAGACGTGGGCTGCCGTATGCAGAACCATAGCACTTCAAGCTTGTGGTTGTTGACTTCTATATACGTTTTGTTTTCACTAATTGACATTTCTTTTCTCTTGTGTCTTAAATCAGCACTTTAAATTGCACTGTTCGAGGATGGATCTCATTTATAATGACCCAGGTTGGTAACATGCATATTGATTGATGTAATGTAGCCTCTTAGCAGTTTTTGAATTGACCTGGACCTTCCTTCAACTGTAGCCATTCTACACTGACCTGTACTGTTTAGTACAGAGGTGGGCAATTATTTTTCCTAAGGGGCCAAATGAGATACATAAAATATTGTGGAGGGCCAAGACTATTAAAGCTGAACTAAAGTCTGCGTAATATAATTTAATTTTCCAGATAATAGTATGAGTACAACTAGCCCTGCATGTCTTTTAATCCGGTCCAGGATATAAAAGCCATGCATCAGGGTGCATGACTTGCTGTAACATTTAACTGTGGGCGCTCTTTGCGTGCTAATCATTCAATGTGCACACACCCATTAAACGATTCCAAAGACGTGTGGTCTCATATAGTCCTCTACTTTCATATCGATGTCAAAGTTGTGGCGGAAAACGTTTACTTAGTCAAATATCTCCACTTTTCACGAGACGCACGCAGACATCTCTCCCTTCAGACAAAGGGGATCATAATACCAGCTGCACCTGATCACTGCAAACGTCATCATCACGAAAAGTTTGGGGAACACAATTGGCAGGTGGTGGTGACGTTTGCAGGGTGATGATGACGTTTGCAGTGATCAGGTGCAGCCGGTATTATGATCCCCTTTGTCTGAAGGGAGAGATGTCTGCGTGCGTCTCGTGAAAAGTGGAGATATTTGACTAAGTAAACGTTTTCCGCCACAACTTTGACATGGATATGAAAGTAGAGGACTATATGAGACCACACGTCTTTGGAATCATTTAATGGGTGAGTGCACATTGAATGATTAGCACGCAAAGAGCGCCCACAGTTAAATGTTACAGCAAGTCATGCACCCTGATGCATGGCTTTTATATCCTGGACAGGATTAAAAGACATGCAGGGCTAGAGTACAACCAACCATTTTGACACCAGGCCCCTCTATTTATTCAGTATCTGAGCCACAGGGGACCACCATTTGATGACATTTTAGAGACCCTGACCCAAAACTAAAGACTTCTTTTGCTTTTGTCCACAATACCATGAAGGCTGATTTCACAAACAAAACAGGCAAACATATTGTAGATCAAAAATGAACATTCTTTTACATTCTCTGATTGCGTAGACTTGGACTAATTCAGATGATGAATATTTTAACTCTTGAGAGTGTAAACATGTTAAATGTTTACGTTCTCACATGTTTCATGTTTACGCTCTAAAAGAGTTACATCTGGTTAACCAACTTTCCATATTTAACTGGAACTCTCTCAAGGACCATTGGTGGTCCCCGGACCACTTTTTTAAAACCACAGTAGCCTTTCACGGGCCGGTCAGAGTCAGCCAAAGGGCCGCATTTGGCCCCCGGGCCGCATAATGCCCAGGTATGGGTTAGTAGTAGAATGGGTACAGTTCAAGGAAGGTACACATACTGCCAAGAGGATGAATCCAGGAAAAAGAAAATACCAAAGACTGGTTTCAATTCATCAGAACATACAAATAAATTCCAAAGTGATTGTGTAAAATTGTATCATCCACAACTAGCTTCTCTGCTAGTCTAAAACAACTTGAGCTTTCTTTTTCTTCAAGATTTCTGCCCATTGGTGGAGGAGAAGTTTGACTTTGACATTTCACTGTCACCTGCAAGGTTAGTTTCTGCATTTTTACTCATGAGTCTTTTATGCAAGCATTAAATGTGTGTGAATGTGAAAATGCAATAACCACAGCATCTCATGACACAAACTCATCCTAGAAGGTATTTTAATACATAGTCACCCTACCACTGTATATCTGTTGGCTGTATAGTTTAACTTTTATTCCCATATAAAGATTGACACTAACACTTGCCCGCTTGCCCGGGGCAAGTAAAAAAAATGGTGGGGCAAGTGAAGACTGCTACCTGGTTGCCCGATCGGGCAAGTGTGTGACTTAGTACACTATAACACAACACAAGATGAATTTGTCTTGAAGGCAGTCATTGCACTCTGCCTCTGTGTCTTTCCCTGCTTTCTAGCTATCTCTACCTATCTCTCTCCCAGGTCCATTTGGTTCCAAACTATCATTTTGCTGAGGTCAGGGACCACTGGGTCTGTGACCACTATGGGCTAATTAAGACGATGAATTTTAACTCTTGAGAGTGTAAAAATGAAACCAAATGGACCCTTGCGGGTCCATTTGGTTTCATTTTTACGTTCTCAAGAGTTACATCTGGTTAACCAATTTAGCTGGGGACCACCTGGAACCCTCTCAGGGAAAGCACCCAAGTAGGAAGTAAACTTAAATGCAAAATTTACAATATATTTTTGGGGGGCAAGTGACCATGACCTGAGGGCAAGTAGAACCTGACTTGCACTTGCCCGATGGGCAAGTGCCTCTGAGACCTTAGTGTCAACCCCTGCCATATAAAGATTAACAACAGGCAATACACTTTGGACCTACCGGTATTTATAATGGTCCCCAGCTGCGTGTGGGGCGGCATTCCCTTTGCCATTCCCTTTGGTTTGAGCATGCTGGTTCCATAGCAATTACCCAGGCATACTAAATCACTGTTGTCAAAAATATATGCAGTATTGTCCCGAATATAAGACGACCCTGCTTATAAGACGACCCCCATTTTTCAAGACTCATATGTGGTAAATCACTGGTTTTCAACCATTTTGATACCCTGGCCTGCTATTTACTCAGCATTTGTGCCATGCACCATTTGATGACATTTTAGACCCACAGACCCCAAAACACCAAATTTTGCTTTTGTCCACAATTTGTAAATGGTCCACGATTTTGGAAACAAAACAGTCAAACATACAGATCAAAATGACCATTAATCTTCTACATTCTATAGTCGTGTAGACTTGGGCTAATTCACATGGTGAATATTTTAACTCTTGAGAGTGTAATCATGAAACCAAATGGACCCGCAAGGGTCCATTTGGTGGTCCCCGGACAACATGTTGAAAACCTGTGTTAAAAGAACTTTGAATGTCAAATAATATACTCCCCAAATATAAGACAAGTCCATTTTTCAGGATATTTCCATTGGGGGAAAAAACACTATCTTCAGGCGAATAGGGTATTTAATAATAATGAGATCCCCTGTTTCCAGTTCCAGCGGAGATGAAGGTGAGGAGGATGACGTGTTTGTGGGTCCGGTCACAGACAAGGAGAAGGGTATCTGTGTGGCGGTGGAATGTCTGGCCAAGGACAGCGCCAGCAGTGGGCCTTCTGTGGGTGAGGAGCTGAAGTGGAGTCCTCTCACAGGAGATAACTTTGACCGGATGTGCAGTGAAGCCCACAAACTAGCCTCTCAGTTAAAGGATCACCACCAGCCACACAGCAGACAGACGGAGGGCACTGTGCCTGCTGAGAGGCAGGGCCATATGGCGGATGACTTTGTGCAGGAGACCGAGGCCAAACTGGACATGTTCAGCAAGCCAGTGAACCGGGTTATCAGTCCTATTAAACGGGAGACATTCTGTGTACAGGACAGTCCCGCGAAACTGCTTCCGCCCGCCATTCAGAAGCGCTTGCTGAGAGGCCGCGTGAGCACCGGTACTGGGTCTAGCGTGGGTGTCAACCCCACACGGACTCGTCTCAGCACCTCCTCCGGCTCCAGTCCAGCTGGATCTGGGTCTAAGACCAGAACGCAGCAGCCCAAGATGACACTGCGAAGCAAGACGGGCCTGGGTACCGGTGGGATCCTCCCCAGCAAGCTGGTAGGTCCAGCCACAAGCTCTGCCACTTCAATGAAGACCGCAAATACTGCAGCTGTGCCTGCTCTACCAAGCAAAGTAAGGACACTGTGATGTCTGTTTCTCGCTTATGTGTTACCAACTAGTAAAGGGGTACTTGATACAGTAGTGCACAATGTGAATGTCGACTTCATTTTTCACCACAAGAATTGAGATCACGATTCATTAGACAGACAACATCAAAGTGCTTTATCTCTTAAATTCTCTCTCAGCCGATTAGTGCTGCACGATTCTTTCTCAAATGTAGAAATGAATCTAATCTCAATCTTTTCAAATGCAGCACTACTTGATAGCAAACATTTCATGGTTATTGATTTTCTGTACTAGAAGTTGAAACTAAACTATCATCCAGATGCCATGAAACTATGCCATTGCACAGATCTGATATGTACAGTATGCGATGTGCGATGACCCTCACTGACAGTTGCCCAATTCCCTAAAAAGCATTGGCTACTCTGACTTGAATGTATGGAGGGCTTACATAAAAATGTATACTGGACCAAGTGGAAGTAAAATATTAAAAAAATAATAATAATGATCTCAAAATGTCCTATAGGGTTCCAATAGAAAAGTCCTATAATATTTTGGAACAAATCCTATTGGATATAGGATTCTTATAGAAATCCTATTGAATTTCTACTGGATATCCATTAGGATTTGTTCCAAAATCTTTATAGGGGAATCCTATAGGATTTTTTTTTTTTTGACTAGGGGTGCTTTTTACACAATGTCAAATCAAAATAAATTTCACCTTGCTTGGTGAAGCGGGTGAAAACAATATTTCTATTGTTTGCTATATAATAAACCTTTTGTCTTTCCCTACTGTAGTAGTTGCCATGTCACAGTTTTGAAAGAAAAGTTTTGAAAACGGTGGACTTTCAAATCAAATGTAATTCCTGATTTCATGTGTAATAATAATGCCATGCTGTTTTCTAGGCTGGTTTGAGTTTGAGGTCCAAAGCACCACATCTTCAGACGAGGGGAGTGGTAGATGGGAGAAGAAACAGCTCCTCGTCCTCTTCCTCCGTGTCTAGCCTCAACTCCTCAATATCTAGCTACTGCAGTATGTCTGTTTCTCCTCCTGTTGGGAAAGGTAAGGCCCCTCTCACTCTCTCTCTCCAGAACAGTGGCCTTGTGGTTAGGGTGTCCGCCCTGGAACTGGGAGGCCGGGGTTCGATTCCCGGTCGGGTCATACCAAAGACTCTAAAAATGGGACCCAATGCCTCCCTGCTTGGCACTCAGCATCAAAGGGATGGATTGGGGGTCAAAATCAGCTAATGATTCCCGAGCGTGGCAAGCCGCAGCTCACCGCTCCTTGGAGCTCACCGTTCCAAATGATGGGTCAAAAGCGGAGAACCAATTTCGCTGCGGTAACGTAGTGACAAATCATGCGACTTTGACTTTGATGTACTTTCGTTATACAAAACAATGGCCATATATCATCCCAAAACAATTATAATCATTTAGATTGTGTGCTTTGGTATGTTGAGGTTCAGAGAAACTAATGGAGGCATGAATGAACTGCACATTTTGATGCTGTTTGTATATGTGAACATTATATGGGTTTCTCTGAGTTACTTGCTTAGTAATGATAATGGTGAAAAGCACATTAATTATACCTCAGGGGTTCACACTAAGGTCTCTGAGGCACTTGCCCATCACTTGCCCCCCAAAATATATCGTGAATTTTGCATTTAATTTTACTTTCTACTTGGTGCTTTAAACATTTCCTTTCGCAGTCACAGACTGTTTTGTTTAAGTCACAATCAGCTACAGTAAATATTCAACTTGTAAATCAGTGTACATCAGTGGTCACCTCAGGGGTCTGTGACCCCAGCAAAATGATAGTTTGGAACCAAATGGACCTGGGAAAGAAATAGCTAGAAAGCAGGGAAAGACACAGAGGCAGAGCACAATGAACACCTTCAAAGACAAATATATCTCGTGTTAGGTTAGCGCACTAAGTCACATGCTTGCGCGATCGGGCAACCAGGTAGCAGTCTTCACTTGCCTGGCCATTTTTTTTTTTTTTTTACTTGCCCCGGGCAAGCAGGCAAGTGTTAGTGTCAAGCCCTGTACCTTTTTATTGATACATATTTATAAATAATTATATGTAAATCATGTTTTCTTTGGTGCCATCTGGTGTTCAGCACCACAATCTACATCACATGTCAAACTCAAGGCCCGGGGGCCAAATCAGGCCTGTGAATGAATTATCTTCGGCCCACGGGATGATATTGAATTAGTGTTGGAACTGGCCCTCTGGTATATTGCACACACCATGATAAGAAATTAATGCAACTAACTGTTTTAACTAACTTCCTCAACTCAGTCTTATTTAGCTTTTACATATTTTGACCTGACACTATAGATTGTATAAAATGTTAACTCCGAAAGAACATAATATTCAAAGATTTGCGCTGTTTTAATGTTTTTCCTGAAAAATAGCAGGTGTTCATGTCTCATAGCGCGCCACAGAGTAGCGCGCTATGAGACATGAACACCTGCTATTTTTCCAATAAAACTTAAGTTTTGAAAATAATAGCAGTTTACGTCATCCTAAACCGGTGTTGAAAGACAGACCGGTGTCTCTGGCCCTCGACTTGTACCAATTTTTCTATTTTGGCCCACTCTGTATTTGGGTTTGACATCCCTGATCTACATCCATTAGCTTTAGTTTGAAGAACATCTTTTCATTTCAGGAAATCTCAACACTCCTCTGAACAGAAGAAAAACGGTTTCCAGCAGCCGTCCAACTCCAACTCGTCCAGCTCCAACTAACACCAGCAAACCGGCGGCCAACGCGAGTGCTGTCAAAGCTGCCCAAACCCGCCGCTCCACCATCACTAGTAGCAGAGCTGCCGAGTCGAAACCTGCTGCGTCTAAACCCGCTGCGTCTAAACCCGCTGCTACAGCCGTCACAGTCAAAGGTGCACGGCGGTCCATCTCACTTCAGTCCCATAAGACATCTGAGGTGACAGACGTGACCAAAGTTGCGGGCAGGTCGACGCCTGTGAAGAGGGCTGCGCCCTGCACCCCCACCCGGTTCCAACAGAGCCCAACCAAACGAGCCTCGGTGTCCAGTGTTTCCTCCCTGCCACAGTTTGGCCACAAGGCCAAACCCGGGGCACTCATCACCCCTACTGCCACTAACCGGCTGAAAGGGCCCACACCATCTGATGGTGAGTTTCACCCAGCACACACTGTAGAATAGAAATAGAATTACATGTATTGAACTAGATCAGTGGTTTTCAACCTTTTTTTGCGCCAGGGACCACCATTTATTCAGCTTTTGAGCCACAAACCACCATTTGATTACATTTTCATGCCAAAGACCTACAGTTAAAGAATTATTTTGCTTTTATCCACAATTCCAGGCTGTATTTTGCCAACAAAACAGTGTAACCTTCTTAATTAAGTGGTGCTAATTCAGATGATGAATATTTTAACTCTTGAGAGTGTAAAAATGAAACCAAATGGACCCGCAAGGGTCCATTTGGTTTCATTTTTACACTCAAGAGTTGCATCTGGTTTCCATCATTTAGCCTGGGGACCACCTGGAACCTTCTCAAGGACCACCTGTTGAAAACCACTGAACTAGATGGTTTCATATGATGACGTTTAATCTGCACAACTCTTAAGTGCAGAGGTTTACTTGGTTTCTCTTGTAAAAATCAAAGTTGAATGAATAGAAGATGCATAATTAATTTGATTAGTCTCATTAGAATCAGTCTCTCACACACATCACACTTGCAGCAGGTTTGTCACGCACGTACTGTACATTCATAATAGTATTCCATATTATATTCTCCCTTCACTTTCACTGTTGCCCCAGCATATTTGTATTCGAAATAGACCCCCACATTCAGGTGTATAAGATACTAGCTGCAGTAATTTGTTCACTAATTTCTTCTTAAATGAATTACCCATTTGTCTTAACTTGACTAATTACCGTGGATGATGGATTCAATTGTGCCTTTTTCCCATTGCAGTGTTTTACTCCCCAGACTCACTGAAGATGAAACCAAAGAGACTGATGAGTGCTAGCAGTATGGACAGGTATGTGTGCATATAAAAACTCCTCCATCTATCTCATCCAATGACATTTGGATGTTTAAAACCCATTTTGTCCTGATTTTTAGTTTTTGACAATATTTCCGGCAATATATTCTAGTTTCTGACGCAATAATGTAGTCTCTGACACAAGATTCTAGTCCCTGGCGCCAGATCCTAGTTTCTGACACCAGATTCTAGTTTCTGACGCTAGATTGTAGTTTCTGACACTAGATTCTAGTTTCTGACACTAGATTCTAGTTTCTGACACTAGATTCTAGTTTCTGACGCTAGATTGTAGTTTCTGACATGAGATTCTAGTTTCTGACGCTAGATACTAGTTTTTCAGAAAAAAAAATCTATGTTCCTGTGTCAGTGATGCTCAACATATTTCATGCTAAGGACCAACATAATTATCTATATTTGGCTTCGGACCTCCCATCTGAAAACATGTTGTCTAGGGATCCCCCAGAAGCAAAGATTTGCGTTAAAATGTTTGCTTCTAAAATAATGTATTCAAAAATTTGCACCACATTTTCACAATTTTTCAAAAATAGAATTTTTCAAAAACAGCCACTCGGTGGCGCGATATGAGCTTGTAGAACTGCTATTTTTCAACAGCTGAAACACCAAAACGCGTTCAGTACACAAAGGGTACCATCAAAATGATCTCTGACGGCTGACTTTTCTATTCTTCCTATAGTCCAACTCCAGAGGTGTTCCACACACCCTCTGTGTCTAAAATAAGACGTCCATCTGCCTTACCGACGCCGGTCAACCGGAGAGTCTCTGGTATCCCATGTATGACCCCTAAGAGTGTCACTGGGTTCTGCAGGCCATCCACCGGTATATCCATCTCTGCTAGGAAAACCAGTAACCAGAGGTGAGATAGATGATACCCTGGGACTTACTGTATGCATCTTATTGGATTGGTATTTGTTGCCACCAATGAATTTAACTGAATTGTTATGAAGAATGTTTGTTAATGGTATACTTTATTTATAGAACAGTTTTACAAAGTTAGGGTAGAACATGAATTAAACTGATGACTAATAGTATCTACAACTGATATGATATAATGCATTTTTAAGTACTCTGAGATGCTATTCATGTATCTTGGAGCCAGGGGAAAGGACAAGAAAAAGAGAACTTTATTTCCAGGCTAAATCATCCTTGGTTCCTCCATTATTGCATCATTTTGGGCTATTTCAAGTACATTGTTCTCTCCGTACCACTCCCACCATGCAGCTCTACTGGGGTTGAGTCTTCGGCTTCAGAGGAGGAGCTGGTGGTCTCACCGAAGATTCAACCGTTCTCTCTGGAACGCGCTGATCCAGAAGCTCCACAACTGGAAACTCAAAATGAAGACCCTACTTGTGTGCCGGTAAGTTCATGCAGGGTTCATTATATTACTTCCAACAATGTGCTTGAATTTTGAGAACATAAGGATGATTTTATTATTTACTATATATAATAATGTTAGACCAGTTAAAAAAAAAATCCAATTTGACTTTTGAAAACTGTCAGCAGGACCCAGAGGTGTCTGAACACCCTGCTGATGAGAACCAGGATCCTGATGAGAACCAGGATCCTGATGAGAACCAGGAACCTGTGCCAAGTGGAAACCTGATCAAACCTCCCTCTGCTGAGGAAGTGATCCCTGAAGACCATGAAACTAAGACACAGCAAGATGTTGAGGTACCTGGAAAAAACCTTGGCTCATGTTGTAATGTAGAATGTTGAATGTCCTATTTTGTTTGGTCTCTTGATACATCCATGTCTTCCCCAGATTTTGCTGGTGGATGTTCCAGAACTTCCGTCTTCTAAACCTGAGGCTAAACCAGACAAACCGCTCATTGACTTGTCCAATACCCCAGACCTGATCCGGCCACTGAGGCCAGTTCCACTCAACCTGGGGGGTGAGAAAGAGGTGAGGCCTGGAGATAACTGTCACTTGATAACATCTAGTAAAAATAATGTTTATTGTCCATCTGTATTTTTTCCATTTTTATTTACTTATATTCATTTATTTTACTATTTAAGTGTATTGTGATCTGCCCATTATATTTTTAAAGGTTCCCCTATTTATTTTTGAGTTTTCGTTTCACCGTTTTCGTTACCATCTAAAACCCTTATCCTAAACCCCTTATCATTTTTTACTATTTTGAAAAACATTTTGGAACAGTTCAACGTGCCAATCTATTGACACATTGTGAGCTTGTAGACTGGCCATTACTATAAACTATTGAAAAATGTTATTTTTTTAATAGTTTAAAAAGGCAAAGAAGTTAAGGGATAATGGTTTAGCGTTGACGAAAAGTCCTTGGAGTCCTTAATGTTCTGGTTCATTTTTCTAATATATAATAGCTTTGTTTGGTTCGGTGCAAGATTTTAACTGGAAATACCTATGAATTTGTCATTCATGTTTCACATTGATGTTTGTTTTTACTTCTCTGAACAGTTGATTGATCTGAGCTCTCCCCTGATCAAGTGGAGCCCAGAAGACAAGAAGGAGAATGCTGTGAAAGAAGCTGCACTTATAAACCTCTCCTTTTGATCTCCATGTGTCTATAAACAGTACATCTGTGTACACACCTTGTACGTAAAGTGAAGAAATGTTGTTTTAACCTGTTCAGAATCATTTTAGATGTTTGCTTAGATACTGTATAAGAGTGTGCCAGAATAATAAAGGCTTATCTGTGAGCTTTTAGAACTCCTACTTCAGAAATCTTAGAATATATATATTATATTCTGTATCTCAAATGCATATAATTTGGGGGTTCTTGACAAGAAAATGTTTGGGAAGCTCTAGCAACAAATGAATACATCTTTCTTTTTAACTGTTAGGATCTTAAAAAAAAACAACAATTGTGGTACTCGGGTCTTAATGGGTTAAGCAATTGTCTACTTTGTGAAGTTCTTCAGGAATAATTTAAATGATCACTTTGCTGCTTTTGTGTTGATTTCATGAAACTATGTAAATATCTTTAGTTAAGTTGCATAAAAAGAAAAACGTATATCTTCTCTTCTGATTATTAAAAGTATGATGGTGCAATTTTGTTTGGATAAATGTGAATGGTAGACGAGCGAATCCAGAGATAATCATTTGATGATGGTAGTATGAGAAAGCACTATTCTAGGAACAAAGTGTTCTGACAATTTATAGGCCTGGCTGGTGACAGAACTCAATAGTTGCAGCAGTCTGGCAGAGTCCGGTTGGGCCGTGGCTCAGGAGCCGCATGCGGCTCCAGAACACAGCCCTAGTGGCGCAGTGGCTGTAGCATTATTACATACACTGGGGTGATCCGCACCAAAATAATATAAACATTTCAGTCACCCAAAACGTGTTGCGCTGTCTGACAGTTGCCAGTTAAAGTAGCACTTGGCCATGTCAAAAAAGCCCAGCAGTTATCAGAGGTGGAGCTTTCAATCTGAACCACCCATTTTCAAAGGTTTACTCAGTTTACTATGTTATTAATATACCTTATTTTTTTTTAGAAACTCCATTTCTGAAGAAAGGTTGTGTTTCACCATGTTAATGCTTTTTCTTTGACAACCTTTTTTTTCTGACAGTGTGCAAATGGTTCACATTTGCACACTCTCAGGGGAAAAAAATAATTAAATGCGGCTCCAGACAGATTTTGAATATAATTTTGGGTTGAAAATGGCTCTTTCAACATCTTGGGTGGGTAGGCTGTGGGCCCTGGGCACTCATCAAGCCATGTACACTCAAAAAACTGCCAACTTATATCTCCATATCTGAGAGCGTACAAATGCAACCAAATGAACCCGTTAGGGTTCATTTGGTTGTTCCATTTGTACACTCTCAGAAAAAAAACAAGCATCTAAAGAAATCCATTAACATGGTGAAAATACATCTTGATGATGTCATCAAGATGTTTCACCATGTTAGTGGTTTTCTTCAGACCACCATTTCTAGGGAACACTTACATAGTGCTTTAAGAAATACTTTTACTGCTAATATTTGGGTTTTCTAATATATGCATGGCATGTCTTTGCCCAGATTTTGCTGGTGGGTGTTTTGGCTTCTAAACCTGAGGGTAAACCGGATAAACACCTCAATCCTCATTGATATGATATCCCAGACCTGATCCGGCCACTGTGGCCAGTCACTGCCACTCAACCTCAGTGGTGAGAAAGATTTGAGAAAAAAAATGCCTGGAGATCATTCACTAGAGGTGGGCAAAAATCGATATGCCAATATGTCGCATGATAGAATTGAAGATAGATATGAAGTAATTCTTAATGCCATGATATCCATATCGAATCGACGGGTTCAAAATCGATTTTTTTTATATTTATGTAGGTCTATTCATTCATTTGTGCATGTCAGAAAAACTGACTGATGTTATCAGGCTGGATTGATGTGTATGATTGAACTTTTTGTTATTTGTATTGTTTAAAATTGCTTTAAGATGTTCTAGTAATCTAGTTGATTGAACTTGTCACGGTCTGTTTTAAAGGGGAATTCCACCCATTTTCAATATTTTACTGTACTGTATTTTACTTCATGATTACGAGATCAAGTTGTGTTTGTGTTGTGTTTGTTAGTGATTTTTCTTAAGGACCTTTTTTTCTGAGGGTGTAAAAATGGAACCAAATGGACCCTGGCGGGTCCATTTGGTTCCATTTGTACGCTCTCAGAGAAATCTTGAAAATGAGTGGAATCCTCCTTGTTCTAGTATGATAAAAGCACAGTCAATTGTGGGAAAAATGTATATCAAAATATTGATATTGTATCGTATTGTGAGGTAAGTGAATCGGCCCACCCCTATTATTCACTTGTTAACATTGCTGTATGTATTTGTATTTGTCCATTTTTGTTTAAAGACCCAATCTCAGGTTGGTAAACAAAAAGTATATTGTGCAGAAATACATCTTGATGATGTCATCAGATGTATTTCACCATGTTAATGATTTTTTTCAGACCTCCATTTTTAGGAAATACAGAAGTGGGGAAACCTTTTTTTTTTTATCATGTCCACACAACATCTCTAATAGGTATACTAATGACATTAAAATGTTGAAAATGGGTGGAGTTCCCCTTTCAGTAAATAGAAAATGATTTTAACTTCCACCCTTCGTGCATCTCTATTCCATGGATGCTTTGTTGACGATCCTTAATGACTACTACCCACAGGGGGGCAGTGTAAACTAGCCATTTAAATACATCGAGGTGCTGCGTGGGGATAGGGTGACCAGACCGAAACTTTTCATTTGAGGGACAGAAAAGCACGTGTGAGACAAGTACTTGCCAGTCCCATTGTGAACCCAGCAAGGTTTTATCTTAGAAATGTTGACTTGTTCCCTCAGCATGTAGAAACCGCTTGGTACATGTCAACTTGCATATTGAGCAGTTTTCATAATTGGCATGACGGCCATGACCATACATTAATTAAAGCTTAGCAATTCATAGCAGTGTGACAAGTTTTGAAACTTTGAGTGGAAATATAGTGACCCTGTCCATCTTCAATGTTACACCACTGTTACTGTAGGGCAGGCGTTTTCAACCTTTTTCATACCAGGGACCACCATTTATTCAACATCTGAACCGTGGACCACCATTTGATTACATTTTCACACCAAAGACCTAAAATTTGAAGAATTATTTTGGTTTTGTCCACAATTCCAGGCTGGATTTTGCCAACAAAACAGTGTAAACTTCTTAATTAAACTATGCTAATTCAGATGATGAATATTTTAACCAAATGGACCCTCAAGGATCCATTTGGTTTCATTTTTACACTCTCAAGAGTTACATCTGGTTAACCAAATTTCCATCATTTAGCCTGGGGACCACCGGCACCGGGAACCATCTCAAGGACCACTGGTGGTCCCCGGACCACCCGTTGAAAACCCCTGCTGTAGGGGATATTTATCATGCTATTTTTAGACGATGAGACAGAGACAGCTCAGCATTAGGTCTACAACAGAAAGCCAATTGACCCAATGATGCCTGGCTGCCTGCAAGTCACAAAGTGGGATGCTTGAAAAGTTTTTTGAAATGAGGGACTGTCCCACGCAAAGCGGGACATCTGGTCACCCTAGCAGAGGAGGGGATGGGGGTTGTGGTGGGAGGGAAGCTGCTGCTACTGCTGCTACTCAGCAACAGAAGAAAGATCGTTAGACGTTAGTTAGTCCCATCAGTTCAACAGCACTGTATAGCCGGCCATGGAGGTGGCCAACGCGCCGAGGAACAGAGAGAAAGTTGCCGGGCAGACTTCATAGGCGTTCATGAGAGGGATATCATGAGTTTCAGGTCCAACCATGGATGTACACATGCTTTACTGGACTTGGATTTGCGTTGCGTTCGTGCACGTTCCGTTATTTATCGGGGGCTTTGACCTGCACGTTTCGGACACGCTGCAGCCCGGATCCATGCTGGCGAATGCATCCGTCGGAGCAGGTTGGATTTATAACGTAGAGAGGGCGATGACCCCGCGCTACGTGCGCCGCTTCGTGGGCGTCAGGAGGACGGAGGGAGCCGTGTTTCTCTCCAGGAAAGTGGACTGCGCGCGTCTGCCGAGGAACCCCGTCCCGCTGTACGTGCAGCTCCGGTCCGCCACTTCGGACAACTTCATCCTGATCCACTTCAAGACGTTCCTGCACGGTCAGAACTGTTTCATCAAGTACAAACGAAAGCGCGTCAACAAACGCGAGCACGACATCTACATGAATATCCGCTCCGCGCTGGTGCCGTCTCCCTGCCTCTCCACGGGGATGTTGGTGATCAGCCTTTATAAACATTTGCCGCATTTCATTTCTCACTCGGACGACTTCCATTCGGCGTGCGAGTCGGGGGGGCACGCGATCAGTTTCGACAGGGGCGTCTTTAATCCGAACTGCCTCGCTTCCGACCTCAGGGGAGAGCTGGACGTGGTCTGCAAGGTGCAAAACTCACTGAACCCCTCGACGGTGCGCCTGAAGCTGCGCCCCCCTCATCCCGGTCCCGTCACGGGGGTCGTGGGCTCCTCCTCGGGGGGCACGGCGGCGGATCCCTGGGGTAAACGTGACAGGAGGGCGGCCAACACGGCCCCCCAGTTCCAGCTGCCCAACTACCAAGTGTCCGTCCCCGAGAACGAGCCGGCGGGGACGCGCGTCATTACGCTCAAAGCGCTCGACTCGGACGACGGCGACGCCGGCAGAGTCGACTACGACATGGAGGCCTTGTTCGACCACAGGTCAAACGACTACTTCCAGATCAGCCTGGAGACGGGGACCATCACCACCCTGCAGCCACTGGACCGGGAGGTCAAGGACACGCACGTGTTCAAAGTCATCGCCACGGACAACGGCAAGCCCAAGAGGTCAGCCACCGCCTATCTCACCATCACCATCAGTGACACCAACGATCATCCCCCCGTGTTCGAGCAGACGGAGTACAGGGTCAGCATCAGGGAGAACGTGGAGGTGGGCTTCGAAGTGCTCACCATCAGGGCCACGGATGGGGATGCTCCTTCCAATGCCAACATGATCTACAAGATCGTCAACGAGGAGGAGGGGGACAATGCTGGTTTTGAAATTGACCCCAGGAACGGCCTGGTCAAGATCAGAGTCAGGCCGGACAGAGAGACCACGTCTGCCTATCAGCTGATCGTTGAGGCCAACGACCAGGGCAGAGACCCAGGCCCCCGCAGTGCCACGGCCACCGTGCACATCGCCGTGGAGGACGAGAATGACAACTACCCGCAGTTCTGTGAGAAAAGGTACGTGGTTCAGGTGCTGGAGAGCATAGCTGTGAACACCAAGGTGGCTCAGGTGAAAGCCACAGACAGGGACGCGGGCAACAACGCAAAGGTCCACTATAGTATAATCAGCGGCAATGTAAAAGGCCAGTTCTACATCCACTCCCCTACAGGGGTCATCGATGTCACCAACCCTCTTGATTATGAGGCCATACGCGAGTATAATTTGCGCATAAAAGCGCAGGACGGCGGTAGGCCGCCGCTAATAAACGGCACTGGGATGGTGGTGGTTCAGGTGGTGGACGTCAACGACAACGCCCCCATGTTCGTCAGCACGCCCTTCCAGGCCTCCGTGTTGGAGAGCGTTGCGGTTGGTTACTCTGTCATCCACATCCAGGCTATCGATGCAGACTCCGGGGACAACTCCCATCTGGAGTACAGACTCACCGGCACAGGCCCCGGCTTCCCTTTCACCATCAACAACAACACAGGGTGGGTTACGGTCTGCATGGAGCTGGACCGGGAGACCACTGAGTTTTACACCTTTGGCGTGGAAGCAGTGGATCACGGGGTTCCCGTCATGTCGTCCTCCGCCAGTGTGAGTGTGACGGTCCTGGATGTGAACGACAACGTCCCCACATTCACCCAGAAACTGTACAACCTGAAGATCAACGAGGACGCCGCCGCGGGGACCAGCGTGCTGGCGCTCACCGCCGTCGACCGAGACGCCAACAGCGTTGTGACCTATCAGATCTCCAGTGGCAACACGAGGAACAGGTTCTCCATCACGAGCCAAAGCGCCGGGGGGCTCATCACCCTGGCACTGCCACTGGACTACAAGCAGGAGCGCCAGTACGTCCTCACAGTGACGGCTTCGGATGGCACGCGTCAGGACACGGCGCAGGTGCACATCAACGTGACGGACGCCAACACGCACCGTCCGGTCTTCCAGAGCGCCAGCTACCACGTGATGTTCAGCGAGGACCGCCCTGTGGGCTCCACCGTCGTTCTGATCAGTGCCACGGACGAAGACATCGGAGAGAACGCACGCATCACCTACGTGATGGAGGACAACGTGCCGCAGTTCAAGATCAATCCTGACACCGGTGCCATAACCACGCAGATAGAGATCGATTACGAGGACCAGGCGTCCTACACGCTCGCCATCATCGCCCGCGATAATGGCATCCCACAGAAATCCGACACCACTTATGTAGAGATCATCGTTCTGGATGCCAATGACAATGCACCACAATTCCTCCGTGACCTGTACCAGGGGACTGTTTTTGAGGATGCTCCTCTATACACAAGTGTCCTCCAAATTTCTGCTTCCGACCGGGATTCCGGGTCCAACGGTAGGATTAGCTTTACCTTTCAGGGTGGGGATGATGGAGATGGGGATTTTTCCATTGAGCCGTACTCTGGTATAATCAGAACAGCCAGGAAAATAGACAGGGAAAATGTGCCCTTATACAACCTCAAGGCCTTTGCAGTGGACAAGGGCGTTCCGCCACTCAAAGCATCGGTAGATATCCAGGTGTCTGTGCTGGACATCAACGACAATGCTCCTGTGTTCGAAAAGGACGAGATGTACGTGTATGTGGCGGAGAACAGCCCCGTAGGTTCCATTGTGGCTCGCATCACCGCTACAGATCCCGACGAGGGGACCAACGCGCAAATCCTTTTCCAAATTGTGGAAGGAAACTTTCCAGAAGTCTTTCAGCTGGACATGTTCAACGGGGATCTCGTGGCTCTCGCAGACTTAGACTATGAGGCGAAAATGGAATACACCATCATCGTTCAAGCGACCTCTGCCCCTTTAGTGAGCCGGGCGGTCGTGCACATCCACTTGTTGGACGTCAACGACAACCCCCCGGTCTTGCGGGACTTCGAGATCGTCTTCAACAACTATGTCACCAACAGGTCTAACAGTTTCCCTGCAGGTGTGATCGGAAAGGTCCCGGCTCAGGATCCAGATGTGTCCGATAAGCTGCATTACAGTTTTGTAGAGGGCAACGAGCTCAGTCTTCTGCTTCTCAACCAAGACACTGGCGATCTCAGACTCAGCAGAGACCTGGACAACAACAGGCCTCTGGAGGCGTCCATGAAGATAAAAGTCACCGGTAAGTTCCTCACTAAATCCAGCAGAGTACTTCCTTTGACATTTATATGCGTGTGGGTTTGTATACCTCCGTAAGTTGGTCATATTTCATGTGAATAGATCACTGTGGCCCTTTTGCTGTAGCAGCAGCACTCCACTCACATGGTGCTCAAAGTAGTTCTTTAGCTGTGAGACATGTTTATGGCTTGGTCCTGTGTCAGATGTTGAAAAAGAGTCAGTTGCATTCAGGCGATCTTTGTGAGGAGCATGCCTTTAAATACCGTGGCGACGATTGATGTCTATAGGAACAAATAACCACCACATTGCCCACTGATGCCTGCTTGGTAACCATTGCTATTGTTCTCGTCCATTGATGCTTACTGTGACCAGATTGTTTAAAATAAGTGTGTGTGTGTGTGTGTGTGCGTGTGTGTGCGTGTGTGTGTGTGTGTGTGTGTGTGTGTGTGTGTGTGTGTGTGTGTGTGTGTGTGTGGTAGAGGGGGGGCTTACTGTGCATCACAGCAGCAACTCTTCCTAAGTTCTCAATCACATCATTACAGAACAACATATTTCATATTATTACATATCATGCACCATTCATACTGGTACAGTACAACACAAACACTGACACTGATAAACACCTGACTAATACATTTGATAGCATTGTAATATTCCACATCGAAACAAATATTATATTAGTGGCTAGGGATAGCTTATGTTTTCGTTTCATCTCTTGAGTGAATAACATTTGTTTAACATTTTCTTAATATCTAGACATATATCTCCATCACTATAGAGAATCAGTAGCCTATCAAAACAGACGCATCTATTGTAACAACCCAAGGGCATGTAACAGCATGCAGTGTCCAAATGATACAAGGAGCGAAATCATTTCCCACGACCATTGGTCGCGACCGATGGTCCAACAGTCGGGACTGTTGGTCCAACGATCGTTTTACTGAGGTTATGTTTAGGGTTAGGGGTTAGTTAGGGGTTAGGGTTAGTTAGGGGTTAGGGTTAGGTTTAGTAGTGCCCGATGAAGAACAGTCATGGCTCTTGGTCCAATGGTCGTGGCCCGACGGTCACGACCAGTAGTAAAACCTCTGACCGTCGCAACTGATATATGGCATTTATCAACGGTCAAGAAATTGAGAAACCATCGTTTTGGCAGACAACTGCCTTCCTAAAACACAAGTTTCGGCAGTTGTTTCATTGGTTTCTCATTCTCTATTCTATCAGTGTGGGATGCCACTCTCTCACGTATTAGAAGGACAATATCAGTCACAAGAAAAAGAGATGGCTTGTTTTTGAATAATCTATTGTTAAAATGGAGTTTTAAGTTATAATGGGTTCGTATATGAAGGGGACAGGGCAGCTAAAATGAACACACAAATATCTGCATAGTGAATGTAGTAACTTATAAACTGTATGGTGTGTTCACATGAGACTGAGTAGACCATAAAATGACCAAAAGGTTTTTTGAAAGTGGAATATCCCTTTAAGTTACTAAGAATTTTCTAGATTTGGAGGCTTGGTCTTCACACATTTAGAATTTTGAATAGATATAACGCAATTATGCAGTGCTGTAAATTATGACTTTCAGCAGTTCAGCAGCCAAAACACTTCAGGATTGGACAGTGATAAATTTACGAATCAAAATGGACAAAACACTACTGAAACCCAGACGCTGTAGACGCTATAGGAAAAATCTAAAGTCATCTGAGTTAACCAGATGTTCATTTTGACGCCTACATCGTAAGCACACGCCTTACAAAAAAGTTGCCCCGAGCAAGCTCTTATATCTTTGTTATGAAAGAATGATTGATTAGCCTATATGTCAGTGAGAAATTCCCCGTAAATCAAAATGTGTTGTTGCTTTATCACACTACAGTGAAATTTTGCAACATGCATCAGCTTGCTAATTTTCTGTTTCTGGGAAGAGTTCCGAAATAATGTATGCCATTTTCATTATCAGTGAAATACCGTATAACCCAGGTAGTCCTCTCTCTCTCTCGCATGCATGCGTGTTCACATACAGTACATGCCCACACAGACAGGGTCGGATTGACCATTGGGCGTACAGGGAGGTCTCCCAGTGGGCCACGACCCGTAGGGGGCCGCTGGTATCACAGAATAAAAGCACTGGTTTTCAACCTTTTTGATCCCAGGGCCCACTATTCATTCCAAATTTTGAGCCACGGAGGAGAACCACCATTCGATGACATTTTAGCCCCAATAGACCCCAAAACTAAAGATTTATTTTGCTTTTTGGTCCACAATTACAGGATGGATTTGGGAAATTGTTAATTGTTGGTTACCAGTCAAACATACAGATCAAAATGAGCATTAATCTTCTACATTTTCCAACTAGACTTCCAACCAAATGGACCCACAAGGGTCCATTTAGTTTCATGTTTACGCTCTCAAAGAGTTACATCTGATTAACCAACTATACCAGGTAGAATAGGTCCATCACATGCTGGTTGTGGTGGGCCGGTCTAGGCCAAATCACGCTGAAAATGTCCTGGCCGATTTTTTTGCCCAGTCCACCATTGCACACAGTGCACAGATGACTCTCATTCTGGAGGCATATGGTTCATACTGTGTGTCATGTGAACTCTTTTGCACTGGACTTCATCAGTTCACTGTGGTGTCTGCCAGCCTCCAGTTCAAAGACGGCTGCCGGCACGCATCTAGATTTGCTCGAGTTTTGTAGCATGGCCTAAGCGCTCCCATTCTTTCCACTTTAATTCAATTAGGTGTACATGCTCGGCTCAGAATAGTTGGCGGGTTGCAGTGTTTGGCTCTATTAGACCCATTGCCACTCGTTATTGAATTTGTGGGAATTACCAGCCCCATGGTCCGCTGCTCCACATGCCCTTCTAACACAAACACATGCTTTCATCCGTGGAGGTTTGGAAAGAGCTTGAAGGCCAATCATTCATGTTTCCTCTATTGGCATACAGTAGGCCTCAATCATAGCATGTTTGTTTTGTGTTTTGCACTGAGGGGAAACATTTTGAAATCTGATTATCATCCAGAAATGGATCTGTTTGTCTCACAAATTGGCTTCCATTGCATAACTCGGGAGTGGCTCTTTTTTGTGCACCAGTGAAAGCCTATAGCATTCCAGTCGTATTGCAGATAACTGTCAGGATGTCATTGGCTTTTTTTTTTGCAAAGCATGCCATGATCTCAATAATTTCTATAAAAAACAATGCAGCTTGTGCCAGTCATGTTTTGTCTTGTGATGTGGTTTTGGAGGACTGGGAGTGTATAGGGAGGGAGTGCCTGAGGTTAGGGAAACTTCTGACTTTCACCTTGGGATTAGAGCATACCTGGGCATTATGCGGCCCGGGGGCCAAATGTGGCCCTTTGGCTGACTCTGACCGGCCCGGGGACCACCAGTGGTCCATGAGAGAGTTCCAAGTTAAATGTGGAAAGTTGGTTAACCAGATGTAACTCTTTGAGAGTGTAAAAATGAAACCATTTCATTTTTACACTCTCAAGAGTTAAAATATTCATCATCTGAATTAGCCCAAAGTCTACACATTCAATCAGAGAATGTAAGAAAATGGTCATTTTTGTTATCCTATTTTGTTTCCCAAATCCACCCTGGAATTGTGGACAAAAACAAAAGAAATCTTGAAGAAAGTTTTGGGATCTGTGGGGCTAAAATGTCATCAAATGGTGGTCTGTGGCTCAAATACTGAATAAATATAGGGCCCTGGTGTCAAAATGGTTGGTCTTACTCTAACTTTTATCTTGAAATTAAATGAATATTACGCAGACTTTAGTTCAGCCTTTAGTCTTGGCCCTCCACAATATTTCATGTATCTCATTTGGCCCCTTGGGAAGAATAATTTCCCACCCCTGTTCTACATAATAAGAGTCATAAAAATAAAACATATATTATATATATATATGCTCGTCTTATAATGATTGTTCCTGCAATTGGGACTCAGATGATGACAACAACCAGATACAACTGTAACAACTTGGGGGAAAAAAAGCACAGTTTGGTTTTCAATGACAGCCCAACCACACCGCTGACATTACTACTCCCAACTGTGATATTGAGCGGTTTCCACAATCTGCTAGCAATGGTGCAGATCATTGTACTCAATGGCTCTGGCTGCAAAAATATTTGGCATAAATGGCAAATTCTTTCAGACAATTTTGGAGTAAACTGAAAGTAGCGTGAGTAGGCAGTTCAGGGAACAGCCCCATGACTGAACAGAAAAATCCATTCATCAATTAGTGGAAATGGCGGAACTCCAAAATGAAAATACAAGAGTTCAGGCTACAGGGCACATTTCTTCATTGTCCTCCAGCCAATTTGTTTCGGCCCAGCCTTCCTTTAGAGCAAGTTAAAAAGTGGGCATTTGGGCCACGCGCCTCTTTTTTAAAATTCTAATCGATACCAGTGTTTCTTTTTAACCCTTTTCATATCAAAGCTCATTATTTGATGAGATTTAGCCTCTCATACCCAAAACTTGGAATATTTGTTATTGTTAGATTTCGGTCACTACGTAATGATGTGCAGCCATAGGAGACAACAGGTAAACGTTGTAAACAAAATTACAATTCAACATTCTCTAATTGTGTGGACCTTTTGTAAGTTAAGTAATGCAGATGTCTAGCAATAATAAACCATCCCTTTGAGAGCGTAAAATTCAACAAATAGAACCACAAGACTACCAAGAGAAAGCACACCTACTCTGTATTCACACAAAAAATACACCCTTTTTAGTGGGGTTGCCTGAAGGGCAATTATTGTTATTATGAAATAATTTATAGTGACCCAATTCAATTAATTGGATTGGAAAAGTGTCACCATTGGATTATTTATCTGCCACTGTTTGATGATGTTGAGATTCTTTTATATACAGTACACACTACACAGTATACACAACATAAATGTTGATTCTTTTTGTACCAAACAGGTACACCATTTCCTGTACTCTTAGCCTCAGGACACAATAAAGTCACATGTGATGACACAAATTTTGTTCAAATTCAGCTCTGAAACTATTGACTGAGATATGTTTATGACTCAGATATTAGCCCATAAGTGACTCATGGATGTGAGTCAATGTGTTGCTGCAACTTCAACCTGCCACTGTAGACTTTTATTGCAGTGAAATTACATGATAGATGACAGTGATTCATGTCCCGACCCTGACTTACTCTTACTGTTTGATCACTTTCACTGCATAGCAGCTGTTTGTGAACATTGGACTATTAAGTATTTTTTATTTTTTTTATTTTTTACTTTATGAAACCAAATGGACCCGTAAGGGTCCATTTGGTTTCATTTTTACACTCTCAAAGAGTTACATCTGGTTAACCAACTTTCCACCATTTAGCTAGGGACCACTTGGAACTCTTTCAAGGACCAGACCACTGGTATTACCTTTGGGTGGGCAGGATGCACGTTTGGGTGGGCCGTGCACACCCCTGCCCCCCTTCCCTGGTCCAGTTGTTATTTTGTGAAAACACTCCTGGATGGCTGTTTCCCCTACCCCAAAATAAGCTTAGAATGGGGTTTGCTATATATTGTCTCTCCACCATGTCAGTAGTGCACTTTCACTTTTGGTTCAGCAGTGATTCAGCTGTCTCAAAAGGTGGGGGGGGTGGGGGGGGGGGGGGGGGGGGGGGGGCGTGGCACACGGTTTATGCCTGAACCACTGCTGAAACGAAAGGGAAAGTGTGAGTGTCAACACACTGCTCACATGGTCGAGAGACAATATATAACAAAAAATTGCATTTTGGAGCGATGCATACAGGTGAACTTGAACACCCCTTAGCCCCATCATACGTTTATTTTAGGGTAGGGGAAACGGACATTAAGGAGTGTTTTCACCAAATATCAACTGGACCACTTGAAAAAAAATAATAACAGCAAAGAAAGTAAAAAAATTCTCCTTTAATTCGCAGTGACGTCTCCAACCCTGTTCCACCAGTGGATTCCTCATTAATTTTCCTCATAGACTTTTCGAAAATGGTTAGTAAAAACACGATTGCGCCGCGGCCAAAGCCAACTCGGGTCGTGACAAATCATGACAACAAACACAATATCGTCATATAATATATAATTAGATAGAAGTAGAAAACGGCATAATACAAGACTTTTTGTTTTGTTTTTCATCTTAGAAATGATTTGATTGTCCCAAAAGTTTGTGTGTGTCATCATGATTCGTCACGACTCGAGTTGGCTTTGTCCGCGGCGTGATCGTCTTTATATGAATCATTTTCGAAAAGTCTATGAGAAAAATGAATGGGGAATCCATTTCTGGAACAGGGGCGGTGACGTCACTGCGCAGATCTATACCCCTACAACACAGACCATATTGTACTAACCACATTAGCCTGTTTAAATTACTGTAAACGTGTGCACAACCTGAGCAATGAGGGCAACCTGCCAAACTTCACGCCTCATGATAATTACCTCAACTGTTTCAAGTTCCAACGGGTATGCTAAGTTGTTAGACCAGGGGTTTTCAACAGGTGGTACGGGGACCACCAGTGGTCCTTGAGAGGGTTCCAGGTGGTCCCCAGGCTAAATGATGGGAAGATGTAACTCTTGCGAGTGTAAAAATGAAACCAGGTGGACCATTGCAGGTCCATTTGGTTTCATTTTTACACTCTCAAGAGTTAAAATATTGTTCATCTGAATTAGCACCACTTAATTAAGAAGTCTGCACTGTTTTGTTTGCAAAATCCAGCCTGGAATTGTGGACAAATCCAAAAGAATTCTTTAGTTTTAGGTCTTTGGGGTGAATAATGTCATCAAATGGTGGTCCGTGATCAAATGCTGAATAAATGGTGGTCCCTGGTGCCAAAAAGGTTGAAAACCCCTGTGTTAGACGGTTAAGGACTGTTTTTTTAGGGACGTGCTTGCTCTGGTGACAATGATCACAGCAGCACATGTGCTGCTCGTCAACTCTTGACATGTGCCGTGTCAGACACTCATGAGCTACTTGATGCCATAATTGCGGTTTTTAATTAATTTAAGACATCCAAACCCATTTTGTTGGTGACCAAAGGCAATGTCACAAACTACCAACTATTTGGAGAATTCTGGGAATAGGAATGTATATATATATTGTATACATTGATATATTTATTTTGTATGTATTATTTAAATATCTTTATTTTTGTGGTTTTCAACCAGTGGTCCGGGGGCGGACCACCAGTGGTCCTTGAGAGGGTGTACCCCAGCTCAGTTGGTTAACCAGCTGAAAAGTTGGTTAGCCAGATGTTAACTCGAGAGAGCGTAAAAAATGGAACCAAATGCACCCTTGCAGGTCCATTTGGTTTCAAGTTTACACTCTCAAGACTAAAAATATTCATCTTAATTAAGCCTACACAATTAGAGAATGTAGTAGAATGGTAATTTTGTTTTACTGTATGTTTGCCTGTTTTGTTTGGGGGAAAAAATCCATCCTGGAATTATAGTGCCCACCTGTCCCGGATCTCGCGGGACAGTCCCGAAATTCAACCCTCTGTCCCGCGTCCCTCAAAAAGGGACTAATGTCCCGCAAAACTGTCAAAAGACGGAGGAGGAGAAAAAAAGAGAGGGGGAGAAAAAAAAAGTCTGACGCTGTGCTGGCGTGCTGCTGCGCTGCCGCTCTCGTCCAAATAAGCGTCCATGAGCTGTTATTTGCAAACATATTAGGCCTAATACTATTACTATATTATTATATTATACCGTATGCGTTTGCAGACCTCATTCCTGCCGACGCGCCCCATGCCCTCAGCATCTCGCATGTCACAATGCGACAGCAGTCCTCCACCTCAAAATACTTGTTTAATTCTGCCATAAACAGCTTATGTAGGCCTACAGCGGTTGTTTTAAGTAACTCAGACTGCATATTATCTTAAACGTATAGGTCTACTGTCATTCCGTGTGTTGATTAGCTAACTGCGAGTTATAGCCTAAGCAAGCACTCACCATACTGAATCCATGCGACTGTCAACAGGGTCACCGGAAAAGTCTAGCCGCAGCAAAGTCGGCCCAAATAGTGGAGAGGTCGGCCCAAGTCTGTGGAATGGCTGGTATGCATGTCTATTGCATGCATATGGCTTGATAATGGTTGATATGCATGTCTGGTTGATTTTGGCCGAGATTTCCACAGCCCTTGGCCGAGATTTCCACAGCCCTGGCCGACCTTTCCACGTCCCTGGGCCGAGATTTCCGCACTTTTGCTCGGTCTGACTTTGCGGCGGCCCGACTTTTCCAGTTACCGTCAACAGCGCATCAACGCGCTCCGATACAAAAACTTTTTGAGATTTCAAATGTCTCATCCTCACTCAGTTTTCAAGCGATTGTTTTAATTCCAACTAGTCAATACAGTATATAATTTATATATTTTATATTTTCATTGGGTATAGGTATAGCCACGTTTTTTTCATCAAACAATAGATAGAAAAGATAGATAGGCCTAATGTCGTCCTTTTTTCCACGCAGCTTAGAGACATGTGCGCTGGCTTGTACACTTAGCCTAATTATTAGAGCTTTCCCAGCGGTTTATTTGATTGGAAAAATGAGCACCATGTATTCTATAATGCAAAAACATCATTTCAAAGAATATGCTGATTGAGGTTATATTACAATATTTTAAAATGTTCAAACTGTGGAATGTTACACGGCTGGGCAACCAATTAAGTAGGCTAATTACAGTCAATCATGTCAATCATGCCAGCAAGCAGCGCTGCCTATAATATTAAATGAAAAAGTCAATGACTTTGCCTCTATGTATGTTTGTCATACCTTTTAATTTTGCACTAAAAACATGTTCACCGGAACCCCCCCCCCCCCCCCCCCTCATGTGTCCCGCGGTGTCCCGCAACAGGGGGTCCCTTGTCCCTCATTGGCCATGTCTGGAGGAAAAAATCCATCCTGGAATTGTGGACAAAACCAACAGAAATCTAGTTTTGGTTCTGTGAGGTGGAAATGTCATCAAATGGTGGTCTGTGGCTCTAATGGTGAATGAATAGCGGGCCCTGGTATCAAAAAGGTTGAAGACCATGCACTGTGCTGTGCTAGATGGCTGTGGTGCCGCTAAAACAGTTCTGCATCAGGGTGGATGTAACATTTGCCAATTGGGGGGCAGGAGAAAATGGTATGGGCGCGTTTCAATGATGAAATGCTGTTGGTTTGGTGGTGACACAGCTGTAGTTAGTTAGTAGCAGTAGTAGTGTTTCAAATCAAGAAATCAATTTAAATATAAGCACTTTAATTTGAGATATCTTGGGTTGTTTTACATGCCATCATGTTCGGTGGGGCAGTCAGGGCATTTAGGGGGGCATTGCCCCCCTCCATGCCCATGCCTAGATCCGCCCCTGTTCTGCATCCTGCTGGGTTGTAATTCATCTCCCTGGCCTGACCTCCTTTGACGCAACTGGTAACTGGAATTTGTGTTTTGGTATTGCTGTATGTGTAGAAGAATGTGCAGAAGGAGGCTGTCATGTCGCCGTATTATCCCAAAAGGCTCTCAGCAGGGGCGGATTGGCCATCTGGAGTACAGGGAGTTTTCCCGGTGGCCTGTGCCACCTTGGCCTGGACATTTTTTTTTCCAAAGTCCAGGGCAGGCCAGGGTGCCAGGCCCAGGCCAGGCAAACTAGTGTGCTCGCGCTGCTGGAGGCAGTGTTGCCAACTGCCAAGATCCAAAATGCACTAGTGTCACTTCCAAAATGCACTAGAATGTGCTAGATGCTTGCCTGGAACATACAGATCAAAATGACCATTAATCTTCTACATTCTCTAGTTGTGTAGACTAAGTTGGGCTAATTCACATGATGAATATTTTAACTCTTGTTAAAAAGAGAAACCAAATGGAAACCCCCAGGGCCACCCCCAGGGTGGCCTGGCAAAGGCAAAATTGTCCCGGTGGGAAAATATGTGCCAATCCGCCCCTGGCTCTCAGAGAAGGAATGAGCCCCTAAGTAAAGAGGGGGGCGGGGTTAGGGTTTTGGTGGTGAAAAAAACCCAGAGGCTGAGAGGGTTTGGCAACTGCTGGGGTGTCACTATGGCAACACAGACCAGTCCATCACTATGGGGGCCATTCTTAATAGGGAGCAAGGGCGGATCTAGGCATGGGCACGGGGGGGCAATGCACCCCTAAATGCCCAGTCTGCCCCACCAAACATGATGGCATGCAAAATAACCCAAGATATTTCAATTTAAAGTGCTTATATTTAAAATGATGTGAAACACTACTACTGCTACTAACTAACTACAGCTGTGTCACCACTAGACCAACAGCATTTCATCATTGAAAACAGAAAACTCTCTGAGACAGACCTTTAGCTTTATGCATGCATGTCTGTTGCAACTTCAACAACAACTGATGTTATTATTGATGCTTTACTTGCCTAATAAAAGCCCTGTAATCGCCCGTTTCGCTTCGCGCCACGGGTGAAGCGACCATTTTTTCCTGCCCCCCAATTGGGAAATGTTTCATCCGCCCCTGATAGGACCGAGAGTGCTGTGTTTGATACTGGGAGAAGAAAAGTTGGGGTATGCTGGGGAGCTGGTGGTGGTTTGGAGGGGTGTGGGTGGTGGTGGGGGGGTGGAACCCTTTAGAATGGGGACACCATGGGGAGGTTGGGGAGGAGGGCCTTTGTCCCCATGCAGATTTCTGTCACACTCAAACAATGCTGTTTGTGTGTGAAGACGCTGCTGAGAAAAGGGGGTTAGAGCTGTTTCTTTATAATTATGTTCTATAGGCCAGAACAGGCAAGGATCAGACAAGATGGGGTTCTGTGTCAAAACAGAGATTCATCATAGCGCAAACAATTTTATAGAAGAACACACACATAATAGGCCTGGCAGGTTGTGATCTCAGCATCTCTTTATCCTTTAATCTATTTAATTTGTTTTCATCTCCATATATACAGTGGAGGAAATAATTATTTGATCCCCTGATGATTTTGTAAGTTTCAGAAAGAAATTAGCACTCTGAAATTTTTATGGTACTTTTATTTTAACAAATAGAGACAGAATATCAACAAAAATGACTTGGAGCCGATATCTAAACAGGAGTAGGTCAAAATCCCTCCTAGGATGTACACAAACTTGGTGACCAACTACAAGAAATGTCTGACTTCTGTGCTTGCCAACAAGGGTTTCTCCACCAAGTACTAAGTTAGTCTGTGCTCAGCCTAACTCAAATTCATTTATAACCTTTAAATATTATATTCTTATGGACATTTTTTGTTATTATTATGTCTCTATTTGTTGAAATACAATTACCATAAAAATGACAGAGTGCTATTTTTTTTTCAAGTCATGAAAACAAAATCATGTGTGTGTGTGTGTGTGTGTGTGTGTGTGTGTGTGTGTGTGTGTGTGTGTGTGTGTGTGTGTGTGTGTGTGTGTTTACATTACTGTAACTTTACTGTACAGCCAGTCACACAGATTAATTCTTTCCACAAGGAGAATGTTTACCGGAACTCCTCCTTAATCTCTCCTTTACTCAGGAAATGGATTTGCCTTTTTGTGGACCAGATATAGAATGTCCCTGTGAATTGTGTTTTTTGCTATTGTTCCCTGTATAGACATTGCTCATAAGCTCAGGGCAGCGCTACCCGCTCACCGGAGAAAGAGTTTTACTTTCAAATGACATAAAGGTTGCCGTGGGATACCAAAAGAATGGTTGAAATCTGAGGCAGAAAGCATGAGTACTAATACACAGGGGCCAATAGGGCATGTCCTGCTACTAGAATGTAAGCTTCTAACCCCCAAATTCCTCACATCCAATACATTGTGTATGAAAGAATGGTTAATTCCATTCTAAGGCTTTTGGATGGATTTTCTCTCTCTCACTCTCTCTAGGATTTAAAAATGTTCACTTATTAATTGATAGATTTGACCATTAAATACCAAGGAAATCAAGGCACAATGTTGTAAATCAGGGGTTTTCAACCTTTGTCATCTCAGGGACCACCATTTATTTAGCGTTTGAGCCACGGACCACCATTTGATTACATTTTCACACCAAAGACCTAAAATTAAAGAATTCTTTCGGTTTGTCCACAATTCCAGGCTGTATTTTGCCAAGAAGACAGTGTAAACTTCTTAATTAAGTGGTGATAATTCAAAGGATGAATATTTTAATTCTTGAGAATGTGAAAATGAAACCAAATGGTCCATTTTGTTTCGTTTTTACATTCTCAAGAGTTACATCTGGTTAACCAACTTTCCATCATTTAGCCTGGGGACCTTCTCAGGGACTACTGGTGGTCCCGGACCACCTGTTGAAAAAAAAAAAAAAAAAAAAAAAAAAATCTGGATTTCTGGTTCATTCTCTCTTCCAAATGTCCCAGTAATGATTATAGTTATTTTAGCAGGAGTGAGATAGACATACACGAGTGTAGATGGAGAAATGCTGACAGTAGCCTATACCCAACGCCTCCCTTTAATTGTAGTACAAATTCTTTCAGACGCTCCTTGGAAATTCCCAAACAGATTGTGTTCAATTCACTGAATATATGATCCATTTGTCACTGGTATGTCTTTCAACAATCAACACTTATTATGATTTATGTACTCCAGCGACTACCTGAGCTGTCAAATTAAAAGAGAACCCAGTCATTTGTTGTAAAAGTATGTCTAGATTCTGCATCACTCCGTCTGTGCCTTCTTCCAGAAAGCCCCCATTTACACCAGCTGTCACTGAAATGAAACAGCAAATAGAAGCAATTCTTATTCAAGGGAACATTATGCTCTTTATTGGTTGTTGCATATTTAATAGTGGGCAGAGTGCGATCCATTTTATGTGTTGTTTAAACTCAGGTTTTGTCATTTGCCTATGATGTTTTAGTGAAAGAGGAAAGTCGAGGAAAGTTTGTACGTGGACTGTGTGTGTGCTATGTAAGTTTCGCATTTTTCAGGCAGTCAGTTGCAAAAACAAAAATACACACCCCAAAATAGTTTGAGGACCCCTGATGGGTCGTGCCCCTAGGTTGAGAACCCCCGCTCTAAATTAAACTTGATAAAAAGGTCCTCTTTATCTCTTAATTTCACCTTGGCCCGGATTTCCCTGCACAAGCTAACCACGCGCATGAGAACCGAAAACTCGATCAGAAGTTCAAAACCTTCTTTGGCTGCCACCCTGCAACCCTTCTCCTCCTCCTCCTCCTTCCCTCTTTTCCTAGCATCTCTCTCTTTGCTCTCCACTGAGAGCTGACTACTGTTTACAGAAGTGCAACAGAAGAAAATTCTTTAGACTTTATTGTTCAGGGAAAATGTTGACAGTTGTCTCTGTGTGACAGGCTGGGAAAAGGCACATGTTAGAGGTCTGCTTCCATGTCCAGTGAAGTGTGCACTGCAGGGGCGGATCTAGGCATGGGCATGGGGGGGGCAATGCCCCCCTAAATGCCCTGACTGCCCCACCAAACCTGATGGCATGCAAACAACCCAAGATATTTCAGTGCTTATATTTAAAACGATTTGAAACACTACTACTGCTACTAAGTAACTACAGCTGTGTCACCACTAAACCAACAGCATTTCATCATTGAAAACAGAAAACTCTCTGAGTCAGACCTTTAGCTTTATGCATGCTGCGTGTCTGTTGCAACTTCAACAACAACTGATGTTATTATTGATGCTTTTCTTGCCTAATCAGAGTCTTGTAACAGAAAATGCTATGGGGGCGGCAATAAAGCCGCCCCCATACCATTTTCTCCTGCCCCCCCACCCCCCAATTGGGAAATGTTATATCCGCCCCTGGTGTGCACTGTGGAAAGGCAGACTGGCATAATAACCGTTCTCCTTCCCAGAAGTCTTTGTGCAATGGCAGGACCCTGGATCCTGTCCAAGTGATTATTTCGGGTCAGCGACCCGGCACCAGCCACGGATCTGCCAGGGCCATTAGTTAGCCGTCCTGCATGGGAGGGAGTTACTTGACCCAAGTCAAATATCAGTTGAGAATTTGTTTCTGACAAATCTTTATCCCCCATGCAGCAGATGTAACATGCTGGAGGTATGAAGTGGAGCACCTTGTTGTGATGTCTGTCTTGCTAAACGTTGTGCCCGTTTCCGTTTTTTTGGGAAGAAAAGGAGTGTAATTTGATTACCTCCAATTTATTTGTTCTCTATAGGGTCCAGTGCGTAGGTAGGCTGCTGTGAAGTGAATTCACCTAATGAGACTTTGTGAAAACAGCCATGAGAGAGGCCATTGGATGTAGACAGACATTAAACATTTGGAGCAATAATAACTCCAAAACATTATTATTATTATTATTTTAATTTTCATGTGAGGGTGTTTGTTGGTGTGAGGTTTGTTTTGCTGGACAAATAAACAGCTGGTTTTGAGAGCTATTTTTTTCCTTTTTTCTTTCTACATTTTTGGTAGGTCAGGTCTTCTTGAACTTTTAAACTGAAATCTGAACTTTACTGATAGGGCTTCCATGAACAAATGCAAATACCTCATTAAAATGTGTTGCTATTCTTGTCATGTGGAGAGAGAGACCCACCCACTGAATAACACACAACAATTTAAGAGGTCTAGAGTCTCACCATACATACCAGACTGATCAAATCTCTAGCAATTAAGTCCAACGCTATTATATTTTTCGCATATGCCAAATACTGAAAATATCTTTATCTACAACCGGGGTTTTCAAACAGTGGTCCGGTGACCTCCAGAGGTCCTTGAGAGGGTTCCAGGTGGTCCCCAGCTAAGTTGGTTAACTAGTTGTAACTCTTGAGAGTGTAAAAATGAAACCAAATGAACCCTTGCGGGTCCATTTAGTTTCATTTTTACACTCTCAAGAGTTAAACTATTCATCTGAATTAGCACTATTTAATTAATACGCTCTACACTGTTTTGTTTGCAAAATCCAGCCTGGAATTGTCAACAAAACCAAAAGATTTTTTTTAGATTTAGGTCTTTGGGGCTAAAATGTCATCAAATGGTGGTCCGTGGCTCAAATGCTGAATAAATGGTGGTCCCTCAAAGGTGTCAAAAAGGTTGAAAACCCCTGATCTACAAGCTTACAAGTCAGTTGCAGTACATCTAGCAGCTAAATGTACTACGTATACCAGTGGTTTCCAAAGGGGCTCTTGGGGGAGTTCCAGGGGGTTCCCAATGGACCCTTATGGGGTCTGTAACTCTAAGGTGTCCACATGTACGATCTTAGGGTTTAAAATAACATCGATTTTACAGTATGCCTGCCGTTAAATTTGCGTTCTTTAGACTAATGCGTGTCAAACTGTAGGCGGTCTTTTCTCTTATAATAACTTCATAACTATAAGAGTTTATAACTATAATTATGTGAGTATATCCACATTCCACACTGATAATTGTGTTATTATGGAGTCTGCCGTCTCTTGAGATTGTAACTGTTGTAGAATTGTGAATAGCCTGTTTGCTGTTTGTCCCGCATGTCTTTTATTTTGGAAGGTTGGACTGCTGCCTCATTTAGGAGGGAGAGAGAGAGACTCTACCAGGGGATATATTTAAGATGGAGTGCTGTGATTTTTGTATTTTTTCCAATTTTGTACATGTTTAAAAGGTGACAGTACTTAATTAGACCCATTGGTGTAGTTTTTATGTACAATGGTGTCTTCACTTTGTATTTAGGGTTTCTTCCTGGGGGCTGAACCTTTCCAGTCAAACGTGCCAATGAAAAAGACTTCAATATAGTGACATCACATGTTCAGCCCCTCCCTAACTCCTCCCCCTTTATCATGCAACTAAAGCTGTGGGTGTGGCTTCAGTTCAGGTGGATCTCCACCCATCACTATCCACCAGACAATCCAGGCATACTTAATGAACTGGTGAGGCTGCCCACATAAAAACGCCATTTTAACATATACTGTACACTTTTTTTGAAAAAACAAACAAAAAAAAATCTTCCTCATATTACAATAATACCTGATGATCATGTTTTAGGGTGGAAAAAAAATCATGGCACTCCATCTTTAAAACTAACATTGGCATTTAATCCCTGACCTTTGCGGCACATCATCAGTCTCAAACGTTCACTGTTTCCAGCGACTTCTGACATTTTCTTTGAAGCTCCTGGTAGAGTCAGTGCTTCACAGTCGCACACTATTTATGGAAAAGATGGGTTGGATAAGGGAGAGAGAAATAAAGACTTTACAGTCTCTCCACAGTAGCCATTAGCCAGTGATGTCATGATCACTTGGTTTTCTTTGATCCTGTTAATTTGATAAACTCTTGACCTGACTCTGATGGCATTTCAGCCTGGTAGTGGTGTTGGTTTCAAAGAGAGTCACATTAAAAATAATATTATATTCACGTAATATTACTAATAATATTTACTGAAAGTAGACCCATGTCAGCATTTCATAAGACAATAGCTGCTGGAAATCGTGCAGATATAGTGCTGATGGTCTGGTGCCAAAGCAAATGACACCCCACCGTTTTTCTAACTGGCACTGTGCTATTCCAGCTGTGAACACTGTCTGGCACGCATTTATATCTAAGAGATGCTTTTCAGCTCATTAATTTGGTACTTTGAGGTGCAGGTCTAACATTTTCTTCTGTTCATAATATGACATTGAATTGACAGGTTGGATTTTATGTATTAAAAGTATTTAATGTAATGTATTTTGGTGCAGCAGTGGTTCAGCTGTCTCAAAAGGTGGGGGCGTGGCACATGGTTTATGGCTGAGCCACTGCTGAAACGAAAGTGAAAGTGAGTGTCAACACTCTACTGACATGGTGGAGAGACCATACATAGCAAAACTTGCATTTTGGAGTGATGTACATAGGTGAACTTGCATTAGACCCCTTAGCCCCATTATAAGCTTATTTTGGGATAGGGAAAACAGCCATTACTGTAGTGTTTTCACAAAACACCTGGACCACTTTTTTCAAACAAATTAAGTGCAAATCATGTTTTTTTTTTTTTTTTTCTTTTACTTTAAGAATACAGTATAGTTGAAACCAGCCATTTGTCTTCCTGAATTCCCTTTGAAAATGGTATGGTGCGTTTGTATAGCAACCTTTATCCAATGCTCACTCCGGAGACTCTAGCTCTAATGCTCAAAGGGTTCAAGTGCAGGATTATCAGCCATATCACAAACTGCCTGGTGACGGAAAACCAGACATAAAGGGATATTTCACTTTTATAAAATGCTTTAAGCCAGGGGTTTTCAACCTTTTTGATACCACGGCCCACCATTTATTCAGAATTTGAGCCACGGACCACGATTTGAGAACAGTTTAGCTCCACAGGCCCCAAAACTAAAGATTTATTTTGCTTTTGTCCACAATACAAGACTGGATTTGAGCAACAAAACAGGCAAAACATACAGACCAAAATGACCATTCATCTTCTAGTTGTGTAGACTTATGGGCTAATTAAGATGATGAATATTTTAACCATTGAGAGTGTAAAAATGAAACCAAATGGACCCGCCAGGGTCCATTTGGTTTCATTTTTACATTCTCAAGAGTTACATCTGGTTACACAACTTAGCTTAGGGACCACCTGGAACCCTCTCAAGGACCACTGGTGGTCCCCGGACCACTGGTTGATAACCCCTGCTTTAAGCTTTATGTGAACACCCAAGACATTCGCTAATCATTTTAGCTGCCCCGTCCCCTTCCTATACAAACCCAATATAACTTCATCATAAAACTTCATCATCACTAAAACTGTGAAACTGTGGCTGCCCCCTCCCCCCTTTACTAATTTATTCTTACAATATTGTTTTGAGAAATGTAGCAGCTGTGAGAAAAAAAAATCAAGCAATGGTCTTATTTAAAAAAAATAATGAGTTTAAAATAAATACATGAAAACAGTAAATGAATTATTAGGATTAGGATGACAATATCAGTCACCAGGAACAAGAGATTGATGATTGTGTTGAATCTGTCATGGTCGAAATGGAGCTTTAAGTTATAATGGGTTTGTATTGGAAGGGGGCGGGGCAGCTAAAATGATTGTCAAATATCAACTAACTTATAAACTGTCTGGGGTGTTCACATGAGCCGGAGTAGACAATAAAATAACCAAAAGTTTTTATTTTTGAAAGTGAAATATCCCTTTAAATTCTGACCTGAGTATTGAGTAATGAGGCTTTCCTCGTTGATAATGTGTTGACTATGCAATTATAGTAGGATTATATAGGCTGCTTTGAGGCATGACAAACCATATGCTTAGTTTACTGAGCAGCTTTTCAGTGCCAAGTGGGTCTGCTTTGGGCAGTAAGCGTAAAGAGATTAGCTTATATATAACTACAGTATATAGTTATGGTTATGTAACAACATTACTGTAGTATTAGTATTGCCAAAATGCCACCAATGTGGCAAAACAACATTTTAAATGTTTATCATACCTTAAGCGATTATTTGTTAATAATTCATGTCTGTTAACATCTGTGATTATTTGTATGTAACATTCATTGTGTGAATACGATTGAAGGTTCTGATTTCTTCAGTCTGAATTACCCACATTTAACTTAGGCTTACATAAATGTGGAGTAATGAAATACTCTGACAAAGCTGAAGGTTGGTGTAATTACTGTGTTTATCGGCGACATTAGAACAGAAAAGCTCTCCTTTGTTCCAAACCTTTTCTGCGTGTCTTGGCACTCTGCTGCCTTTGTACAAGCAGCTGCTGCTTTAGACCTCCTGGACCGTGTGTGTGTGTGTGTGCGTGTGCGTGTGCGGCTGTTAGAATGGTAAGGGGGCAGCTTCATGAAGCCGCTCCCATACCATTTTCAGTAGTGTTTCAAATACTTTTAAATATAAGCACTGAAATATCTTGGGTTGTTTTGCATGCCATCATGTTTGGGGGGGGGGCGGGGGGGGCATTGCGGGTCCATTTGGTTTAATGTTTACGCTCTCAAAAAGAGTTACAGCTGGTTAACCAACTATACCAGGTAGAATAGGTCCATCAGTTGTGGTGGTGCTGGTCTAGGCCAAATCACGCTAAAAATGTCCGGGCCGATTTTTTCGCCCAGTCCACCACTGCCTCCCTCCCTCATGCACTTTAATTTCCTTGTGTATCACAACTACTGTATGCTTGTCTGTATTTACTGCATTTTTGAGCATACAATATGCATGGCTTGCACTTGTGTCTACAGACTATTACTACAGACATTTTTGTGCATGTGTCTTTTGCTGCATCATTCAAATCATTATGAACCTAATGTTTTGTGTGATTGCTGTCTAAACGTGCTGTGATGTGTCTGCACCAGTTGACAGTATGAGAGAGGACAGTGAAACAGAGTGGAAACTGTGTCGTCATTATCCATCAATTATAACTCACAGATGGAGGGTGAGTTAGGGTCAACTGCAAGGGGCCGCAGAGAGAGAGATGGGGACAGTGAGAGAGAGAGGGACCCTTAGAGACCTGGTGGCCTTTGTCCTAATCATCTTACTTGTAACAAGGATATCCACTGAGGTTCAAAATAAGTTGCAATAGTAATTGTATTTTTCATTTTTTTTCATCCAAATAACAGCATCATACTAGCATGTGCCACTTGGGGTTATTTGTGATTCTGAATGAATTATGTGATAGAGCAGCCCCCTGTCACTGTAATGTTTGCTATCTTTCTTTTTTTTGTCCTGAGGAATTAGATCGCATATCTCTTATTGTTTTAGAGGAAGAGAGTGGAAAAGGTGAGGAAAGAAAAACAAAAACAGAAAAATAAAGCAAAATGAAAGTGAAACGAAAGTATATACATTGCTGCTGAGGGGTACAAATGAAATAAAAAGCCTAACTTCGACCCGGAGAGTAGGAGGGGAGCCTCAACCACATTCTGTTTGATATCTTTCAACACACTAATTATATTCCTGATCAATAATACTTTAAATGTATTCATGTTGTACATGTTTAGGTTAGCCTCACATTCCCACATTCTGCTGTGGCAATCTAAAACATGTGTTTAATCCATGCAGATGCAGTAAAGATAAAGATGAGAAGAGCTCTGTTGCTTTAATAGGCGTGTTCTTAGATCATTGGGAATGTGTTGTGATTCGCTTTCTGTACCTAAGGGTGGAGTCAGGAGGCTGTATATAGGCTATAAATGAGAAATGGTTCAGTCTGTGGCTGCCATGTGGGGAGGTTGAGTTGTTTGACTCTGTGCTTATGTTAAGTTTTGTTTGATTTGTTTTTTTTTTTTTTTTTTTGTTTGTTTTTTTTTACTCCAGTTGCTGATTTATCAGGCCTGGTAATATTAAAAACTCACCTGCAAGTCTATCTCCTGTCCAGTTTGTCATTTAAGGGTTTTACTTTCAATTACTATCCCACTTGGTTACAAATTGCATTTGTTTTGCATGAAAAACATAGCCGTCTTAACAAATGTGATGAGGCCATTGCATTTAGGCTATATGCTTGGATGATTACCATTGCAACTAATTATGGGACTTATTTTGACTTACAGGCCTATTAGTGTCTCTGTTGATGAACCGAGAAAGAATTCTCATGTGAATAACTATACAGTATTTTCTGGCTAGTTTAGTCGTCTGGCACCTTTATCAGATCAAATATTCATCAACCTTTTTCATCAGTAATGCTACAATGCGTGTAACAACAAGCAATGTCAGTAACATGCATGCCACAAGACATTTGTCCAAAGAAAACCCTCTTAAAGCTATAACTGTCTTTCTGTCCCTTCCAGACGGCGTCCACCACGTGGTGTCCATGTGCACGCTGCGCGTCGCCATCGTCACCGACGACATGCTGGCCAACAGCATCACGGTGCGTCTGGAGAACATGTCCCAGGAGCGTTTCCTGTCCCCTCTGCTGTCCCTGTTCGTGGACGGAGTGGCCGCCGTCCTCTCCGTCGGCCGCGACGGCGTCTTCGTCTTCAACGTCCAGAACGACACGCACGTCGAGGACAACATCCTCAACGTCACGTTCTCCGCCCTGCGTCCGCCTCGGACGATGTCACCGTCCGACGCGCCAACAGGATGGGGAGGGTTGGGAGTCGGAGTCGGCGGGTCCTCCTCGGACCGTTTCTTCCCCTCGGAGGCCCTCCGGGAGCAGATCTACCTGAACCGCACGCTGCTGGCCCGCGTGGCGGCCCAGAGCGTGCTGCCGTTCGACGACAACATCTGCCTGCGGGAGCCCTGCGAGAACTACATGAAGTGTGTGTCGGTGCTGCGCTTCGACAGCACAGCGCCGTTCGTGGCGTCCGACACCATGCTGTTCAGACCCATCCACCCGGTGGCAGGGCTGAGGTGCCGCTGCCCAACGGGCTTCACAGGGGACTACTGCGAGACGGAGATCGACCTGTGCTACTCCTCGCCCTGCAAGAACCACGGGAAGTGTCGCAGCAGCGAGGGAGGCTACGCCTGCGAGTGTCCCGAGAACTTCACCGGTGAGTGAGCGCACCGCGGTTTGTTTGTTTTTTGACTTCTCTGTCCAGGGGCGGATCTAGGCATGGGCATGGGGGGTAATACCCCCTAAATGCCTTGTCTTTGTCTTTGCCCCACCAAACATGTAACCGAAAATGGTATGGGTGCGGCTTCATCGCCTGTGCCGTGAAGCCCGCACCCATACCGTTTTCTCATGCCCCCCCCCCAAATGGGAAATGTTACATCCGCCCCTGTCTCTGTCTATCTGAACTCTCTGGAAAATCAGAGGTTTGTGTTGTGGTCGTTATCCGTCAAAAAATCAAAAGGAAAGACCAACGTTACAAAGTAAGGATCAATGACAGATAGACAAGCAGCTATCTAGGCAGCTATCTAGGCAGGAAGAATGGCAGAGGGGGGCAACTCCAAGGTTTTTAAATGAAGCAGTGGTTGTCAACCTTTTTGACACCAGGGCCCACTATTTATTCCGCATTTGAGCCACGGACCACCATCTGATGACATTTTAGCCCCACAGACCCCAAAACTAAAGCCCTGCCCACCCCTGCCCCCTCTATAGATCCGGCCCTGATAGTTACTCACTGCTCTCTCTGTATTCTCCCCAAATATAGCCTAAGGAAGGAGCTCTTTAGAGCTGTTAGATCTGAACTGGTTTGAACAACTCTATCATCCACAAAGCACTCCTCCTCACTCAGAGCTGTCACACACCGATTTCATGCATCGTTTCTATCTGCTACTCGCCGTTGCTTCTCCTGTTTTTACAGCAATATTAACCCTTTCTGTTACTGAACGCTGAAGTTTTGGGGTCCAAATTAAGCATTATGTTACACTTAAGCTATTGAAAAATATCAGAGCTGCAAGCTCACAGCGCGCCACCGAGTGGCGCGCTGTGAGCTTGCAGCTCAGATATTTTTGAAAAAATATTTTTGAAAAAATATGAAAATGTGATCTTTGAATATATTCTTTCGGAAGAAAATATTTTTGAACTAAGAACGTTGCTTCTTCGGTAGACCGATAGAGCCTAATGCTATAATGGCACTATTTGGGGTCTCTTCCCCTGAACTATTGCTCTCTTCTATGGAGGTGTCCCTTATTGCCTTTGTGACCCTATTAGCCAGACGTCTAATACTACTTAGGTGGAAGTCACCCACCCTTCCATCACACACTTCATGGATTAAAGACATCCTTCACTATGTTAAATTGGAAAGAATCAGATGTTTGCTTGGCGGCTCCCTGAAAAAGTTCAATAGAATTTGGGATCCTTTCTTTAGGTATTTTGATGAGCTCCCTGATATTTCAGACTGATTACGGTCATTTATAGTTCGGTGGCGGATCAGATGGTGGATCGACTAGCATCATGTGAATATATATTTAAATCTTTTTTTTTTTTTTTTTCTTTTTTTCTTCTCTTTTCTTTTTTTTGTCTTGTGAAAGTGCATCAAATTCTTTGTTCATGCAGTTTCCTGTTTGCTTTCACTGTTTTACTTTTTGTTTTGTAAAATTAAAATTCAATAAATAGATGTGGTAAAAAAAAAAAAAAAAAAAAAAGAAGAACGTTGCTTCTAGGGATCCCTAGGACAACATGTTTTCAGATGGAGGTCCGCAGCCAAATATAGATAATCCTGGGGGTCCTTGGCATGAAATATGTTGAGCATCACTGACACAGGAACATGGATTTTTCAGAGAAACTGAAAAACTGAGATCAGAAACAGAAACTAGAAACTATAGTCAGAAACTAGAGTCTAGTGTCAGAAACTACAATCAGGTGCCGTATATATAGAATATATTCTTAGATTTGTGCATCATTTTCACAGTTTTTCAAAAAAATATCAGACCTACAAGCTCATATCGCGCCACTCGGTGGCGCGATATGAGCTTGTAGGTCTGATATTTTTCAATAGCTAAAGTGTAACATAATGCTTTGAACACTAAAATTTGTTCACTACACAAAGAGTTAAAGGCTAGGCCTTGAGCCAAAGGTGTATTCCCAGTACTGACAGGGCCATTAGCTGCTCATCATCATCAAACCCATGGCCTTCTGGCCTTTGAACACACTGCCTTGCTCCAGGATACCCAAAAAGTCATAATAGAAGGCGCTGATGGTTGGACTGACAGTTACGTTCTCAGGTTTCTCACACTTTAGATGGGAAACAAGATGAGATGATCCATCTCACTGCTATTTAGGTCCATATGCAGGAGATTAGAATTATGGTCTGTGGAAATCGTAGATAATCTCTTCATCCGGAAATCCGGTAATTCGATATAAAGTTTATTAATATTATTATTGTTATATTATTATTGTTATCGGTATATCCACTGTATACAGAAACATAGGATGTAAAATCTAAATGTCATTCTATGAAAATAGTGTGTGTCAACATCATTGACAGGCCAGTGACAGCAAAGTTCATCAGGAATGGCACTCAAACCCGCGATGTGCCACCAGGCCCCAGGCAAAATCCTGCAAGGGTCTACCGGTAATTTTCAAAATCTTCAGTTCCACAACCCGTCCGCTACCCGTGATTTTTATAAATTCGAAACCCACACCCATCCTACCCTTTAAAATATTGTTCTGTGACAGACTTAACTTGTTTCCACTGTTGAGAAGAGCACAGGTCCGTGGCTCCTTTCCACCTGTCAAACTCTATCCGTAGATATCCCACCCAGTGTAGGACTCAGTGCAGCAGAAATCATTTCTATAACACTCGTAGGTCTAAGGACACAGTGGACTAACGTTACTTATCTGCATAGCCAGTTGACCGTATACTCTAATCTTCAGAGACAGAGACAGATTAAATGTAAATATCACAAGTAAATGGTAGTATATTCAATCAGGGGCGGATCTAGGCATGGGCAACACTAATGGGGGCGCAATGCCCCACTAAATGCCCAGTCTGCCCCACCAAACACAATGGCATGCAAAACAATTTGTATTTGTATATTTAAAATGATTTAAAACACTACTAGGCCTACTAGCCTACTAACTACATTTGTGGCACCACCAAACCAACAGCATTTCATCACTGAAAACAGAAAACTCTCTGAGTCAGACCTTTATCTTTATTACTGCTGCATCTCTGTTGCAACTTCAACAACAACTAATGTTATGCTTAGGCCTACTGGATTAATAAAAGCCCTGTAACTGAAAATGGTATGGGGGCGCCTTCATCACCCGGGGCGCGAAGCGACACGGGTGATGAAGCTGCCCCCCTACCATTTGGGAAATTTTACATCCGCCCCTGTATTCATTTGCTAATAAGACCAGCTTTTGTCAGTGCCTCTCATCACAACTCAAAAGCTGTAGTTGTGGCACAGCTGAAGTCTAGCATTGGGGCTACCCTCTCTGGTAGTTGACCAGTGCATTGACCATGTAATTACAATCCTCACTGGTCTGTTTGAACCCACGGTGCATGCCATGCCGTCCCTCCTCTCTGCCTCTGCCTCCGTTTGATTTGAATCAAGGGAAAAAACATTCATCTGCAGTGGTGTCATAATGACAGCAAAAACATCCATCCTGAGGACATTTTTTTTAGGCTGGACAATGAGTGGCAGGACAGGGTCTTCAGCAGGGGCGGATCTAGGCATGGGCATGGGGGGGGGCTGTCTGCCCCCCCCCAAACATGATGCCATGATGCAAAACAACCCAAGATATGTGAAACACTACTACTGCTACTAACTAACTACTGTACAGTTGTGTCACCACTAAACCAACAGCATTTCATCTTTAGCTTTATGCATGCTGCGTGTCTGTTGCAACTTCAACAACAACTGATGTTATTATTGATGCTTTACTCGACTAATAAAAGTCTTGTAACTGAAAATGGTATGGGTGCGGCTTCATCACCCGTGGCGCGAAGCGACACAGGCGATGAAGCCGCCCCCATACCATTTTCTCTTGCCCCTCCAACATGCCCCCCCCCCCCCCCCCCCCCCCCCAATTGGGACATGTTACATCCGCCCGTGGTCTTCAGTGGGACAAGAGACCACCATGGATGGACTGAGGACATGTCATTGTGCTTCTGTCAGTATGAAACAGGCTGCTTCGTTCCAAACTATGAACAGCGATCAGTTCGGGGTCAGCGAACAATAAAACTCACCACACAACCATCCCTGTTTTGACATAGTGGTTTTCAGGGCATGCGGGGCCTGGGGTGGGTGGAGCCTACAGACCCCCCATGCACCTCTTTCTGCCCCTCCTCCTCCTTATAGCTGATTCAGGGAAGCTTTGCAGGGCATGTATGTGGTAAATGGGATTGAACTTGCGAGAAGTGAGAAAAACTGTCTGTCATCGTGGTCTTTTTTCCCGGAGGTGGGAGGAGGATTCCGTCAGGCTCAGAGGAAGTTTGACTGTTCAAAAAGATGAGTGATAAAGGAGCGCTCAGGCACGTTTGGAACGCTGCCAGGGAAAACACTGGATTAAAGAGGAGTGATAATTGATGAATAACGCCATGATTATTATTCCTTCAGTATAAGAGACCCTGTTTGGAACGTTTACTATCAACATTGATGCCTGTGTTCATTGAGATCGATTAGAAAAATAAATCTTCAGAAATCTTTTTGTGTGAAGTGAGCCGGGCTTTTTCCTCATGATGATATTTGTCTGATGTCCTGCATGGTTGTATCTGTTGGGGAGGGCGAGGCAGGGGCGGATGTAGGTATGTGCATGGGGGGGGGGGGGGGGGGGGGGGGGCAATGCCCCGCCAAATGCCTAGTCTGCCCCACCAAACACGATGGCGTGCAAAACACCCGAAGATATTTCATTTTATTGCTATTTAGTGCTTACATTTAAATGATTTGAAACACTACTACTGCTACTAACTAACTACAGCTGTGGCATCGCTAATCCAACAGCATTTCATCATTGAAAACAGAAAACTCTCTGAGTCAGACCTTTAGCTTTATGCATGCTGCGTGTCTGTCTGTGTCTGTCACCTCAATCACTTACATCAGGGGTGCCCACACTTTTTTGACTTGAGAGCTACTTTGAAAATGAGCAGCTCAACAGCAGTTCCATTACTGAAAATCCATTTCAAGGCCCCCTAGAAAGTTATTCTTCATTTTCGAAATTGTGTGGACTCTTGAAAATTACGTAATTCAGATGTTTAAATATAATTTAACTCTTGAGAGCGGGTAAAATGTAACCAAATGGACCCGTTTCATTTTAACGCTCTCAAGAGTTACAGATCTATAAGGGTCCGAGTGCTGGGGGGACTGTCATGTGATCTACCTGCACGGCCTGTGTGATCTACTGGTAGATCACAATCTACCTTTTGGGCAGCCCTGACTTCCATCTTGTGTTCTTCTCTCTCTGGCTGTCCAGGAGAGCACTGTGAGGTGAACTCCCTCTCTGGACGCTGCGTCCCTGGTGTGTGTAAGAACGGTGCCCGCTGCGTGGACCTGCTGGTGGGAGGGTTCATGTGCCAGTGTCCCCCCGGAGAGTACCAGAAACCCTACTGCCAGGTGACAACCCGCAGCTTCCCTGGACAGTCCTTTGTCACCTTCAGAGGGCTGCGGCAACGCTTCCACTTCACTGTGACCTTCAGGTAAAGCACTAAAGGCAGGGAATTTACACCCATTTTCAACATTTTACTATGTCATTAACACATCGACCGCGAGCGCGCGTTCGCCATTTTCTGCTGTATGCCGCACGGCTCAAGCCAGTGCAATCGGTAAAAAAAAAACTTATTTTGAAGCGCCAGATCTCCTAAACAGGATGTGCGATGACGTCATGCTGTTTCTGGTGTCTTGACTAACCTGTCCCCTCATGATCTGAGCAAAAAGTTCCGGGTCAAAAGTCAGGAAGTGACGTCTAGCCCTAGTTGATCTACCCGTGCGCCCATGACATTCAGGGGCAGATTCTCTGGAGAGGCTTTGAATGCATTGGATTGAATGGGTGCGAATGGGAAAGTTGTCGCGGCAATTCTGTTCCAAATGAAAGTCAGCAACAGGATCTTTATCAGACGATGCGCTGGGACTAATAGTTGGATTAAAGAATGAAATCTACATTTCGTCGTTTTCTGTGCCTTAGTTGGAGGAGTTAGTTGGAGGTCTGAAAAAAGACATTAACACGGGGAAACACAACTTGATGACATCATCAAGTTGTGTTTCACCTGTTAATGATTTTTATTTTAGGGCCCACTAGAGTCCATTTGGTTCACATTTGTACACTCTCAGAAAAAAAAGAAAATGTATGGAAGTCTCTTTAAGAAAGAAAATCATTTTGTCCATTCAGACAGTTTTTATATTGCAGGATTCAGTATTTTGATATTTCACTGTCATATTATCAGATTCCCCCTTATTTGCAGATTTTTGGAGAGGGAGCAAGAAGACTTACTGTAGGGTTGACACAGGGTCTGGTGTTCACATTATTTGTATAGCGCTTTTATCCAAAGCGCTTGGCATAGATTGTACATTACCATGCAAGGCACCAACGTGCACATCAGGAGCATTTTGGGGTTCAGAGTCTCTCTCCTGGCCACTCTATCCCTGAGCTACTGCTGCCCCTGTGGAAGGCTGTAGTGTTAAATCCTCTTTAATTGTAGTCCTGAAGAATAATGTGCCTGCCTGACGACATTGCAGGTGGACCGCAGTGCAATTAAAGCGCTATTTGAGAATAAGGTATTCTTCTTTTGTTATTATTGTACCCGGTACACCTGGACCGGGAAGGTAAACGATTGAGACATCTATCCACGCCCCAAATGATAGCATCACGTCACGTTAGAATGCCACCGATACAGTCACTGATAGCTTTAGTAATAGGCAGGAATGCAGTTTCCATCGTAACTCCGATAAACACACGCCATGCGGTAATTGGGTCTTTGTCAGGAAAGCCAGACGTGTCAAGGCAGATCGACTGGCACTGTGTGTGTGTGTGTGTGTGTGTGTGTGTGTGTGTGTGTGTGTGTGTGTGTGTGTGTGTGTGTGTGTGTGTGTGTGTGTGTGTGTGTGTGTGTGTGTGTGTGTGTGTGTGTGTGTGTGTGTGTGTGTGTGTGTGTGTGTGTGTGTGTGTGTGTGTGTGTGTGTAAGAGAGTGAAACCCTTCGTTCATCAAACAACTGCTGAGTCAGGAAGGAAATGGGTCCTCTCTCTCTCTCTCTCTCTCTCTCTCTCTCTCTCTCTCTCTCTCTCTCTCTCTCTCTCTCTCTCTCTCTCTCTCTCTCTCTCTCTCAGGCACCTGACCACCCACAGGATACCCCTATCAACCCCCTGCTAGGGGCAGAAACATCCAAAACTATTAACCCTTTGGATGTGGAGTCATTTCACTTTAACCACTTCTCTGTACTTGGCCACACACTACCCACATCTGAAAGATCTGATTTTGTTCTAATGTTTCATGACAATAAAGGAATTGAATTGAATATAAAAATTTGTTCTATTTCCAAGCTCACAATTTCAAGTTGTGATTCAAATGATTTTGAGCTGGGGACCCCTAGAACACCTACAAAGACCCCTAGGGGTCCCCCAACCCCACTTTGAGAAGAACTGATGTGGTTTCAGTGGTGTACCACTGATGTACACCACTGAAATAGCTCAAAAGTATCTTTATTTCTTAATTCTGTTGCTGGATACGGAGATGGACAATCTCAAATCTCAAAACCTTACCAAACCTTGCAGTGACAGGTCTTTCTATCTGTTTAACGTCTATGTCACATTGCCTGGAAAAAAACAGAGAAAATAAAGGAAAACAGGAAATAATGCCCCCTAGGTGTTTTCATGGACGGCGGTGGTTTCCTGTAGAGCCATATGCCATCTGAACTCTTACCTCTGCCAGCCGGTATCACTCCATGGCATGCACTCCTAATTGACGTGGGTTCAAGTCCCAAAGCACAGTCCCCCAGGTTCTAATTCTGGCCACTAGTACGCTGGCCAGCACCAGTCTCTCACTTTACAAATTCCCTCTATTTCAGATTTCCTGATTTCCATTGTTTTCCTAATAGTCCCGTTTTCCATTTCGTTCTCATTTCCTGTCATTAAAATGGTGTTCTACTATACCACTGCATAAAGCAGCTCCTGTGATTCATAATATCAACCACATCCATGTATAAAGGATCTAATGTTTTGATTATCACCCCTAGATTATTATTATTTTTTAAAATTTATATTATTTTAGTATTATTAGTATTATTATTTAGAAAGTGGTACATTAAGTTGAGATATATATATTCATATATACTGTATTTAGTGTTGATGTAGCAGGCTACTTTTGTCGTGTAGCTTGTAGTGTAGCTTAGCTACAATTTTCTGGGCATAGCTTGTAGTGTAGCTTGGCTACATTTTTTCGAGAGTAACAAGTATTGTAGTTTACTAAATTTTCCCAGTAACTTGCCCATCACTGCTCTACTACTGAATGCATCATTTCCAGTGCTATCAAAGCTCAGAGCTGTGGTGTCTCTGTATCTTCAGGTTTGCCACCAGAGAGAGGAACGGCCTGCTGCTGTACAACGGCAGGTTCAACGAGAAACACGACTTCATCGCTATAGAGATCATCCAGGAACAAGTTCAGCTCACCTTCTCAGCAGGTGAGAAAGGGAATCCTTTCTTAAAGGAGAACTCCACCCATTTTCAACATTTCCTAAAAAAAATGGAGGTCTGAAAAAATCATTAACATGGTGACATACATCTGATGACATCATCAAGATGTACCGTAATTTCTGGACTATAAGCCGCACCTGAATATAAGCCGCACCAGCTAAATTTGGGGCAAAATACTGTACTGATTTTTCCTTAGAGCAGTGGTTAGAGCAGTGGTTTTCAACTTTTTTGATCCCAGGGTCCACTATTTATTCAGCATTTGAGCCAGAGACCATGATTTAACATCCCCACAAAGCCCCAAACTAAAGATTTCTTTTGGTTTTGTTCACAATTCCAGGATGGATTTTCACAAACAAAAGAGGCAAAACATCAAAATGAGACCAAAATGAACAATAATTAAGTGGTGCCAATTTAGATGTTGAATATCATAACTCTTGAGAGTGTAAAAATGAAACCAAATGGACCCGCAAGGGTCCATTTGGTTTCATTTTTACGCTCTCAAAGAGTTACATCTGGTTAACCAACTTTCCATCATTTAGTCTGTGGATCCCACCTGGAACCCTCTCCCCTGTGTTACCTGTAAAAATCCATAGATTGGCCGCACCGTTGTATAAGCCGCAGGGTCAAAAGCTCGTGAAAAAAGTAGCGGCTTATAGTCCGGAAATTACGGTATTTCACCATGTTAACGATTTTGTCTTTCAGACCCCTTTTTCCTGAGAGGGTGCAAATGGAACCAAATGGACTCGCTAGGGTCCATTTGGTTCACATTTGTATCCTCTCAGGAAAATTTAGAAAATGGGTGGAATTCCCCTTTAAATCTAGTTTGTACCTGAATCAATGTAACCTTGTTAAGACGAAAGTTGTTTTTGTTAAATGCACTATACTGTCATAGTAAGCATTACTATGAAATATTAGATATTTGCGTAGTAACATGGGTCTCCCTGTCACTCCAGCTTTTCATTCAACATAAAATAGTGATTATGCCATTTTTATCAAATCATCACTTCCAATTTCACCTGTTTATCCTGTACCCTGAGTGTCTTCTTGGGGTCCTACTAATTTTGGGTAGTTTTGGGTACTTTTGGGTATGCTTTTGGGTATGCTTTTGGGTATGCTTTTGGGTATGCTTTTGGGTACTTTTGGGTACTTTAGGGTATGCTTTTGGGTATGCTTTTGGGTACTTTGGGGTACTTTTGGGTATGCTTTTGGGTACTTTTGGGTATGCTTTTGGGTACTTTGGGGTACTTTTGGGTATGCTTTTGGGTACTTTTGGGTACTTTGGGGTATGCTTTTGTCTACTTTTGGGTATGCTTTTGTCTACTTTTGGGTACCTTTGGGTATGCTTTTGGGTACTTTTGGGTACTTTTGGGTATGCTTTTGTCTACTTTTGGGTATGCTTTTGTCTACTTTTGGGTACCTTTGGGTATGCTTTTGTCTACTTTTGGGTACCTTTGGGTATGCTTTTGGGTACTTTTGTGTAGTTGTGGGTACTTCAGGGTATGCTTTTGGGTACTTTGGGGTATGCTTTTGGGTACTTTTGTGTAGTTGTGGGTACTTCAGGGTATGCTTTTGGGTACTTTTGGGTATGCTTTTGGGTACTTTTGGGTATGCTTTTGGGTACTTTTGGGCAATTAGTAGGACCCTCTTCTTGCACATCATTGGATATAATTGGCATCCCAACCTGAAAAGCAATGATTAGATTACTAGCAGAATGTAGAGGTATTTATTTAACCTTACTTACAAAACAATATCACTACGTTTACATGGAGCCATGCAGACACGTTTCATTATAGCATCATGTTTTCTTGTGGACACAGACAAGTCCTTGTCTGTGGAATGTGGAACCTTGTTAGGGAGTTAAATTATGGTCTAGCAGTGGGGTCTAGAGGTCAGCCAGCACAGTGTTGCCAACTGCCAAAATCCAAAATGCACTAGTGGCACTTTCAAAATCCACTAGATTGCGCTAGAAATAACTGTCAAAATGTTGGTCAAAATAGCTATACTACTACATTTTCTAAATGTGTAGATTCTTGAAAATTAGGTAATTCAAATGTTTAAATATAATTGAACTTTTCATACACTTTGACTTTTCATTTTACCCTCTCAAGAGTTACAGATCCATTTGTTAACCAATGGTCCTTTCTAGGAAGGAAGGAGGACTCTATCATAGGAGGAAAAATGGTAAAAAAAAAAAAAAAAAATGAGGGTTTTATCTCTGGCGCTTGTCAACCAATTTCACCCCAACTCACCAGGGAAAAAAGCACTAGATTTTCCGCCAGGAGTTTTTCACTAATTTTGACGCTAGGGGGGGGTCTGAAAAAAAAAAGCTAAATATAGCGACAAATGCGCCAAGTTGGCAACACTGAGCCAGCATGGCCTCAGATACCTGGGAAAGATGGAGGCTAAACGCTGAAGCGCAGCAGTATTTTACGCTCTGCTGCGTCCGGGAGGGTCTTGTAAATAACCATTAACAGACAACTCAATGAGTGTGGTGTTCAATGGATGAGTAGCTTCAATATTAAAGAGACCCATGGGGGTCAAATTGGAAAAAAAAAAAAGTTGTTTCAGCCTGTTCAATGTTTAGAAAAACAGAAACGTGTTGTGTAGACTAGAGGCCTGGCATGAACCGTATGCCTACAAGGTTTAAATCTATGAGGAATATAGTATAGAGGATCTACTCTATTATAGTGTACATCATACCTGGGCATTATGCGGCCCTTTGGCTGAGTCTGACCGGCCCGGGAACCACCACTGGTCCTTGAGAGAGTTCCAGTTAAATATGCAAAGTTGGTTAAGCAGATGTAACTCTTTGAGAGTGTAAAAATGTTTTACACTCTCAAGAGTTAAAATACTCAAATAATCATGTGAATTAGCCCAAGTCTACACAACTAGAGAATGTCCCAAATCCAGCCTGGAATTGTGGACAAAAGGAAAATAGTCTTTAGTTATGGGGTCTGTGGTACTAAAACGTCATCAAATGGTGGTATGTGAATAAATAGTGGGCCCTGGTGTCAAAATGGCTATTTTATCTTGAAATTAAATTAATATTACGCTTTAGTTTAGCCTTTAGTCTTTCTTGGCCCTCCACAATATTTTATGTATGTCATTTGGCCCCTTGGGAAAAATAATCGCCCACCCCTGGTATACACTATGGTGCTCTGACCGAAACACTGTTATTTCATAGATTGGCAATGCTTTTGGAATGGTAATTTCATAAAGGTTGTTATTCCCATGTACCACCTGAAACATATCAAGGACTATGTCCAAAATGTTGCCACATTCTGGACTATGCGCCTCCTAACCGAACGTGTGCAGAGACACACAGTCAATAAAAACAATTCTCCCTTTTCCCTTTCCCTCTTTTCAGGAGAGACCAAAACCACCGTATCACCCTTTGTTGTGGGAGGGGTCAGTGATGGCCGCTGGCACACGGTGCAGCTCCGCTACTATAACAAGGTAAAAATATACTGTATATAAACAAAAATAAAACACTTCCTGGATGATGGTATCCAGGGCCGGATCTAGAGGGGGGCCCCAGGGTGGGCCGGGCCCACCCAAATGTGCATCCTGCCCATCCAATGAGAGGTAATATCAGTGGTTTTCATCAGTGGTCTGTCCGGGGACCACCAGTGGTCCTTGAGAGAGTTGTGGAAAGTTGGTTAACCAGATGTAACTCTTTGAGAGCGTAAAAATGAAACCAAATGGACCCGCAAGGGTCCATTTGGTTTCACAAACCATTTGGTTTCACAATATATAGTCTTAGTCATCACAGAGTTAAAATGAATATTTTAACTCTCAAGAGTTAAAATATTCATCAACAGAATTATCCAAGTCTACACAACTAGAGAATGTAGAATGTAGAATTGATCTGTATGTTTGACTGTTTGGTTTCTCAAATCCAGTCTGGTATTGTGGACAAAATCAAAATAAATCTTTAGTTTTGCCGAATAAATAGTGGGCCCCGGTGTCAAAAAGATTGAAAACCACTGCTGCATATGAAAAACTTTGGAGTTGCCCATACACCCTGCCATTCTTCCAGCCCACCCTAGTAGGGCTGGCTAAATCCGGCCCTGATAGTATCTGTCTGTTGGCATCACTGAAGCGTATGCCAAGCACAATGAACTTAGCGAATGCACAGGGGCAGGGTCTAGGCCTGTGTGTGCATGCGCAGGGGTGTAGTGGAGGGGGGGGGGGGGGGGGGGGGGGCGGGAGTACGGCGTCCCCCCACTTCTCACATCTAAGATATTTTTGGGGCAAAAGTAGGCCTACTTTCATGGATACAATTAGGCATTGTAAACAATCTTTCTCAATATGCTCTACTTGTTTTAATAGCGTGTCTGCGTGTGTTGGCGCAGGTGCATGCAAATGCAAGTGCGCATGCACGTGTCTTAAAGGGGAATTCCACTCATGTTCAATATTTTACTATGCCTTTAATATAGGCTACCTTAGAGATGTTTTGTGTTTCCTGGAAATGGAGGCCTGAAAAAATCATTTGCATGGTTCATAATTCATCTGGATGACATCATCAAGATGTGTTTCACCATGTTAATGAGTTTCCTTTTTTTCTGAGAGTGTACAAATGGAACCAAATGGACCCGCTAGGGTCCACTTGGTTCACATTTGTATACTCTCAGGAAAAAAATTAAAATGGGTGGAATTCCCTTTAAGAGGCGTCCCCCCACTTCTAAAAGTACCTCTACAACGCTGTGCATGCGTGCATGCATGTGTGCATGTGTGAGCTAGTAAGCATGCGGTGTGTTCAGTGTAGTACGTACAATAAGTGAAGATGGAGAGTTGAGCTCAACTAATAGCTTCATTGTTTTCATTGCCAGCTGTTGCAGACTATAATACGCACATATGGTCATATACACTCCATCCCCACCCGTCCCCCCGTCTCACGCACGCACGCACGCACACACGCACGCACACACACATACACACACGCGCACACACACACACACACACACACACACACACACACACACACACACACACACACACACACACACACACACACACACACACACACACACACACAAGGTTTATTATAGTTATGGATTTTTCATTTCAGTTTAGTTTTAGTTCGTTTTGACATTTTATTTTCTAATTCAGTTGGTTTTAGTAGAGCAGGTTTGCTAGTTTTTATTTATTTATTTTTTATTTTGGTGAAAATATTTAGTTTTAGTTGGTTTTAGTTTAGTTATAGTTTTAGTTTTAGCTAGTGTATTTTTTTCTGTGCTTTGGTTGTCGGGTATAGGATTAAAAAAAAAAAAAAACGCTATTCAACCCTTGCTTTGTGTTTCTTAGTAGATTGGACGATTGCACTCTCCCACAAGAACACAATTTTTATTTTATTAGTTTCAGGTAACTCAAATGTTTTTTTGAATTTTAGTTTTCGGTCTTTAGTTAGTTTTACTTAACCATTTTATAATCTTGACACACACACACACACACACACACTCACTCACACACACACACACACACACCCCACACACACACACACACACACACACAGGCACGCACACACACAGGCACACACACGCACACGCACACACACACACACACGCACACACACACACACACACACACACCACACACACACACACACACACACACACACACACACACACACACACACCATTAATTGGGACAATGGTAAGATTAGTATGTCCTGAACGAGGAGTCCTCCTCAAAGCCCTGGTCCAGTAGGGTCAAAGGTCACACAAAGTGGGACACCAGCCTAAAGCCCTCTCCACTGCCTTGAACTTCAAGTTCAAGGGTTTTCCAGGGAGGGTATTTGCTGTTGCCATGGGAACAGACACGCCTGTGCTTGTTTTGGTGACTTGTTGATGAGAAGGGTTACTTGTTGCTGTCATTTGGATGAACAGAGAGAGGCAGGGAGAGTCTTGCTGTCCTAATTGAGTGGTGCCATATCATTTCAGAAGGAAGTGTTCTGTTTTGTAAGCGTGTGCAGAAAAAAAAAGTATAGGTGACTAGGGCCTAGATTTTTGTCACCGCTAAACCCCTTATCCCTTAACTTCTTTGCCTTTTTAAACTATTTAAAAAAACATTTTTCAATAGTTCAAATGGCCAGTCTACATGCTCACAACGTGTTAATAGATTGGTACGTTGAAAGGGTTTTAAAAATAGTAAAAAAAAAAAAAAAAAAAAGTGATAAGGGGTTTGGGATAAGGGGTTTAGCATGTATTATTTATTATTTATTTAATTATTCCTTTATTTGTTTATTTTTAGAAGAGACATATGCATAGTAACATTACACATTCTTACACAAATGATCAAAAATGCACATTTCCATCTGCAGTCCCCACAAAGCATAAAAAAGCATAAAACAAAACAGCCAAACAGTACAAAAAGTGCAGAGTACATCTGTGCATTTTAGCAGCATTTAAGGGAGATATACTGTAGATACTAAAGTAACTTGTGCACAATATAGTATTGCTTTCAAATAATACAGGATTCAATTCACATTAATTCTTAGCAAATCACATCTTGTTGTAATACCTTTAACACGTTCATCACAAAAGTATGAAATGCATTGAGAAGAACTTGACTGACTCAGTAATGGATTCAGTGGAACAACACAACAATTCCTTTTCACCATTTCCTGAAAGTGATCAGTTTTAAAGTCGACATTCTGACTATATCCTGGATGGATCGTCACGGTGAAGCCCTTTCTTCTTTATGCCTCCGCTTATCCCGTTGAAATTCCACTTTGATCACCTTTGTGTTGCTTTCTTTTGGTGTCTCCTGAAGGAGCATTATGCACCGTCTCCCCCCAACTCCCCCCACATGCTGTCCCTCCGTCCGTCCGTCCGTCCACCCCCCCATGGCGTATGCTGCTTCGTTCTCTGTCCGTCCGTCCGTCCCCCACCCATGGCGCATGCTGCTTGGTTCTCTGCGGGGGACAATGGGGTCCTGTAGCACTCACTCATGCGTTAACATTGTACACAGTACAATTCTCTGCGCTCGTTTTCTTCTTCAGTTATGGGACTCAGCAAGACAAGCATTTGCTTTGCTATTGACCAAAATTTTGCAGAACTTTTCACAATTTGCCTAGATTTTTCGTCACATCTAAACCCCTTATCCCTAAACTTCTTTGCCTTTTTAAACTAATTTTAAGAAACATTTTTCAATAGTTATAATGGCCAGTCTACAAGCTCACAAAGTGTCAGTAGATTGTCATTGTTGATTGTTGAACTATTCCAAAAAGTTTATCAAAATGGTAAAAGAGTGATAAGGGGTTTGGGATAAGGGGTTTAGCATGTGACGAAAATGGTATGTAGGCCTACATTACAGTGTAAAGTAACTGAGTACTGAGCAATGTACTTAAGTACAGTTTGGAGATATTTGTACAGTTTGGAGATATTTGAGTATTTCCATCTTCTGTTAATTCTAATCAAAGTTGAAAATATTTTTTTACTCCACTAAGTATATCATTAGCCTGGCTGAAGCCAGACCAAATCAGTTGTTGGCAAAAAAAAAATGCCTGCACAGTAGATACGTTTTATTTATTTATTATTAGTTTCCGTTTTATTACAATGATTGTTCCTTTTTCACATTCATTCACATTGTTTCAATCGACCGGGAGCTTTTTTACTGTAGCACTCAGACGCAGGAAGATGGAAAAGCATTTGATTTATGAAGCTGTTTGTCAGGAATGCAGGAAGGACTCATCTCATCTCCTTTCATCAGTGCATTCTAGACTGTGACCTGCTGTTTCCTTCATTCTCCTCACATGACACTAACACTAACACTGACACTGACTGCCAGTAGACTTTAAAGGCAGTTTGTAATTTACAACATATTAGGTGTAATCCACTGCAAGCAGAAGTCCTGTATGAGGAATACAAAAAATGTAATTAAAGTCCTAGTGCGTCATCATGGTGTGATACGATGTGAGCTTGTAGATCAGCCATTTTCAAACACTGTTTTTTCCTAAGGTTAGATTAAATCTCCTTGAAGCATACGTGGGCATTATGTCACCATGTCATATTGACATGAGGTGTTGCCAAATAATAGCATTCCAGCTGTCAGCAGTGATAATGGTGACAGCTCTCGCTCATTGCCCTGGTCAGGTTTCATCCAATGAATCTGTTCAGGATGGCATCTGCAGAATGAGCATGTCAGGACTATTGGATCAGTTTTCCCCATGACACATTTCCACTGACTGCCCCGAGTCAGACTGACTGAATGACTGACTGACCGGCAGAACAGTACAAGATCAATCTCTCCCAGGAATGTTGCTTGTTGCCTGGGTTTAAACTGTCTGTCCAGGAATGTGCACACATGGACGTAAGAAAGGAGGGCTTCAGCCCCTGCCCATTTACCCATCTGTAAAACAACTGCCCTTTTTCCAAAGTCCCCGTACTTTTTTTTTTATATAAGTATAACTATGCGTATAAGTACATTACCACTGTTATGCGTTGAGAGCTTGTACATATTTTAGCTATTTTTGTCCAAAAGTTTCCTCTTACTTCTGTTCTCTGCACGTCCATGATAGCGACTGTAGTCGGCAGGGAGTTGAAGGAAAGGTCTGGTCTGGCATGTTTCAAAGGGCAGCCGGTGTCACGTTGTTTTAAGCAACTCCTCAAGCAACATGAGCTCATCATATGAGACAGTGGCGGTCCTTCCAGCATTAGCTGGACCACTGACAATGAACTTTGCATAGACTGCTGAACTTGAATTCCATGGTGTAGGCTTGCAAGAAAAGTTATCTATAGAAATGTTTGGATGGATGGTATATTATGATTGGAATTCATTACTACATCCACAATGTTTATATATTCTAAGGGCTTAATTCAGCATTATTTGAGAGCCAGCGAAATCCTTTTGTGAGGTGTTTGTGCCAGGATGTTTTTTTTGTGAGACAAAGCTTCAGTTACAGGGGCAAAGATCTCATTTAGATCTCATTTAGATTAGGAATAAGACTATATAATTCTACACCAATACACAAAGCGTAAACAGCACCCTCTTAGTATTTAACTCAGTATTTAAGGAGGATAGGGTTAAATATTGTACAAAGAAAAGGTAAATTAGTATTACAAGAGTGTGTGTGTGTGTGTGTGTGTGTGTGTGCGTGTGCGTGTGCGCGTGTGTGTGTGTGTGTGTGTGTGTGTGCGCGTGCGTGCGTGCGTGCGCGTGTGTGTGTGCGTGTGCCAGTGTGTGCCAGTGTGTGTGTGCGTGCCAGCGTGTGTGCATGAGTGCATGTGTGTCTTTGTACTGTATATGAGCTACACTGTTCTTTGCTCAAATATCTTAGAGGACTACTACTCATGTTACCAATGTCAATTATTCTCCATCATGTTCATCATCATTTTCCATCATTTGTTTGAAATCTACACCACCGACCGAGACTAAACGTAGGTGGAATACTGTAGGCTATCGGTCGTTTCTCGGCTATGGGGAACAAAGTTAACATGCGTTGACTGAAGGACTTTCACTCGGCCATAGTGATGAGCGTAATGTATAGCTTTGAGATACCTCTCCTGTTCTGTCACTGTGGACAATGGGCCTAGCATGTAAGACTATGTCCTGGGGCGGATGCTTGTTGATGTTAGGTGTATAGATACTGCTAGGTTTACACAGATCTGTGGAGAATAGATGTGACAGAATGCCACTGGAGTCAGCGTGAGTCCTTTAGTCATGCAAGCGTACTTCATTACAGACCTGGAGCTATGGCACATGTCACTGAATGGAGAGGGTCTCTGAAGCAGTGATTCAATACTTGTGCACATAGGCAGGGTCGGATTGACCATTGGGCATACAGGGAAGGTCTCCCGGTGGGCCATGACCCGTAGGGGGGCCGGTGGTATCACAGCATGTTTAAAAGCCCTGGTTTTCAACCTTTTTGATCCCACAGATCAAAATTACCATTAATCTTCTACATTTTGTAATTAGACTTGGGCCAATTTAGATGAATGTTTTAACTCTTGAGAGTGTTAACATGAAACCAAATGGACCCTTGCGGGTCCATTTGGTTTCATGTTTACGCTCTCAAAGAGTTACATCTTTGTTAACCAACTATACCAGGTAGAATAAGTCCATCACACACTGGTTGTGGTGGGCCGGTCTAGGCCAAATCATGCTAAAAATGTCCGGGTCGATTTTTATCGCCCAGTCCACCACTGTGCACGGGAGTGATAAAAGCCTGACCCTTTGCAAACTCTTGTTCTGTACATAGAAACAAACTGCAGTAGTAGGATATTTTAATCCTGCAATATGTTGCACGATTCAGGGGCACGGTAGTGCAGTGGTTAGTGCTGTCACCTCACAGCTAGAAGGTCCTGGGTTCGATTCCCGCTAGGGGCGCTGCTGTGGGTGCTGGCGGCGTGTCTGCTCCTCCGCGTCATCAGTGCCCATACCCGAGGTGGGGTTGGCGAAAGGGCCTTCCCTGTGGAGTTTGCATGTTCTTCCCGTGTCCCCTAGGGTAGATACCCTCACAAAAACATGCAGTAATCCTGGGCTCTGAACTACCTCCCCTGGCCAGTCGGGGGCGCCTGATGGAGGGGAAAGGAACTGGTTGGAATAACGTGTTCCTTCCATGCGCTACGTCCAACCAGGGAAACTATGTCAGGTGAAAAGAAGGCAGCTTGGACTCCTCATGCATTGAAGGAAGCATGAGGCCAGTCGGCTGCCTCCCCAGGTTGGCGGATGGTGTGTAGAGCACAGGATCACATTAGGAATTGGCACTGGGTGAAAAACCCACCCTCAAGGGTCCATTTGGTTTCATTTTTCCGTTCTCAAGAGTTACATCTGGTTAACCAACTAAGCTGGGGGCCACCTGGAACCCTCTCAAGGACCACTGGTGGTCCCCGGACCACCTGTTGAAAACCCCTGCATTAGATGAATTTCTTCCAGTTTGCCTTGCTTACTGTAACTTCTGTGTAGTATCTGCTAAATGCCCTAACTTGTAAATCTAGTTGGTCAATAGTGCTTCTGGCCATGGAAGTGCATGATGGCCTTGATATAATCATTCATTCTTAACTATAGTGACGCTCTCCATGTTTTCCCCAGAATAGAAATTTTCTGCTTCAGAAGTTCAGGGATAAACAACATACTCTATCTGGATTTTGGATTACTGTGCTTTATGTCATCATAACTCATAATAATCCACTGTGGCCCCAAATTACATTGACGGTTGTACAGTAAAGTGATTAGCAAAGAACAGCTGTTCTCTTTGTCCTCCATTGAGGAGAATGCAGCCTGGTTCTGGTCTGTAGCATTTCAATTGTTCTGCACTTGTCTTTTTCGTATTCTTCACAATACTGTCTTAAATTATCTGGCTCAATGCTTACTGAATACTGTCAGCAGCACATACAGTACTTGAACCCATTTTGTCCTGGCATTAGATTGTACTTTCTGACACTATAATCTATAGTTTCTGTCCCTAGATTGTAGTTTCTAACACTAGATTCTAGTTTTTCTGAAATAAAAAAAACTCTGTGTCAGACAGTGATGCTCAAAAATATTTCATGCCAAGGACCCTTAGAATTGTCTGTGTTTGGCAGGCTGCGGAGGACCCCCTCATCTGAAAATATACCATGGAGGGACCTCCCAGAAACAAAGATTGGAGTTAATAACCTTTGCTCAGACAGAAGATAATATTCGAAGATTTGCACCATGTTTTAAGGATTTTCCAAAAATAGCAGACCTACAAGCTCGTATCGCGCCACTCGGTGGCGCGATACGAGCTTGTAGATCTGCTATTTTTCAATAATTAAAGCTAGTTAATGCATGAAACAGCCAAATGCGTTAGTAAACAATCGATTAATGTTGGCCAACCCTATTCAATTAGGGGTCCCTTTATTTGTTGCGTTCTACATTATGTCAAAACATAAAATACATTGCCGAGGTATTACAAAGCTGAATTAAAAACAAAATTCAGTTATTTCTTTCTATTAATTTCATGAAAAAATGAGTAGTGAAAATATCAGCTCAACAACAGCCCTTGAAGCAACACATTGGGCTCAATTTTCCGCACCGCTAAACGCCTTATCCCTTAACTTCTTTGCCTTTTTAAACTATTAAAAAAGAACATTTTTCAATAGTTTAAATGGCCAGTCTACAAGCTCACAATGTCTCAATAGATTGGCACATTGAACTATTCCAAAAAGTTTTTCACTAAAGTGAAGTGTAGTAGAACTAGACATGACATTTCTCTGCAGACTGCAGAGTTTGTGAACCACTGCTCCAGTACAGTCAGTGTTTCTGGGACGGTTCAACAGAACAGTGAACATTCCACTGTCTTGGTGCTGAGCCAAAATGCAGCGACAGTGACATCATTAGTAAGGAGCATGTCACAGCTCAGTACTCTAATGCTCACAGTATGATGTATTCACACTACAGGCAGACGCAAAAGATACAAAGATTTACTGTGTATTTGACGATTTTTATCTTTCCATCTGAAGTTGAAGCCATTCAGCTTATTTGTAGCTTTTTGTAGGCTGTATATTGTAACAGGGGCGGATATAACATTTCCCAATTGGGGGGGTGGGCAGGAGAAAATGGTGGGGGGTGGCTTCATTCCCGCCACGGGCAAAGAAGTCGCACCCATACCAGTTTCGGTTACAGGACTTTTATTTGGCAAGTAAAGCATCAATAATAACATCGGTTGTTGTTGAAGTTGCAACAGACACGCAGCATGCATAAAGCTAAAGGTCTGACTCAGAGATAACTGTACTTTGCTTTGCTTTGTAGTTTGGTACTGTCTTCCATTGTAAATGTGCATTGCCCACAGCATTAGATACAGACCCTTAACCTGAAGATGACCAGTGAAGTTCAAAGTGCTTAACTTCTATACCAGTATGTGTGTCCCATAATGCAGGGAGAACTGCAAATTCCTGTTTTGGGTTTGGAGCTGAATTTATTTTGGAAACCCTACTACTGTCTTAGTGGTTTAGTTTGATCTCAGATGATCTCATGCGTCCACCCATAGCCATGGGTGCTGTGGTGTCATAGCATCCTCATAGATCATTCCTGGGCATTATGTGTCCCGGGGGCCAAATGCAGCCCTTTGGCTGACTCTGACCGGCCTGTGAAAGGGTACCGTGGTTTTCAACCAGTGGTCCGGGGACCACCAGTGGTTCTTGAGAAAGTTCCAGTTAAATATGGAAAGTTGGTGAAACCAGATGTAACTCTTTGAGAGCGTAAAATGAGCGTATTCATGTTTACAATCTCAAGAGTTAAAATATTCATCATCTGAATCAGCCCAAGTCTACACAACTAGAGAATGTAGAATATTAATGGTCATTTTGATCTGTATGCTGGACTGTTTTTTTTTCCCAAATCCAGCCTGGAATTGTGGACAAAAGCAAAATAAATCTTTAGTTTTGGGGTCTGTGGGGCTAAAATGTCATCAAATGATGGTCCTCTGTGGCTCAAATTCTGAATAAATAGCAGGCCCTGGTGTCAAAATGGTTGGTCTTACTCTTACTTTTATCTTGAAGTTAAATTAATATTACGCAGACTTTAGTTCAGCCTTTAGTCTTGGCCCTCCACAATATTTTATGTATCTCATTTGGCCCCTTGGGAAAAATAATTGCCCACCTCTGTCATCGATAGACACTGACCGAACATCCACCTGCCTCCTTATCGTACGCTGCCCTGGAGAGAGCAGGCAGTGTCACATAAAGTGCCCCTTTAAAATGTAAAAGACATTACTTGGAGCTCTCCAGCGTTCACTGTTTGTCTGCCCACCAGCGTCTCGCTTCCCTTAATCCAATTAGACATCAATGTGAAAGGATCTCCATTTTGCAGAGCGATTAATGTGCTCTTCACGCTGTCACTTGGCTATCTGCGTCTAAACAAATGTTCCTTATGCTGCTTTTATGCTATTGTGCAGCAGCTGTGTCCCAGCGGCATAATAAACTCAACCGGTCGGTCCAACCTATGAGGCTGGTGTTTGGTTACTCCAGTATTGAATTGAATTGAATTGAAAGCTTTATTCCGAACATGGACAAGAATATAAATAATAATACTGTACAATACAGTAAATGACAATTTAGCATTGTTCAAAAAAAAAAGAATGAATAAATCAATCAATAAATAAATCAGAGCCTCACTGGCATAAGTATTATGACTTTTTTTTTTTTTTTGTTCAGAATGGAGTAGGGAGAAGTAAAAAACTTATATATCCCTACCCCAATATGTCTTAAACAATAAGTGCCTTGTCATCGCTTGACATACAGCAAATGAACCCTAACGGGTTCATTTGGTTCCATTTGCTCTCAGAAAAAAAGAGGCGTCTAAAGAAATCCATTAACATGGTGAAAATACATCTTGATGATGTCATCAAGATGTTTCACCATGTTAGTGGTTTTCTTCAGACCTCCATTTCTTGGGAACACAGAATGGGGGAACTTTTTTATCATGTCCACCCAACACCTTGAAGGTACATCAATGACATAGTAAAATATTGAAAATGGGTGGAGTTCCCCTTTAAAAGTGAAAGTTTTTTTAATGCTAATGTACTACATAGAAGTACAGTATAATCTAGGCTTAATTTGAGTGAACTCAAGTTCATGAACTTTGGGTTCAGGTCATAGCCACGGTCTTTCTGCTTTCCTGTCCTTGCTGTTTTAAAGCAGACATTGAGCATGGTTAAATGATGTCTGCTGGCTCGTCTGTTTGTTTATCTGCCATGACATGACCGGATGCATACTTGGATCCTCCAGGGGCCAATCTTTTGGCTGCTCTAGATCTGTGAGATGACAACACATTGAAGAGTTGTGAACTCATAGATATTCTGAGAATAATGGTCATGAACTTGCATTCTTTCATCTGTGGAACTGCCTCTCTAAGTCAGTAGTTTTCAACCAGTGGTCCTTGAGGGGTTTCTGGTTGGTCCCCAGCTTAAATGGTGGAATTGGTAATCAAATGGACCCCTATAGATGTTTAACTCTTGGGAGTGTAAAATGAAACCAATGTACCTTCTCAAGATTTAAATTATTGTTAAACATCTACAATTAGCTACCCAAATAGAGAATGTAGATGAATTGTTATTTTGAGTCTGACCAACATTTGCCTGTTAATTTCTCCTATGGTGAAAATATCAACACAGCATATGGACCACATTGCATCCAAACTGTAAATTGAAGATTCCAGCTGATTGAAATGTGACTAAATGAAAGCTAGTCAAGAGACTATGACTAAAATGAAAATCAAAATGTGCTGTTTTGTTTGTGGTGGTCCTCCTCTGCCTTCCTCCTCTCCTCTCCAGCCCAACATCGGTCGCCTGGGGACCCCCCATGGACCCTCAGGAGACAAGGTGGCGGTTGTGTCCGTCGACGACTGTGACACCGCCATGGCCATCCGCTTTGGTAACCAGATTGGGAATTACTCTTGTGCGGCCCAGGGTACACAGACCGGACTGAAGAAGTGAGTTGTCTGTCTGTCTGTCTGTCTGTCTGTCTGTCTGTCTGTCTGTCTGTCTGTCTGTCTGTCTGTCTGTCTGTCTGTCTGTCTGTCTGTCTGTCTGTCTGTCTGTCTGTCTGTCTGTCTGTCTGTCATTGAATGTCATTGAATGTCCCAGATTTTTATACATGGTCAAAAGTTTTTTTTTTCTTTTCTTTTTTTTTTCCTTTTTTACATGGCCAAAACTAGAGATCACAACTAACCTGACGCGTCACAGTCTTAGATCAATATGAATTTTCTTCATTCATATTGAGTCTCAGATCAATATGAATTTTCTCTACTGCCCCAGCTGTCCAAGCCAAAAACTGGAAATAAGCCAAAATAATGTCTGGTCTGTTGTATTGTGTAGATTTATAATTTATATAGTGTTATTGATTCTACTTTGGTTCAGCTAGAATTGTTTGTTTCTTATTTATTTGTTTTCTTCTTTTTACCTTCAGAAAAGAAGAAAACAAATAAGGCCAATAATCGCAGCCAATAATCGGCGGCCGATTGGATGGTCAAAACAAAATGTCCAGGATTTTTGTCAGACACATGTGGCAACCCTAGTGTGTGGGTGTGCGTGCTCACTGCGCGCGCATGTGTGCATGTGTACAGTTTTACATGAATCAATCCATGATCCATTGTCTCTCGCTCTTTTGTCTTTTTGGTTCCCCTCTCACTCTCTTTATCTCTCTTTGTAGTACCCTCTCTGTCTCTGTCTGTCTCTCTCTCTGTCTCTCTCTCTCTGTCTCTCTCTCTCTCTTTCTCTCTGTCTCTCTGTCTCTCTCTCTCTCTCTCTCTCTCTCTCTCTCTCTCTCTCTCTCTCTCTCTCTCTCTCTCTCTCTCCCCCTCCCTCTTTCTCTCTCTCTCTAGCTCACTCTTTGTCTTTACATCGCTCTTGATGCTTGTTGTTCATAATGCCCTCCTTAAATCCATGAGTCTCAATTTGTATGCAAATCTCCTATACAGTATATGACCTAATTTGTATTCACATTTAAATGCTCCACTCTAACATAAATACTGTACAAAGGAGGCCACTATTTCATTGTATTTTCGATGCCTGCTATGTCAGCAATGCTCATTCAAAGAAACAGGGATTTTTGTTATCAGACACAAGTAAAGAGTGATTGCTGTAGCATCAACTTCCTTCCTGGGTGAGAGTGTAATCTTTCAATAAATCCAAAGCAAAAAGAAGAAGTACTTAAAAAGTATTTTACATAGCAGAATTTAACCACTTAAGTTAACCCATCTATAACTAATCTCTTTGCAGAAAATAGCCATTCGATCATGGGGCTAATGTGTATGTTATTTTACAACACTGTCGTTCCACTAGAGCCAAGGAAATTATATCTGGCCAGAATTGACCACATGATCTATTGAATGTGAAGGTAGGGTACTAGGGGGATGCCATAAAACAGAGTTATCACCTCTTCCTTCACACCGGTAGATTCTGTGATCTTTTGTGGCCAGATTTGCTTGGGCCTAGAATGACTATAGTACATAACAATAATAGAAAACTTGAAATACAAAAAAAATAGCCCCATGTTGCCCACCCTGTCAAGTTTCGCTGAAATACGCTAAAATGAAACAAAGCAGTAAATTAAATAGCGAAAGAATGAAAGACTCATCTTTTAGTTTTTCTAATAACAGCCTGAAACAAAACAAAGTTGTCCTTTAAAAGTAGAGAAATGATATGCCTGTGGTTTGCAGCCTGCTCTGGTTTTCATCAAAGCCTTCCACTGTTGGCAGCTACTGTATGACTGGTCCAACTCACACACACTTTAATATCCTACAGTAGCAGACATGCACTAATGCATTGGCAAATATAAAAGCAGTTCTTTAAAATCTACAGCCAAGTTTGCTTTCATTTCTTTTGTACACTCTCAGAGTTGAAGACATTTAAAAACAACTTATGGAAGGACTCGTTATGTGCCACAGTGCTATAGTTATAATCAAGAAGTGTTCAGCATATTCTGGAGACCGGGAACTAGACTTTCAGTAATTCAGAAACAGATCGGGTCAAACAATGCAGGGGCATGACCTGGTCTTTCATCTCCTGCCTTTTTAGATGTTTGTTTAGATTGAATTTGATGCAGGGCCGGGATCTTGAGAGAGTAAAAATGAAACCAAATGGACCCTTGCGAGTCCATTTGGTTTCATTTTTACACTCTCAAGACTTAAAATATTCATCGTGTGAATTAGCCGAAGTCTTCACAACCAGAGAATGTAGAAGATTAATGGTCATTTTGATCCCCCCAATTTTCCCCCCATTTTGATTCCCAAATCCAGCCTGGTATTGTGGACAAAAGCAAAATAAATCTTTAGTTTTGGGGTCTGTGGGGCTAAAATGTCATCAAATGGTGGTCTGTGTCTCAAATGCCCAGTGGGCCCTGGTGTTGGAGTTGCCCATACACCCTGCCATTCTTCCAGCCCACCCTAGTAGGGCTGGCTAAATCCGGGCCTGATTTGACGTGTTTCTGCTCATGCCTCAGGTCATTGGACCTGACTGGACCGCTGCTGCTTGGTGGCGTTCCAAACCTACCGGAGGATTTCCCAGTTACCAACCGGAACTTTGTGGGCTGCATGAAGGACCTGAGCATCGACAGCCAGCCTGTGGACATGGCTAGCTTCATTGCTAACAATGGAACCACTGCGGGTATGAGATGCATCGTCAGGGCCGGATCTAGGCATCTTGAAAAATAACTATATGTTTCAAGATGTGCCAAGCTCATGATGACAACATTTGTAATGTGTCGCTTGAATTTCATTGGCTATCGCCCAATTAGCCAAGTGGCACTATCTCTGGGCGATCGCCGAAAGTTATGTTCATCTTTTCGGACGATGTTCCTCTGCCCACTTTCCGACTATCGCCTGCTGGCCTGCTATCACCTGCTTCACCATTACTACTGCTCCCATTGACAAATACTTTACTATGTCATTAAAATACCTTAGAGATGTTGTGTGGACATAGTAAAAAGGTTTGCCATTCTGTGCTCCTATAGAAATGGATGTGTGAAAAGAATCATTAACATGGTGAAACACAACTTGACTTCAGGTTGTGAATGTCAATGAATTTTCTTTTAGGGCCTTTTTTCTGAGAGTGTACAAATGGAACCAAGTGGAACAAGTGCTAGGGTCCATTTGGTTCACATTTGTACACTCAGGGAAATTTTTAAAATGGGTGGAATTCCCCTTTAAGTGTTTATACCAATTTTCTGTTTTCCATTTCCGCTGCACTCAGGTTGTACTGCAAAGAAGGACTTTTGCTCCAACGTCGTGTGTCAAAATGGAGGAATGTGTGTCAATAGATGGGGCACCTACACTTGTGACTGTCCACTGGGATTTGGAGGCAAGAACTGTGAACAAGGTAAACTAAAAGTGTGCGTACTGTGCATTCATGAGCTTGTGCGTGTAAACGTGCATACATGCACATGCGTGTCTGCCTGTCTGTCAAAAATGTTTTGGCTTGGAATAGATACAAAATGCTGGATGTGTCCATGCAAGCGTGTTTACAAGTGCACACGTGTGTACATGTCATTGTACTTCACCACGTGCACTTTGTCAGACAAATGCAGAATTCCAGTAATTCCCCATGATGTCCAGCTTTGAGGAAACAGACAGTAAACGCTGATGGGGTCAAGTTTCCTGCCAAAGAAAGAAGCCCTCACATTCCTGCATTCCACAATAATAGCACTGACCTTAAACCAGGAGTCCCCAGGTTGTCTACCAGTCCACCAGACAAACAAATACTGTTGATAGAATTCCTCATCTTATTGTCGCTGACTGACCTCTGAAGTCAATTACTGTATTCTCAACAACGTTTCCACTATTCTGCTGTGAAAAAGAAACAACAAAATCAGATTAGACTTAGCTCCTACATTTCCCAAGAGTTTAGTTTTAGCTTAACTCTGTGGTATTGATGACGTCCAAATCATCTGCTACATTACAAACCATGATGGCAAAATGTCTTCCTTTGTATCGTTGCAGATGCCAGCCATCTATTGATGTGATGAATGAATGAATGAATGAATGAATGAATGAATGAATGGAATTTTTATTAACAGAGATGAGAGTTACAGTATAGGTCAAGTACTCACTGCTACAAAACTGATAACAGCTTGGAGAATTACAGTACAATTCAAGTACAACTTCATCAAATCTGGAAAAGCTGATTGGACACACTAGTTAAGCATACACTTGTTTACAATAGTGGCCAACTTGTTCATTTCATTAAGGCATTCAAATACCGTACATACAAAACAACTACTTCAGTAAAATCAGAAGCAGCAAATCATGGAGGTAAAATCATAGTGGAGGTAAAAAGGGAAAAGAGAAATGTACAAAGAGGAGAGGCGGGGTGGGTGGGGGGAATTTATATACATTTTTGTTTTACAGAGCCAAATGCATGTTTGCGCATGCATTTGGATTTTCTATCCATATCCTTATGTGAATCAAAGTGGATTGAATACAGATTCGTTACGGAGTCGTCAGATTTGCAACTCATTCCTAGGACTATTTCAGGAATAAATTAATGCTGGTATTTCCAAACTAGAGTGCTATATCATCGTTAAGATAATGCTGTCTCATGTGTTCCTTGCCTTCCCAGTCATGCCGTCTCCCCAGCACTTCGATGGCCATGCTCTGGTGTGGTGGTCTGAGCCGGACGTCACCATCGCCATCCCCTGGTACCTGGGTCTGATGTTCAGGACCAGGCAGAGCTCTGGGACTCTGCTGCAGGCCAACGCTGGAGACTCCTCCAGGATACAGCTGCTGGTGAGCATCTGGAACACGTCTAATGATGGAATGTTAAAAATGATCAGGGGAATAGAACAGAAGTCCTAACGATACATTGCAACCGACCGCGTTATAGCTGTGGTATGTCAGGGGTTTATCCTCAGCTAGGCACCAAGTAGATATTCTGCTCTCAGCAGTGTTTTTTTTTTTGTTTGTTTTTTTGTTTTTTTTTTAGAATATTTTGATTTAGTCTTAGTCTTTTCATATTTACATATTTAGTCTTTTACTCCCATTTAGTCTTCTGAAATTCATTTTTTTCTAGTCTTGAATGAAGTCGATGAAATGTCAAAAATGATTTAGTCTTAGTCTTGGTAGTTTAGTCTTGCATACAAATACATTATAGATTTATAGGTTATATGAAACATGTCTCATTTTATTTCTCATCAATACTATAATTAAGGAGTTGTCTGTCTGAATGTCTGAATGTCTGAAGCGAGCATAACTCATCACTGGCTGCACCGATCACTATGATTTTTCACACAGTCATTGACCATAACATTAGGAAGAGACTGATGAAGCCCTTTTTTCAAATTAACAAATTGTTGATTAATAATGAATTTATTGGTGAATTAAATTTCCCCATTCGCTTAACATTGGCAATTCCCTTTCCGGCCACAGGGGGCAATGCAAATACCAAAACACACACACACACACACACACACACACACACACACACACACACACACACACACACACACACACACACACACACACACACACACACACACACACACACACACACACACTTTATGACTGGCCATTGCAGTGTCTGTGACTGGCCATTGCAGTGTCTGTGCCTGTGCATTAAAGAAATCCTTCATCAAATCCTTCATCACATAATGTGATGAAGGATTCACATTACCCACACAGTGAGTACATCATTTGGTGTTCATATATTCACAACGGGTAAGGCCCTAGTACTTAAAAAGAAAGAAAAAAGAAGACAAAAATGTTTCTTATTTCCATTAGTCTTAGGTTATGATTTAGTCTTCGTCTTAGTCTTTTGAAAATCATTTTTGTTAGTCTAGTCTTAGTCGACTAAATATCAAAAACCTTAGTCGACTTAGTCTTTAGTCCTTAGTCCTTAGTCTTTAGTCTTTAGTCTTTAGTCTTTAGTCTTAGTCTTAGTCTTAGTCTTAGTCCACAAAAACAACACTGGCTGTCAGCATTTTTCCCTCCCTCTTTTTCTTACGACACTGCACATGTACAGGTGCTGGTCAACGAATTAGAATAATTTGAAATAGTGCAACCTTAAAATCTTTGAATGCATTTCTTGTGCAGAAAGCAAATCAGGTGTTCACCGCACCTGTCCTACTTGTTAGAGTAATCACAGAACTGTTACCTGTAAAAAAATTTGCTCAGCTGAGCTTTCCAAAAGGCCCATTTAGGCCATTTAACTGTGACACTGTTGTTTCATTGAATTAGAATAATGGAGAAACCGTTTCATTAAATTAGAATAATTTTTATTATAATTAGAATCATCATTTTCTCAGTATTTTGTGGCTGCCCCTTGGCTTGTATGACTGCCTGAAGTCTCCGTGCAGGGGTTGACACTAAGGTCTCCAAGGCACTTGCCCATCGGGCAAGTGCAAATCAGGTTCTACTTGTCCTCAGGTCATGGTCACTTGCCCCCCCAAAAATATATTGTAAATTTTGCTTTTAAGTTTACTTCCTACTTGGGTGCTTTCAACAGGTGGTCCAGGGACCACCAGTGGTCCCTGAGAGGGATCCAGGTGGTCCCCAGCTAAGTTGGTTAACCACATGTAACTCTTGAGAGCGTAAAAATGAAACCAAATGGACCCTTGCGGGTCCATTTGGTTTCATTTTTACGCTCTCAAGAGTTAAAATTCATCATCTTAATTAGCCCATAGTGGTCACAGACCCAGTGGTCCCTGACCCCAGCAAAATGAGAGTTTGGAACCAAATGGACCTGGGAGAGAGATAGGTAGAGATAGCTAGAAAGCAGGGAAAGACACAGAGGCAGAGTGCAATGACTGCCTTCAAGACAAATTTATCTTGTGTTGTGTTATAGTGCACGAAGTTGCACACTTGCCCGATCGGGCAACCAGGTAGCAGTCTTCACTTGCCCCACCATTTTTTTTACTTGCCCCGGGCAAGCGGGCAAGTGTTAGTGTCAAGCCCTGTCCGTGGCATCGATTTGAAGAACTAGCTATCTCTACCTATCTCTCTCCCAGGTCCATTTGGTTCCAAACTCTCATTTTGCTGGGGTCAGGGACCACTGGGTCTGTGACCACTATGGGCTAATTAAGGTGATGAATTAAAAATGAAACTAAATGCACCCGCAAGGGTCCATTTGGTTTAATTTTTACGCTCTCAAGAGTTACATGTGGTTAACCAACTTAGCTGGGGACCACCTGGATCCCTCTCAGGGACCACTGGTGGTCCCTGGACCACCTGTTGAAAGCACCCAAGTAGGAAGTAAACTTAAAAGCAAAATTTACAATATATTTTTGGGGGGGCAAGTGACCATGACCTGAGGACAAGTAGAACCTGATTTGCACTTGCCCGATGGGCAAGTGCCTTGGAGACCTTAGTGTCAACCCCTGCACGGAGACTTCAGGCAGTCATACAAGCCAAGGGGGCAGCCACAAAATACTGAGAAAGTGATGATTCTAATTATAATAAAAATTATTCTAATTCAATGAAACGGTTTCTCCATCATTCTAATTCAATGAAACAACAGTGTCACAGTTAAATGGCCTAAATGGGCCTTTTGGAAAGCTCAGCTGAGCAATTTTTTTTTACAGGTAACAGTTCTGTGATTACTCTAACAAGTAGGACAGGTGCGGTGAACACCTGATTTGCTTTCTGCACAAGAAATGCATTCAAAGATTTTAAGGTTGCACTATTTCAAATTATTCTAATTCGTTGACCAGCACCTGTATGTGGGCTGAACAACCAGACGATAGCTCCTAACAATGTCAAGGAGAAGTCATAAAGAAAGTTAATAACACTTAGCTTTTAGCCAAATACTCTTTGATGGAAAGCGTGAATGTAGAGAACTTCATAGAACAAATACACACAGGGGCCTATTCATCAATGAATATGTCTACAATGCCTCTGTAATCAGTGTCTTGCACTACAGGCTGGTATAGCAAAATGAAACAGCTGGAAAACATTAAGAAATACCAGAGGTGCTTTAAAGCGTCTCACAGGTTATTGTGGAGTGAGTCTCTGCCAAAGACAATTCACTGGGGAAATAGACCTGCGCAGTGACGTCACCAACCCTGTTCCACTAGTGGATTCCTCATTCATTTTCCTCACAGACTTTTTCGAAAATTTTGTTTCGTTTTTCATCTTAGAAATTATTTGATTGTCCCAAAAGTTTGTGTGTGGCATCATGATTCGTTACGACCCGAGTTGGCTTTGTCCGCGGGATAATTGTCTTTATATAAATTATTTTCGAAAAGTCTATGAAGTCTAAAATGAATGGGGAATCCGTTTAGGAACAGAAGCGGTGATGTCACTGCACAGGTCTATACAGTAAGAAGTGTTTTTTTCTCTCTCTCTCTTGTTCTCTCTCCCTTTCTATCAGTCTTCATGTCTCTTTGTCTTTTCTGTCTGTCCCTCTCTCTCTCTTTTCATTCTTCCCCTACATCCCTTCTCTCTTTCTGTCTCATCTTGACTCGTTCTGCCACTAATCTCATTTCCCCCCCAGACTGACAATGACGTTGTTGTTGTTGTTGTTGTTGTTGTCCAGCTGAGCAGCAGACACCTGCGTTTCCAGGTCTTCCTTGGGGTGAAGCGTGTGGCTGTGCTGGACTTCACCCAGGTGTGTAATTGACCTGACGCATACTACAGTGTTAATAGTTTTATCGCCGATCACAGGCTCGTCGTGTTCTTACCGTGGGACAACGCTCGCCCAACACGACGAAGGCGCAGAACACGACAAAATGTAGATTTCATTCTTTAATCCATGTATTAGTCCGTGCGCATCGTCTGATAAAGATCCCGTGGCTGACTTTCATTTGGGACAGAATGGACAAATGGGACAATTTTTTGTCCCATTCGCAACCATTCAATCCAATGCATTCAAAAGCCTTTCCTGGAATCTGCGCCTGAATGTTGTGGAGTGCACGGGTAGATCCACTATGGCTAGACGTCACTTCCTGACTTTTGACCCGGAACTTTTTGCACAGATCGTGAGAGGACAGGTTGGTCAGGACCATAGAGTAATAAAATAAGAGAGAACGGACTCGAGCGATAGCCCCGCCCCCTTGCCGTTCATTTCAATACAAGTTGCTCATTGGCGCTTTGAAGCACCCGGAAGACCGCCGGAAGTGCGCCTATTTCCGCATTTGAGCACCAAAATTTGGTGCCCAAATGCGGAAGTATTTCTCCATGAACGCGCCCGAAGCAAGGGATTATGGGAACCATGAACGAGCGCCGTCGCGCACGAGCAAAGGAAAAAAAACATCAAAAGGCATCAAAAACAAGCTTGTGGGTTTGCATTGAGCTTATTATCTGTCATATAATACATCCGTTGTGTTTTGAGAGGTAGTATATTAATGGATTGCATTTTTATAGCGCTTTTCCAAGTGCTCAAAGCGCTTTACAATGGTCCATTCATTCATACATTGGGAAGTAGAGCGGCGAACAGTCGACGCCAGCGTCCCCACTTCCCACATTCACACACCAATGGTGGCCAGCTCACACTGACCAACTCATTGGAGGCAACTTGGGGTTCAGTGTCTTGCCCAAGGACACTTCGACACGTAGACAGGAGGAGCCGGGATTCGAACCGCCGACCCATGGGTCATAGGACGACCTGCTCTACCTCCTGAGCCACAGCCGCCCCAGTATATGATGTGAGGACCGCGGGTTTATTCAGAAAACAACTTAAATACAAACTGCCCTGTCCGCGTGCACAAAGCAAACGAGCGTGCGTGCTCTCGGGGCGTTCGTGCATGAATTCCACCCGCCTGCAGTACCAAACTTGGCCACCAGCGTGGCAGCTTCAAGCCTGGAGCCGCTGTCTGCTGGTGTGGTCAGGACACCAGAAACACCATGACCTCATCACACATCCTGTTTAGGAGATCTGGCGCTTCAAAATAAGTTTTTCTTTTTTTTACTGAATGCACTGGCTTGAGCATATAGCAGAAAACAACGAACACGACGATCGCACGCTATGAGTTAATTGTTTATGCATTTTATTTATGATCCAGCACATGGATTTATTTGATGACCTGTTTTTCACCCCTAGGTGCGTGTCAACAATGGAGAGTGGCACCATGTTCTGGTGGAGCTCAAGAGCATCAAAGACGGAAAGGACATCAAATATGTGGCGCGGGTGTCTCTGGACTATGGCATGTTCCAGGTATATCTTGGCCAGCTAGAACAAAACAATCATGGATCATTGCTATTACCTGTATTATTTATTTCTAGTGAAAGATTGGCTATTCCTGATCAAGAGGGATGAACCGTTGTCATCCCACCCAACCTTACTGCCCCTGGTAGTAACCTCCAACATCTCAAATTCACGTCCCTAAAATAATATTAGTTAGGACAAACCAAATGGACCTTTACAAGTCAGTGGCTTAATGGGGATCATTGAAAAAATAAATAACCTTTAACTTGGAGCTTCAGTCCAGTGTGCCATCCTTATTTATTTTTTCTAGTTTGTCTTTCGGCCCAGCACCTGGTATTTAGTTCTTTTGGATGTGCATGCCCTTTTGTTTGTTTTAATGGGGATCTTTCAAATGGCACAGTTTGAGAAACATATTTTATCCGTACCGTATATTTCTAAATGCACAGGTATCATTGTACAAATGAAACCTCAAAGTGAAACACTGCTTTTCTGGTGTATTTATTCTTCAGAGATCAGTGGAAATAGGCAATGAGCTGCCTGGTCTGAGGCTGAGGAGTCTGTTTGTAGGAGGACTGATGAAGAAGGATGGCTCTGTGATCAACGGACTGAACGGCTGTATGCAGGTGGGTCTCAGTTCTCTGCTGCTCTGCTCAATCTAGAACACATTATAACAGGGGTGTCCACACTTTTTTGACTTGAGAGACACTTTCAAAATGACCGCCTCAACAATATCTACACATCAAAAAATGTGATTGTTCACTTTACTGATTACTGAAACTCCATTTCAAGGCCCCCTAGAAAGCACTGCACTTATAATGAAAAATAGAGCGGGAGAATTGGAAGGTTTTCCTGTTTATGCTATTACTGACGTTTGAAAACAGTTTTTGAGGTTTGAGTTGACAGTTCGTGATGTTGAGTTTAGTTGCACCCAAAACGAAAAACCTTCACGTTTTTGTCCACAATTTGTGCGCAATAACAGTTATTCTCCATTTTCAAACTGTATGGACTCTTGAAAATTACGGAATTCAGATGTTTAAATTTAATTTACCTTTTGAGAGCGGTAAAATGAAACCAAATGGACCCGTAAGGGTCCATTTGGTTTCATTTTAACGCTCTCAAGAGTTACAGATCTATAAGGGTCCAAGTGCTGGGGGGACTGTCATGTGATCTACCTGCACAGCCTGTGTGATCTACTGGTAGATCACCATCTACCGTTTGGGCAGCCCTGCATTATAACATGTAAATTAGTCCAATTAATCAATAGTTTGATTTATTGATTTCGAAGGGAAACAACAAAAAATCTTGGGTTTACTGTACTGTAAATGCTCTTAAAGGGATAGTTCAGATTTTTTGAAGTTGTTGTATGAAATACTGTCCTTTAGTGTTGTGAACTGTATTAATTGATTGCCAGAGTCCTGTGGTGGGAGTTCTGTACTGGTTTCGGTGAATATCAAGTATTTACGGTCATTTTGGGGGAATCACTTGGGCCATTTGTATTGTTGAATTATTTCTAAAATATTAACGCGTCCTATGTTCATTTATGACTCCACTATCACAAGGAACTACTTTTGGACGTAGTGATATGGACATAAAAACATAATTTTGTGTGATGGAGAGGTAAAAAATGAACGAAATGAGTCAACAATACAAAGGTAGTTAGGTTTTTGGATTAATTGGATTACTTTTTACTGCGTGGCCCCCAGTGACTCCCCTAAAAACGTTCCACCTTGAGACTCTGGAAATCAATTAATACAGTTGATACCACTCAACTGTATTAATTAATCATCAAAAGTTAATTATGAAAATATTATTGTTTTGTTGATATAAGAACTAAATGAAATTATCCCACAAAAGTCCCTGGTTCTCAATTTGTCTGCTCTACTAACCTACCGGTAGATTAAATGGGTTATGGGCTCTATGGGCTCTAACTATCAGTCACTTATCAAAATATACCAAAAAAGAGCTCATGTAATTAATACTCAACGTGAGTATTTTATATTGTTCCTTCCGTTCCATTCCATCCTGTTCGTAGGGAGTGCGTATGGGTGAGACTCCCACCAAGCTGGCCAACGTCAACATGCAGCAGGGGCAGAGGATGGGGGTAGAAGACGGCTGTGAGCTCCCCAACGCCTGCAGCGCCACCATGTGTCCACTGCACAGCCGCTGCACTGACACCTGGGGCTCCCACTCCTGTGTCTGTGAGCCTGGTGAGTTCTAGTTACTACTGCACCGACACCTGGGGCTCCCACTCCTGTGTCTGTGAGCCTGGTGAGTTCTAGTTACTACTGCACTGACACCTGGGGCTCCCACTCCTGTGTCTGTGAGCCTGGTGAGTAACTAGTTAATACTGCAATCTGTAAGACGACCACTTGGTAATGCCTGTCTATAAGCCATACCTGGGCATTATGCGGCCCAGGGGCCAAATTGCGCCCTTCGGCTGACTCTGACCGGCCTGTGAAAAGGTACCAGGGTTTTCAACCAGTGGTCCGGGGACCACCAGTGGTTCTTGAGAGAGTTCCAGTTAAATATGGAAAGTTGGTTACCCAGATGTAACTCTTTGAGAGCGTAAACACGAAACCAAATGGACCCTTGCGGGTCCATTTGGTTTCATGTTTACACTCTCAAGAGTTAAAATATTCATCATCTGAATTAGCCCAAAGTCTACACAATCGGAGAATGTAAAAGAATTGTCATTTTTGACATGTTTTATTTGTGAAATCCAGCCTGGTATTGTGGACAAAAACATGTGGACAAGAAATCTTTAGTTTTGGGGTCTGTGGAGCTAAAATGTCATCAAATGGTGGTCCGTGGCTCAAATACTGTATATATAGAGGGCCCTGGTGTCGAAATGGTTGGTCTTACTTTTACCTCGAAATTAAGTTAATATTATGCAGACTTTAGTTCAGCCTTTAGTCTTGGCCCTCCACAATATTTTATGTTTCTCATTTGGAAAAAAAATAATTGCCCACCCCTGCTATAAGCCAATACTATGTACTTTTTTAAGGCATCCATGTTCAGTACACACCCCTTCCTCTCCTCCTTTTCCCAGGACATTTTGGCAGAGACTGTGTGGACGCGTGTCTCCTCAACCCCTGTCAGCACGTGTCCTCCTGTGTCCGCCAGCCCAGCTCTCCTCAAGGATACAGCTGCCAGTGTGGGGCCAGCTACTATGGAGAATACTGCCAGAAAAAGTCAGTTCCATTTCTGTTTTTTTTAATACTAACTATATTGTGTTTATTTAAAAAAAAAAAAAAAAAAAAAAAAAAAAGGTCAGTCTGTGTGGCATAGGCATTATCTCTGTGTAGGCTGCAAGGCTGCAGCCTGCATGAGGATTTCAGTAGGATTTCACAGGGGATGTGGCCCCAAATTAATTTGCTGGGGAAGGGAAAAAAATCGCCCCTTGCATGGTAACTGACAAACAATGAGTAGGCCCAGTGGTGGGGGATTCAGGGGAACTATACATTACAATGGCATGTTTCCAAGGTGTTAGACTTCATTAATTCAGCCTTTTGTTATCAAATGGCTCAAAACCTGTTTAACTGGTCCTGGAGACTAGAGGTGTTGATGGCCCCCAAAACTATTTCCACTGACCAGGCTCTCCACTGTCTGGTAAGGCTGGGGGATAAAATATTTCCCCCAAAACAAACAAATAAATAAATACATACACAATGTAATACATTGAATATACTTGCATTGTGTATTTTATTCACGTTTTTCTTTCTTGCATTACTAATTAGAATGTTACAATGGCGCACACACACAGAGTAGCCTATATATACAGCCTATATGAGGATGGGCGCAAGATGACGCCTCTGCTGTGTGGTTCCTGGTCTTACTACGGTCATACTAATGCTAGTGTGCAGCTCCCGGGGTTTCAGCACTAGCTCTTTCAGTGCATTTTGCCGTTTTTCACCCACGTTGGGCTGAGTTTCAAGCAGGTGGTGTTCCTGTGGAAGGCATCATCGCTGTGGTATTAATCTTCTCTCTGTAATCTTTCCACTTGGATACCTGGCTGTGCTGAACAGCTTGGCTTCTTTTAAAGTTGACCCCATGCATTTCAGAGGCATGTTTTACAACACCGTAAAGACCAGTGCCAGATGTGTTGGTGGTTTTTTTGGTCGTGCAGATATAAACCTGAGGATTGTCTTGGCGTAATGGAAAATGTAGCTTTACCATGCACACATTGTTTGTAGTTTACTAAAAGCTTTATTGTGTTTTAGAGTAATGACAAATGTAGTTATCGTTTAATTTCCATTGATGCTGCAAAGGGAACAACCTTAAATTAGCAATGTTTTCATCACAGTGTAAAATACTGTAGAGTGCTATTACTTCTGCTGTTGTTCTGGGATAGGTTAGAGCAATTTGAGTGCCTGGAAGAGTGCTCTCAAAATGCAATCCATGTTTTACCTGTTCATTCTGCTTCTGGTTTTCTTGCTTCCAGAGCCAACGTGCCGTGTGCTCGTGGCTGGTGGGGGAACCCCATCTGCGGCCCGTGTAACTGTGACGTCACCAAAGGATTCTATCGGGACTGCAACAAGACCACGGGGGAGTGCCGTTGTAAGGTACAGTAAACTGTGTAAACGACATCACACCATTCTCGGCACTCGTGCTGAATACGCAGAGTATTTGGAGTGCTCAATTCTGTGCCATTATCACATCGATTCACTCGACCTTTCTCGTTTCGTTTTGATCCCCAATTGGATTGAGATCTCCAGAACCCATATCTACATGAATTCAAATTCCACACCAGTAGACCTTGATCTAAACATTTGTCTTTGAAATGTCCAGGCAGTGGTTCTCAAACACCTCCAGTTGCCCAAGGTTCAAGGTTACTTTATTTAGTCTCGTGTGAGAAATTTGTCTTGGACATACAGACTTGCAGCAACAAGTAAGACAATACAGTACAGTACAATACAATAGTAGTGACTCGTACACTCCATCAGGCTTACATACCACCTCCCATAAGTAGTGCTTCGTTAAGTAGTAATAAGAATATAAATAGAATAAATACAGCGGTACAAAAAACTAGTACAGTTCCAGCAGCATCATAACGACATTCACAGTCCTCTCCTTCCTCCCCTTGCCTCCTCCGCAAGAGTTATTGAGGAGTGAAATGGACATAGGTACACAGGAGTATTTAAATCCCAAATGGTCTGTGGAGTTTGGGAGGTGTTGACATCCCCATAATCTTCCCGGCCATCTTTGTCAGCTGTTGCCCAGGAGGCACTTGCTGCCCTTCTTGTTATGCACCAAATTCATTGAGGCAAATTCCTTTCCTGGCAATCAAATAATTCTATATCTGATTCTACACTAATGTGGCACTACTGCATGTCTGTGCTCTGTTTCGGCAGGATAACTATTTCCGTCCCAAAGGGAGTGACACCTGCCACCCTTGTGAGTGTTTCCAGCTGGGCGCTCTGTCCCGTACCTGTGACCCTCACACGGGTCAGTGCCAGTGCAGGCCAGGGGTCATCGGACGCCAGTGCAACCGCTGTGACAACCCTTATGCCGAGGTCACCTCCAATGGCTGCATTGGTAAGCTACAGTATGGCAGCACTGTAGAATAAAACGTCAGGGCCGGATTTAGCCAGCCCTACTAGGGTGGGCACGAAGATGGCAGGGTGGGCAACTCGAAAGATTTTCATATGTAGCAGTGGTTTTCAACCTTTTTGACACCCACTATTTATTCGGCATTTGAGCCACGGACCACCATTGGAGGACATTTTAGCCCCGCAGACCCCAAAACTATAGATTTATTTTGATTTTGTCCACAATACCAGACTGGATTTGAGAAACAAAACAGTCAAACATACAGATCAAAATTACCATTAATCTTCTACATTCTCTAGTTGTGTAGACTTGGGCTAATTCTGTTGATGAATATTTTAACTCTTGAGAGCGTGAAAAATGAAACCAAATGGACCTGCAAGGGTCCATTTGGTTTCATATTTACGCTCTCAAAGAGTTGCATCTGGTTAACCAACTTTCCACAACTCTCTCAAGGACCACTGATGAAAACCACTGATATTACCTTTCATTGGGTGGGCAGGATGCACATTTGGGTGGGCCCTGCCCACCCTGGCCCCCCTCTAGATCCGGCCCTGCCAGCCGTCCCTCTCGTGAAACTTCATCTTCTGTCTCACTCCACTCAATTCAGTCCAATTCAAAGGAGCTTCAATGACATGAGAAAACATATACAGACCAAGGAGAATTCAAAAAGGAGATGTCGCGAAGGCACCCACGGGGGAGTCCACATTGGTTCATGGGAGGAAACAGACATGCACAGTACATTCCAGGAAGTTTGGCGCTTGCAAACCATGCATGCCATTGGTCTCTTGGATGGTTTGACTTCCTGATCTGTACTGCGCATGTCAGTTTCCTCCCATGAACCAATGTGGACTCCCCCGTGGGTGCCTTCGCGACATCTCCTTTTTGAATTCTCCTTGATACAGACCAGGAAGTTTGACGCTTGCAAACCATGCATGCCGTTGGTCTCTTGGATGGTTTGCCATGCGTCAAACTTCCTGGTCTGTACTGCGCATGTCTGTTTCCTCCCATGAACCAATGTGGACTCCCCCATAGGTTCCTTCGCTTCTTGTCCTGATTAGATTGTCATTGGTTTACCTATTCCGTTTGCTCTGTGTGTCTCTTCCAGTGGTGTATGAGGGCTGTCCTAAGGCCTTTGCAGCAGGTGTCTGGTGGCCCAGAACTCAGTTTGGTCAACCTGCAGCCATGAAGTGTCCCAAAGGCTCCACTGGTAAGTCAAGTTATCACTAAACAATAAAGGGGAACTCCACCCATTTTCAACATTCTAATATGTCATTGATGTACCTTAGAGGAGTTGGGTAGACATGATAAAAAAAAGTTCCCCCAATTCTGTCTTCCCAAGAAATGGAGGTCTGAAGAAAGACACTAACACGGTGAAACATCTTGATGACATCTGGATTTCTTTATGGATTTCTTTAGACGCTTCTTTTTTCTGAGAGTGTACAAATGGAACCAAATGAACCCAGTAGGGTTGACCCACAGATTGGATGACCTGTTAGGCTCTCAGAGAAAATGTTGAAAATGGGTGGAATTCCCCTTTAAGCACAGGGATTTACAATTGATGATTCTACACTTTGCAATAAATGAATCCCATGCATATGTGTTGGTATTGCAGTGTTCTAGTGCTACAGATTGTTTTCATTAAGTGAACTGTGGAAATTAACCTATAAATCACTGCCTGTCTGTCTGTCTGTCTGTCTGTCTGTCTGTCTGTCTGTCTGTCTGTCTGTCTGTCTGTCTGTCTGTCTGTCTGTCTGTCTGCCTGCCTGCCTGCCTGCCTGCCTGCCTGCCTGCCTGCCTGCCTGCCTGCCTGCCTGCCTGCCTGCCTGCCTGCCTGCCTGTCTGTCTGTCTGTCTGTCTGTCCAGGCACTGCGATCCGCCACTGCAGTGATGAGCACAGCTGGTTGCCTCCTGACCTCTTCAACTGCACCTCTGACACTTTCCTCCAGTTGAAAAAGCAGGTAAGTGTGTCCATGTGCGTGCGTGTGCGCGTGTGTGTGTGTGTGTGTGTGTGTGTGTGTGTGTGTGTGTGCGCGTGCGTGTGTGTGTGCGTGTGTGCGTGTGCGTGTGTGCGTGTGTGCGTGTGTGCGCGTGTACGGCAGTTTGACTTAACTCAAAACAAAATGTTTTCCAGTTCTAAATCATTTGGAAAACCAATATAATATAGAAGTGTTAGACTGGTAAAAAATGTTTGTTATGAGCTCAGTTGGGGATGAAGTTTATCAACTCAAAACTTGGCATCTCCTCATTTTGCTGGCAATATAGTTTAGATAATGTGTGCAATGTTGATACAAGCGTTTTGGGATCCTATTGGCAAAACAATAAAAAAATCAGTGCCCTCTTGCAGGGTTCCCGCGGGATATTAAAAAGTCTTAAAAGCATTGAATTTACGAATTTGAAAATAATACCTTAAAAAGACTTAAAAGGTCTTGAATTTTATATCCAGGTCTTAAATTTTGCGCAGTTCCATCGAGCCACGTGTGTCGGAGCCATCAAAACAGCGTCTGTATTGGACGTTATTAGATCGATCCTAAAGAGATGAATCGATATGATTCATTCCATCAGCTGCGCAAAAACCAGTAACCACAGATATACAAGCCCATATAGCCATGCATTGCAATGGGGCACATTGCTTGTAGATCATCTACGTTCAGTGCAAGTGTCTGTGTGACGTAGTGTTCAGGGTCTTAGAGTTACGCAAACTCCGTTCATTTCATGGGGCCAGTACATTGGATTCGCTTCTACATAGATCTCTACGGAATGAGGACAACAAAAATATGGACAGCTGGAGTTTTGAGCTTACGCGAGTACTTAAACCACGTGACCGGGCTGTTTTCTGTCCCCTCAATGTCGCAATTCTCTATACTCTACGCCTCGGACACCACAGCGCAACAGATGATCATCTGAGCGGAGTTGTCGCGACACAACTTTTTATTGGATAGTTGCACACATCTGTGCTTCCATTCACGTCCATAGCCTTTTAAATCGTATTTTCCATCCACAACGTGATACACGGGATGGTGGTGGTGGTGGTGGTGGTGGTGGTGGTGGTGGTCAGGTGGTGGTGGTGGTGTTGTTGTCTGTATCGAGACTAGCTAGCGTAGCCATAGCTAACGCGATGAGCTAACGCGCTCGCGTCTATGGCAGGGGTTTTCAACATGTGGTCCGGGGACCACCAGTGGTCCCTGAAAGGATTCCAGGAGGTCCCCAGGCTAAATGATGGAAAGTTGGTTAACCAGATGTAACTCTTTGAGAGTGTACACATGAAACCAAATGGACCCTTGCGGGTTCATTTGGTTTCATTGTTTACACTCTCAAGAGTTAAAATATTCATGTGAATTATCCCAAGTCTACACAACTAGAGAATGTAGAATATTAATGGTCATTTCGATCTGTATTTCACTGTGTTGTTTTCTCTGAGATCCAGTCTGGAATTGTGGACAAAACTAAATGAAATCTTAGTTGTGTGGTCTGTGGGGCTAAAATGTCATCAATTGGTGGTCTGGCTGAAATTCTGAATAAATAGTGGGCCTTGGTATGAATGAGGTTGAAAACCACTGGTCTAGTCATTTGGTCCTTTGATAATGAATCTATACTAGTGTAGTTGCATCTACTTGTGTCACAACAGGCAGACCTGTCAAAGCACTCCTGAATACTCAGACAGACATGCACCACCTCAAAGTCCAAACACATACCGGTAGTTGTTTTTCATGTTACCCTTATAATTTCCTGGGGCTTATTAGGACTGTAGTAGATAATAAAAAAGAAACCCTATGTAGCCTAACCCTAATTACCTAGGGTTTTTAATGCGTCAGATCGCACTGTATCGTATTGTACTAAATTCCAACAAATCGAAATTGTATCGAAATTCTACTGAATCGAATTGTATCGTTCTGTATATAAAATAAATCGTTTCTGAATCGTGTAGAGACCAATCCATGCAAATCGATACGTATCGAATCATCTTGTAAGGGTGACCAGTGCTAGTTGTGAAAAATATATAAAACGTCGCTTATTGACGATGGCCGTGAAATGGGTATTACGTTTTATATAAATGGCCTTAAAAAAGGTCTTAAAAAGACTTAAATTTTACTTTAGGAAACCTGTAGGAACCCTGTCTAGTGAGTCATCAGTCTGTCAACCAACGACTCACAAGTTGCTTACAGAATGCATAATATACAGCTCAAGATAAAGAATACAATTAAAAACTATCTATGGGCCTAATAAAATAGTGTACATGATATGATCCTGAGGAGTCATTCTACTTAAGTCAGCAACTGTTGGGACTGATTGGGACTCACACACACAGACAATCCTGAGTGGGTGTGTCATCTCTCACTCATACAGTAAAGCATGCATAGCACCAGTAATAGGTTTTTAGCTTGCATATTCTGATCAGAACCATCCCGTCCCACAAAATACAGTATATTCAGTAGGCTATAGATAGAAGAATCTATTTTCATATCACAACTGCCCTGTCTGACGCTGACATTCCGGACTGTGTGTGCTGTCAGGATGAGGAGCTGCATCATGTCAACGGGTCTCAGATGGATGGTGTCAGGTGGAGGCGTGTGGCCAGCATGCTGAACAGCGCCACCAACAGGACGGCTGCTCTCCATGGCAACGACGTGAAGACGGCCTGCAGCCTGTTGACCAACCTGCTGCAGTATGAGAGCCAACAGCAAGGATTCAATATGTCTGCCATGAAGGATGCACACTTCAATGAGGTACAATTCACTGCTGCTTGGGACACGGTGGAACAGTGGTTAGTGCTGTCGCCTCACAGCTAGAAGGTCCTGGGTTTGATTCCCGCTAGGGTGCTGCTGTGGGTGCTGGCGGCGTGTCTGCTCCTCCACGTCATCAGTGCCCACACCCGAGGCGGGGTTGGGGTTGGTTCTGTGTGGAGTTTGCATGTTCTCCCCGCGTCCCCTAGGGTAGATACCCTCACAAAAACATGCTGTAATCCTGGGCTCTAGACTGCCTCCCCCTGGCCAGCCGGGGCGCCTGATGGAGGGGACAGGAACTGGTTGGAATTAGCCTGGGTTCAGCCCACAGGCCCCGCCCACTCAGCTGGGTTCTGTGGTCTGGTGTTGTGATGCAGAGTTTCGATTTATCTCGTCCGGAAAAACGGCTCGGCCAATGAGCTGGAGTTGGAGGCGGGTCTAAAAAAATAGCCAATCAACACCGAGGATCATCTAACTGCCACAACAGAACAGTTTCCCATAAAAAAAAAACAGCACACATCCATTCAGTTTCATTGTAACTAAAGTTTCATTGCAACTAGAGTTTCATTGTAACTAGAGTTCCATTGTAAATAGAGTTTCATTCTTTAATACTGCATTTAGTTATAAATAGTGAAAATGTCCGACGCCAACTGCACTGCTAGTCAGTTAACTGCTAGTTAACTGCTAGTTAACTGCTAGTTAACTGCTAGTTAACTGTTGTTGTCGACTGCAAACAATGTCTCCAGTGATTGGTCGAGGGAAAATCAAGGGCCCGCCTCCTTGTAAATCGGTTACAATGGGGCCAATGTCAGACTCTTGAGCCATGGCTCAGAGTCTGACAATCAGGCTAGGTTGGAATAACGTGTTCCTTCCACGCGCTACGTCCAACCAGGGAAACTCCCCCCTGTCAGGTGAAAAGAAGGCAGCTTGGACTCCTCATGCATTGAAGGAAGCATGAGGCCAGTCCGCTGCCTCCCCAGGTTGGTGGAGGGTGTATAGAGCCCAGGATCACATAAGGAATTGGCACTGGGTGAAAAAAATGGGTTGCAAAAATCATGGGATAAAAATATATTTTAAAAAAATCACTGCTGCTTTTCTTTGTTTTAGTGAGCTCAAGATAGAGAATACAATTAAAAACAATCTATGGGCCTCATAAAATAGTGTACATTATATTGTTTTGAGGAGTCAGGACTCTCATGCTTTGGCAGGTCTGCTATCTGACTGTTTCATGCCCTCCCACCTCCTATCTAAAAGAAAGCATAAAATACCTGAGACTAAATATAAACTACCAATAAACTGGTGTCCCTTTTTAAAGTAAAATGTAACTGCTGGGATTGCATTACATTTGGGAGACAAACTGATTATGAACTGTTGCTGTTGCCTGAGGTCTCCCTGCACTCACTTTAAAGCTTTTAGCGGAAAAAAATGACCTCATTGTTTGACTAAAGTGTTTAAGAGCCCTGCAAGTTCTTAATCCAGTCTGTACTGAGCGCATTTGGGTGTTTCAAGCATTAACTAGCTTTAACTATTGAAAAATAGCAGATCTACAAGCTCATATCGCGCCACCGAGTGGCGCGATACGAGCTTGTAGGTCTGCTATTTTTGGAAAATCCTTAAAACATGGTGCAAATCTTTGAATATTATTTTCTGCCGGAGCAAACGTTATTAACTCCAATCTTTGTTTCTGGGAGGTCCCTCCATGGGATATTTTCAGATGGGGGGTCCTCCACAGCCTACCAAATACAGACAATTCTAGGGGTCCTTGGCATGAAATATTTTGAGCATCACTGACATAGAAATATTGATTTTTCAGAAAAACTAGAATCTCGAGCTAGAAACTACGATCTAGGGACAGAAGCTAGATTCTAGTGTCAGAAAGTACAATCTAATGCCAGGACTTAAGTGGGTTAAGTTGCTAAGTTGCCAAATCCTCCTTAAAAGCTGGTACAGGTTTGCTAAGAGCCTGTCTTCCCCATCGGGTGTTTATTCTCCTCCTTTTGGGAAGGTGATATTGTCTTTGGTTGAGCTGGAGTTGATCTGGGCAGAGGATTAAGTGTAATGAATACAGCAGAGCGATTAGCAAGTCTCTCTATGACTTTCATTAGGGTCGTGACCAAAACACAAAGCCAGTGTTGCCAACCGCCAAAATCCAAAATGCACTAGGCATTTTCAACCTTTTTGACTCCAGGGACCACCATTTATTCAGCATTTGAGCCACAGACCACCATTTGATTACATTTTCACACCAAAGACCTAAAATTAAAGAATTCTTTTGATTTTGTCCACAATTCGAGGCTGTATTTTGCCAACAAAACAGTGTAGACCTCTTAATTAAGTGGGGCTAATTCAGATGATGAATATTTTAACTCTTGAGAGTGTAAAAATGAAACCAAATGGACCCGCAAGGGTCCATTTGGTTTATTTTTTACGTTCTCAAGAGTTACATCTGGTTAACCAACTTGGTTAACCAGATGACCACATCTGGTTAACCAAGTTGGTTAACCAGATGTAACTCTAGTCCAACTTGGGCTAGGGACCACCTGGCACCCTCTCAGGGACCACTGGTGGTCCCCAGATCACCTGTTGAAAACCCCTGTACTAGTGGCACATCCAAAATGCACTAGAATGCACTAGAACAGTGGGTTTTCAACCATTTTCAAACAGGTCCCACTGTTTATTCTGCATTTTAGACCCACGGAGGACCACCATTTAGTGTTGTTTAGTCTCTCAGCATAATTTAGGAGGAATAACTGACAAAATGTTGGTCAAAATAGCAATTCTTCTACATTTTCTAAATGTGTAGATTCTTGAACATTATAGGTAATTCAGATGGTTAAATATGACTATTATGATTAACTCTTGAGAGCGTAAAATGAAACCAAACGGACCCGAAAGTCCGTTTGGTTTCATTTTACGATCTCAAGAGTTACAGATCTATAAGGGTCCATTTGGTTACCAATGGTCCTTTCTAGGAACGAAGGAGGACTCTATCATAGGAGGAAAAATGGTGAAAAATGAGGGTTTTATCTCTGGTGCCTGTCAACCAATTTCACCCCAACTCACCATACAGCAAAAAAGCACCAGATTTTCCGCCAGGGTTTTTTTTACTAATTTTGGCACTAGGGGGGGTCTGGAAAAAAGCTAAATATAGCGACAAATGCACCAAGTTGGCAACACTGCACAAAGCTGGCTGGCCCAGTGCAGCACCGGTGTATTGTTTATGATGGAAAGCGCAGGTGGAAAGTTTGCCAGGTCAAGGACATTATGGAGACAGTTTTTCTATTCTTTTTCTCTTTTCCCCCCTTTTGTCTGGTTGAGCCAATAGGAACCGCTGGAGGAGGAGTGTTGCCTGGCCCTGGGCCAAAGTACACAGGTGTTAGTTTGGGGATTAAACACACAAAACACAAAGTAATCTGCTCAGCTTTCTTGTCTACTCCTTCTTTCCGTCACTGGCACTACACCATGTGGAACTACTCACTGGAAAAGAATATTAGAAATTGCTATAATTTACAGTCTGTGGTAAAGCATTGCCACAAACTTGAAATCATCAGAGGAAAGTATTTAAATGTCTGAAAAAATAAATAAAAATACTTCTGAAGTGTATGAGTACTTCATGTTAGATTAACACGTAAGTACAACGTACATAGCTACATTTTGGTTTGGTTTCCAATTCAGTAGCATATATTAAATAACATCAAAAGGCTGTCACAGCAAGTACAGCACACAATGGATGGAATGATGGAATAAAGAGTGTGTGAAAGAACAAAAAAGTAAAAAAAGAGCAACATACAGTATGTACAAACCCTGTAGTAGCAAAGTTAGGTAAATGTTTGGTAAACAGCTTTGCAGTAGGATGTTCCATAACTTGCTGTCATTCATGGTGATACTACATGACCATGCTGTGTCATGTGTGCTGTTTTGACCATTTAACTGTTCCTATTCTGGCCATCAAAGGTGAAGTTTCGCCAGAAATAGTTCAACCTAGGGACACGGTGGCACAGTGGTTAGTGCTGTCACCTCAACGCCTGGGTTCGATTCCCGCTAGGGGCGCTGCTGTGGGTGCTGGCGGCGTGTCTGCTCCTCCCCTTCATCAGTGCCCATACCCGAGGCGGGGTTGCTGAAAGGACCTTTCTGTGTGGAGTTTGCATGTTTTCCCCGTGTCCCCTAGGGTAGATGCCCTCACAAAAACCTGCTGTAATCCTGGGCTCCAAACTGCCTCCCCCTGGCCAGCTTGGGCGCCTGATGGAGGGGACTGGAACTGGTTGGAATAACGTGTTCCTTCCACGCGCTACGTCCAACCAGGGAAACTCCCCCCTGTCAGGTGAAAATAAGGCAGCTTGGACTCCTCATGCATTGAAGGAAGCATGAGGCCGCTGCCTCCCCAGGTTGGTGGAGGGTGTGTAGAGCCCAGGATCACATTAGTAATTGGCACTGGGTGAAAAAATGGGGTTACAAAAATCATGGGATAAAAATGATTAAAAAAAAAGAAATAGTTGTTCAACTATTTCTTTTTTTTAATCATTTTTTATCCCATGATTTTTGTACTATTTTCACTGTTTGATGTGCAACATTGTAGGATATTCATGTGTACATTATGCGCTTGCCTTTACTGTATGTTGTAGAATATTGTCCGGGCGGGCAGTGCCATCTTGGATCCAACCAACAGCATGCACTGGGATGTGATCCAGCGCTCAGATGGATCAGGAACCAGCCTCCTCCTGAGGAGTTTTGAGGAGTACGCCCAGAACATGGCCCAGAACATGAGGAGAACCTACTTCAAGCCCTTCACCATCATTACAGACAACATGAGTGAGTCTTCTTCTTCTATTTCATTGTTTTTCAACCAGTGGTCCTTGAGATGGCTCCAGGTGGTCCCCGGCTAAGTTGGTTAACCAGATATAACTCAAAAATATAAAATATTCATCATCTGAATTAATCTACACAACTAGAAGATCAATGGTCATTTTTGATCTGTATGTTTACCTGTTTTGTTTCCCAAATCCACTCTGGTATTGTGTACAAAAGCAAGATAAATCTTTAGTTTGGGGGTCTGTGGGGCTAAAATGTCTTCAAATGGTGGTTTGTGGCTCAAATGCTGAATAAATAGTGGGCCCCGGTGTCAAAAAGGATGGTTCTTCCAGACCGCATAGACACATTTCATGATTGTTCTATTCTATTACTTTTAATGGTTTAATGCAGGGGTTTTCAACCTTTTTGATACCAGGGCCCACCATTTATTCAGCATTTGAGCCACGGACCACCATTTGACAACATTTTAGCTCCACAGACCCAAAAACTAAAGATTTCTTTTGCTTTTGTCCACAATTCCAGGCTGGATTTGGGAAACAAAACAGTCAAACATACAGATCAAAATGACCATTAGTCTTCTAGTTGTGTAGAGTTGGGCTAATTAAGATGATGAATATTTTAACTCTTGAGAGCGTAAACATGAAACATGGGTCCATTTGGTTTCATGTTTACGCTCTCAAGAGTTACATCTGGTTAACCAACCTAGCTAGGGACCACCTGGAACCCTCTCAAGGACCACTGGTGGTCCCCGGACCACCGGTTGAAAACCCCTGGTTTAATAGATGGATACAGTAAGTGAAACAAAGCTGTTTGTACTCTGTTCAGTATTCTCTGTAGATTACCTGGAACCAGACAACTCCCAGAAGAAGATTCCTCATTTTGATGACATCCAGCCTGTTCTCCCTCATGACCTCCAGTCCTCTGTGCACTTCTCAGAGTTATCACTGCAAACTGAACACAGCCAAAGGAACGCAGGTAAAGTATACACTAAAAGAGTTGGAACCATGCTATTATACAATGTCATTCTGATTGGATTTAAGGGAGAATTCCACGCCAAAAGTTTTTTTTTAATCTTTATTTGCAGTTAATTGTTTTGAAAAAAGTGGTCCAGGTGTTATTTTGTGAAAACACTCGTTTATGGCTGTTTCCCCTACCCTAAAATAAGCTTATAATGGGGCTAAGGGGTGTTGTGCAAGTTCACCTATGTGCATCGCGTGGCACATGGTTTATGGCTGAACCACTGCTGAAACGAAAGTGAAAATGAAAGTGTGAGTGTTAACACACTACTGACATGGTGGAGACACAATATATAGCAAAAACATGCATTTTGGAGCGATGTATATAGGTGAACTTGCACAACACCCCTTAGCCACATTATAAGCTTATTTTGGGGTAGGGGAAACAGCCATAAAGGAGTGTTTTCACAAAATAACACCTGGACCACTTTAAAAAATAATAATAACTGCAAATAAACATAGAAAAAACTGGAATTCTCCTTTAACCCTTAATCCGCCACCAATTTTTAATTGTAGTAGCTGCCGCCAGTATTTTCTAAAGTTGAACTCGAAATACTGATACAGTATATTATTTCAGTTCAGCTGTTATATTTCCAACCGTGCACTCTTCAGTCAGTGGAGACATAAGAAGGGCAGGATCATTTTCTCTTACAGAATGTAATTTTTTTTCTACAGAATGTAAGCATTCATATGGTGTATTGTCCAATGAAAATGAGAATTGATAGCATCTTAAATCCTATTCACAATGTATTCTCTTTTTTATGTCTAGTAATTTTATTTAAGTTCATAAAGTTAATATAAGTATAACCCATTAGGTGTTTGCTCTCATGCGACCAGCCACGGGCAGCTACTGGGACGTAAGTCAGGACTACTTTATCCCCCAGCTGGGTCAATGAGTGACTGGGTGTGGAAAAATATAGTGGTCATTTCCGTCATCAAAACTGTGCATCCTTATTGTAAACATTCAGTTCAAGGCAAAATTTAAAAATGTGGACCCGTAATCAACATTTTTTCTGAGAGCGCACAAATGCAACCAAATGAACCCTAACGGGTTCATTTGGTTCCATTTGTATGCTCTGAGAAAAAAGAAGCGTCTAAAGAAATCCCTTAACATGGTGAAAATACATCTTGATGACATCATCAAGATGTATTTTCACCATGTTAGTGGTTTTCTTCAGACCTCCATTTCTTGGGAACACAGAATGGGGGAACTTTTTATCAAGTCCACCCAGCACCTCTAGGTTATACTAATGACATATTAAAATGTTGAAAATGGGTGTAGTTCCCCTTTGATGCATGAAACCCTTTTAGTCCGATCGAGTCATTAATTTCCTGGGCTATTTGGTTTGTCAGTTTCCACAGAGGCTGCTACAGACACGCCACCCTCTGCACACACAACAACCCTCCTGTCCAGTGTCAGTCCTAGTGAGTCAACGTCCACCCTGTCTCCCACAACAACAACAACAACAACATCAACAACAACAACAACATCATCCGCTAAGAAGAAACGCCAGGCGGAGATGGTGACCAGCCCTCTGCCGGTGGCTGTGGTGATCATCTACAGAACTCTGGGAGACTTTCTGCCTGAGAACTATGACCACGACCGGAGGAGTCTGAGGTAGGTTGGACTGTATCTACACCAGGGCTGGGCAATTATTTTTCCCAAGGGGCCAAATGAGATACATAAAATATTGTGGAGGGCCAAGACTAAAGGCTGAACTAAAGTCTGCGGAATATAAATTTAATTTCAACATAGAAGTAAGAGTAAGACCAACCCTTTTGACGCCAGGGCTCACTATTTATTCAGTATTTGAGCCAGTATTGGATCACCATTTGATGACATTTTAGCCCCACAGATCCCAAAACTTTCTTCAAGATTTCTTTTGTTTTTGTCCACAATTCCAAGCTGGATTTGGGAAACAAAACAGGATAACAAAAATGACCATTCTCTTACATTCTCTGATTGAATGTGTAGACTTTGGGGCTAATTCAGATGATGAATATTTTAACTCTTGAGAGTGTAAAAATGAAACCAAATGGACCCGCAAGGGTCCATTTGGTTTCATTTATACACTCTCAAAGAGTTACATCTGGTTAACCAACTTTTCACGTTTAACTTGGAACTCTCTCAAGGACCACTGGTGGTCCCGGGCCGGTCAGAGTCAACCAAAGGGCCGCATTTGGCCCCCGGGCCGCATGATGCCCAGGTATGATCTACACAATGGGAATGTGTCATCCATAGCCCCCATGAAGACTTGAAGATGTCCAAACATGTTGTAGCGGCGAACCTGACGGTTTAATCTTTAATAAACGAATGCTCGGATCACGCCTCTTTCTTGTTACATAATAGTCCCTTTGATCCTTGAAACGTTTTGTAGTCTACCTCCCCTGAACACCTGGCCGATTTATTTATTTTTTGCTGGTAATGTGTCCGTGCTCATGATGTGAAATGAGAAGGGTTTTTTTGTAATGTATTACTAATGTATTACTGTGTAATACTACACAGTCTTCTCTATAGACCTGCGCAGTGACGTCACCAACCCTGTTCCACTAGTGGATTCCTCATTCATTTTCCTCATAGACTTTTCGAAAATGGTCAATAAAAACACGATTGCGGCGCGGCCAAAATCAACTCGGATCGTGACAAATCATGACAACAAACACAATATCGTCATATAATATCTAATTAGTAGAAAACGGCATGATAGAAGACTTTTTGTTTCATTTTTCATCTTAGAAATTATTTGATTGTCCCAAAAGATTGTGTGTGCCATCATGATTCGTCACGACCCGAGTTGGCTTTGTCCGTGGCGTAATCGTCTTTATATAAACTATTTTCGAAAAGTCTATGAGAAAAATGAATGGGGAATCCGTTTCTGGAACAGGGGCTGTGACGTCACTGGGCAGGTCTATTGACTTAATTTTATTTTGTGTGTGTGTGTGTGTGTGTGTGTGTGTGTGTGTGTGTGTGTGTGTGTGTGTGTGTGTGTGTGTGTGTGTGTGTGTGTGTGTGTGTGTGTGTGTGTGTGTGTGTGTGTGTGTGTGTGTGTGTGTGTGTGTGTGTGTGTGTGTGTGTGTGTGTGCGTGCGTGCGTGCGTGCGACGGTCTGTACCCACCAGGCTGCCCAACCGTCCCATTATCAACACTCCCATAGTGAGCACAGTGCTGTACAATGAGGGAGCTCCGCAGTCCAGCCCTGTGGAACAGACCACCATCACTCTGGAATACAGACTGCTGGAGACTCAGGAGAGAACCAAACCAGTCTGCGTCTTCTGGAATCACTCACTGGCGTAAGGACCGCACCATCCTGTTATCAGACATGCAAACATTTGTCTTTGTATAATATGAGAAAAATGGAGTCATCCTGTAATAATTGTATCTATCACTGGTATCTAAAAAAAACAATTATCTGTGTTAGCTTAGCTTTGTATCACTTTAACCACTATGTTAAACTCTAGCTGTTGAACAATCAAACAAATCTTTGAATATATTTTAATATAGCAAATATTCCATGTCTTTACTTGCGTGATCGGAGCGGACGCAAGTTAAGCGATCGTTTTGCCGAATGTTGAGCGTCCCTTGGAAGTACTCCGGTTTTCAACCAAAGCATTCTTTTAGTTTTGTCCACGATTCCAGGCTGGATTTTGCAAACAAAACAGTGTAGAATTCTTGTTTAAGCGGTGCTAATTCAGCTGATGAATATTTTAACGCTTGAGAGTGTAAAAATGAAACCAAATGGACCCGCAAGGGTCCATTTGGTTTCATTTTTACACTCTTTAAGAGTTACATCTGGTTAACCAACTTTCCATCATTTAGCCTGGGGACCACATGGAACCCTCTCAAAGACCACTAGTGGTCCCCGGACCACCTGTTGAAAACCTCTGGGTTAAGTCATTAAGTTAAAGTACTAAAACTAAACGAAACTATTGAAATGTGAAATTGTGTTTGTCCAAGCATATGGTGAGATGTTTGACTGCCATTGTCTCTGTGTGTCCACTCCAGGGTTAAGGGAGAAGGCGGCTGGTCTGCCAAGGGCTGTGAACTGGTGTCCAGAAACTACAGCCATATCAGCTGCCAGTGTTCACACGCCTCCAGCACCGCCGTGCTCATGGACATCTCCAAGAGAGAGGTTGGATTTAATACCTTTTGTCTTTTCCCCACAAACGCAGAATATAGTCTACGTGTCAGTCCACAAACCCCATTGTGAACCCAGCATGTAGAAAAAGCTGAAATGAGTCCATTCCAACATTAGTTTTGCACAAAAAACATCCATGGCCACATTGGTCCAAATGTTCTGACCTAATCACATTTGTGATGATGGCTAATGGCCACGGCTGTGTTGAGTGCAAAGAGTGTTTAAAAGGGAATATAAATGGAACCAAATGAACCCTAACAGGTCCATTTGGTTCCATTTGTACACTCAGAAAAAAGGGCCTAAAAGAAAAAGCATTAACATGTTGAAACACAACTTGATGATTGTTTCACCATGTTAATGTTTTTTTTTTCAGACCTCCATTTCTAGAAACACAGAGAAGGGAGGGGAACGTTTTTATTATATCTATAGGGTATATTAATGGCATAGTAAATGTTACAAATGGGTGGATTTTCCCTTTAATAGTGGACGAAATCTACAGCCGTCTAAATGTATTTTTGCGGGCTTTGATGTCGTCCAGCTCAGTGGCCTTGTGGTTAGAGTGTTCGATTCCCGGCCGGGTTATACCAAAGGCTCTAAAAATGGGACCCAATGCCTCCTTGCATGGCACTCAGCATCAAGGGCTGGATTGGGGGTAAGTCCCTGCGACATACTAGGGTCATGTCCAGAGGGTGTACTTGTACATCAAGCTGTTTCAAACTACAGAAACAGGAGATAGGCTCCTGAACTATATGGGCCTCAATGGCTCAGCTGGGGCTCATGACATCATGGCCCGGCAAGGCTTCTAGCTTTACTTTTTACTTGATGTCGTCGTAATGGCTAATTTTACACTTGCTAAGGGTACAAGAGGGTCTTAGAGCTCACAATGTGGTGAGCCACAACACGTTGTTAGTCTTGCAGATCAGGGGTTGTCAACAGGTGGTCCGGGGACCACCAGTGGTCCCTGAGAGGGTTCCAGGTGGTCCCCAGCTAAGGTGGTTAACCAGCGTAAAAATGAAACTGGTTTCATTTTTACGCTCTCAAGAGTTAAAATATTCATCATCTGAATTAGCCCCAAGTCTACCCAACTAGAAGATGGACAAAAGCAAAAGAAATCTTTAGTTTTGGGGTCTGTGGGGCTAAAATGTTCTCAAATGGCGGTCCGTGGCTCAAATGCTGAATAAATGGTAGGCCCTGGCATCAAAAAGATTGAAAACCACTGTTGTAGATCCACGGAATTGACAAGCTCAACCCTGGTTTTGTTGGTTTGTTGGCTACAGCACGGTGAAGTCCTCCCTCTGAAGATCATCACCTACACCACGGTGTCAGCCTCTCTGGTGGCTCTCCTCATCACCTTCCTCCTGCTGGCCATCCTCCGAAAGCTGCGGTCCAACCTCCACAGCATCCACAGGAACCTGGTGGCAGCCATCTTCCTCTCTGAGATCGTCTTCCTGTTCGGGATCAACCAGACGGAGAACGCGGTGAGGCCACAGTACAGCAATACAGAGTCAGAGTCAGCTGTGTGTTAGTTGTCATGCCACAAGTTTTACACCTTACCAAAGTGGGTGAAATTAGTTTTTGGGCATAGTTCCCAGAAAGTAGAATAAAACAGTTAGAAATAAGTGTAATCATTGTGCATTGATATAATGCTTCCATTGTTAATGATTTTTTTTTTCTTTTAGTGTCTCTGACCCAAAACTAAGGACTTTCAAGTTTGTGTCCACAATTTAATAGAGATAATTGGCATATTGTTGATCAAAATAACATTTCTAAGAATTCTTCTACATTTTCTAAATAATGTACATTCAGTGATTCAGATTTTTAAATATAATTTAACTCTTCAGAGCGTAAAATGATACTAAATGGACGGGTCAATTTGGTATCATTTTACGATCTCAAGAGTTACACATCTGTAAGGATCCATTTGGTTACCAACTGTCCATTTAGTTGGGGACCACCTGGAATCCTCTCAGGGACCACTGGTGGTCCCCGGACCACTGGTTGAAAACCACTGCTCTATGACTCTATGACCACTGCTCTATGTCTCCACAAAACCGTACTCTACCATTATTTATTTATTTATTTATTTATTTATTTTTTCAGTGAGAAAATGCTCAGTGGGTTGAGTCAGTGTGTGTTGATTGCATTAAAAAATGTAATCAGATTAATGCACTAAATGGAAGCCATTGACTCGTTATTTTCAATTGCACATAATATGTTTCTTCATTCTATATAGGTATTTGTGAAAAGTAACTCATACCAGTGCTTGTCTTGGCTCAGAGACAACCTGTTAACAGTCTCATTTAGAGATTAACAAACTATGGGGAAGAGCAACATCTGAGCCTCCAGGCAGGGCTTTGTCTTCTGTTCCTCCTGCAGAGCGTAACAGTCTTCCATTAAACGTGGGGCTGTCTTTGGGTTTCACCCTTTGAATAACAATTGCATTACCAAACACACCCTATTATTATAGCTGCATAGCCCACGCGTATTTAATGTTGAAGGATTTCAGTGGTGTAAAACGTACAGGGATGTTTCAGCTCCAACAGACAGACAGCCTAACAGTATTTCCCTCTCCAGAGACACAAATAATATACCTTCAGGCTGTGATTTTGGGTTTCTCCCACTGCATTTAGGGATGTGCATGGTTTCACCAAACTCATTGGGTTTCATTTCAATGGAGAGAATGTTGCCTAATTATCCTAAGTGGAGCGCAGGTAGAAAGCTTAACCAGACAATAACACACATTGCTCTTGGTGATGATCGCCCTGTAGTTAAAGACCCAATTTGAAATCCACACCTTAAAAAACAAGTAGGCAGAACACTAGAACATGGGAAAAGGTTACTCCCTTTCATTTATAATATAATAACAACAACAACAACAATACTGTCAGATGGTAATGTTGGCGCCGGTACATGAGTTAATTTGCGCTCTGCCTGGTTTAACAAAAACGTACAGTATGTATATTACATGCTTGATATTTGATACCGTATCTCTCTCTCTCTCTCCCTCAGTTCATATGTACTGTGGTGGCCATCCTTCTACACTACTCCTACATGTGCACGTTTGCCTGGATGTTTGTGGAGGGACTCCACATCTACCGCATGTTGACAGAGCCCCGTAATATCAACCACGGACACATGAGGTTCTACTACGCCATAGGCTGGGGCATTCCTGCTATTATCACTGGTGAGATCTACAGTAACAGTACTCTGCACAGCGTCTGAAAACAACACATGTTCACAGAGCAGGGGCGGATCTAGGCATCTGCATGGGGGGGCAATGCCCCCCTAAATACCCAGTCTGCCCCCCCAAACACGATGCCATGCCCCCATACCATTTTCTCTTGCCCCTCCAACATGTTCTCTTGCACCCCCCCCCCCCCCAAAATGCGACATGTTACATCCGCCCCTGTCACAAAGCGCCAGAAATCGCACATGCATACACACACACGCACATGCTTGCACGCAAAGTACATGTCAACTAGCAAAAATAGGACGGTGCTTAGCACTCAATAAAACGAGGAGGAACGGATATTGTGAAAAAATATACCAGAGAAGTAAGAAAATAATTAGTTTAATTGAAAACATAATCTCTCTCTCTCTCTCCCTCCAGGTCTAGCGGTGGGCCTGGATCCTCAGGGTTATGGGAACCCAGACTTCTGCTGGCTGTCTGTCCAGGACACACTGATCTGGAGTATTGCAGGACCCATAGCTATTGTAGTCATGGTATGTGTTTTAGCCCTTACAGGCATATGCAAAGGCCTAAGAGCAGTGTTGTAGTGGGACTTTTAGAAGTGGGGGGGACGCCTCTTAAAGGGGAATTCCACCCATTTTCATTTTTTTTTTTCTGAGAATGTACAAATGTGAACCAAATGGACCCTAGCGGGTCCATTTGGTTCCATTTGTACACTCTCAGAAAAAAGGAAACTCATTAACATGGTGAAACACATCTTGATGATGTCATCAAGATGTATTTCACCATGCAAATGATTTTTTTTCCCCAGACCTTCATTTCTAGGAAACACAGAATGGGGGAACTTTTTTTACCATGTCCACACAACATCTCTAAGGTATTATTAATGACATAGTAAAATATTAAAAATGAGTGGAATTCCCATTTAAGACACGTGCATGCACACTTGCATTTGCACACAGTCATGCTATTAAAACAAGTATAGCATATAGAGAAAGATTGTTTACAATACCTAATTGTATCCATATAGGTCTACTTTTGCCCCAAAAATATTTTAGATGTGCCTAAGAGTGCTATGTTTACCTAAATTTATACTCTAGTATGGACTAAAGTATGCAATGCAGATATCATTTTATTTAGACTGTGTGTGTGTGTGTGTGTGTGTGTGTGTGTGTGTGTGTGTGTGTGTGTGTGTGTGTGTGTGTGTGTGTGTGTGTGTGTGTGTGTGTGTGTGTGTGTGTGTGTGTGTGTGTGTGTGTGTGTGTGTGTGTGCGCGCGCGCGCACACATGTGTGAATTGTCTTTGTTTAGTTGCAAAGCTTGATGATAATCTCCAGCAGTAGATTGACCACAAACTCCTATGGTTTCAGGTAAACATTGCCATATTCATCCTGGCAGCAAAGGCCTCGTGCAGACAGAGACACTGGTCCTTTGAAAAGACAGGAGCTGTGTGAGTTGTTTTACTTATTACTTTATTGATTACTTTAATTTTCTCTAATGTGTGTCATGAAATATAAATATGGAATCAAGAAAATTTGGTATTGCCAGATGCTCAAAATCAAAACGATCGGAATCAGATTTCCTCTTGTCTCTTCCAGTGTTGATTTTGTTGACTAATACTGTGACAAAAAAAAAGTCCTTTGGTTACCTCTGTTCACCGACAAAACAAATGTAACATGTCCCATTTGGGGGGGGCAAGAGAACATGTTGAAGGGGCAAGAGAAAATGGTATGGGTGCGGCTTCATCGCCCGTGGCGCGAAGCGCCACGGGCGATGAAGCCGCACCCATACCATTTTCAGTTACAGGACTTTTATTTGTCAAGTAAAGCATCAATAATAACATCAGTTGTTGTTGAAGTTGCAACAGACACGCAGCATGCATAAAGCTAAAGGTCTGACTCAGAGAGTTTTCTGTTTTCAATGATGAAATGCTGTTGGTTTAGTGGTGACACAGCTGTAGTTAGTTAGTAGCAGTATAGTATAGTGTTTCAAATACTTTTAAATATAAAGCACTGAAATATCTTCTTTTGCATGCTATCATGCTTGGTGGGGCGTCTGGGTATTTAGGGGGGCATTGCCCCCCATGCCTAGATCCGCCCCTGTTCAAGAGACTAGGACTAAACCCATCCTCCTCCTTCCTTCCAGCTGGTCTCTGCGTCTGGCCTTCCTCCTCCTGCTGCTCCTCAGCGCCACCTGGCTGCTGGGCCTCATGGCGGTCAACAGTGACGTCATCTCCTTCCACTACCTGTTCGCCATCTTCAGCTGCCTTCAGGTTGATACATAAAACTTCACAAAACGCCTGACTGAGAGTTTTGTAGAACTTCTCCTCCTATGCACACCTTTTGTGTGCATGTGTTCGTGCGTGCGTGCGTTTTTGTGTGATTGTGTGTATGAGAACGGAATGTGCTCAGCTGATCGGCACGATCACACGGGTGTGATCTTTTTGTATTGGATGTTTGTTAATTTATTGAGTTTTTCTTTGATACATACCTATGGATTTCATGGGGAATACTTGTGGAACCTTCTTAAATCACAGCGACTGAAAATTTGTTCCTATTTAAGGAGACTCAAACATGTCCACATAATGTAATGCATCTAAATATGAACATCCCAGCCTTACTCCCTCTCTCCTTACCTACAGGGTGTGTGCATTTTCCTCTTCCACTGTATCTTCAATACAGAGGTGAGGACCAACCTGAAGGATGTTCTCACAGGGAAGAAAGGCTTCACCGAGGAGACCACCACCACCCGCGCTACGCTGTTAACTGTAAGAAATACTCACTACACCACCACCACCCGCGCTACGCTGTTAACTGTAAGAAATACTCACTACACCACCACCACCACCACCACCCGCGCTACGCTGTTAACTGTAAGAAATACTCACTACACCACCACCACCCGCGCTACGCTGTTAACTGTAAGAAATACTCACTACACCACCACCACCACCACCCGCGCTACGCTGTTAACTGTAAGAAATACTCACTACACCACCACCACCACCACCCGCGCTACTGTTAACTGTAAGGACCACTCACTACTTTTTTATATATATATATATAATTTTTTATCCCACAATTTTGCAACCCATTTTTTCACCCAGTGCCAATTCCTAATGTGATCCTGGGCTCTACACACCCTCCTCCAACCTGGGGAGACAGCAGACTGGCCTCATGCTTCCTTCAATGCATGAGGAGTCCAAGCTGCCTTCTTTTCACCTGACAGGGGGGAGTTTCCCTGGTTGGACGTAGCGCGTGGAAGGAACACGTTATTCCAACCAGTTCCAGCAAGTGAAACGACCAAAAAAACTCTTATCTGGGGTTCTTGTGTTGTGGCACATTCTTTCGACGGAAGCGACAGCTGTACCTGTATTTTGAAATAGTGGAGCTTAAATTCCACTAAATTCCCTTGTTAATCCGGGCCTGTAAGTGGCTTTGTATTGTGTAGAGGCAGAGGCCCCTCAATACATGTTTCCATGTGGATGTTGTCCATGGGAGTGTTGCGTGTGAAGTGTCACGCCAATCGGTCCGATTCCTGGATTTACATGCAGAGGACAGAAAGTAGCTCATAACAAACAGAAAAACAGTTACAATGTTGGTGAGTTTAATGTTGTTTAAAGGGGAATTCCACCCATTTTCAAAATTTTCTTGAGAGGATACAAATGTGAACAAATGTGTTCCATTTGTACCCTCTCAGGAAAAAGGGGTATGAAAGAAAAATCATTAACATGGTGAAATACATCTTGGTGATCATCAGATGTATTTCACCATGTTAATGGTGAAACACAGAATTAGGGCAACTTTTTTTTATCATGTCCACATAACATCTCTAAGGTATATTAATGACATATTAAAATGTTGAAAATGGGTGGAGTTCCTCTTTAATTGGCTGCAATGGAAAGCCGCACCTTGTTAGCACCTCACCATTAACTTCCAGGTCCGCTTTGTAAATTAGATCAACACTCAGTAGAGTGCAAACTTGCGCACAAGTAGCACATGGCCTACTTGTGCGTGAGCGGAGCAGGCTAATAGTAATGGATTTAGCTATAAAGGTCTTTCACCTACGTCACAATACGTCATCACCTAAACCGACCAATCAGAGTACCCCGGGGAACCGACCGCCAATCATAGAACACAAAGAACCGAACACTGGACACCGTGCACCAATCGCTTTACTTGTGCCCGCTCCGCTCACGCAAGTAATAATAATGTTCTCTTCCTTTCCTCCCCAGCGTTCATTGAATGGCAAGCACTCGTTCACAGAGGACGACGGTCTGTATCGCACCACCATAGGAGAGTCCTCAGTCTCACTGGACACGACTTCCAGATCAGGACGAAGCCAGAGCAGTAGCCAAGCACGGTAAGCTTTCCAAAACTGGAAGGGGCGGATTGGCCATCTGGAGTACAGGGAATTTTCCCGGTGGCCTGCGCCACCTAGTGGCCTGGACAGTTTTTTTTTTTTTTGAAAAGTCCAGGGCAGGCCAGGGCGCCAGGCCATATTCCCGTTCACTCCTGTGCGCCAGGAGGGCGCTCGCGCTGCTGGATGCAGTGTTGCCAACTGCCAAGATCCAAAATGCACTAGTGGCACTTCCAGAATGCACTATGCACTAGATGCTCGCCTGGAACATACAGATCAAAATGACCATTAATCTTCTACATTCTCTAGTTGTGTAGACTAAGTTGGGCTAATTCAGTAGACTAAGTTGGGCTAAACCAAATGGACCCTTGCGGGTCCATTTGGTTTCATTTTTACGCTCTCAAAGAGTTACATCTGGTTAACCAGCTGCCCCACCCCCCCAGGGTGGCCTGGCAAAGGCAAAATTGTCCCGGTGGGAAAATATGTGCCAATCCACCCCTGGGAAGGGGAGTATGGGGACCGGTGCCTGGAACGGTTAAGGTTGCCGAATAAAACACTACTGGCTTAGCCTCGACCTCCAGGCTCTCATCCGTGCTGCGAGATGAGAGCCTGGATTCACGGTGCCCCAAAACGACTGATGTGTCGGGACTTCCGGTTAGTTAACTTCCGCTGGAAGTTGTCATTAGTCACGATGCGGTGCTCCCAAAAATGAATACCCCACAGAAACATTTTATTTCTCCCTTTGTGCTCGCAAAGCTGTTGTAAATGTTTAAAAGATGAAATTGTGTGCACTTGGCACACTTCTATAACTGCTTTGTTTGTTAGAATTGTTTTTCAATCTGAAAATAAGATTGAACAAGTCAAGTTACTAGTGAGCAGTGTTGGTCAACATTACTTAGGAAAGTAACTTCTTTACTTTACTCGTTACCCCTTAGACAAAGTAATATTACTTTACTTATTACTGGAATCGAAGAGTAATATATTACATATTACGTTATTACTTTCCCAAGTTCTCAACACCGCCTTTGAAAAAATAGAGATGTACAACATAATCTGTTTAGCGAGCTCTTTTTAGAACTGAATCCAAATTATTTGAATAATAATAGTCTCCAATCCCACAAACTGCACCTGAAAACAAAGCCAACAAAATCTGTCTCTTTGACTTTTTAAAATTTTTCACAGTTGACAGTTGAGATTTTGTATTTTAAAATAAAATACAAAATAAAGCAGCAAGCAATTTGTAGTGTACATAACTGTGTGCAGGATGCTGCGTGTCGACTGGATCTACAATTTCTGCACATCTCTGTTGTTACAGTACCTGTCGATAGCTTGTAAATCTGTTCTATTTTTGCATGCAACAACAAGCTCATTTTAAAAAAGTAACTTGGCGTTACTTGCAAAGTAATGTGTTACTTATTACCCATTTTTGAAGAGTAATCACTTTACTTTTTGGAGCAAAAGTAATAATATTACAGTAATATGTAATCTAAAATTAGTTACTGCCCAACACTGCTAGTGAGGACTGAACAGGGTTGTTTCTCTGGGGACTTTAAATACAGTCACTTCCGCAACTAACATTCTCAATCTCGAAAGCGCACCGTTTTCCCAGGGTGCTACTGGCTGCAACGCCTATTCCCCAGTGGATGTAGAACGGTTTATGCCAGTAGATCACACAGACCATGCAGGTAGATCACATGACAGTCCCCACAGCACTTGGACCCTTATAGATCTGTAACTCTTGAGAGTGTTACAATGAAATCAAATGGACCCTTACGGGTCCATTTGGTTTCATTGTACACTCTCAAGAGTTAAATTATATTTAAACATCTGAATTACGTAATTTTCAAGAATTCATACAATTAGAAAGTAATTAGTAAGTGCAGGTATCTAAACCTTCCAATTCTCTCCCTCTATTTTTCATTATACAGTAAGTGCATTATTCTTAAACACTATAACAGTAAGTAACACCATCACTATTTCAAAGCTCAAACTTTCTAGGGGGCCTTGAAATGGATTTTGCTGTTCCATTGGAACAATATGAAACAGCACATTTTTGATGTGTAGATCTTGTTAATCCAGTCATTTTGAAAGTAGCTCTTGAGTCAAAAAAGTGAGGGTACCCATGGTTTACGCAAACTAGTCACCCTGGGCACACAGGTCCTGTTTTCTAATCACACAGCTGCTACAACAAGTACCGGTAAATAAGAGCAGGAACAAGGCCCTATACTGCATACTTCTGTCAGAGCGTTTCATCTGCAATTACAGTATTCATTCGCTTATATTAAAGTCATGCTGTGTTGCTTGGGTTACCCTTGTTTGAGGTAAAAATACACCACATCCTTAACAAATAAAACAACACATGGTGTCCTTGTGAGGCACTGAATCATTTATTTATTCCAGGAAGAAAAGGACTGAAATGCAATTAGCTAAAGGATTCACCTTTTCCTTCTGCTGGGAATCTGCTGGGAAGTGACGCTGTGTGAATTTGGTGTGACTTCAGTATTTTAGCACAAAACAACAACCACAGTATCAACAGGATAATATTAATCCTATATTACCAATGCGTGAATCCTTTGAATCCCATCCTAATTATTAGGAGTAGTGAAGCAGCAGCAGCAGGGGTTAAGTTGCGCAGGAGCACTTATACTTTGTAGACTGTGCGCCAAGTAAATATGGGACGGTAATTGTCATTGTCATTTATCCTGATAAAAGAATGATGCATGCTGATATTTCACTGGACAAACAGCAGATTTACAGGTACAAACTCACAGCACTTTAAAGGTGCTCTGAGCTGCTCAAAGCTGCCTCAACCCCCCCCCCACACACACATTAGGCATGCCCAGAACAACAAAGTTCTGGACCGTCTGCAGGACCAAGCAAGTGTCTGTCTGCAGGGAAACAGCTGCAGCATCAAAGTAGAAGCAACATAGAGGGGGGAAAGGGGCAAAAAAAAATATATAGCTATATATATATATAATCTATTTTGGTTTTTGGCGTATTTAAATGGGGCATGGTTACATGATCGTGTTGTGCACACACCCCCACAATATTTTTTTTAGTCATCATAGCTTCACTTTTATTTAGTTTCCATTTTGTTTCTTCAGTGATTATTCATACTACTGCATCTTGTTGCTGTAACCTAGTGTGACCTCTCCTGTTCAAAGGGGTGACTCTGGACAGAAGCACATCACCACCTCCTCTGGCTCCCTGAAAAAGATTTACCATGGAGATGACCGTTCTTCCAGCTTCATGCGCAAGCGCTCCAAGAGAGAAGGTAAGGAAAGATGTGCAATTCTTTATTAGGTAATCACAGCGAAACAATACGTTCAAAATACATATTTTATTCATAAATGAAGTTCACACAGTTTTGGCATTGCCAGTTGATTTAAAAGTTGCTGGAATGGCGGGTCAATGCAGTATGAACTGAAGTTGCTGTATTTGTTCTCTGGTTGAGAACGTACAGTACAATATAACAATAATAATAGGAAGAAGCCTAACAGTTTCTATTTCCTAGTTTTGTTGATTTTATTCAGTTAATGAAGAAGTTTGATGTTATTTTTTTACTAACTAACTAACTAACTAACTAACTAACTAACTAACTAACTAACTAACTAACTAACTAACTAACTAACTAACTAACTAACTAACTAACTAACTAACTAACTAACTAACTATCATAGCCTTGCTGTAAGCACATCATTGCTGAATTCTCAGAGGAATACACAGCACACCAGTGACACCTAGTGGTGTCTTTGGTGTGCTACACAGGCTACTGACAACATTTACTAGTCAGTAGTACAAGTGGAATACTGTAGGCCAGGGAGATGGATACCATACTGTAGGCCCAATAAAGCCAGGTTGTCACTTCTTCCCTGGATTTCCTGGGGTCCAGTAGGAATATAGTAAATAATAGTTGCTGTAATATTTTTGCACCCAATGCTTGCCAAAATTCAACTCTGGCTTTAAAAGCCAATGCAGACAGATGGTTAACCACTTAAACCCAGAGGCCTTAGTCCCCTGGGGGTATAGCCTACTAGCAGGGTTATTATAGTTAAGGATTTTTCATTTTAGTTTAGTTTTAGTTAGTTTTGACATTTTATTTTGCTAGTTTTCATTTTGGTAAATAAAGATATTTAGTTTTAGTTAGTTTTAGTTTAGTTGTAGTTTTAGTTTCAGTTTTAGTTTTTTGTTTTTTCTGTGCTTTGGTTGTCAGGTATAGGATTAAAAATGTGCCAAAGTTGGTATTCAACCCTTGCTTTGAGTTTCTTAGTAGATTGGATGATTGCACTCCCCCACAAGAACACAGTTTTTCCCCCCAGTGTTATGGAACTCAGTAGTGGATAGAAGATCTAGAAGCATCTCCTAATGCTGGTCACCAAAACATTTTGAATTTAAAAGCTTTATAAAAACTAAAACTAAGGTATTTTGGGTATAATTTCAGTTAGTTTTAGATAGTTTTCTGGACCCACATTACAGTGTTAGTTTAGTTATCGTTTTTTGCATTCATTTTTAGTTTTGATTGGTTTCAGTTAACTCAAATGTTTTTGCAATTTTAGTTTTCGTTTTCTAGTTACGTTGTAGTTTTAGTTAACTATTATAACCCTGCCTACTAGTCTCCAGAATGAACGCTAGGGTTCATTTAGCTAATATCTCTTGTATTCCTATTGCCACAGAGTCGGACTCTGACAGTGATCTGTCGCTGGATGAACACAGCAGCTCCTACGGCTCATCAGACAGCGAGGATGACCAGAGGAGGAGACACAGGAAACACAGGTGGAACAACGAGACACAGCCGCAGCACAGCACTCCTATTGGTAAGAGACACAGCCGCAGCATAGCACTCCTATTGGTAAGAGACACAGCCGCAGCATAGCACTCCTATTGGTAAGAGACACAGCCGCAGCATAGCACTCCTATTGGTAAGAGACACAGCCACAGCATAGCACTCCTATTGGTAAGAGACACAGCCACAGCATAGCACTCCTATTGGTAAGAGACACAGCCACAGCATAGCACTCCTATTGGTAAGAGACACAGCCGCAGCATAGCACTCCTATTGGTAAGAGCATTTTTAAGACTCCATTCATCCCAGGTTGTAGCGGCGTATTGTTGAATGGACACCATATTAGTGTATGCAGAGAACCTGTTACACATTAAATAAAAAAAAAAAAAAACAATCACAGGAAATTGTATGATTATAAATAATTGGGTGGCATATTGGGGAAGAGATGTCATCTGGTTCCCCTTGTACGCGTTCAGGGCAGGAACCCTGAGAACCACTGTCCTATATTGTTTGAAAATTACAAACACTGGTATTGGATCAGTACTCTGCATCGACGGCTGTATGCAAGTTGGTAATGTGTATTTAACAGATAAATCCTATAATAGGATGGATAGTACATTCAGTGGACACATTTCACATACGTAGGTGACACATTTCACCTACATGAAATGTAGGTGAATCGTGGGCAAATGTACCATAATGTAATACCCCAGAGGAATTATGTTATTGTTATTTTCCAGCCTCAATAGAACACTAAAGTACTTAATTAGTTTTGCACTGGCTTTTTCCTCGTGAACTCACTGTGCCGCGCGTAATGACTGTAGTGGACGCGGTAGCCAATCCCGTGAAGCCTTACTGGCCGGTGGAGCCTCCGACAGCCAGTGAGAACGAGGAGGAGGCGGAGCCTGGCCAGGTGGAGACGCTGCGCGTAGAGACCAAGGTGAAGGTGGACCTCCACCGGGACAACCAGCTGACAGGCGAGTCCCCGTCCGAGAACGAGGGTGGAGGGAAGGACAGCGCCCCCGCCAGCTCACCTGACAGCAACCAACCCAGAAGAGGTGAGAGAAAAGCACGTCCTTAAACCCTTTAAAGATGTGAGGACCTGATTCTATGCATTTAACAATACATGCACCATGCTTCTGTCTGTCTGCCTGCGTGCATGCGTGTGGTTGTAATGCATGTGACTCGAGAACCACCGACTTATAACATTACAATTACACATTTGTTCACACAGTGCCCGACCTCGAGTCAGTGGGACACACCGTTGTCCAGAAAAAAGGCTCTGGTCAGGATCTGCCAGTGGGACTAATCAGCCAAAGTTCCTCTGTGCAATTTCCAGCCTCTGCCTCAGTCAACTGATTGCCATGCCTGACAGTCAAAAAAAAAAAAAAAAAACACGTTTGTTTCTATGTTTGCTGGTGGTGCTCAAACTATTCATGTCAAGGAGCCCAGAGAATTATCTGTATTTGGCCATGGACCCTGATCTGAAAATGTGTTGCTTCAGGGACCCCAGATGCCAAGATATGAGTTGAAACTGTTATATAATGCTGTTGTTTTAAATGCTGTTGCCTGTTGGATTTACAATTTATTTTATTTCAAACAATCAAAAAGCTTGGTGCTCGAGAGAATATTAAGAATAGAAGATAAGTCCAGCAGTGTTTCACATGGTTGACCATTTATTGTTGAGCTTGTGGGAGAACATCCCTGGTCAAATGAAACACATGACTCAACCACCATGTCAACACTCCATAATCACTCCCATAATCTGCCTCTGTGTTTCCTAATAGATGCTGAATAACTCAGTGAGTCACTGGGTATTTCTGTTCCTTGTGGATGTGAAATGATTAGATTTATTTAATTGCTTTCGTGGAAATATATTAAACCCATTTTGGTCAAATGTGAGATTTGATAAAAGAGCATTAATGGACCTCTCCCTGACTGGACCCCGTAGGATTCCCATGGTAGAAACAGACTACAATCTGATCCATGGTGCGTGCGTCATCATTTTTGACCAACGTTTTGGTCAAACAAAATGCGCAATCAAATATTTTCTCTTGTGATTAACAGTATTGTGACTATGAGGCGTGATAATCATGTTGACCCGATTGGTTCACCTTCTGTTATCTGTAAATCCATAAAAAATATAAAAACTCTTTTTGTCAGGTATTCTCAAAAACAAGATCACCTACCCCCCTCCGCTGGCCGACAAAAACATGAAGAATCGCCTTCGGGAGAAACTCGGTGACTACAACTCCCCAGCCATTTCTCCACTCGCCCCGTCCTCTCCCACCAACAGAGGCCTGCGCCCGCTCCATCCGACCAGCGGGGGGAACGGGGTACTGATCAAACCCCCTCCTCGATCCCCTGTGACCCCACGGCCGCCTCTCTCACCTCGCCAACGTCACAACGGAGTCAGCACCATGGTGACCGCCATGCTCACCAACACCACCGTTGTCAATGGCACCGAGGACGAAGCCAACCAATCAGATTCAGAGTAAGTGGGCCGTGGAAATACCATACCATACCCAGTGCAGTCTCACAGATAGTACTACACTATCCATGGAAATGCCACCTACGAATTGCGTGCATACACTGCAAGTTAAAGCAAAAATCTGTGAATATGTACTTGGGCGTGGTTTTCACAAACACGGAAGTGGCTAGTTGGGGGTGGGGCAGTTTGGGTTTTGTAATATTTACTATTCTGTCCCTAACACATCGCAACTCAGACGTGGCTGAGTCGGCTCTGCTGACCATCGCAATGCTCAGCGCGGCAATTTGCTCGGCTAGCACCTCACTCAGTGGCGCTTCACAATGCTCATGGTCGGCAGAGACGGCGCCGCTCCGTCATTTTCAGTGGAAAGACGAATATGCGCAGATTTATTGTAAGCGAATATGCACAGATTTTTGCCTATTCTAGGCGAGTATGGACGTAATGGGCCCCGTGCATAGCGTGCATATTTGCCTAAACCTCATGAGACTGGGTTGCCATACCATACCATACCATACCATACCATACCATACCATACCATACCATACCATACCATACCATACCATACCATACCATACCATACTGATATATGGATGTATTCTTGAAATATGTTACAATATATTTAATAGCTGACTTTTGCAACAATATAGCGTCCCAGTTCTGATCTGGTGAGTGGTCTGCAAGAGAATTTCCCGTTCATTTTTCCCTTAGACCACTGGTTTTCAAACTTTTTGATACCAGGGCCCACTATTTATTCAGAATTTAAGCCACTGACCACCATTTGATGACATGTTAGCCCCACAGACCCAAAACTAACGATTTATTTTGCTTTTGCCCACAATTCCAGGCTGGATTTGGGGAAACAACACAGTCAAACATACAGATCAAAATGGACCCTTACGGGTTCATTTGGTTTAATTTATTATATTTAAACATCTGAATTACTTAATTTTCAAGAATCTACACAGTTAGAAAATGTAGAAGAATTATTATTTTGACCAATGTTTGGCCAGTTACTGTATCCCTCTTTGTGGACACAAACTTAAAAATCCTTAGTTTTGGGTCCTGTAGAGACTACAACATCAACATCAAATGGTCCGTGGCTAAAATGCAGAATAAATAGTGGGCCCTGCTATGAAAAATATTGAAAACCACTGCAATACAGTATTTACCCTATTGGCCTGAATATAAGACTATGTTTTTTTCCCAATGGAAATATCCCAAAAATGGAGTCGTCTTATATTCGGGGCTGTACTTTTTGAGATTCAATGTTCTTTTTTCTGTAAATGGGTCTTAAAAAATGAGGGTCGTCTTAAAAACGAGTCGTCTTATATTCGGGACAATACGGTAAATATCTCTTCCTTTTTTTAAGTGGCAGCGATGAAACATCTATCTGACTGGGAAGGACGGCTACAACAACGCAGAGGCGGATCTAGGCATGGGCATGGGGGGGCAATGCCCAATGAAGCCGCCCCCTACCATTTTCTGCTGCCTCCCCAAATGGGAAATGTTAGATCCGCCCCTGCAACAACGCCTCAGTCCAGCAGAGCAGCGCGACCGTGGCTTGTGGAAATGTACCTGGACTACGTGACTCCTGAGTCGATTCTGGAATGCGACTGGCCCACAAACTACCAATGGATTGTATAGTGTGTGTGTATTGTGAAATATAACTATAAAAGGGAACATGGTGAATAAAAGTTCACCAATACCACACAAGAGTATTTGTTGGGAGAAGCCTGTCCCTGACTTTTATTTTGTCACAAAGACTTATTTTCTCATGAAACAATAATGTGCCAAGACTGAATGTGACCAAGAAGTACCCAAGCTGTAGATGAGCTTCAAATGTAATATACAGTACACTTCTTTTCACTCCTGTAGATAATCTTGAATTTTGGCTATTTGTACGTGTGTGTATAGGAGATAAATTTTTATACTGTAAAGTAGTATGGAATAATTACCGTATACTGTATGTACGCATCGGAGATTGTCAGCAATGTCATTTGAATTCTAGTTTTTCTTACATTTTAAAGCATTGTACAGTTGTCTGTTCTTACAGTTAAAGTGGGTGCAATTCTCAATCGCTGTGGTGTAGCCGGGTATGGTGTAAGTCTTCTCATTGGCTGCATGGCAGCAAATCAGGTTTGGGGCCTTGGGATAGCCCGAAAGCCTATATCACCAGCCCTGGGCCTGAGTTTACCAAATAATTACCCAGAATAATTAAAACCTGCAAGTCAAAAGGTCCATAAACCACCTGACTCCCCAATTAAAATGTTAGTGTACTCCCCGGCTTTGTTCATCATGAGTTGAAGCTCTTGATGACTGGTTTTAATTATTATGGATAACTATTTGGTAGGCCCATGCCCAGGCCTGGTGGCATAGGCTTTCGGCCTACCTCAAGGCCCCAGACCTGATTTGCTGCCATGCAGCCAATGAGCACGGCCCCACACCTGATTTGCTGCCATGCAGCCAATGAGAAGACTTACACCATACCTGGCTACACCACAGCGATCGGAAATTGCTGAATTTGAGGTCTGTATTGGACAGATTAGCCATTGTAGAATTCCAGCCTTTGACCACATGCACGCTGTAAGAAGGATTTATTTGGACAAATCAGGTTTTCTCTATTGGCAGAAGTTACAAAGAATGATTTGCTAACTGTTGGATAATGTTTTTGGTGCTACTTTATTACCTTTCTACTGTGGTATTTATGTAGACTTTTACAGTGGCTGATACAGTGCTGTGATTTATCCAGTGTCTTCGTCTACTAGATTTTAACAACCACTTAAAGGGATATTCCACTTTCAAAAAAACTTTTTGGTCTACTTTTATTTTATGGTCTACTTAGTCTCATGTGAACACACCAGACAGTTTATATCTTACTACATTCACTATTTACATATTTGATGTTCATTTTAGCGCCTCCAGCTACTTCCTATACAAACCCATTATAAATGAAACCCATCTTTTTTCTGGTGACTGATATTGTCCTCCTAATACTCGGGAAGGCCATGTAATTTCATTTACAGTTTTCATTTATTTTTAAAATATTGTTCTATTCATTTTGGTGGGCTTGACCAAATTTGGAGGAGGCTACATTTTCCAAAAGAATATTTTAAAAATAAATGAAAACTGTAAATGAAATTCCATGGCCTTCCCGAGTATTAGGAGGACAATATCAGTCACCAGAAAAAAGATGGGTTTCATTTATAATGGGTTTGTATAGGAAGTAGCTGGAGGCGCAAAAATGAACATCAAATATCTAAATACTGAAAGCAGTAACTTATAAACTGTCTGGTGTGTTCACATGAGACTGAGTAGACCATAAAACGACCAAAAGTTTTTTTGAAAGTGGAATATCCCCTTAAGTCTGTACATACATATTCATTGTCACATTATGAAGAATATCAACCATAACTGGTTCACAATACGTTAACATTTGTTGTCACGTCTGAAACAATCAAAGTACATAGTATGTACAGTACATCTATTGCCCATTTAAACAGACAAAGCCATACTAGTAGGCTAATTGTAGAGAAATCCAGAATTGTGTTTTGTATAATTTGCTTCTACTTTGGTAAAATGAAAGGAGTTATCACTGCTGTTATGTGTAAATCATATGGCAGCTGAGAAAACGCACTGAAATTAAGTAAGTTATGTACTTTTACAAAAAGCTGCAATCTAACTGTCAAAATGTGCCATTTGTGTATGTAATGTGGAATGTTTAACACCAATTTTCACGTCTTCCTTTTTATGTGTTCTACCTTTTACTTGATATTATACCAAAAGACAGGTAACTAGCCTAGCCTATATTGTGTTCCTTTTAAATGTTAACAAGCATTAGACCAGACCTGGGCATCATGCAGCCCGGGGGCCACATGCGGCCCTTTGGCTGACTCTGATCGGCCAGTGAAAGGGTACCATGGTTTTCAACCAGTGGTCCAGGGACCACCAGTGGTCCTTGAGAGAGTTCCAGTTAAATATGGAAAGTTGGTTAACCAGATGTAACTCTTTGAGAGCTCTCAAGAGTTAGTTTTGATCTTTCTTTGTGAAATCCAGCCTGGAATTGTGGACAAAAGCAAAAGCAATCTTTAGTTCTGGGTCTGTGGGGCTAAAATGTCATCAAATGGTGGTCCGTGGCTCAAATACTGAATAAATTGAGGGCCCTGGTGACAAAATGGTTGGTCTTACTCTTACTTTTACCTTGAAGTTAAAATAATATTACACAGACTTTAGTTCAGCCTTTAGTCTTGGCCCTCCACAATATTTTATGCATCTCATTTGGCCCCTTGGGAAAAATAATTGCCCAGCCCTGCATTAGACAATGCCGTCCACACAATGCCGTCTAACAGCCTTCATGTTATTTATATCAGTTTACTGATAGAATCAGTAAGAACAACACATTTGTAAAAAGGAAACTCGAAGCAATTCAGTATTATGTCTAGAGGGAAGAAATACAGTATTCACTGAGTTCTCTTTCAAATATCAACACTCTGAGTTCCTTAATACCTACAAGTATTAATCTGCCTTCCTATTCATTACTCACCTACTGTTTAAGGTGGAACAATGAAATGTAAATTATGTAAGTTTTTGTTTTATATATTGATTTGAAATTGTTGTTTTTGGCCATGTGAACCATCTTCACCGTTGACGCCATTCAGCATTAATGGGTTAATAAATGGCAAATGTGTTTTTTTGTCCTAGAGTCAGACACTGGATGTATTTTAATGTTAAATATTTGTATTTATTTTTGTGAAAAGACACTGGAAAGACTGAAAATCTGACTTTGCATTTGTAAAATAAACTACTTTTGGATTTATGTTTAGAGAAATGGAGTTGTTATGTTTTTTTCCCTCCAGTATCTCAAGTGAACATTTATTATAGAAGAAATTTAATTAAAATTCAAAAACAGAATTATTTTAATTTACCACTAATGATGCAGCATCTCCAGGAGAGCAAAAAATGACTTAGGCATTTATCCTATGAGGATTTGTGATGTTTAGGTTTATGCTTAGATCCGCCCCTGGATATAATTCCCTTTGGATATTGATAACAAGCCAAACAGTAGACAGTAGACTGTAAGATTTTGATGTCCCTCATAGAGCATTCATTGGTGACTATAGTGTTTATGTGAAGTAGGATTATGAAGTTACACATACCTGAGAAATAAAATGTCAATGTCAAAAAAAATAATACCACAAAATGGCATCCCATAAAATTAAGAAATAGGAAATGTCCCCATTATGTAAAAAAATTGCGTACTTTATTCATTGAATTGTATTACCGTATTTTCCACACTATAAGGCGCACCAGATTATAAAGTGCACCGGATTATAAGGCGCATCTTCAGTGAATGGCCTATTTTAGAACTGTTAAAGTGCACTGGATTATAAGGCGCACAGAATAGAAACTACTACAGTGAAACGATCCATATACCTGTATAAGACACACTGTCGTTTTTTGAGAAGATTAAAGGCTTTTAAGCGTGCCTTATAGTCCGGAAAATACTGTACGGTATATTTCCATAAGTGGGAGCACTTGCACTCAAGGTGAAGAACTTAATAGCAGGAGTCCATGATGCGCCTCATGCTCATGAACCTCATGCCACTGCCCCAGCCCATGTTCATGAAGCTCCTGTACTCTCCAGGCCTGAAGTACATCATCCTGCCTCTGTACATGGGCTGCTCGTAGAACAGCCAGTGGCCGTCCATCACGTTGCAGGACATGCAGTTGTTCATGCGGTAACGGTCCATGATGTTGTCACAGTCCTCCATCATCTCGTACATCTGGCCTCCGAAGTTCTCCCTCTCGTAGATCCTCATCCTGTAGTTTCCCCTGTACTGTGATGTCAAAATGTGGGATATGTTTAACCCATTGTGTCCTGACCCTCGATTCGAGTTTCTGACACCAGATTGTACAGTAGTTCCTGACACCAGATTATAGCTGCAGCAAGATTCTAGCTTTAATTCTCGATTCTACAATAGTTTCCGACACTAGAATCTAGTTATTGACACCTAAATTATAGTTTCTGATGCTAGAATCTATTTTTTTTTTTACACTAGATTGTAGTTTTTCTTAAAAATCTATAGTTTCTGTGTCAGTAATGCTAACATATTTCAAGCCAAGGACCACCAGAATTATACACATTTGGCATTTGACAAGATGTTGCCCTAGGGATCCCCCAGGAGCAAAGATTTGAGTTAAAATGTTTGCTTCCCAAATAATGCATTCAGAGATTTGCACCACATTTTCACAATTTTTCAAAAATAGCAGAACAACAAGCTCATAACGCGCCACTTGGTGGTTCGATATGAACTTGTAGATCTGATATTTTTCAATAGCTAAAACACCAAAACACATTCAGTACATAAAGGTTAATGTGTTATCTGTGCTACGTTTGAAGGTGGCAGTACGTGCAGAATCAGAACCAGTGACAGAAGAGTGTCTCACCCAGGGGATCATGCGGCAGGACATGATGTGGCTGCTCATGCCCATCATGCTCATGTAGTCGGCGTACTCTCCCCTCCTCATGAAGTACTGGTTGCCCATGTAGTTGGCGCGGTCGTACACCATGAAGCAGCCCCTCTCCACCCTGCAGGAGTGGCACCTGCTCAGGTAGGAGGACATGTCGGCGCAGTCACCCATGCACTCATAGTGGTGGCCCTGGAAGTTCCTGTCCTCGTAGAAGACGATCTGAAGGCAGAACAAACACTTTGAGGCATCACAGCTTTGCCTTCATTCTGTTGATTGCTGTTTTTTTAGGCACAGTGATATTTTAATCTGTGAAACGACAGCATACTAACACTATTTTATAAAGTTCATGTATCACAATTCACAATGCAATGCAATGCAAAGTAATAACTAGATCTGCACTCAGTAGAGTGGCAACTAGGCCATGGCCTATTTGTGTGCAAGCAGAGTGAGTATCTCTCACTAAGTATCTCTTAGTGAGAGATACACACTAAGTATCTCTCACTGAGATACTTTGAGATCTCTTAAAGAGATACCTCACAGTTTTAACGGCGGGGGACGGCGGGCGATGGACAAGCAATGTCAGCCGATTTGGCCGAAAAGCTCAGCATTTTTTAGCTTTCTGGCCGACAACGCCCGGCGTCGCCCGTTCTGCAGCTGTCGCCCGAATCGGCGGCTCCCATAGACAAATAATGCGCGTCGGCCAACGTGCTTGTCCAACGCCCGCCGTCGCCCGCTGTTAAAACGTTCTTTTAGAGATCTCTTACTTACCATTACGTCATCACTTAAAGTGGACAATCAAAGTACTTGGATGACCGCAAATCTATCACTTAACTTGCACTCACTCTGCTCATGCAAGTAATTATAATAAGGGTAATAATAATAATAATCAAGTAAGGACTAAAGGAACCAACATTATTGCAGAAAAAAGTTCCAGAAAATCAGTGACAGATTAATAATATATAAGGTATCTTTTTAATTGTGAGCTTGTAGTTCTGCTATTTTCTGCAAATCTTTCAAAATGTGTGTATGTACTGTATATATGACGTGTTATCACGTTGTCATCAGCAGGATTTTTTCGTCTCAGAATGGCCATGCTCTGCAGATTGTACGCAAAATCCTAGCCCCCTCAGTGAGTAGGCTCCCAGACAACATGCCTGATCGATAAGATGGAGCTGATAAGCAGCCTGCAGGGAATTATGGCTTGATAACGGTAGAAGTGGGTGGGTTGACAGTGGTGACAGTGGGGTAAACAAAAGAGAGAAGTATAGTCAGACTTACTTTGCTCATCATGTTCATGTCGGTGGCAGACATGTTGGCTGTTGCTAGCTGCAGTAGTACAGTAGGTGACTGCCTGCTGATGGTGACCTGCCTTCCTCCCTGCCTCAAGCCTTGGGTTTTATACCACTGTACAGGGCAGAAGCTCCATTGTGTTCAAATCCCCTGAGCCAGCAACAATACATGGAAGGCTTCCATGCATTGTTCCAAACCCATAGAGCACAGAGGGTTTGTGCACATGTACTGTACAGGGGTGGATGTAACATGTCCCATTGGGGGGGGCAAGAGAACATGTTGGAGGGGCAAGAGAAAATGGTATAACATTTTCGGTTACAGGACTTTTATTAGTCAAGTAAAGCATCAAAAATAACATCAGTTGTTGTTGAAGTTGCAACAGACACGCAGCATGCATAAAGCTAAAAGTCTGACTCAGAGAGTTTTCTGTTTTCAATGATGAAATGTTGTTAGTTTAGTGGCAATTAAAATTGTAGTTAGTAGCAGTAGTAGTGTTTCAAATCATTTTAAATATAAGCACTTTAATTTGAAATATCTTGGGTTGTTTTGCATGGCATCGTGTTTGGGGGGCAGACTGGGTATTTAGGGGGGCATTGCCCCCCCCCCCCCCCCCCCCCCCCCCCCCCCCCCATGCCCATGCCTAGATCCGCCCCCGGTACTGTACATGGACTGGGAGCCTCAAAAGACCTTCGAATGGGTGTTTGTATCTGAGCAGCAGCACACAAAGCCTCTTTGAAAGGGTTAACAACAAAGAATACCAATCAATACAAAATGCTCTGTACAGTATACTATAATGGCAGATATACAGTATAAGGGCTATAGTAGCCCACTTGAAATTTGTGACTGTACCTACTGTTCAGCATCACATTTTCTTTTATAATTTTCCAGACAGACGCACCTTTAGAAGAACCTTGTTTTAACTTGCATAACGTAACTTGTAGGTATCTATTTGTCTCCATCTAGTCTACTGTGTATGCTTTAACTCTTAACTGATATCTTTCGAATTTAATTCATTTTTTCAAGGTGTTATGGCAAAGGATAACACCTTGATTGAAGAATCCTGAGCAAGGAGCAAATTGCTCGATATGCAGAAGCGACCTTTTACCCATTACATGAAAAAAACACTCCTTTTCCCATCTTAAATCCAGGGAGCAACGGTTGGAGATCCGTTCACTTCACGCTGCACTCAGTCTTCATGAATGACACAGCACCCTGACTGGTGAGCTTACTTAAAGAGGGGATGCTGTGATTTTTGTATTTTTTTCCAATTTTGTACATGTTTAAGAGGTGACAGTATGTAAATAGACCCCTAGATGTGTTTTTATGTGCAATGATGTCTTCCCTTTGTATTTAGGGTTTCTTTCTGGGGGCTGAACATTTCCAGTCAAACGTGCCAATGAAAAAAACTTCAATATAGTGACATCATGTGCTCAGCCCCTCCCCTAACTCCTCCCCCTTTATCATACAACTAAAGCTGTGGGCGTGGCTTCAGTTCAGGTGGATCTCCACCCATCACCACACACCAGGTACTTAATCCACCCCCTGCTGTCCACGTGGACTCGTGATCTTCTCTGTCCGTCCCCACTGCCAATCACGACGATCAGCCCAATCACGACGATAACCATTTCCCCCATTATATGTTAGATTAAACCCTTGTGCATCCACCCTGTGGATATCAAACCTCTACATCAAAGGACAACACCACAGCAGACGATAACAGCACACCATGCACAGACAGAGTAGCCAATTGTATCTAAAAATCAACTGAAATATAACTTGCTGTGCCCACCGCATGGCAGCAGCAGCAGAGAGAGAGAGAGAGAGAGAGAGAGCAGACGGCTGCGCACACACGCACACACACACACACACACACACACACACACACACACACACACACACACACACACACACACACACACACACACACACACAGTAGTCTGGGGACCACCAGTGGTCCCTGAGAGCATGAGGTCCATTTGGTTTCATTTTATGATCTCAAGAGTTACAGATCCATAAGGGTCCGTTTGGTTACAAAGGATCCATCATTTAGCTGGATCTAACTAGCAATCCTCAAACAATCAGTGCCACCATTACAAAAAAAAAAAAAAAAAAAAAAACAGCAACCAAGGCTTTTTTTTAACCTTACCTTGTCTCCAAATAACAGGTCAACCACCAAAGATCAGGGAAAAGATCGCTATTAGATCCAAAAGTCAATAAATCCAAGCTCCTTCGGTGTACAGATCCATTGATCCTGCCATTCTCCTCCGTCTCTCTCTCTGTGTTTGTTGTGTGGTTGCATAATGGCTGACACACGTGGCAGGGAGAGCCACATGGTGAGGCTCTCTCTCTCTCTCTCTCTCTCTCAAGCAGTGTTGCCAACTGCCAAAATCCGAAATGCACTAGTGACAATTCCAAAATTGTGCAGTTGTTTTCAAGCAACTCACCAGCAAGAAAGCACTAGATTTTTGACCAGGAGTTTTTCAATCATTTTGGTGCTAGAGGGGGTCTGGAAAAAAAAGCTAAATATAGTGTCAAATGTGCCAAGTTGGCAACACTGCCCCAAAGAGGTTCCTACAGTGTTGCCAGGTTGTTGGAGAGAAATAAGTAACCAGGTCTCAAAATAATACTACTTTACACATGAAATAGTTCAAATCCATCAGGCATTGAACATGGCAGTTCTTCAAGCTCGTTGTGATGTGTTGTGGAAGTAAATGAAAAAAAAAAAAAAGTTGTTTATTGAGGTTGGCATGATTTTATTTATAATATTATTTTGATGTATTTATATGGTTATGGGTATTGTATAGTACATTTTGGTATGGTGCCGTTCAAGTTTAGTACAGTACATCACAGTGTGTGATGTGGATGTGAGTGTGGTATATTTCCCTAACTGTGCCATATCATAAACAGATTTCTGCAAGAAAATGCAGCCACAGAACATCATCTGTGGGGACTACATGAACATGCCATATCTCTAATGAAAGGTTATGATGTCCTCTTGAATACAAAAGAAGAAGCGAGTTTCTAGCATGTACCATTTTGGAGTTATCAGTGATCAAAAACAGATTGATGTGACATAATTCAGTCACTAGTGAGTAACAATGCTGCTTTCCAAGGCTGATATTTACATAACGGTAGATGCTATTTCATTCTTTATTTTTTTAGATTCAAGCAGGCATCATGAGGTTTAATTTGATATATGGCATGGATATGTAGCAGTAATATTACCTAATGTTAAATGCTAAATAAAACTTTGAATTGAGTTATTGAAAATGGCCTCTGGCCTGCTGCATCATCTGCCATTATAACGCACTGTAATCAATTGCTAATATCTACAAAACAGAACATGTTATCAACTCACTTATTTTTTTCCATGAAAGCAAAGAGAGGGAGGAATTTTTTAAGGTATTCCGTGTCTCGAACGGCCCACCATAGATTTTTCCATAATTGTCTAAAAGTCAGGTATTCCTGGCAGTGACACTTACTGTCCCCCTTTCTTGCAGCAGCGGGTGGGTTAATGAACTGGTAGGGTGGAATCATAAAAATGACAGTTTAACAAAAACTGTACACTTTTTGGGAAAAAATCTTACTTTTCATATACCGGTAATATTAATACCTAATGATCATGCTTTAGGGTAGAAAAAATGGCACTCTATCTTTAAGCGGCACACTGCACACATTCAATTTCAGAACATGAGGGAAAAGCATATACAGTACAGTAGCAGGGGCGGATCTAAGCATAGGCATGGGGGGTGGGGCAATGCCCCCCTAAATGCCCTGACTGCATCACAAACATGATGGCATGCAAAACAACCCAAGATATTTCAAATTAAAGTGCTTATTATTTAAAATGATTTGAAACACTACTACTGCTACTAACTAACTACAACTGTGTAACCACTAAACCAACAGCATTTCATCATTGAAAACAGAAAACCCTCAGACATTTAGCTTTGTGCATGCTTTGCCTGTTGTAACCTCAACAACTGATGTTATTGATGCTTTACTTGCCTAATGTAAGTCCTGTAACCGAAAATGGTATGGGTGCGACTTCATCACCTGTGGCGCAAAGCGGCACGGGCAGCCAGTGGTCCCTGAGAGGATTCCAGGTGGTCCCCGGGCTAAATGATGACAGTTGGTTAACCAAATGTAACTCTTTGAGAGCGTAATAATGAAACCAAATGGACCCTTGCGGGTCTATTTGGTTTCATTTTACACTCTCAAGAGTTGAAATATTCATCATGTGAATCAGCCCTAGTTTACACAACCAGAGAATGTAGAAGATTAATGGTCATTTGATCTGTAGCTGTATGTTTGACCTTTTTGTTTTCTCCCAAATCCAGCCTGGTATTGTGGACAAAAGCAAAATAAATCTTTAGTTTTGGGGTATGTGGGGCTATAGTGCCCTCAAATGGTGGTCCTCTGTGGCTCAAATGCTGAACAAATAGTGGTCCCTGGGATCAAAGAGGTTGAAAACCCCTGTGTTAGATCAAATAGACACAGTATACGACACAACATTAAGATCTGATGGTGAGATTAAATGTACAGTACCGGTATCTCCTGAGCAAGCAGACCAGCTCAGCAAATCAGGGGTTGTGCAGGAAAACAGGTTCAAATACAGGGAAGACGAAAGTTGCGTGGCGCCATCATTTTATGGTTAAGGTTACATTGAAATCGCACCGATACTAACTTGGTTACTTACTTATATTATTTAATTCATTCACGTATATTTATGGTTGGAAAAATATAGGCAAAATGTCTCCTGTTCTTGACAAATAACCACTCCTACAAAATACAATATTTTTTGATTAACAAGTCAGGATATTATAATCAGACTCAGGCTTAATACAAGGTTGTCCAGGTCAGTTTTGGGTGGAACAGCCGGGTCAACATGTCAGGGCTGTAATTCTCTGCTCTTCACTCTTACCCCTGCTGTCTCTCATCCGTCCAACTCTGGACTCTGGACTTCTCCAGGCTGCAAGCGTTTCATTACAACGAAAGGTCGACCAGAGTCGCTTTAAAGGCAAACCCTGTTGTCATTTCCAGAAAAGCTTTCTCAGTGTGTGTGTGTCGGAGATTCACACCTGTACATGTAATGGACGGATTGACTCCCTTCAGGAAGAGGAAACCAACGTTAGTGTGCTGGAGTTACTAACTCGGGTCGAATAGTGGAAGCCTTCCACAAGGGTATCTCTACCCACGTCTGCACTGTAGAAAACTGGGCTATACCCTTAACCTTTGCCACATATGCGACTTAGATGTGTCAACACCCTCGTTAGCACACACGGTATTGTAGGCTGATGCACCTTATGCGGCAGCAGTGGCTCAGGCAGATTCACTGGATGGTAACCGCAAGGTTGCCGGTTCGATCCCGGGCTCTGCCAGAGTTAGTGTGGAAGTGTCCTTGAGCAAGACACTGAACCCATAATTGCTCCTGATGTGCTAGTAGGTACCTTGCATGGTTTCCACTACCATCAGTGGATGAATGTGTGTGTGAATAGGTGAATGTGATGCACAAGCTATGTAAAGCGCCTTGGATAAAGGCGCTATATAAATGCACCATTTACCATTTATGCTGTGAGCCGTGGGCTTCGTTTTGCTGTTTAAAGTGGACTCCCACAATAACCCAATTTGATCGAAAACAGTCACTGTACGCTTCAAACACAACTCAATACAAGGCTTTTAACCGAGCGGAACAACTCCATGAAGCATTCTACTTGTTTACAATAGGGTCTAACATGTTAATTTCATCAAAATATTTAAAGACGTACAAATATTGGAAATCATAGTAGAGGTAAAAGGGAAATGAAAAAATATACTGTATATTCATGGGAAAGGGGGGGTGGGGGAATCAGATCAGATTTAATGCAGGCCAGTTTGCAGGTAGGTGCCCTTTGAGAGCGGTTTTGAAGGAGTCAGGGGACTCCGCATAGGAGCACAAATCGCTTGTTTGTGCTGAATCTAGATGCATAGCCTGTTGAAATCCCTGTGGTGTTGTGCTAGGGGACTTTGTTGACATTAAGTATTAGTATTATGGGTGTTTTGAATCTTGTGGACCACACCCATTGCAAGATGCTGCACTCTGTCGTGAAGCCTTAGCCGATCCAGCTTGTCAAAGTGGGCAGGGCAGGACAGGGGTTCTAGGAGTGAGCCTGGCCAGGTCTCCCTCTACTCTTGCGGTGTTGCACTGCTTGCTGTTCTATCCCACATCTGCCAACTCAAGCAAGGGGACTTCTTAAAGTGAATGCTTCCTCAATAACCACAGTTGTAAATTTAGCGAAATGAACACCTGTAGCTTTCGAGGTGCAGAAGTGACCTAAAAGCTATTTCACTTCATATACACCTAAACAACTGTGGTTAGTAAAGTAACCTTCATAATTCTTGTGGCTTTGTGGCTTTCTTCTTGTGGCTTTGTAGCTTTGAGGCCCATCAGCGAAGTCGGACGAATACGAACCCTTCTTCTTCTGCCACACAAACTTCCTCACCCCCTTGAGGCTGCCGAACCTCAGGTAGGAGATGACTCCCTTGTCCTTGCCGCTGTCCTGGTCGGTGGTGTAGATGTGAGTGAACCCCGCGCCTCTAATCAAGGCAACGCATTCATCGCACGGACACTTTGTGACGAATATCATGGTGGGCTCCCACGCTTTGATGTCCCCGGTCCTGAAGGTGAGCGCGTTCTGCTCCGCGTGGATGCTGAGATCCTTCTCTGGTGGATCCTGCTGCTCTGTGTATGGAAAGTCCACCGGGTAGGTGTTGTAGCCGCAGCCCAGCAGGTACAGCCGGCCCGTTCCTCCGCAGCCAGTCCCTTGCCCCTTGGCCCAGATGACCGCGCCAACACCCGTCTTGGGATGCTCTGTTAGATAGGAGAGCAGTCTCGCTTGAACGATGCAGTGGCGTGCCACCTCTTGGGAGACTCCTTGGTGGTGAGGAGACGTGCTGCGCGAGGACGGGGGAGTCTCGGCCGCGGTGGGAGGCTGCTGCTCCTCGCTGCTGTAAAAGCCGTGCTGGAGCAGCGGGACTCCGGCGGCCACCGACGCCAGCACTCCCAGGAGCTCCCTCATGTTCCGCCTCAGGCCTGTGAAACAGGGCTCCAGGCAGAGGTTCTCCAGGCCCATGTGGGTGAGGATGCTGCGGTGTTGTTCCTCCGTGCCGACCAGGAAGTCTCTGGAGAGGCTTTCCAGGTGTTCACTGTGTTGCCTGGAGAAGAGCTCCGAGGCCTTCACTCCGGGGTCGTCCTGAATCACGCGCTTCATGAAGTCACTCCCCTGGGACGTCTCGTCTACAAACCGCGCCAGGCCCGGGGCCGGCGGCTCCAGCAGGAAGCGGACGTTGAGCCGCTCCGTCGCCGTGGCGTCCAGCCTGGCCTCCTCGTCGCCCTGGGGAGGTGCATCATCGTGGGAAGCAAGGCGCTGCGAGCGTTCCGTGACGGAGACCGACCTCAGGAGGCTGACCTCGGGGTCTCCGGGCCAAAAGTTGATCTGGCTGACGCCGGTGTAAACGATCCGTCTGAGGCAGGTGGCGCAGGGTTTCCTGGAGAAGTAGAGCTGACTTCCAGAAAGGCTGTCCCCACCGTGGCTGGCGATGACCTCCGGGGCCACGTGGCGCTCCGGGGCCGAGCAGCTGAGCCCCACCACCCTGCCGTCCTTCACCACCACCACGCCTGTCCGCTGGACGGAGGAGGAGGCCTCCTCGCGGTCGCTGTCGCCTCCGTCCACAAGTTCATCTCTGGGAAACGACTGCATCCACAGGCTCAGCAGGATGAACATGTTGGCCTGGCGGTCCCAGCCGCGCTGACCCATGTCCTGGCCATTGTGGAGGGGACCCTGGGCTGTAAGGTCGCTTCCTTCGGAGGCCATTCGCCGCTCGGGTCGTGCAAAGTTTGCCTATGACTCTTGTCCTGTCCCTTTCTGCAGCTCTCTAGAGGCAATTTGAATATCGCCTTAAGCGCAGACCAAACTCTGGTGTGATGTAACACACAATACAAGTCAGAGACCTGCGGAAGGCGGGTATAGCCGCGGCGGTTAGCCACAGTTGTGAATGGATTTGAGTAAAGTATATTATTACCGGTAGTTAACACTGGAAAAATGTAGGTGAAATAATGCAGGAAATGCATTAATGGCATCTCTTGGCCTAGCTTTTAAAACTTCTGGGTGATGTGTTTGGATAAGGGCCGACAATGAATTTGTGCATGCATGAGACTGACTCCAAACTCAATGTTAATATTAATAGTTTCAAGTAAACTAAAAAGCACATAAAGCCCTCACTCACAACAGACTTATAGCTGGTTATTGTCATAATTACTTTATTGACAGGCTGGTACAATCTTATCGACACACTCATAAGGACACTTCGCCCTTTCTGCAAGAACAATATAGCCTCCTAGGCTATGATGCTTAGAAGATTTATAATACTGGTATTGTGTGTGTGTGTGTGTGTGTGTGTGTGTGTGTGTGTGTGTGTGTGTGTGTGTGTGTGTGTGTGTGTGTGTGTGTGTGTGTGTGTGTGTGTGTGTGTGTGTGTAATGTGGTTTTAGATATTTTTGATTTTTAGCAATGAGTCTAGTGCAGTGGTGCCCACACTTTTTTGACTTGAGAGCTACTTTCAAAATGACCGGCTCAACAAGATCTACATATCAAAAAAAAAAAAAAAAAAAAATCCATTTGACTTTGAAATAGTCGTGGTGTTACTGTTACAGTGTTTAAGAATAATCCACTTATGATGAAAAATGGAGGGGAGAATTGGAAGGTTTTCTTGTATATGCTACTACTGATTTCTTGTATATGCTATACTACTGACTCAAACAGTATTTGGGGTTTGAGTTGACAGTTCATGATATTGAATTTAGTCTTGCACCCAAAGCAAATAACCTTCACGTTTTTGTCTACAATTGGGAACAAGAACTGGCAATTATGTGGACTCTTGAAATTACGTAAGTCAGATGTTTAAACATTTTACTCTTGAGAGTGTAAAATGAAACCAAATGGACCATTCGGTTTCATTTTAACGCTCTCAAGAGTTACATACATTTTAGGGGACTGTCATGTGATCTACCTGCATGGTCTGTGTGATCTATTGGTAGATCACCATCTAGGGCATCTACCTTTTGGGCAGCCCTGGTCTAGTGTCTCTGTCATCAACACTGTGCTCTTGACCCTGGTGAGAGGTTTGAAATGTTCAATACCTATGATATGATGACCTCATTAAAATGTTTGTACCCATTTTTAATTTTGACCTATGAAACTGCACACACTTACTAGTTATACACTTAATACACTATACACATATTGCACTGCTACCTATTGTGAAATCTATGTGCATCTGACACATTAGTAATGACAGGTCTAGCAGTGAGCGACATATTGAATTTTCATAATTACTTTATGAGTGAAAGTGAATCTCATTTGTTGTAAAAAAAAAAAAAAAAAATACACACACACACACACACACACACACACACACACACGCACGCACGCACGCACACACACACACACACACACACACACACACTATACTGTATATACAGTATATGTTAATGATATTTAGATTTTTTATTTTATCAGATCCTTTCTTTATGTGTGTAATGTGGATTTAGATATTTTAAATTTTTAGCAATGAGCCCAGTGTTTCTGATTTTGACACTGGGCGTTATTCGCATAATGCAATGGTTCACTGCTTCACTACTCCTCACGGATAGAGGGAGGGCTGTCTTGAGTTGTTGCCATATTGTGATAGTGTGTCTCACTCACAGATGTCACAGATGCCTGGCTAGCTTGCTGTGAATAAGAATTAGTTTTGTAACAATCTAACAATGCTATCTGATTTTACAGGTCTTTTAAAATAGCGTTGTGAAACCCCTGACCCTGAGAGCTTAGAGAAAGCACAGGAAACAGGCGTCGTTTTTGGTTGAAGTAGCTACACTATAATGCTGTAATTGTAACACCTGCACTTCATCAGTTAAAACAAAAAACAACAAAAAACATTTATGTGAAGTGAGGGGCGCTCTTATTGCCACACACATTCCATGTTCGGCCAATCAGATAATCTCAATTGTGATACACAATTTACAATTTAGGCATTTAGTAGACCCGTGCTCAGCCAATCCAATCACCTCAAATTTGGTACACACACGGGCAAAAAAAAGAGAGGGGTGAAAAAATGGGAGGGAGAAAAGGTTCCTAATCTCCTAATCTTGTTTTGTTTTCAATATTACATTTAATGATGGGTTGCCTGAAAGCCTGGGGGAGGTTTGGGGATGCTCTGCCCCGGCAGCGAACTAAAGAAGCTGCTGTGTGAAGGGCCTGTTACTGTGTGGCCTGGCTGAGCATGGTTACCATGTGTAGAAGAGGCCGGAACGGCCATGCCCATCCAGGGCTGATGTGTGTTGGCAGGGGAAGGATAGGCTTTAGGGTACCCTGTGTAGCCGTAGGAGTTGTAGTAGAGGTTGGGCGGGAGCGGAGAGAAGTAGTCCCGGAGACCACCGCAGGGTCCAAGTCCACCTCTAGTGGGCAGTGAGGTCGGGGGGTGGCCGTGGAGCCGGCTGTCTTGCACAGCGAGGTTGTTCTCGGTTAGTCTGGCCAGTTCCTCAAAGCCACGTTCATCTCCCCCGTATTGCTGCTGCTGCTGCTGCTGCTTGGAGGAACTAAAGCCAAATGCCGCCTCCCAGTCGGTAGAGGATGGGGACACTGGGATGGGGTCTGATGTGAAGGACCTTGATGGAGGCCAGTCTGGGTTGTTGCTCTGTGGGGAGCCGGAGAAGCCAGCCAAGCCGTTGGGAATGGGGTTGTGGTGCCGATAAACATCAGGCACACCAGAGTACAGGAACTGGGACTCCTGGGCAGCCTGCCCATCGAAGCGGGAGCGCGCTGCCAGACATGTGGAAGGTGGTATTTGGAAGGAGCTTGGATTAAAGGGCCTCTGTGTTTCTGGAACCTGGGGCCAGTCCAAGTGGTTCCGTGTGGAGCCTGTGTGGAAACCATTGGGGCCACCGGGAGCGGGGTTATGCTGCCCGTAGCCTTCTGAGAACAGGGATCGGGACTCGATCCCTGCTGCCCAGGGCGATCGAGCTCGAGCTGTACTGATATGTACGGGTAAGGTGGAGTTGGTATGGGCTGGAGGGGGAGATGGAGACTCCTGGCAGCCCTGGAGCCGTTGTTGTGAGACGTCACCATTGACTGTACCAACGGCGCCTGGTGGCTCCTCTTCATTGGGGCTAGTGGGCCCACAGTTTATTGATGAGAAGGGGGGTGTGGGTGATGATGATGATGTGAGGCCCGGAGCTGAGTCGTGAGGCACGTCAGGGGTTACGTGTTCAGAGTCTGAGCCTCCGTCTAACAATGGACTCTTACTGTGTTCTAAAGACGGTCCATCGTTATTATTAGCTGGTGTGTCTGTGGGTGTTGACCATGCGACTTTGTTAGTGCCTTTGGGGGTTTGTAAAGGGTTGAATTTGCCCTTTGGTTTGTCACATCCTGTGGCTGGGGCTGTGGTCTGTAGAAATGTGGGGTTGATTTTGAGGAGATCGTCTAAAAGCTTCTGCTTGTATTCTTCGTGTTTGCCGGCCTGTATCTCCTCTTTCGTAAAGGTGGCGTCTCCGTCTCCGAGTTCATGCAGATATGTGCAATCTGGTTTGGGACAAGGCATATTCTTTATAAAGTAACTACAGTATTTTGTTGTACCTAAAGAAGCCTTAAGTATTCTGCCATCTACCTTCTCATTGTTGACACACTGTATGGCTCTGAGGGCGTCTTCAGACCGGCTATATGTCACATATGCACTGGCAATAGGCCCCTGTGTGCCGGCATATGCCGAGTTGTTGGCCATCACTTTCAAAGAGGTGATTTTACCAAACCTCCCAAATAGATCTGGCCTCTTTAATACCTTGGGGTCGACCAGCCTTCGTGACAGGCCCAGCACGAAGACCAGGTTCTTCTGAATGACCCGCATGTTGCTCAGATGTTTGCGGGTATCTGTGATCTTCTGCTTCTTCTCGTTGTGCTTCTGTCTCTTCTCGTTCTTTATCCTTTGAAGCTCCTCTTTGGACAGGGGCTTGTACACGGCGGGGTCCTCGGTGTAAGGTTTCCCGCAGTCGGGACAAAGACCGTCCCCGTGGGTCTGGCCTGTGCGGATGTTGTGCCAGCAGAAGCGGCAGATCTGGTAGCCACAGGTACAAGGGAAGAAGTTAAGGTCGTCGATCTCCAGACGTTCTTTACATAGTGGGCACTTTGCGGGACCCTCCATGACCTTGCGGCTTTGGGTCATAGTCAAAGGTGGCGTTTTGTGAGAATGGGGAATTTTGGCCGGCTTTGAACAGTGATGACGAATACACCCTCCTGAATATACTGAATGGTATGTATAACTCTACAATACCTTAAATAGCTTTTACCAAGCTCTGGTCTGACATCACGCACAACTACGATTGGTGAATCCTTCCTCATGTATCACTGGCCAGGGACGGATCTAGGCATGGGTATGGGGGGGGGATGCCCCCCTAAATTCCCAGACTGCCCCACCAAACATGATGGCATGCATAACAACCCAAGATATTTCAGAGCTTATATTTAAAAGTATTTGTAACACTACTACTGCTACTAACTAACTACAGTTGTGGCAGCACTAAACCAACAGCATTTCATCATTGAAAACAGAAAACTCTCTGAGTCAGACCTTTAGCTTTATACATGCTGCGTGTCTGTTGCAACTTCAACAACAGCTGATGTTATTATTGATGCTTTACTTGACTAATAAAAGTGCTGTAAGTCCTGTATCTGGCTCATTGCATTCGCAACAGTAAAGGCCTCTGGGTATATTGCATTAAGCACTTGCCTAAACGTATTTCTCAGATATGGAGAGCAGCCTGTTCATCTCAAACCCAGATTAAATACAGTTAGTGAGCAAGTCAGAGCAAGTCATATTGTTGGTATATCAGCCATGGAGTGGAGCTCCCATACTTACCACCCAACATGAGGTTGTGCAACTCATTGCCCGGAATCAAACCTACCTGGTCGAACAACCTAGTCTCGGTTTAGGCGAATATGCACGGAGGTGCCATTCCGTCTCGCATACTCGCCTAGAATAGGCAAAAATCTGTGCATATTTATTCCCAACACTGACAATAAATCTGTGCATATTATTATTACTTGCATATACTCCACTGAAAATGACGGAGCGGCGCCTTCTCTGCCGGCCATGAGCATTGTGAAGCGCCACTGAGCGAGCTATTTTTGATTTTAGATTAGCTGTTTGTGTGAAATGGAATCCTGAAATATTTTTGGAATGTTGACATCAAGATGGTAATAATTTGCTAACTACATTTTGTCCCCTTTTCCCCACTCCACTTGTCCCACACAGGCAACACTTCTGTCCCTCAAATGAACAGTTTGGATCTGGTCACCCTACACTTGGCTCGAGTGCAGTTCTACTTATTTAGATATTATTATTATTAGTGTGACTGACGTAGGCAATCACACTATTGTAATCCTGGGAGTTTACAAGTAGGCTGGTGGCCTACATGTGTGCATTGCGCACTCTACTGATTGCTCTTCTAGGTAGTGTGTTTTACAGTACACCACTTATTCGTCTAAAGTAGTGGTTTTCAACCTTTTTGATACCAGGGACCACCATTTATTCAGAATTTGAGCCACGGACCACCATTTGATTACAACATAGGAGTTGGTATGGGCTGGAGGGGGAGATGGAGACTCCTGGCAGCCCTGGAGCCGTTGTTGTGAGACGTCACCATTGACTGTACCAACGGCGTCTGGTGGCTCCTCTTCATTGGGGCTAGTGGGCCCACAGTTTATTGATGAGAAGGGGGGTGTGGGTGATGATGATGATGTGAGGCCCGGAGCCGAGTCGTGAGGCACGTCAGGGGTTACGTGTTCAGAGTCTGAGCCTCCGTCTAACAATGGACTCTTACTGTGTTCTAAAGACGGTCCATCGTTATTATTAGCTGGTGTGTCCGTGGGTGTTGACCATGCGACTTTGTTAGTGCCTTTGGGGGTTTGTAAAGGGTTGAATTTGCCCTTTGGTTTGTCACATCCTGTGGCTGGGGCTGTGGTCTGTAGAAACGTGGGGTTGATTTTGAGGAGATCGTCTAAAAGCTTCTGCTTGTATTCTTCGTGTTTGCCGGCCTGTATCTCCTCTTTCGTAAAGGTGGCGTCTCCGTCTCCGAGTTCATGCAGATATGTGCAATCTGGTTTGGGACAAGGCATATTCTTTATAAAGTAACTACAGTATTTTGTTGTACCTAAAGAAGCCTTAAGTATTCTGCCATCTACCTTCTCATTGTTGACACACTGTATGGCTCTGAGGGCGTCTTCAGACCGGCTATATGTCACATATGCACTGGCAATAGGCCCCTGTGTGCCGGCATATGCCGAGTTGTTGGTCATCACTTTCAATGAGGTGATTTTACCAAACCTCCCAAACCCCCTCTTTAATACCTTGGGGTCGACCAGCCTTCGTGACAGGCCCAGCACGAAGACCAGGTTCTTCTGAATGACCCGCATGTTGCTCAGATGTTTGCGGGTATCTGTGATCTTCTGCTTCTTCTCGTTCTTTATCCTTTGAAGCTCCTCTTTGGACAGGGGCTTGTACACAGCGGGGTCCTTGGTGTAGGGTTTCCCGCAGTCGGGACAAAGACCGTCCCCGTGGGTCTGGCCTGTGCGGATGTTGTGCCAGCAGAAGCGGCAGATCTGGTAGCCACAGGTACAAGGGAAGAAGTTAAGGTCGTCGATCTCCAGACGCTCTTTACATAGTGGGCACTTTGCGGGACCCTCCATGACCTTGCGGCTTTGGGTCATAGTCAAAGGTGGCGTTTTGTGAGAATGGGGAATTTTGGCCGGCTTTGAACAGTGATGACGAATACACCCTCCTGAATACACTGAATGGTATGTATAACTCTACAATACCTTATATAGCTTTTACCAAGCTCTGGTCTGACATCACGCACAACTACGATTGGTGAATCCTTCCTCATGTATCACTGGCCAGGGACGGATCTAGGCATGGGTATGAGGGGGGGGGGGGATGCCCCCCTAAATGCCCAGACTGCCCCAAACATGATGGCATGCATAACAACCCAAGATATTTCAGTGCTTATATTTAAAAGTATTTGTAACACTACTACTGCTACTAACTAACTACAGTTGTGGCAGCACTAAACCAACAGCATTTCATCATTGAAAACAGAAAACTCTCTGAGTCAGACCTTTAGCTTTATACATGCTGCGTGTCTGTTGCAACTTCAACAACAGCTGATGTTATTATTGATGCTTTACTTGACTAATAAAAGTGCTGTAAGTCCTGTATCTGGCTCATTGCATTCGCAACATGCAGTAAAGGCCTCTGGGTATATTGCATTAAGCACTTGCCTAAACGTATTTCTCAGATATGGAGAGCAGCCTGTTCATCTCAAACCCAGATTAAATACAGTTGGTGAGCAAGTCAGAGCAAGTCATATTGTTGGTATATCAGCCATGGAGTGGAGCTCCCATACTCAGGGGTGTAGCTAGCAATTCTCGGCCCCCTGCAAAGCTTTTCCACATGGGCCCCCCTTTCCCGGCGGCGTCAAAGGGGAATTTCACCTATTTTCAACATTTTTTCTGAGAGTGTACAAATGCAACCAAATGAACCCTAACGGGTTCATTTGGTTCCATTTGTACGCTCTCAGAAAAAAAGAAGTGTCTATAGAAATCCATTAACATGATGACATACATCTTGATGATGCCATCAAGATGTGTTTCATCATGTTTTTGTGGTTTTTCTTCAGACCTCCATTTCCAGGAAACACAGAATGGGGGGGAAACATTTTTATCATGTCCACCCAGCACCTCTAGGTTATACTAATGACATGTTAGAATGTTGAAAATGGGTGGAATTCCCCTTTAAAATGCTTCAATCTGGTGCACTTTGAGATCAAATATTTTTCATAATATAATCAATACAAATAAAACCTTATTAATGCAAGCTTTCAGTGGCCCCCCCCCTGACTTTGGGGCCCCCTACAATTGTCCCCCTTTTCCCCACGTGTCTACGCCCGTGGAGCTCCCATACTTACCACCCAACATGAGGTTGTGCAACTCATTGCCCGGAATCAAACCTACCTGGTCGAACAACCCAGTCTCATGAGGTTTAGGCGAATATGCACGGAGGTGCCATTCCGTCCATACTCGCCTAGAATAGGCAAAAATCTGTGCATATTTGCTTACAATACATCTGTGCATATTCGCCTACAATAAATCTGTGCATATTATACTTGCATATACTCCACTGAAAATGACGGAGTGGCGCCTTCTCTGCCGACCATGAGCATTGTGAAGCGCCATTGAGCGAGGCGCTAGCCAAGTGAATTGCCCAACTAGCCACTTCCGTGTTTGTCAAAACCACACCCAAGTACATATTCACAGATTTTTGCTTTAACTTGTAGTGTATGGACGCAATTCGTAGGTGACATTCCGTGCATAGTGTAGTACTATCTGTGAGACTGGGCTGGGTCGAAAGGCAACTGTTCTACTGACTAGATTGGCTGAGCTCTCCTTGCTCAGCCAATCAAATGATTTTTATGTTACATAGAGGAAGAAGTGTCACAATAACAATGGTGTGGTTGACCCTTAGGCAACCCCACTAACTAATAACTAGAGCGAGTGTATAGTTGCCCTCAATGATGTAGGCCCTGGGCTATTCAAAGGGAAAAGTTGTAATGGTGACGTAAAAAAGGATAAAAGCACAGTATGTAATGATGACATAAAACTAACTATGGGGTTATACTTTAGACGAAGAAGTGGTGTAAAACACACTAGCTAGAAGAGCACTCAGTGGAGTGCGCAATGCACACAAGTAGGCCACCGGTCTACTTGTAAACTCCCAGGATTACAATAGTGTGATTGCCTACGTCAGACAGTCAGTCACACTAATAATAATATCTAAATATAACGATCTAAATAAGTAGAACTGCACTCGAGCCAAGTGCCAAAGTGCGCATTGCCTCCAAGTAGGCCATGGCATAGCCTACTTGTACATGAGCAGAGCGAGCGAGCAGAGGGCAGAAGTATTGCCGACACCTCCAGGAGATGAGATATCTTAATTACATCACGATTACATCATCAACTAAAACAGTCAATTGAAAATTTTTCAAAAATGGTCCACCGACCGACCACAAACCAAAAACAGTATCGGCACTTAATCTGTAATGTGTGTAAATAATGTCTGTAATGTGTGTGTTAATCATCCACGGGTCATCTGGAGGCAGGGGCGGATCTAGGCATGGGCATGGGGGGGCAATGCCTCCCTAATTGCCCAGTCTGCTCCATCAAACATGATGGCATGCAAAACAAGTAACAACCCAGGATATTTCAGATTAAAGTGGTTATATTTAAAATGATTTGAAACACTACTACTGCTACTAACTAACTACAGCTGTGTCACCACTAAACCAACAGCATTCCATCATTGAAAACAGAAAACTCTCTGAGTCAGACTTTTAGCTTTATGTATGCTGCGTGTCTGTTGCAACTTCAACAACAAGTTATTATTGATGTTTACTTGACTAATAAAAGTCCTGTAACCGAAACAGTAAGGGTGCGACTTCACCCGTGGCGCGAAGCCCACCCCCCCCAATCGGGAAATGCTACATCCGCCCTCGTCTGGAGAACGGTTCACAGAACGGTGGCTGTCACGGTTAACCTGTGCTTCTTCTTGTTGAAGGTTCCAGAGGCCGTGTGTTCATCTACCGTTTCTGGGAGCTCCACATGGAGGCGCTGCACATCATTCACTTTCAGCAGAACATCGTCCTTGGACATGTTGAGCTGACATTCTGACATGGAGGAAACATCCGGCATGTCAACCGTCAGCTCCACCCAGCGACGGCCGCCATCGGGGTCAGAGTTCACTCTGAGCTGGTATTCTGTGGGAGGCTGTGCTGTTTCACTGCTGGAGATCACCTCAATCAACTTCCTCTTGTTCTCAACTGGCTCAACAACGAGCTCGCTTTTCAGGTTGGACTCGTTCTCGTCATCACATCGAGAGGAAATCTGTTGTAGTAGTGAAGCAGGGGTCTGCGTGGCGAGCATGGGTCGTTGTTGTGCGTCTCGTTGTTGTGTGTTTCTGGTTGGAGACCATTTCGGGAGCTGCAAATTCACCCCAAGGCGACAGTGAATATCTGACAAACTTCCCTTGATGTTGCTGCTGGTGACTGTGTACGCTTGAGATAAATTCAGTCCATGTTTCTTCTGTGCGAAGCTCAGAATCAGCAGATACAATTTCTCCATTTCTACCTCTGCCTCCCTCGAGGCCAGCGCCACAGGGTTAAATGCCACGTCCAACACTGTGTACCAGTCTTTCTCTTCTCCTTCTGTGATTCTTTCCAGTTTCCCTCCACACAAAGGCAATGGTTTATTCAGGTCCGCCTGTGGTGAAGGTACGCGTCTCCATGTACACACATTAATGTACAACATTTCCTTTGGTTCTGTTATTATTTCAGTACAAAGGCAGGAATGAGGCTCAGGTGGGGAGGTTGATTCGCCTCCTTTTTTCATGTTTTGTTCAATGAATCTCTGGTAAGCGTTGGGATCATTTTGAGCAAGATCATCCAACATGGACCAAAGCCGCTGTATATCCTCCATGGATGACATTCTTACTACAACTATGAAAGCTATACCAAGATAAAAACAAGCTTCAATAATTGATGTTCGAAAAGCTTACGGGAAAAACCTGAATGTTTACATTTTACATAAACGCTCGCCATGCAGGCACTGACATAACATCTGAACATATTTTGAGCCTAATATCTTATGTAGGCTGATAAGTTCTGGCCCAATGTTACTGACCTTTAGATGTGTCCTAAACAAACATTAAAAGTTCATAGACTTGGCTGCCATGTGACAGAACTCCATATTCGGAACGTAATGACGGAACTCCATATTGGGTCTGTAGTAGAGAACCATCTGTACTCACTGTAAAATCAAGAAAGAATAACATGAGAGTGCAGTGCAGTGTAAACAAGCCACTTTAGTTTTATTTAACACATTTCTTCCATGTAGCCCAGGTTTTGTATCATCATGCTCATGTCCATGGATATTCAGTGGATTCAGCGACAAATTAATATGAAAATACATTTTACTGTATATAATCAATTCAATAGACATGAATTATGTTTGTTATACAGGTAGTGTCGGGGCACAATGGAAAAGGGGCAAAGGTAGCCAAGAAACTATGACATCTGAAATAAATAATGGTGTGAGTATGGCAAGTCTAAAAACCATTAGTTTTTATTTTTTATTTCAGATGTCATAAAGTTCTAGAAGTAGCTATTTTGTATTATACTGCAAATGGCATCTTGTGTGTTTCAAACTTCAAGGATTCTTTTACTGTATATGCTACAGTCGATGGGCCACGTTGGCTCGGAACACTATGCATTTTTGAGCATAAACTTTTTGGGGATTTTAGTTGATGCATTTTCGTGCGTAAACATTTTGGCGGTTTTAGTTGAGCTGCTTGTAATGTGCTGCTTTTACTTTTTAAATCGTAATGTTTACATCATTATACTCTTTGTGACTAATACATTCTTCTCTGATAGATTAAATAAATATATACTTTGTTTAAAGTTTTACAATAAGCTATGATTATGCAATAGTTCTGAAGGGACAACACACATGGGTGAAGGGTGGGGGGGGGCTCTTATCATCATACATTACATTTCATAGTCACATTCATTCTGAATGTCTAAATAATAACTTTTGGCATCTCCACTTTTCCGCCCTCACTTTTATGTTCAATATGCATTTGCTCAGCAATTATCACTATGGGATTATCAGACAATGTTTGTGTTCATTGTTCACACAAACCCTGAAGTTACGTGGCTCATTTTGTAGGTGGCCTGGTATTTCCCAGCTTTAGGGCTCCATTTTCGTTACCGCTAAACCCCTAATCCCTTATCTTCTTTGCCTTTTTAAACTATTTTAAAACAACATTTTTCAGTAGTTCAAATGGCCAGTCTACAACCTCACAACGTGTTAATAGACTGACATGTTGAAATATTCCAAAAAGTTTTTTTTTTAATAGTAAAAAAGAAATAAGGGACTTGGGATAAGGGGTTTAGCATGTAACGAAAATGGAGCCCATAGTCATCTGAGGATCTGAACAGATTCAACTTAGTCACTCACTTATGAGCAAGGTTTGTTCCGCTGTTGAGGACACACCTTTGCTGCTTTGGCTCTTTTCGTTTGGTGTGATGCCTCTACCAGTCCAGGCACACCATACTGCGAACTGCGGACTTTGGGCGCAGCGTTTTGAGGTCACATGATGTGTTTTTGGCCATGGATGGGAAATAAAAATGGCCGTTGCAGCAAAAAGCCGCCCGAGGACACAGGTCTTTGCGGCACGGCCATCTTCATTTCCCATCCACATCCATTAAAAAACTCCAAACATAGTGGAAAAGATGTCAGACCCTATGTGGCCTCTGATGGGCTTGTGGGTTGATTTCCAAGCACACTGACTTCAGTCACCATCTCTGATTTTTTCCTAATACCTTCTGGTTCTTTTCTGAGAACTACATGTGCAATGTAGGCCACACCCCACAGATGAACTTGACTTTTGGTCTGTGTCCGAGGTAAGTAGACCTGATCTGGAGGCTTAGCAGCATCTGGAGGTACGCCCCGAGGGTCGTGAAAATGTGCCACCAGGCGTGGAACTGTGTCACTGCTCCAATGCCAGGCGGTAGTGCGTGTCTGCTGGCTCTTAGCGAGTCACAGAAGACGTTGTCAATATTCCACAGTAGGAATCCAAGCAGGAAGCAACCCAACGAGGTGAAACACATCGACTTAAACCACGGGTACACCCATGTCACGATGTACATAGAACGCAGCACGAGGATGAATATCAGGATGCCAATCATGAACTGGTGAAAGAGAGGCTCCTTCCATTGTATATAGACCACGGTGACACAAATACTGAAGATTAAAGACAATACAATAGAAAATACATTGGCAGTTTTCTCCTTCCTGAAAGTCTCAAATATACAATAGACAATGACACACATGTAGTAAATCATGGGCAACTCGTCCAGCAACTGCATCTCATAGAGCAGGGTCATGTGGAAACACCAGGAGCCCACGCCAACAGCTGCCAGTCCCAGAAATGAAGTGATGTAGCGGAGCTCGAGGCCGTCTTGGTGTGCCTGGATGGCGCCATATATCGGAAGCAGGATCATAATCAGATTGCTAATGGTGTTCCAGAATTCTGCGATGTAGAAAGAGACAACATAATTCTCCTCGCACCAGTCCAGTGTTGAAGTCGGTTTCCCCCAATATCCTGGCCTGTCTAAAGATGGAGCCATAATGGAAGGAAATAAGACTAGACGGATCTGTCAAGGAAGTATTTGACCTCTGTGTGTCACTAAACCCTTACTCTGCCAAGCCCTCCCAATCCGAGTTGACCATAGGCCTATACTAGTTGACACTATATACTGCACTGAGCTGACTGAGCTCAGAGCTGACATCACACACAGCACAAACCGTTGCCAAACAATGGCGATTTGCACAGACAATGTCACAGGCATGTGACATTGCATGGTTTGAATAGAGTTTCATGTATATACCCATGCCAGGCCAGGCAGCCCAGGCTCATGTTGGCTTTAAAGCCGTGTACCTAAAAGTAAAGACCAGGGAAACTTGGTTGTGAAAGTAAGGCTGTGCAGCTTGCATTTAATTCAGGTGTTTTCAACCTTTTTGACTCCAGGGACCACCATTTATTCAGCATTTAAGCCATGGACCACAATTTAATTACATTTTCACACCAAAGACCTAACATTAAAGAATTCTTTTGGTTTTGTCCACAATTCCAGGCTGTATTTTGCCAACAAAACAGTGTAAACTTCTTAATTAAGTGGTGCTAATTCAGATGATGAATATTTTAACTCTTGAGAGTGTAAAAATGAAACCAAATGGACCCACAAGGGTCCATTTGGTTTCATTTTTACACTCTCAAGAGTTACATCTGGTTAACCAACTCTCCATCATTTAGCCTGGGGACCACCTGTAACCCTCTCAAGGACCACTGGTGGTCCCCGGACCACCTGTTGAAAACCCCTGATTTAATTGAATTCGCCTTTGGACTTTGTGTAAACTCAACTTTGGTTTGTAAATAAATGTAAACATTTGGTTTGTGGTACTTTGCATGTACTCCTGTTTTCCTTTAGACCAGGGGTTTTCAACCTTTTTCATCCAGGGCCCACCATTTATTGAGAATTTGAGCCACGGATCACCATTTGATGACATTTTAGCCCCACAGACCCAAAACTAAAGATTTATTTTTGCTTTTGTCCACAATTCCAGGCTGGATTTGGGAAACCAAACAGTCAAACATACAGAAGAAAATTACCATTAATCTTCTAGTTGTGTAGACTTTGGCTAATTCACATGATGAATATTTTAACTCTTGCGAGCGTAAAAATGAAACCAAATGGACCCCTGCGGGTCCATTTGGTTTCATTTTTACGCTCTCAAGAGTTACATCTGGTTACCCAACTTAAATTCGGACCACCTGGAACCCTCTCAAGGACCACTGGTGGTCCCGGACCACCTGTTGAAAACCCCTGCTTTAGACCTCAACAGGTTGACACATGCTGTTGTATCAGCTTCAAACTAAAAACAACAAACACTAAATGGCACTATATTCCTCCATAGGAATAAAGGCTCAGGAATATGACATCATTCTGGTATAAAAGGGACACAGGCGTAAATGGTGCATAATTCTAGTAATAATATTTGCTTTGCATATTTGTTGTTACCACATAATCATTGTTTTGGTGGGTGATCTTGTTTTGTATTACACTTTTCTGACACTTGGTGGCGGCATTGCACCGGCCGAAGGGACGCAGGTGCAGTGATTAGATGGACAGGACATTCTGGAGTCGTCTACTTTTTTTGGCTTCTTTTTTTGTTTATCTCGCAGAGTTTTGAAGTAGATTGACACAGAATAGATATACCGGTATAATATAACACCAGTCAACTTCGAATCCACGTTGGACCCATCCTGGAATTCCCTGGTTAGCCCGCTGCTTTGTCAAAAAATAAAAATAAAATAAAATACTAATACCTACTTGGAGCGTGGAGAGGACTACAGGGCAGGATCTTTCTCGTCTGTCTGAGAGGTTTGACCCCATCATGGCCATGCAGCACTTTACAACTGATGAAGACACGATGTGATGTTTCATGGTAGGAAGTTGGGAACTTTGTTTTTTATTTATTGACTTACTTAGCCTATGCTACGTAAGGCTAGGCTACTGCATTTTTAAGGTAGCTTACAAGCTGTAGAGGTTGCTGACACACACACACACACACACACACACACACACACACACACACACACACACACACACACACACACACACACACACACACACACACACACACACACACACACACACACACTTAGTTTGGCCTATTTCTCATCATGTCCACTATTTCTCATCGTGTCCATCATCATGTCAATTATTTTCCAATAGGACCAGCCGTATATTTTATTTTCATACTGTTTCCACTGTTTCCTATACTTATTGGCTTAAAATGTATACATGTATGGTGACGTCAGGTGTGGCCTACAGCCACATGAGGGCAGTAGTGTTCCTATGATGGATATGAGTCCTACTGTATAGCCTACTATGAATGATGATGGTACTGAAAGAGCAGTCAGGAACACAAAGGCAAAGCTAGGTCAACCTTTCCCAAATAACATTTATCATAACATTATGAATTAATATTACTGTGTAGGCCAGACAGAAATGTATGGCATGTGTGAAATGTGTCACACTTGATATTTGAAGTGTATGGGAACCAAACAAAACAATGAAATAACCATAAGCAAATGGCATCAGTAAAACACGAGTAAAGTTGGCATTAATGTCCATTATTATTGGATGGATGGATGGATGGATGGATGGATGGATGGATGGATGGATGGATGGATGGATAGATGGATGGATGGATAGATAGATAGATAGAAGGTGGCAATTTTAGGTACAAGGTAGATATTGGCCTTGAACTTACAGTAGATGTGAAGTGTCCCGGTGCATGATGCCACATACAGTACTACATACAGGCTTGGGCCTGATAGCATGTCACGTTCATGACAGCCTTTACCCCACCTTTCCTTCCCACTTTCCTTCTCTGTCTTCATTTCAAATTTCAAATTTCCAATGGTCAGCAGGGGTTAAGTTGGTTAACCAGATGTAACTCTTGACACTCTCAAGAGTTAAATTTCATCATCTTAATTAGCCCAAGTCTACATAGAATGTAGAAGATTAGGTCATTTTGATGTGCATGTTAATTTGCGGGCAAGTGTTAGTGTCAAGCCCTGGTCAGTTACAGATTTGAACCTCAGAGAAAAAAAACTCTCACTTTGAATACTGATTGATCAGACTGACTGGGGAGAGTGAGATGTAATTCAAACTGAGGAGTTTGTTGCTGCTCTGGGTTCTGACTCCCCGGTAGGAGGGTTGGTGTTGTTGTTGTTGTTGTTGTTGTTTTGGGGGGTTGAGTTGAATTAGGGTCAAGTCAAGAAGGAGAGACCATTTCTCCAGCAACCTCAATGGCCGAGGAAGGTCTTTTTCGCTCCTAACATGAGCAGGGAGACCGCTGTGCCTCCCATGCAGTGAGTGGACCTCTGAATACAAACTTTTTACAGTACAATCATGTAATATATTGCGTTCACATTCTAATAGATCTGTCGTAATAGAAATCACCTCACATTTTCCTTGTGACACATGCTGTATTGAGAGTAGTGATGTCCCAATACACAAAAGTATCGGATCGGCTCTTTTTGTCCCTTTTTTGTCATCGGTATCGGCAAATACTGTATGGGTATCAGAAAAGTATCAGTATTGGCCCTTATTTGTCATTATCGGGTCACATATTGGCAAATATGCCTGTCTAACCAGTGATCAGACACATGGGTAAGGGTTTGACACCATGGCAGTTAAGTAAAATGTTGGGTCATGTGGAGTTTGCTTTGGAGTTTCCCAAGTGCACATTTGAGAGGAGTATGTCATTCCCAGTTGGTGACTTCATATAAAGGTATTTTTTTCTTTTGTATGTTATGTATATGCTTCTCTGGTATCGGTATTTGGTATCGGTATCATCAACTAACACAAAAATTGGGTATCACATCAGACATGAAAAAGTGGCATCAGGACATCCCTAATTGGGAGTGAGGTTACATAACACTTATATATTCTATAAAGTATAACTATGCATTCAGGGGTGCCAGGGGTTGACACTAAGGTCTCCGAGGCACTTGCCCATCGGGCAAGTGCAAATCAGGTTCTACTTGCCCTCAGGTCATGGTCACTTGCCCCCGAAAAATATATTAAGTAAATTTTGCATTTAAGTTTACTTCCTACTTGGGTGCTTTAAACCAGGGTTTTTTAACAGGCGGTCTGGGAACCACCAGTGGTCCCTGAGAGAGTTCCAGGTGGTCCCCAGCTAAGTTGGTTAACCAGATGTAACTCTTGAGAACGTAAAAATGAAACCAAATGGACCCTTGCGGGTCCATTTGGTAATTTTGGTTTCATTTTTACACTCTCAAGAGTTAAACTTCATCATCTTAATTAGCCCATAGTGGTCACAGACCCAGTGGTCCCTGTCCCCAGCAAAATGATAGTTTGGAACCAAATGGACCTGGGAGAGAGATAGGTAGAGATAGCTAGAAAGCAGGGAAAGACAGAGACAGAGTGCAATGACTGCCTTCAAGACAAATTTATCTTGTGTTGTGTTATAGTGCACTATGTTGCACACTTGCCCGATCGGGCAACCAGGTAGCAGTCTTGACTTGCCCCACCATTTTTTTTACTTGCCCGGGGCAAGTGGGCAAGTGTTAGTGTCAAGCCCTGGGTGCCTTGGATGATGTAGACCAAAAACGTTTTAGAGCCACAGATCTAGCTTCCCTGCCCCCAACCTCCCTCCCACTCCCGCACCATGATCCTCCTCTACACCGACTCTCCTCTCCCGCAAGGGCTGCAATCTCCTACACACTCCAAGTGATGACTGAAAGCAAATTTGACATGACTATAAGGGCCCCGGCCGGCGTCCTAAATCAAAACAACATGTCTTTGGTATTTTGTGTGTGTGTGTTTGACCTGTTGATCAGTATGTAAGCATCAGTAGCCACCGACCCCGACCCCCCCCAACCCCCCACAGCCGTTTTGAAATGTCTGTGTTGATTCAGGTCAGGATCTGGCTGAGACGCTGAGACGGAGAGCTTCACAGCTGCTAAGTGTTATGCAGCTGGTCAGACCAGCAGCTCTCCAACCTGCGAGACTTGTCTGTCTGTCTGTCTGTCTGTCTGTCTGTCTGTCCCTCAGTAGGCAGGTTTTGGGGTCACATGTAGCACACACCATCCAGGTTCATTACAACACCGTGGACCCTGACGAGTTCAGCCTCCCTCCCTCCGTCCCTCCCTCCTCCGTCTGTCCGTGCATGGTATATATCAGTGGTTTTCAACCTTTCTGATACCAGGGACCACTATTTCTTCAGCATTTGAGCCACAGACCACCATTTGGTATCGTTTTAGCACCACCGACCCAAAAACTAAAGTTTTTTTTTTTTCTTTTGTCCACAATTCCAGGCTGGATTTGGGAAAGAAAACAGGCAAACATACAGATCAAAATGAGCATTAATCTTCTAGTTGTGTAGACTTGGGCTAATTCACATGATGAATATTTTAACTCTTGAGAGTGTGAAAATGGACCCTTGCGGGTCCATTTGGTTTCATTTTTACATTCTCAAGAGTTACATCTGGTTAACCAACTTTCCATCATTTAGCCTGGGGTCCACCTGGAACCCTCTCAAGAACCACTAGTGGTCCCTGGACCACTAGTGTGTGTGTGTTGTTAGCATTGTATTATGATGACAGAGAGCACGTCTGCTTGGTCCTCAGGTGATGATGTACGTACAGTACATGGTGGCTCACATCGAATCTGTTTAGAATCCAAGATCCGTTGTGGTACTGCAGGTGTAACTAGCCACGCGGTGTCATTTGGGTTCCACCGTTGTCCGTTTAGAATAGACAAGATGACTTGGAAAAAGACATAGACGAGCACTCATCAGTTGGCAGTTCAGGGTTCTGTCAGAAATGCTGTCTGTGTGTATGTAGAGCTCACCAGCACTAACTTGGACCTTTTAGGATCAAGTATGGCTTTCCGAATAAAAACGGTAGATACCGTTGATTTTATTCATCCACATGACATGACCTCTAGTGGCTCTATTTTTTATCTACAAGCTCTTGTGGAACGGCCTACCAACACGGTGTGACTGTTGACTGTTTAATGTTTATATGATATTTTTGCAGAGATGCTTTGAGGAATTATGAGTATGAATGTGGGGAAAAAAACCAAGCGATAGTTGAACTGTACTTTTTTCCCCTGCAATCTACAAACGCATTATGAGCATTGTAGCAATTCAGCAATCCAGTCAAATACACAGACTTCATTATTTGTCTGGCCATACAGTACGGTGCAAATTTCAAGTTGTGTTACTGCTACTACAAATTATGACATTGAGCGACTGCAGTTTCCAACAGTGAGGAAATGTCTTGTGTCTCTGTTTATTTATTTTTTTACGGACCGTTTCAACTGGGGAACAGTGTTGCCAACTGCCAAAACCCAAAATGCACTAGTGGCACTTCCAAAATGCACTAGAATGCGCTAGAGCAGTGGGTTTTCAACCATTTTCATACCAGGGGCCACTATTTATTCTGCATTTTAGCCACAGAGGACCAGCACCGTTTGATGTTGAGATTAGTCTCTCAGCCTAATTTAGGAGAAATAACTGACAAAATGGCAATTCTTCTACATCTTCTAAATGTGTAGATTCTTGAAAATTACTGTAGGTAATTCAGATGGTTAAATATGATTTAACTCTTGAGAGTTACAGATCTAAAAGGGTCCATTTGGTTACCAATGGTCCTTTCTAGGAACGAAGGTTGACTCTATCATAGGAGGAAAAATGGTGAAAAACAAGGGGTTTTATCCTCGGCGCCTGTCAACCAATTTCACCCCAACTCACCAGCAAAAAAAGTGCCAGATTTTCCGCCAGGAGTTTTTCACTAATTTTGGAAAAAAGCTAAATTATATAGCGACAAATGCGCCAAGTTGGCAACACTGCTGGGAAATGGGAGAGATGGAGCTTCACCTGGTTTGCCCCTCCTACCTGCCCAACTGCAGCATAATAGTCATACTCTGTATCTAACTCTATACTTGTTCCATGCCAGAAATGTCTTTGCATAACTTTTATCTAATCCATGATTTATTCATGGTAGAAGTGCATGGTGTCGTCCATATGAAAATAGCTGATCTACAAGCTCACAAAGCACCACAGTGCGATCCCCCTGTCCCGGCCGTGTCCCATCACTAAACAGAGCATAAATTAGCCGTAAGGCTTCCAGCAACTTGCTACCCAATTCCCGAACCTTCCTTGTTTGAACTCTAGGCCTCCGATTCAATCCGTTCCCCGGACCGATATGAGAGTTCTGGGAAACATTCTAAGTCTTTTTCACATTGTAAGAAATTTGTCTAAATGCTCTTAAAAATAAAGTCTGACACTTTATTTTTTATTTTTGTTGTCATTCACTGAAAGGGAGATTCATTTTGTGGTATTTTTTTCTTCCCGTCCCTCTTTGTTCTACGGTGATCTTTTATCTGCCAGTCCCATCTCTTCTCTCCTCATAAAAATTCCTGCCAGGAAAAGGGGAGAGGGATAGCGGCTTGACGGGGAGGGGTTTGTTTTAGGACCCCTCACCCCCCCACCCCCCCCACTCCTGTTCGCAGAGGAAACTTTCATTGCTTTCTGATTTATGAGCGGTTTGACTCCTGGAGGAGTTAGAAAGTGCTCTCTCTCTCGCTCTCTCTCGCTCTCTCTCGCTCTCTCTCATATCCCCCACAATATAGAATTTAAATCTCCCCTTGTGTTGTGTTTATCCAGCATGAAGAAGGTGTTATGTCCGGCTGAGGTCAACGGTCAACCTTTCCCAAATAACATTTATTATAGCATTATGAATTAATATTACTGTGTAAGCCAAACTGAAATGTCTGGTGCGTGTGTCACGCTTGATATTTGAAGTGGATGGGAACCAAACAACAATGAAAAAATAATAACCATAAGCAAATGGCATCAGTAAAACACGACTGTTGTTGGCAATGTACATTATTATTAGATAGATAGATGGATACGGTGGCAATTTTAGGCACAAGGTAAATATTGGCCTGGAACTTAGATGTGAAGTGTCTAGGTGCATGATCAGTGGCGTTTCTAAGAATTTTGGAGCCCTAGGCAAGATTTCCCTGGAGCCCCCCTTACCAAATGGCGTTTGGCGTGGCGTTTGGCGTGTCGGGTGCATGCGAACTGGTGATGGTTAAAGTCGCTGGTGGGTCAATGTCTATTCATACGCATATGCTGATACTGTAAGTTAACAATTTCGGCATTTAATATTTTGTGTCTGGAAACCTTATGTCCAAGACACTTTTCAGCAGTCAAGTTGACAAAAATATCAAAAAGTTGTAGCAGATCTACAAGCTTGAAACAAGTAGTTCAGCTTGAGATGTGCCAATTCGCGCCCCGCGCTTTGAGCTTGTGGATCTGCTACTTACAGTATAAGTAGCAGAGTATATTAGGTACCAAATACCAAGTATTTTAGGTTTATTTTATTTGGTAAATTTGATTCGATCCTCATTAGCTGTGCCCTAGTCTTCCAGGGGTCCACATTAAAAACAATTCATACATTTAGAACATACATTTACAGTTACATTACAGTTTAAAATTAGGTCATTCATTTATGAAAAAACAAACAAACAAACAAACAAAAAAACGGTATACATACGATAGCGTGAAACACATTCTGTATGGATGTTTTCTTCGAAGAAAGAGCACTTTTTTAATTGCACAGACAAATTAATCGCACTGCGGGGGAAAATTAAAATATTCCCTTGAGTAGAAATTCTGCTCTGCTGGCCTCACACGGCCGGAAATAGCCGCCCTGCAAGCTCACAACTTGCCGAGAATCAATGTGACTTGTAGATTGTCTATTTCTATCTTGCGATGAGCGACACCATGCAGCTTGGAGCAAACAACAAAGTATAACTCAGACATTAGGAGGGAAACCGTAGCGGAGAGGAAAAATAAAAACAAAAGGATTCCACATCCGCTCCAGTGAGGCGACGACCACATCAGGGGCGGATGTAACATGTCTCATTTGGGGGGGCAAGAGAACATGTTGGAGGGGCAAGAGAAAATTGTATGGGGGCGGCTTCATCCCCCGTGGCGCGAAGCCGCACCCATACCATTTTCGGTTACAGGACTTTTATTAGTCAAGTAAAGCATCAATAATAACATCAGTTGTTGTTGAAGTTGCAACAGACACGCAGCATGCATAAAGCTAAAGGTCTGACTCAGAGTTTTCTGTTTTCAATGATGAAATGCTGTTGGTTCAGTGGTGACACAGCTGTAGTTAGTTAGTAGCAGTAGTAGTGTTTCAAATCATTTTAAATAATAGCACTCTAATTTGAAATATCTTGGGTTGTTTTGCATGGCATCGTGTTTGGGGGGGGGGCAGACTGGGTATTTAGGGGGGCCTTTGCCCCCCCCCCCCATGCCCATGCCTAGAGCCGCCCCTGGACCACATCGACTTCGTGGTGATAGGCTGTGAGAATAGATGGATTGTGTCCTTTTTTTTGGTACTGCTTATGTGGGACTTTCGCTGAAAACCAGAGAGTGCTGCGGCCGCCATGCATAATAGCTGGAGGGAGTAGTGTGGCTTTTTGGTACCCCGCCGTTGTGTCCTGGAATGACAGAGATCTGTCCCGTACACCGCTAGCCCACTGACAGCACAGAGGCCTCGGACAGGGTCGCTCGCCAGATTTAGAAATATAGGAAACGACTGTCTACAAAAGCAAGCCCGAAAGAAGAGAATATTATGCCGTCGCTTTGAATACACGGCTCGGCCCAAATAATATTCGGACCAGCCGAAAAGTTGTGACATTGTGGGGTCAGAAAACTCTCTTTTTCTGACCCCACTCTCGTGAGGGCTGTTGCAGCCTGAAAGGGACATTTCCATTTTTTTCCTGAGAGTGTACCATTTGGTTCCATTTGTACACTCTCCTAGGTCCTAAAAGAAAAATCATTAACATAGTGAAACACAACTTGATGTTAGAGCCATTGGACTGATCCCATGAAGTGAACAGAGTTTGCGACAGCATAACTCTGTCTATACTGGTGGTTTTTCAACCTGTTTGATACCAGGGCCCACTATCTATCCTGCATTTTTGCCACGGACCACGATTTGATGTTGAGTTTAATGTCTCGGACCCAAAAGCAAGGTTTTTGTCCACAATTTAGGAGAGATAACTGGCAAAACGTTGGTCAAAATAGCAAATCTGTTACATTTTCTAATTGTGTATATTCTTGAAAATTAAGTAATTCAGATGTTTAAATACAATTTAAGTCTTGAGAGAGTAAAATGAAACCAAAGGGACCCGTGAGGGTCCATCCGACGTCCATCTTAAATTGGCTATTGACACGCATCATCATGTGTTGTGAGCTTGTAGATCGGGTGTTAAGCTGCATAATAATAATGTGCATCCCTTCTAACTGCTTTATGTGCTTTATGCGGTTATAAATAAAAACAAAAATCTCTATAAATCCAGATTGATAGACGCGGGGCGCTAATAAAACAGACTTTAGAAAGACTGGACTTCCTGCTAAATTTAACCAACGGAATAACATCAATGAGACCAGTATCCGTGGGAAGCTGTGCGTGAATTCCTTTTACGTTGAAAAATCTGGGCGTAAACAGCTTTAGTGAATCGGAGCCCCCGATGTCCGGGAAAGAGAGTCTTCAGGGACAGGACGTATGTCAGGGCCCAGTGACTTGTCACTGCTGTCATGAACCGAGTGCTGTGTTGTGTGACTCAGTCTCTCATACAAACTGCCATGTGGTTTCAGTCAACATCACTGCACTATCTTCATCTGTAAAAGCTTGTATGTCCAACAAAAACCTACGCCTTCCTCCAAATCAGTGGTTTTCAACCTTTTTCATACCAAAGCCCACTATTTATTCAGCATTTCTAGCCACGGACCTCCATGTGATGACATTTTTAGACCCACAGACCCCAAACCCAACGATTTCTTTTTTTTTTTTTTTAATCTACAATTCCAGGCTGGATTTCGTAAACGTAAGAGGCAAACATAGATCTCTAGTTGTGTAGATTTGGGCTAGTTCAGATGATGAATATTTTAACTTTTGAGAGTGTAAAAATTTGGTTTCATTTTTACACTCTCAAGAGTTACATCTGGTTAACCAACTGAACTGGGGACCACCTGGAACCCTCTCAAGGACCACTGGTGGTCCCCAGACCACCTGTTGAAAACCCCTGCTCCAAATGGATCTGATGTAGATGTAGTATTTAAGTACATTAATTGCATTAATTACTTAAATATTGATTTTAAAGATGAAAAAAAGCACTTAACCACTTTCACAATGTCTGAATTAGCCAAAATGGCTCTCTACAAGAGCTTGTGGACCTGCTGTTTTTGCATTTAATTGTAGGCCATAGGTTACACAAAAGTGAAACATTGAGGGGCACGGTGGCACAGTGGTTAGTGCTGTCGCCTCACAGCTAGAAGGTCCTGGGTTCGATTCCCGCTAGGGGCGCTGCTGTGGGTGCTGGCGGCGTGTCTGCTCCTCCGCGTCATCAGTGCCCATACCCGAGGCGGGGTTGGCGAAAGGGCCTTTCTGTGTGGAGTTTGCATGTTCTCCCCGTGTCCCCTAGGGTAGATACCCTCACAAAAACATGCAGTACTCCTGGACTCTAAACTGCCTCCCCCTGGCCAGCCGGGGCGCCTGATGGAGGGGACAGGAACTGGTTGGAATAACGTGTTCCTTCCACGCGCTACGTCCAACCAGGGAAACTCCCCCCTGTCAGGTGAAAAGAAGGCGGCGCGACTCCTCATGCCTTGAAGGAAGCATGAGCCCAGTCTGCTGCCTCCCCAGGTTGGTGGAGGGTGTGTAGAGCCCAGGATCACATTAGGAATTGGCACTGGGTGAAGAAATGGGTTACAAAATCGTGGGATAAAAATTATAAACAAAAAAAAAAAAAAAAAAAAAAAAAGTGAAAAACATGGAGATAAAAGGTCTCAGGGCTTGACACTAACACTTGCCCGCTTGCCTGGGGCAAGTAAAAAAAAATGGTGGGGCAAGTGAAGACTGCTACCTGGTTGCCTGATCGGGCAAGTGTGCGACTTAGTGCACTATAACACAACACAAGATAAATTTGTCTTGAAGGCAGTCATTGCACTCTGCCTCTGTGTCTTTCCCTGCTTTCTAGCTATCCACAATTCCAGGCTGGATTTGGGAAACAAAACGGGCAAATTAACATACACATCAAAATGACCATTAATCTTCTACATTCTCTAGTTGTGTAGACTTGGGCTAATTAAGATGATGAATTTTAACTCTTGAGAGCGTAAAAATGAAACCAAATGGACCCGCAAGGGTCCATTTGGTTTCATTTTTACGTTCTCAAGAGTTACATCTGGTTAACCAACTTAACTGGGGACCACCTGGAACCCTCTCAAGGACCACTGGTGGTCCCCGGACCACCTGTTGAAAACCCCTCGTTTAAATCACCCAAGTAGGAAGGAAACTTAAATGCAAAATTTACAATATATTTTTGGGGGGCAAGTGACCATGACCTGAGGGCAAGTAGAACCTGACTTGCACTTGCCCGATAGGCAAGTGCCTCGGAGACCTTAGTGTCAACCCCTGTAGTATGGTGACATAAGAGGTTTCGGTGCTGGACACACGTCGTAGCACTGACAGATACTGACAGATCACTTCATTAACTCCTCATTAGACTTTATCTCTCTTTTTTTGAACACTCATCATTTTCTCTGCTGCCCCTGCATGTGTTGATTTTAAAGCATCCTTAATGTTCCTGTCCTACTTGGCATTCGAACCTGCGTGTCCTCCGGCACAAGCACTTTCATTTCTAACTAGTACTATACCAGAGGAAGGGGCGGATATAACATTTCCCAATTGGGGGGGGGGGGGGGGGGGGTCGGGCAGAAGAACCATTTTCTTCTACCCCCTCATTTTCAGCAGTGTTTCAAATTCTTTTAAATATAAGCACTACATTGCCCCGTTAACGTTAACCATATATAATCTTGTGTGCACCGTGATATTCTACGACCAGAAACTGTGGGTCATACTGGAAACAAACAGGAAACTGCAGCAAGGACTGAATTTATTTTACCAATAATTACCAATAATCTCTTCAGTAAAAATGGACCTGAGTTGGCACTATTCTTGCCTTGGACGACTTTTTTTTTTTTTTTTAAGATGGAGTGTTGTGATGTTTGTATTTTTTCCTATTTTGTACATGTTTAAGAGGGGACAGAATTTAATTGGACCCCTTGGTGTAGTTTGTTATGTGCAATGATGTCTTCCCTTTGTATTTAAGGTTTCTTCCTGGCTGCTGAAACCTTGGGAAAAAAATGTAACATGTGTGATGTAATAACATCACACACCAGCCCCTCCCCTAACTCCTCCCCTTTTATCATACAACTAAAGCTGTGGGTGTGGCTTCAGTTCCACCCATCACCACCCACCAGGCAAACCATGCATACTTAATGAACTGGTGGGGGTGCTCCCGTAAAAACATTTCAGCAAATACTGTACACTTTTTTGAAACAATTCTTCCACCAATTATAACAATAATACTTCATGTTTATGTTTTAGAGTGGGAAAAAAAATCATGGCATTCCATCTTTAATTTTAAACCCAAAATAGTATTGCTTCCTCCATCACTCATGTTCTGTATCTGACCTGACCGCGGCCCTCCCAGTCCAGCCTGTCAATCAGGCCCTGAGAGCAGCCAGTGCGTGCGTGTGACTGACTCCTGGCCAGGGGCGGATTGGCACATATTTTCCCACCGGGACAATTTTGCCTTTGCCAGGCCACCCTGGGGGGGCAGCTGGTTAACCAGATGTAACTCTTTGAGAGCGTAAAAATGAAAACAAATGGACCCTGCGGGTCCATTTGGTTTCATTTTTACACCCTCAAGAGTTAAAATATTCACCATGTGAATTAGCCCAACTTAGTCTACACAACTAGAGAATGTAGAAGATTAATGGTCATTTTGATCTGTATGTTCCAGGCGAGCATCTAGCGCATTCCAGTGCATTTTGGAAGTGCCACTAGTGCATTTTGGATCTTGTCCAGGCCACTAGGTGGCGCAGGCCACCGGGAAAACTCCCTGTACTCCAGATGGCCAATCCGCCCCTGCTCCTGGCCCCGTGCAGCAGAAGAGACGGTGACCTTTGCCCCCTGCAGCAGCAGAGCGGTGTGACTCCACAGCGTGGGGTGGAGCGGGACAGGAGGAGGAGGCTGCCCCCATAAATCACACTCCGTCTCCTCCTCCATATATACACCACATCTGGAATGGAAAGCAGAGCCGGAGAGGAGAGGAGAGGAGTGTTGCCTCTCAAAATTAGTGAAAAGCTCCTGGCGGAAAATCTGGTGCTTTCTTGCTGGCGAGTTGGGGTGAAATTGGTTGACAGGTACCAGAGTTAAAACCCTCGTTTTTCAGAGAGTCCCCCTTCCTTCCTAGAAAGGAACGTTGGTAACCAATTGCACCCTTATAGATCTGTAACTCTTGAGAGTTAAGAGTTAAATTATATTTTAAACATCTGAATTGCCTATAATTTTCAAGAATGTACGCATTTAGAGAATGTAGAAGAATTGCTATTTTTGACCAACATTTTACCAGTTATTTCTCCTAAATTAGTCCGAGAGACTACACTCGAGCGCATTCTAGTGCATTTTGGAAGTGCCACTAGTGCATTTTGGATTTTGGCAGTTGGCAACACCGGAGGAGAGCAGGAGAGAGAGGAGTGTAAAGCTGAGAGGGATGGAGAGGAGAACATAGCAGGAGAAAGAGGAGAACATAGCAGGGATGGAGGGATGGAGAGGAGAACATAGCAGGGGGGACAAGGAGAGTTGAGCCATGCAGCCAGTGTGCTGCTATCGTAGGAGAGCTGAGGCAGGGGTTGACACGAAGGTCTTCGAGGCACTTGCCCATCGGGCAAGTGCATGTCAGGTTCTACTTGCCCTCAGGTCATGGTCACTTGCCCCCAAAATATATTGTAGATTTTGCATTTAAGTTTACTTTCTACTCTGGTGCTTTAAACATTTCCTTTCACAGTCAAAGACCATGTTTTGTTTTGTAAGTCACAATACAGTAAATATTCAACTTGTAAATCAGTGGTTCCCATAGTTTGGTAACGGACTCTGGGGTCCATGACACCAGCAAAATGATAGTTTGGAACCAAATTGACCTGGGAGAGAGATAGGGGAGTGAGTGAGTGCGGGAGTGATGATCGCAATGTAAAGTGCATTCCATAGTTTTGGAGCCAGGATCTTTAGGCGAGTGGAGCGTTGGCCAGGCGGGGGTACTGCCAGCTTCCCTGTGTTGACTCATAGTACACAGGATTGTTCTGAGCCATTATTGTTAAATGTGCCCATTTATATGACTCACTCTGCTCTATTGGATTTTAACTTACAATAATAATTACAATACTTAAACCTATTCAATATCACTCAGTGTTTGGCTGCCAAGTGTTCAGGATTCATGTCATGTTGTCTACCTGCACAGCCTTTGTGATCTACTGCTGGTGGATAGGGATCTACCTTTTGGGCATCCCTGTTCTAGTTGATCAAACTTTTCATAGTCCATATTGTTTTTAAATGTTGTAGTATAATAAATGCAAAATTGATTTGGCACCCTAAATACCTATCGTATTATGATGTAAGTCTAGTATGCATCTAGTACTTCAAGTGGCATTGATGCTTTTACTTCAATGAAACATGTAAAGTATGTCTGCCATGTCTGCTTGTATAGCTCGTGACATCGCCCTGGCTCCAGAAATGTGTTCCCCATTCATTTCAGTATACGCCACGGATAAAGCCAACCCTAAATATCTCTCGTATCGTGATGTAAGTCTAGTATACCTCTAGTACTTCAAGTGGCATTGATGCTTTTGCTTCAATAAACTTTCGGGTCGTGACAAACCATCACAACACACAATGTTTTGGGACTATTAAATAATTTTAAGGAGAAAAATCATCATCATACCCGGAAGTTATGCCAGGAACACCTACTGAGTCGCAAAAAAACCTTTCTGGTCTTGACGGCCATAAATCCAAACAGAAAATTCCTGTATGATTACAACATTGTATGACGTTAAACACACTTTGCCGCTCGATTTTCCACTCACCTTATGCACGGCGGGCATAGCCTCTATTCCGCCTACCAAGCGTTCCTCTTGTCCTCTCTCTCTCTCTCTCTCCTTCCTTATATGTGTCAGCAGAGGTTTAAAAATCACAGTCCTTCCCCTCTCTCCTCTGTGTTTATGTTAGCATGTCAGAAAACCACAGCCGACATTTCCCCCACTAATAAAAGTGTAGTTTTATTAGTGGGGGGTTGGGGGCACTCACTGGATGATGCAATAACCGCTGGCGAGGAGAGGCTGTCTCCATGTTACAGACCGCAAGCAGCCAGGGAGTGATGCATCTGGGAGAGCGTCAGGCCGCTGCACGGTGGCTCCCCTTAACCCTAAACGACGTATTCGCTACCACTTTTGCCTATTTAAAAAAAAAAAAAAAAAAAAAAAAATGTGAAAATTAGTCTACAAACTCACAACGTGTCAATGTAGATTGGATATTCTTCAACTATTTTAAAATGTTTTTCAAAGGGCAGTTGGAGACCTGCAGATTTAATTTTCGATTTCAGATTTAAATCCGTTATCCACGGATCCATCTACTGGCCTGGAAATATATGAAGGCATAAGTCAACTCGGCCGTTATCTAACCAGCCCAGTCTCACACATAGTACTACACTATGCACAGAATGCCACCTACGAATTGCGTGCATACACTACTAGTTAAGCAAAAATCTGTGAATATGTACTTGGGCGTGGTTAACCCCACCGTCTGCCAACGGTTACGCACGTGGGTAAACCCGCTAGTAGATCTTCTAGTAGATATATTATCCAGATGTTTAATAATAATTTAACTCTAGTTTTTTTTTCCCTTTTTAAACACTTGACCCCCTCCTTGACTTAGAGTAAACAAGAATTAAAAACATACATTATAAATATTAATATTACACCTGTAAGGTTGCTGAGTGCTACAGCAGTATAGCACTTGCCGTAGCAATAGGAAGTGTATTCCATAGTTTTGGAGCCAGAAGAGAAAAGGCTTTGGGACCTTGTCTCAGTGTTTTTAGTCACAGGCAGGCAATATTCCAGCCTCCCTGCATTGGCTGATCTGAGTGTGGGGGAGGGTTTGGACGGTCCAATCAGACTTGCAAGATATGGGGAACTTTGTGAACCTGAATCAGAGTTTTATACTCTGTGTGGAGCGAGAGACCGCACTAATGGGAGCGGAACAGGGAGGAGACGTGAGAATTTTGGCTGGTTGAGTACCACCAAATATACCGCTATTGTTGCAGGCCAGTTAAAGATCATATAAATGTGTATAAATGACATCTTAAAGCTGTACTGAGGTTCTCAAACATTTTCATGTCAAGGAGATCAACCTCCGAATTGTTATGTATTTACTTTGCCACAGATGGACATAGAATGTACAAAATATGCGGCAGTTACTTTCCTAAGAGTTCTGTTGTCTTGATTAAAAAAAAAAAAAAATCACAGATTTGCGTTGATGTAAGAAAGTAAAAATAGATATAGGTGGATATGATATGGATATGATATTTAACCCATTTTGTACTGGCAATAGATCTAGTTTTTGTCCCTAGATTGTAGTTTCTAGCACTAGATTCTATTTTTTGTAAACCCCTAGAATTGTCTGTGTTCGGCAGGCTGCGGAGGACCCCCCCCCCCCCCCCCCCCCCCCCAGAAACAAAGATTTGAGTTAATAACCTTTGCTCAGACAGAAAATAATATTCAAAGATTTGCACCACGTTTCATGGCTTTTCCAAAAATAGCAGACCTACAAGCTCGTATGCGCGATATGAGCTTGTAGATCTGCTATTTTTCAATAGTTAAAGCTAGTTAATGCTTGAAACACCCGAATGGACACACAATGGATTAAAATAATTCTTTAAATTTACCCATTTTGCAACCAGAGCTTATTGTTATTATGATACTTAGGACAGGAGAAACACGTTCCTGTTTGCCGTTCCAACCCGACAAAGACCAAAATGTAGTTCGTTTCCAGCAGTGTTTGTGGAGCCAGCCTAATGGCTGCCGTGACATGGGAACATCTTCACTGCGGCCTTTGTGGGTTCAACTCCCAACTGGAAGCATTCCCCCCCAGTGTTGCCAACTGCCAAAATCCAAAATGCACTAGTGGCACTTCCAAAACGCACTAGAATGCGCTATAGATGCTTGCCTTGAAGGGAAGCACTAGAGACGGAAGCACACAGCTAGAGAATGTAATGACCATTGATCTTCGACATTCTCTAGTTGTGTACTGTAGACTTGGGCTAACACACATGATGAATATTTTAACTCTTGAGAGTGTAAAAATGAAACCAAATGGACCCGCAAGCATCCATTTGGTTTCATTTTTACGCTCTCAAAGAGTTACATCTGGTTAACCAGCTGTCCATCATTTAGCCTGGGGACCACGGTTTGAAAACCACTGTCATAGGAGGAAAAATGGTGGAAAAACAAGGGTTTTATCTCTGGCACCTGTCAACCAATTTCGCCCCAACTCACTAGCAAAAAAAAGAACTAGATTTTCCACCAGGAGCTTTTCACTAATTTTGGCGCTAGGGGGGTCTGAAAAAAAAAAGCTAAATATAGCGACAAATGCACCAAGTTGGTAACACTGATTCCCCTGGCCGGGCTCTGCTCCCTTTCCTTTTTTCTTTTTTCTTTTTTTCCCTACGCCTGTTGAAAATGACATGCGTGTGAGCGTGAATCTTCTCCACTACAGATGTTAGCTGAGCTAAGGATGGTGAGCATACATAGCAGTGGAGTGGAGGGGATGGATGGAAAAAAAAAACATCTGGAGTCAGAGGGTCTCGGTGCGATGAGGATGGTGGTGGTGACGACCGGGGGTGAAGGTTTGGCCCCCGGCCAGCGGCGCCATTAACACGGCACCCAGGGACCTCTGTTCTGTAGTCTGATCTCTCAGCTCCAAGCCAAGTCCTCCTCCCAAGCTCTGTGGGACCAGGCGTCATCCTAGAGTCTGCGCTGGGGGGCCCTAGGTGAACTTTCCCCAATGAATGAACACAACAACACTTGCTCCTTGTAACCTCGCAGACTTTTCAGCTTTTTCCTAAATGTAACCTCAGTAAAACTATGCCTAAACCTAGCCGTATCCCTAAACTTCACTGCAGTGGAAGTACAGTAGCCTATGGCTCAACTTAACTTTATTGTCTCGACCGTAAGGTGGTGGCTATAATCCGTACGGATTATGGAGCTGTACTGATATATGGAGCTGCACAGGGCTTGTTTATCAATACAATCGTCTGAGGAAAATAAATAGCAAGTGTGTGTTTTGGGGTGAGTGCTCCAGTTACCCCTCCAGTGTGTTTCACCACACACATCTCATGCCGAATGTCCTGGGAGCCCACAAGGCCTATTTGGGGCCTATATTATGGTATATTTTGGAGTCATTATAGCAGTTATTTATGCTATTGTTATGATTATATACAGTATATGTATGCTGCCCTACATATCTCTTGCAACTATATGAAAGACTGTGGTCCAAACTTGGTTATTTGTGGGGATATAAAACACACATGGGAGCAGTTGAATTTCAGATCTTGGCAGCATTCTAACCTGATGTGCTGGGTCAGTCTGTGTCAGGGGCGGATCTAGGCATGGGGGGCAATGCCCCCCTAAATTTCCAGTTTGCCCCCCCAAACATGATGGCATGCAAAACAACCCAAGATAAAGTGCTTATATTTAAAATTACTTGAAACACTACTACTAACTAACTACAGCTGTGTCACCACTAAACCAACAGCATTTCATCATTGAAAACACTCTGAGTCAGACCTTTAGCTTTATGCTAATGTTATGTTAGCATATAACATTAGCATAACATGTTGTTATTATTGATGCTTTACTTGACTAATGTTCTCTTGCCCCCCCCGCCCCTCCAAATAGGACACGTTACATCCGCCCCTGGCCTGTGTACTATGATGGCGTATTCGTGCAGTAATCTGGGGTCAACTCTGGTCATCCACTGCAGTTTCATGTCCACTTAAGCGTTTTTCTGGCAGAAAATGTGTATTTAGTCAAATATCTGCACAGGTTTGCCACTTCATACATACAACCTTCTCTTGTTTCCTAAGATGACGTTGCAAAGGGGTGGTGCGGTAAACGCATACTATTGGATAACTGTGCGTTTGGCTCAGGGGTAAAGATTGTGGGTTTTTTGGGGTCCCCCTAACGGTGGGGGCCCTATACAGTAGACAACTGCCGCTGTTGGCTGGCTAAGAAAGATTACCTCTGAGTACAACTTCCACCATTGGCGATTTTAGGGAGGTGCCAGTTATATTCAAGTTCAAATCACAAGGTTCAAAATTGTTTTTTTTTTGTTTTTTTTTTTTAATATTTATGTAGGGTCTATTCATTGATTTGATATTGTTTAAAATGTAGTTGATTGAATGATGAAAAATGAGAGTTTTATCTCTGGCGCCTGTCAACCAATTTCACCCCAACGCAGCAGCAAAAAAGCACTAGATTTTTTTTTCACTAATTTTGGTGCTAGAGGGGTCTGGAAAAGAGCTAGATATAGCGTCAAATGCGCCAAGTTGGCAACACTGCCTCTGACCCCGGCGGGAGACTTCTCTCTCTTCTCTGTCCCCTGGGACAGCGTCCAGCCATCCATATATCAACGCTGTCGCGAGGAAAACTTGTATGTCCAAAATGATTATTTACAGCCAGAGGTTGGGAGAGGAGGGAAGAGTCCATCCTATGGAGTTATTAATTATTTCGTCATTTGCTAATGTTACCAGACCAGTGGCCTTGTGGTTAGAATGTCCGCCCTGGAACTGGGAGGCCGGGGTTCGATTCCCAGTCGGGTCATACCAAAGACTGTAAAAATGGGACCCAATGCCTCCCTGCTTGGCACTCAGCATCAAAGGGATGGATTGGGGGTCAAATCAACTAATGATTCCCGAGCGCGGCGCACGCTGCAGCTCACCGCTCCAAGAGATGGGTCAAAAGCGGAGAACTAATTTCACTGCGGTAACGTGAGTGACTAATCTGACGACTTTGACTTTGACTTCATTACTTCAGTATAATCCCCACAGACTGATTCAAACACTAGTGTCTCTGTGATGGTATTCAATAGGGGTGGGACAGTTCACTTATACTGTACCTCACGAAGCGATACAATATCCATATTTAGGTTTATGAATCGATTTATATTATGCTGCAATTCGATTTGATATATTGATATATCACACTTCTTCCCACAAATGACTGTGCTTTTTATTGTACTAGGACAAGGGGGATTCCACCCATTTTCAATATTTTTTCTCAGAGCGTATATGGAACCAAATGGAACCTGAGGGGTCCATTTGGTTCCATTTGTACACCCTCAGAGAAAAGGTCCTAGAAAAAAAAACATTAACAAACACAAGACAAGCACAACTTGATGATGTCATCATCAAGTAAAATACAGTACAGTAAAATGTTGAAAATGTTGGTGGAATTCCCCTTTAAAACAATTCTGAACAATGTGGACCATGACAAGTTCAATCAACTAGAACATTTTAAAGCAATTTTAAACAATATAAATAACAAAAAGTTCAGTCTATCTGCCATGAACAAATTAATGAATAAGTCTACATAAACGATTTTGAACCTGGTGAATCGATATGAATATCATGGAATTAAAGGAGAATTCCGGTGGAACAGGCTTTCCTACCTGAATTTCTAGTTGTTAGAACCCAATACAGGTGGTCCAGGTGTCGGCTTGTATAAATACGTTGTTTTGCGGGGACCCCCGACCCCTCCGTAGGCTTATAGCGGGGCCGATGGGCGTTGCTCAAATTCGCCTATTTCCAGCGCAAAAAAAAATGCTTTTTTCGCTATGTATCGACTCCTCATGCTTTATATGTTATTGTGAGGCACTGACTTTGCAGCATAGCAACCTGTTTCTATGTGTTTTGCCGTAAAGCGGAACTGCTGCCATAAAGCGGAACTGCTGAGACCCGCCCCCGGAAGTGCCACCAGCACTAGCTTTGTTTACCATAGCCATGCTGCCAGAGCCTCGCTCATTCTCCCTGCAGCCTCTGCTGTAGCTGTACGCTTCGCGCACATACATAGAAGATCATTTTTCATTCTTTTTCCATTCTAACCAATGGCGCAAAGTTATGAAGACGGTCTCGCTTTATCCAAGTTTTATTTGTGGAGACCAGATCGTCCAGATGACAACTCTGACGATGGTGATGAAGCTGTGCCGTGTATCACTGTGTGTGAAGATTTCGCCCCCATGATAAACAGAGCAGTGCTGGAAACGTTCTTTCTAACAAAGAAAATAAACTGGACGGAAAGACCGAAGCCTGAAGGAGAGGATGGCCACTTATCCAACGAGTAAGTAGTATTTTACAGGCTTGTGCCACTACTATTATTGATTTCAATGTTTACAGTACAAGCAATGTAGGCTACTATTCATTCACAATATTCTACATAGTCTGACGTGTTCAGACTATGTAGTATACATATGTACACTCTATATATATATATATATATATATATATATATATATATATATATATATATATATATATATATATATATATATATATATATATATATATATATATATACTGTATATGTGTGTGTGTGTGTAATATATGTTTGTAATGTGAAATGTTTTTACACAACAATATCATTGTCTAACATTAGGCTAATGTGCTTCTTCTCTCCACAGTCAGTGCCGGCTGGCCTCCTATAGAATTCTTCTGGAGTGGTTGCTGAAAGGTGAAAAGCTTGGAGCTGGAAACCGTGTTATTCTGCCTTGCTGTGTCGTTGGTGCTGTAAGAAGAAAATACCCTTCTGATTCAGGACTGTACCATGGATTTGTAGAGGAAGCTGGAGATCTCAGAGCAAAATACACTTGGCCTCTACACTAAACAACATCCATTGAGTCATTGATGCATATCATTGGACCCTTGTTTACATTCCTGCGATACACAATCACATATTGCACTACACGCATCTACCTCTTTTTATACAGCCATTGCAATTATTTTGTATTGTGTCCCACCTATCTCTATTCATTTGATGATGGCCTTTGTCTAGCAGCTATTTCAAACCACCCCACCTTATTGACTCTATTGTTGTGGCTCATGTGAAATCGTCAACACCATGTGATAGTCCATCAAGAAAATAAAGTCATTATGTGCAGTTGAAGTGTTCATTTACTAATAACTTGCAAAAAATAATCTACTGTTTCACAATATTGGGTCTTTTGTTGGACTTCCACGGGGTTCCCAGCTAACGCTAAATTATTTGAGAACCATTTTCTTTTGGATAAGTAAAATCCTTATAGGGGTCCATGGTACTCCTTATCGATGTTTGGGTAACACTGGTCTAACAAATCATTTCCCTGTAAACTATTACTGCATCGCCATATTTCATAATGAATACAGAAATCCATGATTTACCAAAATATAAACATTTATTTTCAACAATGTCTTATAAATGAAAGTTTTTGAAATGGTATAAGCTTTCAAATAATATTGGGAAAAGAAAAAAAGAGTCACTAAAAACAATGAACATAAAAGTAAGGATGATTCAATATTTACATATGACTAGATGACATGAAAAAACCCTGTTGGCCAGCATACAGGACAGTGTGTTTCCAATGGGAATATCCTATATTTTGGGGACTATATTATTTGACATTCAATGATTCTGCACTGCATCGTACTTTGTATTGAGTAATGAAGAAAAGAAAATTACTTTTACTTGCAAATGATTGCACATCTATTTCCTCTGATGGCTGAATCTACGTGAAACCTTGGACTTTAGTTCACTCACGTCTGGCCTGGGGACTTTTGCTATATTAGGCCAGGGGAACTTTTTTCCCTTTCTCTCTCAGAGGTTCCAGTGGCTTTGCTTTGCTCAACTCCTTCACACGATGCAGAAGTTGTAGACGGAACTCCAGTTGTACCGTGGCCTCAAACTGATACTTCAGAACGTAGCTCTTTGATGCCTCTGAAAATTGTATTTTCATCTTCTCCTTTCCTACAGGGAAAAGGAAAAAAACAGAACAAAACATTGTAATGAAAAGAATGTCAAAGTACACAGCAATCTGATCTAGAGAGGCATCTCCCCTTTATTAGCATTGTAATGCAAATACAATTTTATCCAATCGTAGTTAGAATGTGACAATAAATCAACAATTGAATTATTTGCTTACAGAAGGACACATCTTTGCAATGACAATATTACAATTGCATCCCATTATTCACCCATGAATACCATAGAAGCTGATGATTGGCTGATGATTTACTAAAGGGAATAAAAATATATGTAAAAGTCACCTTTAGTTCTATAGTTACTTTTCTTTGTAGTGGCCAGCTCTCGTCCCACATTGAAGTTGTGGTCCATGACTGCAAGCATGGTACGAGCCAACATGCTGTCGTAAAAGAAATGTATTCTTTTTGGTGTGTATTTCAGAATGGTGGAATGGAACACTTCCAAAGAACCTGAAATAAAAGGAAGGACATATGTCACTATACATTTCAGAAATTTTGAGGAACACTACTTTTGGTCAATGGCCCAGTGTTATTGAGAGGTGATTTTTTTTAACTGGCTGAAAACGACTAGTAAACATAACTTGATTTGTAAACATTTGATGGTCATTTGCCTTTATTTACTACATACTCACTACATGGTGCACTTACAATGAAAATGTTTGGGAATTTATTGGATTATTGCTACATACCACTTGTAATCAAACATGTATGTGAATGTTCTAACAGTTCTACTGAAAAAGTAAGTTATTGTGAAATGTAAACACTCCATTGGAGAAGTGGTTTTCTGTAGTACGTGACAAGGGGGTGAATTGATGAATCCCATCCCCCCAGCATCCCTTCTCTGTATGCTAAAGTACTTTATGTGGTCTGCCCAGAAACGAATAGGTGAGAATGGGGACGTTGTGGACCTTCTTCCACCCCCCTTCTTTGAAAGCAAACAAAGTCTGTTTTTATGACTATTCGCCCATATTTTTATGACTATGCGACCATAACACAAAACATTTCTTTTACCAGTAGTATCTATACAATGTCGATAAATACATACAGTACATACCTACTGTAGATAACGTGGGAAGGGCTTGGTAAAGAATAGCTTATAAATCAACAAAAAATTACCTGCGATGGTCGTGGTGTAATACTGGGAACAGCTTGGGGTTCCCAGGCGAGTCAAAGTTTACGCAGTTCCAGGGCTTCTCTTGTTCAAACACCTGGGAAAAACACACTGCGTCATGATCAAACGCTGCTAAAAACAATAGCACTGCTAAATAAAGTGATCTTCTATGTATGTGCGCGAAGCGTACAGCAACAGCGGAGACTGCAGGGAGAATGAGCGAGGCTCTGGCAGCATGGCTATGGTAAACAAAGCTAGTGCTGGTGGCACTTCCGGGAGCGGGTCTCAGCAGTTCCGCTTTATGGCAGCAGTTCCGCTTTACGGCAAAACACATAGAAACAGGTTGCTATGCTGCAAAGTCAGTGCCTCACAATAACATATAAAGCATGAGGAGTCGATACATAGCGAAAAAAGCATTTTTTTTTTGCGCTGGAAATAGGCGAATTTGAGCAACGCCCATCGGCCCCGCTATAAGCCTACGGAGGGGTCGGGGGTCCCCGCAAAACAACGTATTTATACAAGCCGACACCTGGACCACCTGTATTGGGTTCTAACAACTAGAAATTCAGGTAGGAAAGCCTGTTCCACCGGAATTCTCCTTTAAGAACTGCGGTATATTGACGTATCGATTATTTTGCCCACCCTGCTAGTATTCAATGTTGTTGATCCAGTTCATGAATTGAATATATACAATAAGAACCGAATGGAAATGTTTCATTAAAAAAAAATACTTCTGCAACAATATGTTGTGAGCTTGCGGCCAACTGGACTTTTAATAAAGAGGCCTGGCTCATTGGTCCAGGCACCCTGGCTGGTAATCCAGCACTGGCAGTGTCCGCGGGTTTGACTCCCGATCTCGATGGCCCCCCATCTCTCTCCCCATTTACTTAAAAAAAAATACAATAAAGGCGAAAGCCACAAAAAAGCATATAAAAACATAAGAAAACAATAAGGTTTTTCAAAATGTGAAAAATAAAAGTTTATTGCTAAGGCGTGTACAGTATGAAAATAGGGACCTTGTTTGACTTGTACTCTGTTGCTTATTTACATTTCTAATATCGTAATCAAACAAATCCAATTTCACTTCAGCACATCTTTAATTAAGGTCGAATCCAACCCATTGTGAGGTTGTAGATCAGCTGCCATAGTTTAGTTTCACTAATTTATATGCACGGCTGGACATATGAATGCCTTGAAATAAGACATTATGTCTTAGCACCTTCACATCACTTTATGCTGTTACAGTTACACTTTACTGCTCTAGTGAGTTGCACTACGTCACTTACTGTTTCTTTTATCGTTTGTATTTGTCCTTTCTCTTATTGCACTGTCTATTGTCTTATTGCACTGGGGAACAATGGAAACGTTATTTCATCCATATGTCCTGATGAGTGACAAATAAAAAACCTTGAACCTTGAACCTTGAATATGTCCAGCACGTTGTCATTCTTCGGGATTCAAATGCAAAAAATGGCAAAAGTGGCAGATTTACAATCTTGTTTAGACGTTTGTGACGCTGTATGTTAACATGATAAAGTAAAGCACATTAAGGTATGGGGAGGGAAAAAAGGAGGAGAAGTTCTATGGTGACTGACCCGACCGACATGAGGGGAGCGACGTGACTATTATAAAGTTGAAATAGTGGAGATGCCAGGTTTCTGCTCGACATGCAGCAGCAATTGAGCCGTCGGTCGCCTTGGGTGATTTATGCCCAGTTGTTGCCAGTAGTTGTAGAACGTTTGAATGCTGTTCTTGGACGATGGCTTTACAGGCCTCAGACACTGCCTATACGCCAATTTACATGTCTGCCTCCGTAAGGGGCATGGCGTGGTGTTTCTGAACCACTTAAAACCCTATATACCAGGCTGATTGGAGTCCCCCAGGGGCCTCTATTAGGCACCCCCCCCACTCACACACTGAAGTAGGGAGTATATGCAACAACTTTCATTCAAACAAACCAATAACATTTTTAAAAAAAAATATTAACAGCTCGGATTTATTCAGACACTTTCAGCACTTTTCCATAAACATTGAGGTTCAAGGTTCAAGTGTATGCCAGGACATATACAGGGATGAAATAATGTTTACATTTTCCACAGTGCAATAAGACAATAGACAGTGCAATAAGACAATAGTCAAGACAAAATATAGACGAGACAAACAATATTGCAGCAGACCAGTAAAGTGCTAACTGTACACCTAACTTGAGGTGAAGGTGCTAAGCTAACCAGGTGTGATAAAGTGGCAGTAGTGTGAAATTGATTCATGTATTATGTATTCAGAAAAGTGGAGAGACTTCTTAAACTCGATCTCAGCTGTCGATTAGTAGCAGTCGATGAGAATAAAATGGCTAAGAGAAGATAATCACTCGCTGCAGGCCCGCCGCACTAAACTTCACACAGTATGCATGTAAACTTGTATATCTGCTATTCCCACAGAAGAGGGAAGCCTCTATAGGGGTCGTTGTGGTTAATGGTCAGTGTGTGCACGTCATGATATTCCCACTTCACTTCACAGCCGCCACCGGCCCCTCCAACCCCGCAAGGAAAAAACCCACGTCCCCTTGATTTGGGCAAGGGGAAAGAGAAAAAATAGCCCAAGAAGCGGAGATATTTGATTTACTGTGCAACCGGGGGCCTTTATTATCAAACCGAAGGGATCATTTTAACAGCGCGAGCCCCCAAAGTGTCAAGGTCTAAAATATGACCTATTAGAGATGTCTCGCTGAAAGCTGATATAAGCGCTGATTTACGGCGGCGGGCTGGCTAACGACGGCCCTTAACGAGATGGCCCGAGCAAACCGCTTGTTTATGGCGCGGGGGTTGATCGACAGGCCGGCGCGATGGAAAAATAAAACGAGGCCCGAAATGAATGAGGAATTGGATCTGTCCCGTGTGTCTGCCCCGTATCAGCGGGGTCCTAATGCAGGACCCGGGGTGAACTTTGAAGTGCACCCTAATGGTCTTCATGGTCCCTTAACCGTGCAGGGCCCCGGCGCAACTATTAGGGGTGTCAGTGGAGCCTGCATGGTCCTGGCTGGACCAGCGTGACCCATTAGGTTTAATGAGCGCTGTTCAGGGCACTGCAGAGTAGAGTCACACTCTTCTTCTTCTCTGCTGCTGTTTATTTATCTGCTTAATGTCCGAGATGGAGAGGGAGAGGGAGGGCTGGGACAGAGTCCTGCATGCTGGCTGGGGAATATCTGCCTTTTAAGCTACGTAAACCCCCTCATCTAACAGTCTTCTTCTTCTTATCTCCTCTTATCCTATTACCACTGTATTCTGACTTTTTTTGAGTGGCCGTTTTATTCCTAAGTCAACGCCATAACTACACCACTACAGTGTCACGCGAAAGAACCAAAAGTAGCAGAGCCCCAGCAAGTTTGAATATTCGTGCGATTACGCTTTTTAATCCTGTTTTGGAATTTGAATGCTAAAAAAGTTTGGACCAGGGATGCCCAAAAGGTAGATTGTGATCACACAGGCTGTGCAGGTAGATCACATGACAGTCCCCTAAAATGTACTGTATGATCTGTAATTAAAATATAGATCTGTAGTTAAATTATATTTAAACATCTGAATTACATAATGTTCAAGAGTCCATACAATTAGTAAACGAAGAATAATTGTTATTGAGGAGAAATTGTGGACAAAAACGTGAAAGTTCTTAGTTTTGGTTGCAAGAAACTAAACTCAATATCACAAACTGTCAACTCAAACCTCAAATACTGTTTTCAAACAATAGCATAAACAGGAAAACGTTCCAATTCTCCCCCTCTATTTTTCAAGTGCAAGTGCATTATTCTTTTTTTTTTTTTTATATATATTTGTTTATTGGAGTCTGAGAGGAGCCATGGTTTACAAATCATTTATCAAGTGCAAGTGCATTATTCTTAAACACTATAACATTAAGTAACACCATCACCACTATTTCAAAGCAAACTTTCTAGAGAGCCTTGAAATGGATTTTCAGTAATGGAACAATTTTTGATGTGTAGATCTTGTTGAGCCGCTCATTTTGAAAGTAGATCTCAAGTCAAAAAAGTGTGGGCACCCCTGGTTTGGACCATGTGACATCTAATAGTTTGACAAAAATAGTATCTGCAATTTACAATTTACAATTTAGGCATTTATCAGACACATCCAGACTTACAGTAAGCAAGAACAAGGAAACTATACATGACTATAGGGTGCTCAAGGCTAGCGAGTCCGCTACCTTTTGCCCTGGACACTAAAAATCCCTGGTCCGTTTGCCCCAGAATAGGGGTGTCATACTAGGGTCATTGTGGTCAAACTGCGTTCCGTTTTGCCTTTTGGGTCGATGAGCTGACTTGTGTCAACTTTGAGAGTTTACTACTAATTTAATTTGTCTCAATACGATGATCTCATGGTGGAGTGTCTCCTAGTGTTGTTGATTCGCTGCAGTGGGAATTTCCATGCTGTATCATACACATGCACACACACAACACACACCCGCATGCACACACACACCAGGGGCGGATCTAGGCATGGGCATGGGCGGGCAATGCCCCCTAAATGCCCAGACTGCCCCACCAAAATGATGGCATGCACAACAACCCAAGATATTTCAAAATTAAAGGTAGGGTAAGTGATTTGAAATTCATGGTGTAGTACTAGCCTATTGCACTAGGGGCGTCCAACAGTAGCTACACTATGTGAACCTGCTGCTCGATCCTGATTGGAGGAGAATTCGCCACCACCTGGGGAACTTTTATTAGCTCCTCTGCTAACGTGGGGGAGGGGGAAACTCCATATATGGTTTCCACACCTTATAATAGAGCATTTTAACAGAAAAAAAAAATTGTGGGTGATATCTGACAAAAGTGAAATCACTTCCCCTACCTTTAAAGTGCTTATATTTAAAATGATGTGAAACACTACTACTGCTACTAACTAACTACAGCTGTGGCACCACTAAACCAACAGCATTTCATCATTGAAAACAGAAAACTCTCTGAGTCAGACCTTTAGCTTTATGCATGCTGCGTGTCTGTTGCAACTTCAACAACAACTGATGTTATTATTGATGCTTTACTTTCCTAATAAAAGTCCTGTAACTGAAAAAGCGACACTGGCGCCGTCCCCTCCTACCATTTTTCCTGCCCCCCCCCAATTGCCAAATATTACATCCGCCCTGACACCCAACACACACACACACACACACACACACACACACACACACACACACACACACACACACACACACACACACACACACACACACACACACACACACACACACACACACACACACACACTCTTACACACTCGGATCTCCATCTCTGTTTATCACCAAACTGGAGTTCTTTGGACAATGAGAGTATTGATCAGAGATGAGTATTAGTGGTCTTGGTGCTGCTGATCTATCTGTTGTTCTATTGGAGCTGTCAGGCATGGCGCGGAGGGAGGTCCTGATTGGCTGACTGGAACACGGCAGCTCCTCCTGGCGTTGTTGTCAGCCATTGTCTGACGCCGCGTTGGTCCGACTGCTAACACTATTATTACTAAATATGACCCTGCCCCTATTCTCAAGGTTCAAGGGGGGGGTTCAAGGTTTTTTATTTGTCACTCCAGTGTATGTCAGGACATATATAGGGATGAAATAACGTTTCCATTTTCCACAGTGCAACAAGACAATAGACGGTGCAATAAAGACAATAGTGCAATAAGACAATAGTCAAGACAAAATATAGACGAGACAAACAATAGTGCAGTAGACCAGTAAAGTGCTAACTGTACACCTAACTTGAGGTGAAGGTGCTAAGCTAACCAGGTGTGATAAAGTGGCAGTAGTGTGAAAGGTAACAGACAGCTAGACAGGACATTCTCAGTCTTAACCGGCCACATACTATAAAGCAAGCATCACTATTCTGACGGAAACCTTTGCCAAGAATAGCAGACCTACAATCTCACCTCTTGCCTCACAATTGTAGTTCTGCTGTATGCACAATATTGTGCCTATTTATTTTATTTATTTACTTTAATTTGTGTGTGTCTCACAAAATAATTTTGTGTCTCACAAAATAAACATTTTCAGCTGTACAGAAACATTTTCATATCCATCTGAGTGTGAGTGTTAAGACGACGATGTATGCAGCGGGGTGGGGGTCCTCTGTGTTGAAGAGCCATGCAATTGAGAGCCTCTTCAAAACCACGGGTTCTCAAAGTCTATAGGGACACCCAGGGGTGGTCCCTACTCCCCAGCAAAATGAGTTAATTTAGAATTGAGAGAAAAGTCTTGTTTTACACACATCTCTTCAGGGGGTCTCTGGCACAGGATGGGCTTGTTTTGCGGCCGAATAGATATTAATGTTAGGGCATTATTTCACATGCATGAGAATGTTGGAGAAGCTCTGCTCCATTGGAGTTGTCAGGCGGTCTGGGAGGCCTCTTCTCTGCGTGGGTGACAGCCGTCCTCTCCTAAACCCACTGCTTCCACTAGAGCAGGAGTTTTCAACCTTTTTGACTGCAGGGACCATTTATTCAGCATTTGAGCCACGGACCACCAATTGAGGATATTTTTAGACCCACAGACCCCAAAACTAAAGATTTAACTAAAGATTCTTTTTGCTTCGGTCCATGACCATTAATCTTCTAGTTGTGTAGATTTGGACTAATTCGCATGATGGATATTTTAACTCTTATTTTATTTTAACTCTTGAGAGTGTAAAATGGTTTTATTTTTACGTTTCTCACTTTGGGAGAAAAGACACTGGTTGTTCCTGGGAGTGCCGTTGGGAAGGAACACGCTCCAACATTCTTTACAGGGCCAAAGAGAGAGGTTGATGGCAAGTGGTGAGCTGGCATCCGTTTGTTTTTTTTCCTGGCAAAGCCTCTCTCCTCCTTTGACTTGAAGCGGTGGATGTGTTAAGTGGATGCATTCAGTATACATACAAGCCCATTATTATGCAAACTTAGAGTGCTTTTATTTTTGTTTGATTTCTTTTGCCACGTGAAAAGAACAAGGTTTTTTTCAAAAGATGTGCATGGACACTGAAGCACGTGGATGGACAAGCCTGTAGATAGACTTTTTAGGACGTGTGACACTGTCATTCGATGGACGATAAATTAAGCATTAATTGGTTTAGTCTTGTTGCATATCTTTGACTTTGCTCTGAACTAAGCTTAAAATCACACTGTGTAAAAAGAGTTGAATATGGTAGTCTATTGTACTGTAGCCACACCACTTGTAGTACTGCAGTCATTACAGTGCTTATGTCTATAATTATGTAAAATGAGTCAAAGGGCCCTGAAAATGGAATGCTGCAAGGCTGTAGCCTTATAACATCCGTTGTTGAAGTTACAACAGACACGCAGCATGCATAAAGCTAAAGGTCTGACTCAGAGAGTTTTCGGTTTTCAATGATGAAATGCTGTTGGTTTAGTGGTGACACAGCTCAGCTGTAGTTAGTAGCAGTAGTGGTATTTCAAATCATTTTAAATATAAGCACTTTAATTAGAAATATCTTGGGTTGTTTTGCATGCCATCATCATGTTTGGTGGGGCAGACTGGGCATTTAGGGGGGCATTTCCCACCGCAAAACCCCTAATCCCTTAACTTCTTTACCTTTTTTAAACTATTTAAAAAACATTTTTCAGTAGTTCAAATGGCCAGTCGACAAGCTCACGATGTGTTAATAGACTGTTGAAATATTCCAAAGAGATTTTTAAAATAGTAAAAAAGAAATAAGGGATTTGGGGATAAGGGGTTTAGCATGTAACAAAAATGGAATCCCAATTGTCCAAAGCCACTATAGCAATTGGTTAAAAATGAAAACTCTGAACAGGCATAACTCATGCCTTGTTAAAACCATGGATCGTGTTTACACATCCCTTGACTCATGCGGAATATGAATATTTTAATGAATATTTTAATGAATATTTTAACTCTTGAATATTTTAACTCTTGAGAGTGTAAAAAGGAAACCAAATGGACCCGCAAGGGTCCATTTGGTTTGCGGGTCCAATTTGGTTTCATTTTTACGCTATAAAAGAGTTACATCTGGTTAACCAACTTTCCACCATTTAGCTGGGGACCACCTGGAACTCTTTCAAGGACCACTGGTGGTCCCCACCCCAGACCACTGATATTACCTTTCATTGGGTGGGCATACAGGATGCACGTTGGGGTGGGCCGTGCCCACCTCTGCCCCCCCCCCCCCCCCCCCCCCCTCTAGATCCGGTCCTGGTAATGACTACTAAAGCACTTCAATAAAACAAACAGAGCACTTAGCATGAGAGAGAGGAAGAGAGAGGCTCTGACAGCTCTTCTTGACACTGACCATGGACACAGTGTCAGCACTGTGGTGTACCACATGGAGCTGTTTAAGGACCCTTCAGACTATTAGGCTGCTCTTCGCATCTAATGGTTTGTGCGTGTGTGTGCACTTGGACACTAGTGGGCACATCCTCCACCTCCCAATCTCTCGCACGCAAGTGCTCACAGACAACAGCATGCTTGCACATCACTCCATTTGCACGTGCGCAAACGCACTCAGGCATGTGCATGTAAACGCACACACATGGCGCATGTGTACGCACGCACATACACACACACACACACACACACACACACACACACACACACACACACACACACACACACACACACACACACACACACACACACACAGTGACTCAGCAGTAGTTTTAAACGCTTGTAAATGTTTGTTTGATTGCAATCTTCCTTAGTGATCTGCCAGTGTCCCATTATCATAAAGTGTTTGGAGCGAGTTGGGGCCCCACTGGGGGCGGCAAGTTCAGCACATACTCAACAATTTAGTTTGTTTGTTGCCGTGTTAAGCGGTCGGATGGGTGGGCCATCTCCGGACTGGTTATATCTGTGTGGTAATTTAGAATAATACCTTTAGATACACATTTGAACGACTATGACATTAAATATTAAAACACTCTTTCAAATGCACGGTGTACATCCTTTAATTTAGAGGCCATTATAATTCAAATTGAAGCACTTTGCGAGTGCCAGCATTAAAGGGGAATTCCACCCATTTTCATTTTTTTTCCTGAGAGCGTACATGAAGAGCCATTTAGTTCCATTTGTACGCTCTCAGAAAAAAGAAGCGTCTAAAGAAATCCATTAACATGGTGACATGTTAGTGGCTTTCTTCAGGCCTCCATTTCTTGGGAACACAGAATGGGGGAATCCTATGCATGATGTTTGAATGGATATATACTGGAATGTAGGCCAGTGGTCCTCAATAGGCACCAAACGGGCATTTGGTTCCATTTGTACCCTCACAGGAAAAAGGACTCTGAAAGAAAAACCATTAACATGGTGAAATACATCTTGATGATGTCATCAGATGTATTTCACCATGTTAATGCTTTTCTTCAGACCTCCATTTTTAGGAAACACAGAATGGGGGAACTTTTTTTTTTATCATGTCCACACAAGATCTCTAAGGTATATTAATGACATATTCAAATGTTGAAAATGGGTGGAGTTCCCCTCTAAACAAATATTTGTTGACCTTCAGCATTTCTAGTTGAGGACTCCCGATTCCCGGCTTGGTCACACCAAAGACTCTAAAAACTTACGCCTGGTGTAGGCTATATGTGAATATGTAGATAAATACCCATCTTCATTATTTTCCTTCTGGAAGCAATCACAACTCTGGTGCTATATTTTCTCCACTGTCTTACACCTGTAGAACCTCTATCTGTGACGTGACATAGATACAGATGAGTGTGAGTCAGAGACAGAGACAGCCAGTGAACCAGTCCATCCCCGTTGAATGAGCTTAAACACGTTCCACCATGTGTACGTAATGATCCTCCACCACCAGTGGATCAACGTGTCAGACGGACCGTCGTGTAGAATCATTATCCTTTTCCTACACTGATGCAGGACAGGAGTACAATGTCAGAGCATGAAAGATCGCCCAAGAATGGGAACAATAAATCAAACGCACTTTTGTGTGCATGCGTGCGCGCACACACACACTGTTTCCTCCTTACATGTGTGTAATTTCCAACCCGGGTGCTAACCTGTTCACAAGCTTGTAGATCTGCTATTTTTGGCTTACGTTGCGCTGTAGAATAGGGACAAATAGGCAGACGTCGTGTGCCCCTTCGCCATCACAACCATCCACTTCCATTGAACTCATTTTCCCTAGAGCAGGGGTGCCCAAAAGGTAGATCCAGTTGATCACACAGGCCGTGCAGGTCGATCACATGACAGTCCACCCAGCACATGGACCCTTATAGATCTGTAACTCTTGAGTGTTAAAATGAAACCAAATGGACCCTACGGGTCCATTTGGTTTCATTTCACACTCTCAAGAGTTAAATTATATTCAAACATCTGAATTACATAATTTTCAAGAGTCCATACAATTAGAAAATGAAGAATAACTGTTGTTGTGGACAAATTGTGGACAAAACTGTACAATTCTTAGTTTTGGGTGCTAAAAACTAAACTCTTTCAGTCGTCAGTAATGGCATAAACAGGAAAACCTTCCAATTCTCCCCCTCTATTTTTCATTATGCAACTGCAAGTGCATTATTCTTAAACACTATAACATTAAGTAACACCATCACCACTATTTCAAAGCTCAAACTTTTTACGGGGACTTGAAACGGAACAATCACATTTTTGGTGTGTAGATCTTGTTGAGCCGGTCTTTTTGAATGTAGCTCTCAAGTCAAAAAAGTGTGGGCACCTCTGGGTTAGAGCGACTGACCTTTCTAGCCGTGTTGTCATAATAACTTACCTATCCATTTGTCTATTAGATTGCCTGTATGACTTGGTGGAATGAATTGGTAACGGTGGACATTTTATTATGTGCTACAGTATCACAGGAGTTCTGCAATAGAGTGAGTGCTCAAGTCCCGATTGAACCTGATCAATAGGAATTGTGTTCCAGGCATAAACAAATTGTCAGGGAGGTGGCTCTTTATAGTTTATGAATACTCATATTTGAGAACGATTTGAAAGTCCTCACACTCTGACCAGGATATTGCAGTTGGTTTGGTACAACCTTGGTACAACAAACATTGAATCTCAAACATTTTTCATGTCAAACCGGTAAAGTGTATATTTGGGACCACATAAATATATGAAAATGTTTATTGTTTTGTGTCATGGACTCATGGTGTACCCTCTTGGGGGGGGTGGCATCGTGTTCTATACACCAGGAGTTTTCAACCTTTTTGACCACCATTTATTCAGCATTTGAGCCACGGACCACCAGTTGATGACAGTTTCACACCCCTCACACCCAAAACTAAAGATTTTTTGTGCACAATTCCGAGCAAAACAGTCAAATAAACATCAAAAACCATTTGTTTTCATTTTTACATTCTCATGAGTTACATCTGGTTAACCAACTTAGCTGGGGACCACCTGGAACCCTCTCAAGGACCACCTGTTGAAAACCCCTGCTATACACCATCCACACAGTGTGTGTGTGTGTGTGTGTGTGTGTGTGTGTGTGTGCGTGTGTGTGCGTGTGCGCGCGCGCGTGTGTGTGCGTGTGTGTGTGTGTGTGTGTGTGTGTGTGTTGTGAGGGGGGTGGCATGGTGGTCTATACCCTCCAGGGTTGGCAGTGACAGATACCACAGTGGGTCTACATACACACGTGGACTAAATTCTAATACAATGCAGAGGGAGTGGGGGGAATGGGGGGGGGGGGGGGGGGGGTAGGGGGAATGGGAGGTGTTGGCAGTGACTAAAGGGACCCGCGGGGGGGGGGGGGGGGGGGGTCTAAATGGGACAAGATGCAACAACAAGAACGTCTGTAATATGTCTTATTGTCTAGCATTAAACAAAAAAACATCTTAGTTCTAAATTATATAGAGTAAAATCCTCTGTGTTCATTTAAATTACTGAAAAGTTAAAGTTTAATCCTTTGTGCACTGAACGCGTTTTGGTGAAGCATTATGTTACACTTAAGCTATTGTGTAGCTGTAGGTTCATTTTCAGTAGTGTTTCAAATACTATATATAAGCACTGAAATATCTTGGGTTGTTTTGCATGCCATCGTGTTTGGTGGGGCAGACTGGGCATGTTGGGGGCATTGCCCCCCATGCCTATGCCTAGATCCACCCCTGTAACACATTGAGATAGGAGGTTTCTACCAAAAGCAATTATATTTACTTATTTAACTCATAATACTAGTGAATACTACTACATAATAATAGTGAATACATAATTCACTAGCATCTTCACAGACCCCATCTGTGCATTTTCAAGGACAAACCTATAGTGGTAAAAATGACTCTCTCTCACGTCATTCAACTCGGAATCCATTTATTGCATAATTACATAATGATCATCAACAACAAGTTGCTTCTGTACAAATAAACACCTGGAGTGGATCTCAGGGATGCCGGACTCGGACCACTCTGTCTGATCTGGCCCAGTGGTCCTTAGAGTGGGGGTCCACGGACCCTTAGCGTCCCAAATGGAGAGTTTACACATTTGTATACTCTAAGAGTTACAGAGCTGTAAGGGTCCCATTTGGTTCCTTTTGTGTACTGTATCAGTGCTATGGGGGACTATTTAGAACACCATAACTGACTCAAAAAAGAGAACCACTGACTTAAAGGGGAATTCCACCCATTTTCAATTTTTTCCTGAGAGGATACAAATGTTAACCAAATGGACCCCAGCGGGTCCATTTGGTTCCATTTGTACCCTCTCAGGAAAAAGGCGTCTGAAAGAAAAATCATTATTTTTTCAGACCTCCATTTTTAGGAAATACAGATTGGGGGAACTTTTTTTTTTTATCATGTCCACACAACATCTCTTAGGTATTTTAATGACATATTAAAATGTTGAAAATGGGTGGAGTTCCCCTTTAACCACTTATAACCTGGCATCCCTAAATTGGGAAAAAATATGGCAAAAATGTTTAGGAAAATATCCATTTTACACACAATCATAATAATATTGTATAATCTAAACCAGGCTAAAAGTGGCTAACAGAGACAGTTTTGTCCACATGTCACACACCAGCCCTCTCCAACATTGTAAGTGCAATAACTTATTGCAATGGCAAAACATCATATATAAAGTCACAATCTGGGGTTAAAATTAAAAATACACGACTTGTAGTAGTATACAAAAAGCTGCTTAAAGCCATGGGGAAAAAAATAGGAATAGCAAACTGAGAGCAAAACTCCCGACGAACAAATAAGAACATTATTTTACATGTCTTGGCAATATTATTATTGTATTACTTCAAATCAAATCACAATAATAAAAACACATACACACACACGGTACATTATAAAAGTATTGGTTTAACTCTGGGAGTCCATTATTCAACAAATAACAAGCCAAAACAAAAACAAAAAATGTACAAGCATAAGAGCAGTTATCATCGCACTGCTCACATTCACACAATGTGATTGTTATTATCGATAAGCATGGATGTCCATTACTCTATATTTCAGTAGTATATCAACATGGAGAGCTGCAGTGGAATGGACCAGCAGTAAGAAAAAACACATCACGTTAGTTCACTTGATGAATAAATCCTGGAGACCCCTCCCAACATAATCATATATAATATCTGAAACGGGGAGTCCCCCCCTTCCAGGCACCAAATAATATTTGAACTTATTTAAAAGGAACCCTGCCTAATGAGACAAATATGGATAACACATTATACTTGCCCTCTATAACTACAATTGAACATTTAAAACACATAGAATAAGCTCTTCAGTTCAAAAATAGTTAATGTTTTTATCCCATGGGGGCCGCCATTTTACTGTGCTTGTCACATGACCTGTCACAGTGATTCACAGAACAGAACATAATGTTACAGAACATTGCTCCGCAGTAGAAGTGAATGGAATGCATCAAACAACTATACATATATGGTCCATTCTGTCTGTTTTACAGTTCTTTATTTCACCAGCGGGGGTCGCCATTGTCATTACAAACAGAACAGTGTATATACTTTGATGTTTTACATTTAATCCTGGATAATCATGGAACGTTCCATACTATGTTATATACTACAGCTCTTCTGTGACGTCATCACTGTGACAGCTCATGTGACAGGCACATTATTTTCTTGATTATTTTCTTCTGACTCTCTTTGATCCAAGGTTTTCCAAAACTAGATTTCCATTAAGCCAGGCTGCTACTTGTTACAGGATAACAGCTCACATATTTTAGTAGTCTCTGCGTCTCATTTCTCCATTCGGTGTCGACAAAACTGCTCCTTCAGTCACGCTCCTGCATCTCTCACAAAGTGATCATTATTGTATCGCCGCGCTCGACTGACGATCAAAGCCATGAGGCATCGGTTTGGTTGGATAGATTATTGCCATGGTTGGTTGGAATCAGGGCTTCAACAACACGACTTCTGTTGGGAATTAATACAACCCTGGAGGCTCTCAGATCCTCCCTGCATTGTTAAGTAGAACGTGAGGAACCAAGACCTCCTGTGTTGTCATGATCACAGCTTTGGTGAAGACACTTGGTGTAGACAGAAAAAGTAGAGACCAAGCTCAGTTCCAGTTCACGTTAAGCCCAGAGGGTTTAAGTTGTTAACAAAGCCTGACTCCCTGAGTCCCTGTTCTGGTGACAAGTCTGCTACAGGGGGTCAGAGTCAGAGACCCACCCACCCTGCAATCAGTGGAACCTGGTGCATTACTGCAGAGTCTAGCTGTAATGCCATCACATGCCTAAACATCCCTAAATGCTGCTTGGTCCCATTAAGGGGCTACTTACTGATTTGGTCACACATTTGTTTTTGTCTCTCTGGCAATATCATATGGCAGTGCGTGTGTCTTTAGAGTGCTGGTTCTCAGTGTGGTGGTCCCTGGGTTTGTCCCCAGTGAAAACGGTTAATATAACAGCAAAATAAGATGAACTCATAATTTCATGGATCGGATATATATATATTTTTAAAGGTTTAAAAGTATTGCGGGAAAACAAATCTTTTAGGGGGTTCTTGACATCAAAATGTTGAAGACCCACTGCGTTATTTAGAGGGCACTGTGTTACAGAAGGGTTGAGACGCTATAAGGGTCTGTCGATCTCAAAGTTAATAGAACGCTTAACTTTGAGATCGAGCGAGATTTTACAGTGCAAACTGGCGTCCCGGAGAAAAACAAACAAACAAAAAGCAGCATAATATCAAAAATCAGGGGTCCACGGACTAATGTACTGTATAACCAAATGAAGGTGGTCATCAATCATCGTGTTTAGAGCTGGGCGCTAGCGAGGAGCTGCTTGGTGCGTCTATACGTCTGTTGGGCGCTGATCAAAGTTTGCGTCTGACGGACGGGCAGCTAGCCGGGGTCGACCCGCTAGCCGGGGTCGTCCCGCTAGCCGGGGTCGTCCCGCCGTGGAGACCAGAGGTTTTCCTGTAACCCGAGGAGGAGAACCTGTGGAGCGAGCTGGCTGGCGGGGGGGGGGGGGGTCTAGGAAATGACACGTTCATTTGCAATTACTGCCAATCCCAACACCGTGCATGTACTACACTGACATGTAGCATGTCTGCCCTGTCTGTCTGCCTGTCTGTCTGTCTGCCTGCCTGCCTGGGCCTCTGTTCACCTCTGGGGCCAGACCAGTCCTGTTTACTTTCTGAACAGACCTGGAAATATAAGCCGTGGTACAGAGACGTATATTCGTGCCGAGTTGGATGAGGATTGGACATCAGTATACTGTATATAGCAAGCTTATAGACCTGCACAGTGACGATTGCGCCGCGGCCAAAGCCAACTCGGGTCGTGACAAATCATGACAACAAACACAATATCGCCATATAATATCTAATTAGCAAGAAGTAGAAAACGGCATGATGACAAGACTTTTTGTTTTGTTTTTCCATCTTAGAAAGTATTTGATTGTCCCAAAATGTTTTGTGTGTGTCATCATGATTCGTCACGACCCGAGTTGGCTTTGTCCGCAGCGTAATCGTCTTTATATAAATTATTTTTGAAAAGTCTATGAGAAAAAAGAATGGGGAATCTGTTTCTGGAACAGGGGCGGTGACGTCACTGCGCAGGTCTATACTGTACATCTGTTATTTTTGAACATTTTTTGAAAAATCTGTTAGAGCATGTTAGAACTGATTCGGGACACAATTGTAGAATGGGCCTGAGGGCTTGAATCATGGCACCATGCTGGCCTGTGTGTGGTGTAGCCTGGCATAAGAAGAAGTGAAGTTCAAGGCATTACATTATTATGACTGTTTTATGTACAAACCCCAATTCCGTTGAAGTTGGGACGTTGTGAAAAATGTCAATAAAAACCAGAATGCATTGATTTGCAAATCGTTTCCAACCTATATTCAGTTGAATACACCACAAAGACAAAATATTTAAATGTTCAAAAACTGATAAACTTTATTATTTTTTGAAATTATACAATCTTTTTGTAAATTGATCCCTGCAACACGTACCAAAAAAGTTGGGAC